>CAJGYO010000016.1:79075055-79675055 GCA_904845875.1 Miscanthus lutarioriparius | reverse complement strand
TGGCACGACGACCGTAGCAGTACCCGTAGTAGGGCTGGTCAGAGACCGTAATTGAATAAGTTTGTGGGGGAGCCCTCGAGTGAATAGTCCTTTGAATTTAAGAGTACATTAGTCCTTTTCGTGATGAAGTCACTTTGTAAGCGGTGAATTTGTGCAAAAAATAAACAAATTTTCATCTTTTGTTATGGCAAACAGCTTTTCAGCTTCCTCTTTTTGTAGAAGAGGTTTTGGTGCCCTCTGACCCTTCCCATGGCTCAGGTTGTAAAAGCTAGGAGTGCGGGCGAATCAATTCTGATCACGCTGGTGAGCAAGGAGGTCGTAGCCGCTGGGGCGTGGGTTTCCCGCAGTCCTACCAGTTGTACTCAGAATTTGTTCCCAAAATCCTAACCCTTAGGACTTGTTATAGAAAAGTGGAAAACTTAGAGAATGTTTTCAAAGGTGACACAGGAAGTGTTTGCAAAATAAACGTATTTATATCATTTATATCAGCCCCCAAGTGACGTCCGACCCCTCGCGATTTGCAGGGGTCGGATGTCACTAAAGATCGGGGATTTGAGAAGACAAAAACTGATAAGGGAAAGTATGCATTTATTAAGGGTAAAAACAACGTAGCTGCTCAATATTCCAGGCGTTGGTGAAGACCTCGCCGTCGATGGTTTTCAACTTGTAGGCGCTTGGCCGGAGTACTTCCGTGACGACATACGGCCCCTCCTAGGGTGGGGAGAGCTTGTGGCGGTCCTTGTTGCTCTGCACAAGGTGGAGAACCAGGTCCCCGACGTTGAAGGCTCGGTCCCACACCCGTCGGCTATGGTACCGATGCAGCGCCTGCTGGTATTTGGCCAAACAGAGGAGGGCGATGTCGCGGGCTTCATCTAGCTGGTCCATGGCGTCTCAGTGGGATGCCTCGGCTCCCTGTTCGTTGTATGCTCTGATTCTTGGTGCTCCGTAGTCGAGATCCGTCGGGAGGACGGCCTCGGAACCGTAGACCATGAAGAAAGGTGTGTAGCCGGTGGCCCAGCTGGGAGTTGTCCTCAGGCTCCAGAGCACCGCAGGGAGCTCGGCGACCCAGCATGCGCTGAACTTGTTCAACCGATTGAAGATCCTGGGCTTGAGGCCCTGTAGGAGCATGCCGTTGGCGCGCTCTACCTGCCCGTTCGTTCGGGGGTGCGTGACGGCAACCCAATTGACTCGGATGTGTTGTTCATCGCAAAATCGAATGAATTTCTTACCGGTGAACTGCGTGCCATTATCTGTGATGATGGAGTTCGGTACTCCAAAGCGATGGATGATGTCGAGGAAGAACAGCACAGCTTGCTCAGACTTGATTGCGGAGATCGATCGAGCTTCGATCCATTTTGTGAACTTGTCCACGGTGACAAGCAAGTGGATGTAGCCCCCCGGACGCCTTTTTGAGTGGCCCAACCAGGTTGAGCCCCTCAGACCGCAAAGGGCCACGTGATGGGGATCATCTGGAGTGCCTAGGCCGGGAGGTGAGACTGCCGAGCGTAGTACTGACACCCTTCGCAGGTGTGTACGATTTGTTCGGCGTCGGCTACTGCAGTGGGCCAGTAGAAGCCCTGTCGGAATGCGTTCCCAACCAAGGTTCTCGGCGTGGCATGGTGACCGCAGACCCCACCGTGGATATCGCTCACAAGTCAAACCACGATACCAGGACCATACCCTGCACGGAACAGTACTCCGCAACCGCTCTAACACAAACAGTATTGTGGGCGCCGACGTTTCCCTCTATAGTAAGTGACCAACTAGTGAATATTTGTAGTTTTGCCGTACGTTATGATCGGAGGTGGTCTAGCACTCAATGACACATGATTTATACTGGTTCAGGCAACATGCCCTACGTCCAGTTTGGGTCGGTCAGTGACTTTATTCCTGAGCCCAGATGCTCGAAGTCTGCAGTGGGGTTACAAACGAGAAGGAAAAAGATGGGGTGTACAAGAGGTCCGGTCGGCTCTGGTCGGAAGGGCCGAGAGCGACAGGAGCCACGCTATGAGCTAAGTGTTCAAGCGTGTGCTTGAGGTCCGAACCCGACGATTCTGTGGTTGTGAGCTAGTGAACTTGATCGATGTCGATTAACTAAATGGACTCTCTCTCGTTGGAGGGAGCACATCCTCTTTTATAGATAAAGGGAATGGCTTTACAAGTGAGAGGGTGAGGGTACGTATGCTACTGAGCTTTGTTGCCTATGCTAGCGGGTACAAGATAATGATAGGCGTTCACAACACTGTTGATGTCACTGTAGAATGTCAGATGTTTGTGGGAGGCTGCGTTGCCTTCTTCAGGAATGGTAGATGTCGGTATCTGCAAATACTGTTTGATGCCTAGAGGCATGTGAGGAGTTTCACCATGTTCACCTGATACGGTAAATTCTGGATTTTTTCTCACAATAAAACAGTTTCAGCCGAATAGGCCTGACATCCCCTCCCTATTGTGTTCTTTCCACGTGTACAACTTGCTGGCTTGCTGTGCGCGTGTGCCAACAACACCCTCTGCGCCAGGTGTTGTCACAGTTTGGGTGACGACCTAACACTGCATGCTTATCAGTCATAATATAATATTTTTTTTTCACAATAAAATAGCATCAGCTGACTTATAAGCCACAGAAACAATCAAGCGAAGAGTGCTCGTTGGCTCACCTCAGTTTAAATCTACCGCACCAGTTGTGTCTAAATTACGTTGTTTTGGCTTTGCTGAATACAAAGTTTTTATTATACATCTAAATTTATGATATGTTTAAATACATAATAACAATTGTCTTCCGAAGGCAGTACAAGGGGGCTGTCTCGGATCATCATTGAGACGGATTGCGTCTGTATCTCCGGAAGTGACATGAGAGATAGGTTTCATCATAGACGAGGCAAAAGGGCTCACGTGCCTTCTCTATGAATGGAAGATCTCACAGATAAAAAGAGAGTGATCAAGTAGTAAACATCTTAGCAGCTTTCGCTAGTACAAATTCTAAGGAGACATGGTGGGGGCAAGCACCTACGTGTGTTGAGGAAGCTCTCGCCGCCGATTGTACAGACATTTTTCCTAGCTAATCGAAAGCTCTCTCTCTGCTTGCAAAAAAATAACAATTATGTATCCTGAAAAGTTAAGACGACCTATATATAAATTAGAACGAAGAAAGTACATGGGAGATATAGTGCCGAAAGTAACTCGCTAGTGAGCCAACAATCGCTGGGCTCGTACCCTTCTCAAGAAACTTTCAATTTGCTCTCTCTTGTTCTTTTGCGTACACCCTTAGATGTTACCAGCTTTTTTGCTTTTTATTCTTTCTCAGGGCCACATCAGCTAGCGACTTCTAGTTAGCCTGTTTGTATAATCTCATGAGGAGATGCAAACCTTGCCACATGAATGAAGACACTAAATTAGCAAAAATAGCTCTGATGTCTGGTAGATTTGAGAACGGGAGAGTGAGTGAGAGAGGAAATTATTTGTTTAACGTTGACACCAGGTGCAAAAGTAGAAAACTAGTAGTTCCAAAAGATTCCTCACTAGCACCTCACCTATTTTTTTTTTCTCTCTCCTTACACCAAAGCAACTCTAGCAGTACACGTCAAAACAAGGTCCCTACTTTTTATTTGAGGGTTTTCTTTTCCTCCACTTTTGAGGTCCCTATTTTCTAGGTTGCACTCTAGCAGTGGTCCTCAAGTTCGTTCCAACAGAGAATGACACCTAGGACCCGCTTGTCAATGACTTCCTCGGCTAGAACACTAGGATTTCGAGGGAGGAAGAGCACAGGTCGCACGCCTCATTGAGAGAGGTTGTCGGGAGAGGGAAAGGAACTTCGTCGGGAGAGAGAAGGGAACCGAGAATCAGAGGAGGGGGAGGCGGCCACTGGAGTCAGGAGAGGGAAGTAAAGTGGCAATTGGAGGAGGAAGCCGACCTCCAGAGACAGGGAAGAAAAGTAGGGGCTCCCTCTAGACCTCTAAAAAATGAGGACTTGAGGGGGATATTTGAGGGTCTCCTACTTTTGAGGGCCACAGTAGGGACCCTGTAGAAGTGAAAGCTCTAGTTTGGTTTTGGTGAATTGATGAAACCCTAAGTGCTAACCTAGTTTATCAAGTGATCATGATATAGGTAGCACACTCCAAGTGGTGAAGCAAATGAAGATCATAACATGATGATGGTGATGCCATGGTGATGATTAAGTGCTCGGACTTGGAAAGAAGAAAGAGAAAAACAAAAGGCTCAAGGCAAAGATATAAATTGTAGGAGCCATTTTGTTTTGGTGATCAAGACACTTAGTGAGTGTGATCACATTTAGGATCGATAGCCGTACTATTAAGAGGGGTGAAACTCATATCGGAATGCGGTTATCAAAGTGCCACTAGATGCTCTAACTCATTGCATATGCATTTATGATCTAGTGGAGTGCTAACACCCTTGAAAATATTTATGAAAATATGCTAACACATGTGCACAAGGTGATACACTTGGTGGTTGGCACATTTGATCAAGGGTGGTGAAGTTTAGGTGCATGGGCAAGAAACTCCACCGGCGGAGTGTCCGCCCGTAGAGTGCGGACAGTCCGACGGTGCCGTCGTCGCCCTAGACAGAAAAGACGGAGGTCACTGTAAGTGATTGGACGCTGGTCTCGGTTGGACCGGCGCGTCCGGTCAGTGGCAGCAGAGGGCATGCGTTTCGGTCTCATGACCGGACGCTGGGTCGCTCAGCGACTGGACGCTGGCGGGGTACGTCCGGTCAGTGCTGACGTAGGGCGTACAGAGGAGAGGTTGTGTGACCGGACGCTGGCTGTGTCCCGTCAAGCATGATCGGACGCGTCTGGTGGGGAAAAATTACGTTTGGAACCTTACTGGAAATGACCGGACGCTAAGGTCCAGCGTCCGGTCACTTTCTAACTGATGCGTCCGGTCAGTAGACGACCGTTGAAATCTGACGAACAGTATTTGAAGCCGGGGACACGTGGCGTGAATCACGTGACCGGACGCTGAAGGCCAGCGTCCGGTCGATCGGACCGGAGCGTCCAGTCACCCCACATTGTGCCCAGTGAAGGGGTACAACGGCTCTATTTTATGGGGGCTTCTATTTAAGCCCCATGGCCGGCTCAAGTTCATTCTCTTGGCCATTTGCATTGACATAGCAACCTTGTGAGCTTAGCCAAAGCCCTCCCACTCATCTCCATCATTGATTCATCATCATAGTGAGATTGGGAGTGATCCAAGTGCATTGCTTGAGTGTTTGCATCTAGAGGCACTTGGTGTTCGTGTTTCGCTGTGGAATTCGCTTGTTACTCTTGGTGGTTGCCGCCATCTAGACGGCTTGGAGCAGCGAGGATCGTTGAGTGGAGGGTGGTGATTGTCTCCGGCTCCAATCGTGGTGATTGTGAGGGGTTATTGACCTTTCCCCGGCGGAGCACCAAAAGGTACTCTAGTGGATTGCTCGTGGCTTGTGTGATCCTCATCTTGTGTTGGTTGTGCGGCACCCTATTGAGGGTTTGACGTGTGAAGCCAATTAGCACGTGAACCTCCAAGTGAGTGAATCACCACAACGAGGACTAGCTTGCCGGCAAGCAAGTGAACCTCGGAAAAAAATCATTGTGTTCATCATTGATTCCGAGGTGATTGGTCTTCATTGTTATCCACACTTGTGATTGATTGATTCATACATCTACACGACGGTATAACCTTCTTGCCTACTCTTTACATTACCGCAAATTAGTTGTCAAGATCTTTAGTGTAACTAGTTGTGAGAGCTTGTTAGTTTGGTTAGTGTGGCTCTTTAGTTAGCTTTTGAGAGCACACTAACTTAGTGTAATGATATAGCTATTGTGTGGATATACTCCATTTAAACTAGAAATATGGTAGGTGACTTGTATTTTGGTAGGCTAGCGCAAAACCCGCTTCGCCTCGTAATTGTCTAATCCGTTTGTTTATTGTTGTTGTAGAAATTTTATTAGGCTATTCACCCCTTTCTAACCATTAGGACCTTTCAAATAAGTGATTTTTTTTTTCATCTCGGCTCTTAAAAGTAGGATAGAGGTCTGAGGAGTTACTCTTAGCATGTACACTCCTACATGCACCCTGTTAGCAGGTACATTGAAGCTTCTTTATGAACCGCTCTATACCCAACTTCTTGACTCCGCCAAACCAGATAGGAGGATGAGCAACAGCCGCCCAAAATTCACGCTGGGGAGAGGTAAATGTGTGTCTACTCTATTGCTCAAAGCACTCGTCACCAGATCATACACGAAGGTGATCAACATGTGAAAATAAAGTATGTCTTGTATTATGGGGAGCATTTATTTAATTATTATTATACAAGTATGTACTACATATACACATCCGATCCATTATTTTCTTGTCTTAATTTCCCGTGCAAATTCAGTGTGCGCCTGAAGAAACGTTCCTGCCGCCTAGCTATATATAGTAGTACATGGCAGAGGGCATGCGTGCGTGATCACCTTAGCTAGCTTCTTGTTGCATGCATTGGCTGATCCGGCCGATCTGATATGGGTGTGAGGTGAATGGGGCATCCGCTCTTGAGCCTGGGAAACATTGCCCAATTCTCAAGGCTTGGGTCCTCGTCGGCCATCTCCCATCTGCAATCATAAGAGAAATACTACCAATCAGTTTGTTGTGTATTCGTTCAATTCATTGTTGGTGCTGCCTGCTGTGTGCTAAATACTATTCTACTCCTGAGTACGTTGGAACCTCCTTAATTACCTCCAATTTGTAACAAGGTGGTGCAAAAAAATGAGCATCATGATTTTGGCGAGGTTCATCCCCAGGCAGGTTCTCCCGCCTGCTCCGAACACCAGGAAGCTGTACGGAGCTTGCTGCTTCGTATACATATCCTCCCCCTGTTCATATGAGTGCAGCGTGCTAGACAATCAAATCGTTTCATCATATATAGTGTGTATATGGTAGGGGTTGAACGACCTAAAATTAATCAACTTAATTACCTGGAATCTTGAAGGATCAAACATGGTGGGGTTGTCGTAAAGCGTTGCATCATAGTGTAGTGCCCTCGCATCAATGTTCACAATCCACCCCTTGTTGATGTGAAACCCTGTGTGTAGTGCTTATATGTTGTTTGTCAATACACACACATCTCATAAAATGCTAGCTTTCAGAAAATGAAAACGAATGAAATCGGCAGGTAGATAAAATGGAAGAGTGGATGTATGTATTACCTGCAACCTGGCAGTCCTCGAGTGCTACCCTTGGAAACCAGGAAACTATGCTCGCCATCCTCAATGATTCTTTCACCGTCTACGATAGATGATGGTGCATGCAGCAAGAATATATCCAGATTACATATATACTCTGTAAATTATTCCGATCCGTAGCTAATACTGATAAGGTAGCTATAACTCCTATATGGGTGTATCAGATTTACAATAATAATTGTGGATGTTGAGGCTATCTGGAGTGGAGACCGACCATGTATGCAAGCTCCATGCTGTTGAGATGTTGGAGCGTGAGGGGGGCATCCGCATCCGCATCCCTATCTGCCTTGTGCTTCAGTGCCAGCTCCAGCTGAACCGACTGCATGCATAATAGTACATACTTGTGCTTCAGTTTGCATCAAGAACAAGAAAATGGAGGTACTAGCATATATACTGCCTGCCATATTATATACTGCCGGCGGCGTGGTCGGACCGACCATATTACGACAGCAAGAACAGATTCAGATTCGACATTCATTTCATTTCATTTCATTTGGACTGACTGACCGACCCACCGTACCGTACCCTTAAGGTTTCTTGGAAGTCTTTGCTGTCAGCCAGGTACTTGACCATCCATGTAATTGCGCTTGCTGTCGTAACCTGGCCTGTTATTTTTTTATAATATAGTAATTAATAAGAACATGCACATGCAAACAGTTATTTAACAAACACGGAGTAGTATGCATGTAAGTCATACCTGCAATGATGAGCGTCAAGATGTTATCGAGAATAATCTGGTCGTCAGTGAGGAAGAGGTCCTCGTTCGAATTCGATGGTGACTGTTGTTGCAGTTGCAGGAGCTGCTGCTGCTGGCTCCTCCTCCTCCTGAGAAGAAGAAGGCTCTGCAGAAAGTCGTTGTCGTGCTTGCTGTGATGATGATGGTGATCGTCGTCGTCGTCGTCCTCCTCCATGTCGTCCGTGATCCGTCTCTGCCTGGAGGCTATCTCTTGCCTCAGCACGTCCATGATCCTTTTCCTCGCCCGGAGGCCCGCGTGGAACCTGGTGCCCGGCAGCCTGAGCGGGAACGCCAGCATGGCCCGCGTCACGGCCAGCACATCGCTCTGCAGCCGCCTCTTGACGTCGGGCTGCAGCGTCGTCCTCCCGATGAGCATGTCGCAGATGGCCTCGAAAGTTATGTCGAGCGCGGCGTCGAGCACGACCACGGTGCTGGAGGTGGTCCAGTTGCGCTTGATGAGCCTCCGCGTGAGGGCGTCGAAGTTGGCGGCCAGGGACGCCGTGGCCTGCGCGTTGAAGAGGGGCGCGACGGCGCGGCGCAGGGCACGGTGCGCGGCGTGGGAGGCGCACAGCAGGCTGTGCTCGCCGAGGAGGTCCGCGACGGTGCGCACGTAGCGCTTGGAGAAGCCGGCGGCGTGGTCGGCGGCCAGGAGCGACCTGGCGGCGTCGGGCGAGGAGACGAAGACGTGGGTGGCGCCGAAGAGCGCGGTGCGGAAGCAGGGGGGACCGTACCTGCGGTGGCGCGCCTCCACGAAGTGGTAGAAGCCCCTGCCGCTGCTGTTGGCGGACACGAACGCCAGCGTCTCCACCACGGACCACCACCACCCCCTTCCCGGTGGTGCATCTGCATTATTCTCGTCGTAGTCCCGACGATCATGATCATTCTTCCTCCTCCCTTTGAACCCTTTGAATCTGAGGAGTTGTCTGATGAGCCTATTGTTATTATTATTAGAGGTGGTGGTGATCACGATGCAGTAGATGGCTGCTAAGAAGAAGAAGAAGAAGAAGAAGAAGAAGAAGAAGAGGCAGGAGACGCCGAGGAAGCTGCTGCTGCTGTGGCTTTGGCAGGCTGGTGCTTGGAGTTGGCGGTGCATCATGTCGTCCATGGATCCGATCCAAGGCGCTTGGGCATGCGGTGGAATGGAATTCACCAGGGGATGGACGACTGTGACTCCAAAGTAAGTCCAGATTACTTGTACTCCTTCCTTGCTATAGTTCGTTCCTGGCCTAGCCACCGTTGAATGCTCGTGCTCAGTGCTCTGCTCAGGTCATCAGGCTGCTCATGGTCGACTACTGCTGCTGAATGAATGATGAAGATGGTGTACCATACTACTGCTCCTGCCTGCCCACCACTACCACTAGTGCCGTGTAAAGAGGAGTGTAGCGTAGAGGGTCGGTCGCATTCGCAATCACTCTGTCCCATACTCCCACTGCACGTCCAGTCCCAGCACTGCACAAACCGGAGCAGCAGTAGCAGCCACCAGCCACAGCAGGGAAGCTCAGCCACAGCTCCGAGCACGAGCAGCAGTAGAATAGATGCTGGTGCCTGGTGGTGGAGCCTGGAGGGGCCTCCTTTAAAGTTTATTTTCTATCTCATCGAATATTTAAATATAGTATTAAATATAGAAAAAAATATAACTAATTATATAGTTTGCGACTAATTTACGAGACGAATATTTTAAGTCTAATTAGTTCATGATTTGACAATGACGTGCTACAGTACGCATATGCTAATGCCAGATTAATTAGGCTTAATAAATTCATCTCGCGGATTACTGACGAATTCTGTAATTTATTTTTTTATTAATATCCGAACACCTCATACGATACCTCCATATGACACTTTAAAATTTTACACCATAGATTTAAACAAGTCCCCAGTCGTCCCGGGCTCCCAGCTCTGTCAAGCAAGCAAAACAAGATGGATGCTTTTCGTCAGTCGTCAGTTCGTCCCAACCACAACCATGGCAGCCTATTCGTTTCGGCTGAAACGATCGTGGATTATAAACCAGAAGTACTGCTGGCTGGTTTGGTGTGAGAAAAAAGAATACTGTTGCAGATCGTATAAGCCGAAACGAATAGCTGATGATTGTTCACGCATGCGCATCTGTTGTCATTCCACCTCCGATCCATCTGTCCTGTCCACACGCATAGCATATTAGCATTAGTTAGCATAGATCGGCAACACAAGATATTTTCAGCGTATGCGCTCTAACTATATTTATTTGCTCATCACACATGCCAAAAACACGATACGTTGCTTTAAACAACATCTTCCAGAGACAGCTAGCTGTACCATGCATTCGCAAAGCTATGCAAGTCACCAAACAGCACAGCACTCGCCGATTCCTTCAGCTCCCTCCCACAGCCCGCCACACTGAAACCAAAAGGGGAAGAAGGGAAAAAAAATCCACGAGATACAACACACGTTCTCACTACTTTGTCAACGACACAACAACACTGAGTGTTAAGCTGCGCAGATCACAAGTACTCCACTGCTACAACAGGGGCTACTTCTGTTTCTGCAGAATATCTGCTCAACAGGAGAGGGGGCTGGATTCTATTTGTTCATCGGTGGGTCGCAACCCAGGGGTGTTTAATTACCATTACCATCACCAATCCTGCACGAGAAAGCAGGAGGCACAGGATATATAGCCACACCCTACCGCCTCAGCACTGGCTTGCAAAGCACTACTGTCACAAACTTGGCCTTGAACCGGTGCGTGATCCCCAGAGCAACCACGGATCTTGTGTTCCCTTTCTCGATGTAAAGGTGGTTCAGAACCACAGTCTGAGGTTGAGGCAGCGGGCTTGATTCGTCTTGGCTTGGTGGGAAGCTCAGCAGCCAGCGTATGCTGCAGATGAGGTGGCACCAGTGGGGGCTCCCGCCCTTCATCTTCATTTCCAGGAATAGGGTTGCTGTACCTAGAAATCGGGTGAAGGTGGGACTTCAAATCCAACAACGTGGACCCCTTCCTGAATCATG
The DNA here is from genome assembly GCA_904845875.1 of Miscanthus lutarioriparius. NCBI lineage: Eukaryota > Viridiplantae > Streptophyta > Magnoliopsida > Poales > Poaceae > Miscanthus > Miscanthus lutarioriparius. Next base: position 79,664,121 of record CAJGYO010000016.1, on the reverse strand, counting down.
GTTAGCCATCATAAGTTAGCCAAGAAAAATCGTATTGAAGGGTTTTCTATTTTTTGAAATTTGAGTCTCGTCACGCGACAAAATAATTCTGTGGCGTGATAGAGACTTAAATTTTAAAAAATAGAAAACCCTTCGATACGATGTCGGATGAAGATAATTTTTATATGTAAATTGTATACCTCGATGAGATCTACAACTTTATAGTTTTAATTTTTTTCATTTAAGGACAGTAAGATGCTTGAAAAAATAATATAAAATTTCAGCACTATAATAATCGCCCGGTAGCGCTTGCCACATTAGAGTACTAATATATTATTTGTATGGAGTTAAATGAAAATACTTTTTATACTAAAGTTGTAGCTCTCAATGAGATCTACAACTTTGTAGTTTTTAGTTTTTTCATTTGAGGACGTTAAGATGCTAAAAAAATAATATAAAATTTCGGCGCCTCCCGAAAATAGAAAACCGCTTTTGAAACCAGCCGATGACCAAATTTGTCCGGTTTTGATAGTTGGAGGGTGTTTCTTGATCGGTTTCATAGTTGAAGGTTGAAAATAGAACTTCGGCGCGAGTTGAGGGTTGAAAAGTGTACTTTACCCTTCTTTAAATAATCCTGCTCTGTAGGAGTGCAGTTAGTCATATAGGTCATGCTTGTACAGATCCAATAGGTAAAAGTTGTGTTAGAGTAGTCATCTATGAAGGTATGCGTATGCTGTATGCATTGAATAAGTAGCTGCAGACAATAGATAAAACTATGTCCGAGCAGCCATCTTTGCAGCTATGTGTATGCATTAATAAGTTAGCAGCAGCTATTTGCATAATCAAAACTTCAAAGTATGGCAACACAGTAATATGAAGATGCAAGAAAGGATGAGGCTCGTCTGGGCGAATAAGTAAGAGTGCTCACCGATGGGGTATGTGCGGACGGTGACAGCTTGACAATGTGCAAACAGGGCCAGGCAATTCTCGGGTGGTGGTGGCTGGTGGCCTCAGTTCCACGCCGGCCCACCGCTGGGCATCCTCCTAGCATGAATGCAAAGGTGAAGACAGGCGCGGCGTGGTGGAGAAGATGGCGCAGCTGCCCTCCCCTCAGCGTCGGGGAAGCGGCCGGCACAGATCGATTCTCTGGCATCGCGGGAGAAGGCGGCGGCAGCGAGGCAGGAGAGAAGTGTGGCAATGGAGGCAACGGCACAGCAGGGAGGGAGGAGGGGCCGCGGCGGCTCCCAGACCCAGACCCGAGCGACAGGCTTTACATCGCGTATAACAGAGAGCAAGAGGAATCAAATCATAGTAGTACAGAGGCTTACCCGATGCCACTGTTTGAGCTGCCGAATGGCTGGGCTGTACAGCCGCAGCACAGACAGCAGCTTAAAATCAGAAGCGAACGGCACCAAAGTCTACACACCTTGAGCTAATTAACAACTACTGGAGCAAGACTGAGAAAAGATCACAATGATATAACAAAAAGATTTTTCAATTCACATCCTCAATGTAACATTCCCAATATTAATACCGAATGATGTGAGATATTGCTAAGGCATGAACGATGCTTCAAACAATACAAAGGGATACATTTTCAGCTTGGAAGTAAAATCATTGAACACATTTTGAGTATGAAAAATCATGTAAAAGTAACAGGAACACGTTTTGACTGGCTAGTGGAATTACATCGTGAGTCACTGCAATATTCCAAACATAGATTGACATGAGATTGTTTATAAATTGTTATTATAACTTAAATATTAACAGTTCGAAATAGATGGAGTTTGATACTATTTCGTTTGTTATCAATAACCCAACAATAATTAAGTAGCAACACATGCCAGCAAGCTAGAATTTCATGAGAATTAACTTTTAAACTTTTGGTTAGCTAAAATTCAGTAAGTACTTGACTGGGCTGGCTTGATTCACTATTTTAATCTAAACGATAACTGACAGCATACATGTGTCAAGCAGAGCCTTCAAACACTGTTGTACCATAGGAAAGTACTCCCTCCGTCCCAGATTTATAGAAGATATTATTGACAATTGTATCTCTAATAAATAGGTTTATATACTATGATGAAAATATATGATGTGATTAATCTAATGATGTCTGTTTGTTTGGTATCATAAACATTACTGTTTGTATATATATCTCCTACAACTAAAAAGGAAAAAAATAAGATCGTCATTTCGTACGACAATCGTATCTCCATCGGTCCGCCCCACCCCTGCGATACCGCGCGTCCTACTCGCCCGCGCGCAGCCTGCCCTTCCTTTTGGAGAGAATTCCTTATTTGACACTAAGAAAATGAGTCGTTCCTTTCTTGGCCCTGAAATTTTCTTCGTTCTTTATTTGACCCTCACTTCAACTTTCATCCCTAATTTGACACTACCGTCAAATCCGTTAGCTAACGGTGTTAACTGGCTGTTAAAAAGACGTTTTTGCCCCTAGAAAAAAAACGGCGAAGCAAATTTGAGAGGAAAAAAAACCTGCGCCCGCCTCTGATGCATGCGCCCAGCTACAAAAAAAAGGCACAGGTTTTTTTTCCTCTCAAATTTGCTTCGCCGCTTTTTTTTCTAGGGGCAAAAACGTCTTTTTAACAGCCAATTAACACCGTTATCTAACGGATTTGACGATAGTGTCAAATTAGGGATGAAAGTTAAAGTGAATGTCAAATAAGGAACGAAGAAAATTTCAGGATAAAAAAGGAACGACTCATTTTCCCGGTGTCAAATAAAAATCTCTCTTGCTTTTTCTCTCGCTCCTCCTTCCGTGGCTGCCTGATACCGCTCCCAGCCCTGCACAAACACAGTCCCGCTCCCAGCCCTGCGCAATCAGTGTCCCGCTCCCAGACTGTCGCGGCGTGGAGGATTCCCTTCCGTGCTCCTCTGCTGCGCCTCTGTCCACGAGGAACCACGCCCGGCGCGGAGTCTTGGGGACGCAGCGACTACGGATGAGGCCGATCTGATCCGAGAAGCACGCGACGACCTCGCCACCACCACGACCGCGCCCTGCACGACGGATTCGCTAAGCCGAGGGTGCCGGCTGGGACGCGACGACACGGAAAACCTCTCGCCCTTGGCTCAACCGAGTCCTTCTACCCCGCCAAGCCCCTCGACCGAACCACGGCGACACTGCAACAACTCTCCTCGGCAGCCAGATCTTCCTGCGTCGCGCACACTCTCTCCTGCGCGCCCATCGGTGAGTCACCATGGTGCCCAAGCCATGTTCTATTGTTGACCGGAACGCGTGATTTCCTAACTGCGACATGTGCCAATTGTACTGTCAAAACAATTTATAAGAAGGCCAGACACTTCTCGATGATGATATTTGCATGTAATGAGAAAAAAAATTCAGGTGTCCAGATGAGGAACAGTGTAGGACCGTTGAACCAGAATTGTAATCCGATCGTTGAATCTTTACAAAATGAAGTGTACTTGAGTGGAGAGATTGGTTAACTGGTGGATCCCTTATGCTGTTGGCAGAATCTGCAAGGCAGACTTCAATGGAGATGTTTTGGAGGTACATTGAGGCGTTAACTGCACTGGAGAATGCCATTGTTTGGATATCTCTGCCTCTCAACTCTTCTGTTGGTCCATACTCTTAAATTTTTGTCCGCTGCAGTTCTGATATTTGGGCCGGTGATTCTTCTCCAGAACGCCTGCGAGCCACCGGGCCATCGTTTAAGCACCGCGTCCCCGGCTGTGATCCACCGACGGGTAAATATGTTGGCGGCGGGAACCAATCTGACGACCGCCGCCGCGCCCTGGCCAGGCCACAGCTGGCCCTGTCCAACACCCCCGGCAGGCCAGCAGCTAGCCCCGTCTGGCTACAGCTAGCCAGCAGCCGGCCAAAACCATAAACCCAGGGCCAGGCAGCTACGGTCGGCTAAAACCACATCCGGGCCTAGCCAGGCCATAGCCGGCACTGGCCGACACCCCCGGCCGGCTAGCAATGTATAGGTCTTGGGTAGATGTTTTTCTGTATATGATATAGCTTTCTGTTCTGCTCAGTTAACTCTTGTGGTCTATGAAAATGATAACTTCAGGTAGGTTTGGACGTGGGTTGCGGCACTGGTGTTCTTTCAATATTTTGTGCTTTTGCTGGTGCCACTCGTGTAAGTTTTTAGTTATTAGTTGCACACTTTGCATTTCTGATGATCTTATCAATGTAGGAAAACTGATGATTTTTTAATCCCGCACTCTACAGATGCTACTACATTCCTCGCATATGTGGAGGCGCAGATCATTCACCATTACATGATACAAGTGCAATCGACAGGGAGTGCCTTCAGTCCGAGAACCTCAGCTCATCACTGTTATTTGTCCGGCAACAGCTACGAAAAATGAAGAGCCAAGGAAAATCGAAATCATGTTGTTAGGAGAATGTTTCAGAGTACAACCAAAATAATTTTTGTAGACAAAAGATTTTGATTTCCAGTAAATCGAGTAAGCAATTGTGAACTTAAAAAAGGTTTAATTGTGCATGCCTTCAGTTCAAATCATTTGGATCAACCGTATCAAGGTTTTTGTACTAAAGTAACTGTTCTGATAATTGATGTTACCTGAATGAGAGACCAGAGCAGAAACTCTGAAACATAGTGAAACTTTCAGTAGTCACTTGGTGGGTCCTGATGAATTTTTAGTAGCTTGGCCCTGCAGTTGCAGGCACTTTACTATTCTTCTTGAGTGCTTGGCATATATTGTAAATAAATTAGTGGATGCACGGGCTGATAGTATGATTTTCTTAGCAATGTGCCATTCCACATTTTCTGAATTTATACGTGACGTGTACTATGAAAATGTGAACATGCTATCTTGCAAGGATAATTGTGAATGCAGATTGAAATCGAGATTCATTTTTTATATGTGCACTTTGAATACATTGATGGCAATCTACGTGGCCTATTGGTCTTGGTGATCCGTTCATGACCATCTTTTTCATTGTGCATACTCCAGCTTTATTCGTAGTGTTATTCAGTTCGTTCAGGTTGTATATTATCGACCTATTTAACTTTTTTTGGCAATAATGAGATTTGTTGGGCATATTATTTCATGGGCACAACATTGCTAAAAGTGACAGGTAGTGTTATGGACACGCCAAGGCCAACCGGTGATCGAGTACCTTTGAGGGACCTTACAAATACAACATATGGAGGTAAATAAACTTTTAAAATATCTCTACATATTCTATGTTCATATGTTTGCAACTCACGAAAATTTATTAAAGGGAATCATATGCGACCTAATGAGCAGAATAGGCAGAGGGATAGAGAACGGTATGCAATAATATCGGATGAAAAGAGGAGTGAAAGAAACAAGAAACGCCATGAGAGGTATAAAATAAATAACCAAGGTCGTGTTAATTCCCATAACAATGAGGCTGTTCATTCAACAGGTAAGGTGGTGTTGCTGAGTGTCACTTTAAAAGCCATATGTGTTATAATTAATAACAATTCATTTATACTATGTTCAAACTTGCAGATGGGAATACAACAAATGGAACGGACGAAAATAGTGACAAACTCCATATGCACTCAACCAACAGTAATGGCGCCAATGAATTATCAGGTTACTTATTCTGCTAATAAAAGTATTTATTGGTGCGGTGACTGCAATTAATGTGTTGACATAGTTTGCTTATTGTATGGATTAATTAATAACAATCAACTATATTTGAACTTGCAGATGGGAATACAACAAATGAAATGGACGAAAACAGTGACCGGCTCCATAGGCAATCACTTACAGTAATGGCTTGCAACAATTATCAGGTTACTTATTAGCAGAATAAAAGTATTTATTAGTGTGGCAACCGTAAGTGACATAGTTTGCTTATGGAATGATTCAATTTATATTGTATGGTTATATTTGTAGACGGTCTGGTACCTTTAAGCAACATTGGTGATGCTGGTTACGTGGATGGCATTGAAACGGGTACACTTTTGTATTCATTGCTTGGAATTCTGGTGAATCGTGCCCGTGTTTGTTTATTCCGATTGTGCTTAGACACCATCCTAATGTGCGTTGATTAAAGTGTCATTCCATGATATATAGGTTCAGGATATGCACCCAGTCCCATCAACCGGCTTGTCATGTGTCCAAATGAGCATAAGTGTGATCGTGACAGAGCACGATATGCTGCAATGTCTACTGAACAAAGGGCGCTACAAAGTAAGAGACGACGTGAATTGTATGCAACAAAAAATACACCAAAAAATACAGGAATGATGCTACAAATGACTCCAAAGGAGACTGCCTAGCCAATAGGTGTGCAAATAATATTGATTTCTCCGTAGCAATATCTTATCGTGGTGTTGTATGATACTTATTATATGAATAAATTTTTAGACGGTGCTGTCCCTTTAACCATTGGAGCACCTGATGATATTGACGACAGTTTAACTGAGATGGATATCGACACTTTTCAAGAAACGGGTATGCCTTTATAGAATGATGGCTTTGTTTTTAATTACAAAAAGAGTTTGAACACCATTGTAGCTGACTCTGTTGCGTAAATTCATTATCATACAATTTCAATTATTGTGTGTTCTTCATCGATTAAACATTGAGACCGAACATTTTTTTATTAATATATAGGTGTTGTAAATGCATCCCCTTCCATCGACAATTTTGTCACATGTCCAAAAGAGCGTAAGCGTGAGCTAGATAGAGCACGAAGGGCTGCAATGTCTCCTGAACAAAAGGCGCAAATAAACAAGAGGCGGCGTGAGTTGTATGCGGCAAAAAATACTACAAGGAAACTACAAATGACTCCATAAGAGAAGAAGTTGAAACGAAAAGAGATCAACAAAAAATACAATACGATGGTGAGAGAACGCTGAGCCAACAATCTGCATCCAAACTCAATCGCCATGGAGAGCCCTCACTTTAACCCTCAGCTTATTTTCCCTTCACCTCAATCGCCTGAAGCGCCTTCACACGATATGGAAATACCCGAATTGAGGGGCACGCCTGTTGACATCGTGCCATCTGTAGTTCATAATCTAGAAGTCTAGACCCCTAAATTGGCTACAACACAGACCATACATAGGCAGCGAGTGATCACTGGAGAGAGAAATGCCCTTCTATCTCGTCACAATCGGGCTTTTGAAGCAAACATTGGAAAAAGGGCTATAGAGTGTGCAGATGGAAAGTGCAATGATTCGAACGACCCAACTCAACCGAGTGTGGTTTACAACGGTAATTAGCCTTGATCACTATATATTGTTGGTACTTTCACCTTCGCTCTTCTATTCCAAAAACTCATAACTTTTCTTACTACAGGTGGTGTCACCCAGGCACCTCCAATTCCACCATCTAATAATTACACAGGTATATAGACACAACCGTCTATAGTTGATGGTACCTCTTCAATGCCTCCAAATGGTGCACAAGCTCATACGGCAGACTCTATGGTCGAGGATGGTATTTTCTTCATTAAATTTATCCCTTTTTTGTATGCCATTATGTTTCTCTCATCATATATGTGGCCGTGTTGCACAGACTATGATGAGGATGTCATGTTTGAGGAGGACGAGGAAGAGGATGAGGCATACTTTTTCGCCGGACAAGCGTAATAGTCAAAACATTCTTTCACAGACTTTCTTTCAACGCGTAACACAACAACATTTTGTTAGAAGATGACGAGGAGGGAGCCGACGTCGAGCACAATCTCGACACAGATGAGCAAGACAATAGTGAGCCTGATGTCCCGGATCCATACGATAAGGTTTACGCTAATGTCCCGTCAGAGTCGCACATGCTACCGTCGGTGCCAAACTACGAGCACTGCAACGCAAAGAAATTTGAGGGTGAACCGCCCGGATTCTGTTGTCGAGGTGGAAAGATTCATCTTTCAACTCATGAGACACCACCAGAGCTCATGAGGTTGTGGTCAAGCTCGGACGCTGATGCTAGGCACTTTCGTGCAAACATCAGATATTTCAACGGCCACTTCTCGTTTACTTCTCTGTACTACCACCTAGATCGTGTGACCACTAACATGCGAATCTACGGTGTCTATACATTCCATGCCCATGGCCAGATTTACCATAACATACGTTCATTTGGTAAAGAGGAGGGTGTCGAAAAGAGACACCTCGAGCTTTATTTTTACGACGACGATACGTCCCTCGAGTATCGGATGAGCAAGTGCCATGAGTAATGCGCCCAAAAAGACAAAGAAGTTATAGAGCAATTGGTTAGTATCTTTAATAGGAATCCCTACTCTCAGCAACTAAGGAGTATGGGACACGTTGAAAATCTGGAGGATTACCGGGTCGAGTTGAACCTTGACCAGCGGCTTGATCAGAGAACATATAACGTGCCACTGACATCAGAGGTGGTCGCCGTCTAGGTTGAGAGGAGTGAGCATCATGGCCAATTCGAGCATAGTGTTCTCCTGCAAGGGAAGGATCGGTCTATACACGGCATCTGCTCATATAATGCATGCTACGACCCACTGTCATACTCGCTGTTCTTTCCAAGGGGTGAGCTCGGGTGGCACAATTGCATTCTAAAAGTGGGTGTGACTATGGCTCAAGTTGAGCGAGCTCGAGCAATCCACAAAAGGCATGTCGAGAATGCCGAGAATGGTGACAATGATGATGGAGGTAACTTGAACTCTTTTCAATAATGCAATATAAACTCTTTTTCTATTAACGCATGATACTAATTTGAACAATGTCTCCCTGTAGAACCTATTTTGAATACATGTGTCTCCGTGCGTGACTACTATTGCTACAAGTTCCAAATGCGGCCAGGGATATTGTAGCACCCGGTTTTAAGAACAAAACCAGATACACACCATATGATGAGTACATGCCCGATCTTCCGAGAGGTAGCCGGTAAGTTCGATTTGTGGAGATCTCGACGTTGGCGATCCGGCTTCAAATCAGACGCGATTCGAACCCTGCAACCGTTACACCACTGCTCCATTGGTTATCAACCAAGCACAACTTGATTGACCTCGCCAAGAAGGCTGTTCCTACAAGCGAATCGAAGAGCACAAGCAAGAAGGTAAAACACGCAATCTAATATTGCAAATATGAATGACGCGAATATCAATAGAGGGTTCTAGAACTCGGTTCCAAAGGACTAATCGACACAGTGGAGGAGATCAAGAACGGGGGCCCTGGATCACTGTAAAAGGATTTGTCACCACAGTTACAATGAACGATTCAGTTTCTCGATGGAAAACTAAACTCTAAACAAAAACCCAATTGTGTAGCAGCGGCGATGGCTATGTTTATAGTCTAAGACTCGACCTAGGGTTGGGGACGGCCAGGGGTTGGGCGTCCACAACTTGGGCTTAAGGCCCAACACGATACATGGCCAAGTTGGCCCAAATAGGTGACGCAGCACCTTGCCGTGGTCACACAGAATGATCCACGGACCTTCTGGAGCTGGGACCAGATCCAAAATGATGGCGTCGTCGTCCCCTTTCCAACGCATCCAAGAACGGCCCGTTTCGATGTCGTATGAGAAAGTTATGACCGAAACAGTGACGACATGTCTGCTGAATCCGAGGGCGACGTGGCAGCTGAGTTGGGAACGAATTGCAACTTGGGGAAGACTATGGCGTTGGTGTGTCCAGCATGGCGATGTCCTCATCACCATATGTGAGCCCAGGAAGTCAAATCTCACATATAGCTACAAATAGGGGTAATATCAATAGACAATGCTTAAATACATAACGTATTAGTATAAAGAATACAACCTCAGAGTATAGACAGTGGAAAGACAACTCTGATCTTCAGGTAAAGACTCCACTTTCATAGGGACAACTGACTAGTTGATCACAAGCCTAATACCTCCAAACTCTAGCAATCTGATACCCATATGGGATTTTTCCAAATAATTGAAAAGTAAAGCAAGCGTAAGTACATGTCGTACTCAACAAATATAATATGGGGTTCATGAGGCTCAAAAGGCTAACACTGGTTTAACTACGATTAGCTTTTATTGAGTCATGATTTTAGCAATAGGGTGGCAACAAAGTTATCATAAGTCCATAAACACATGATCAGGTAAACATGAATAATGAATAGCACAGACAATTAGCCATTAGTGAGCATCTTCATCATCCATAACATTAGTGTTCATCGTCTATTTCGTAAATGTTCCAAGGCCGCTCGTGACCGTGAGCACGACTGATATACCAGTTTTACACTACAAAGGTTGTACACTTTCACTGTGAGTCGTGATTTACCCTTTCGCCCGAGGTAGCTAATCTCTTGACCCACTTCCAAGTAAGGTTGGCAGGGTTCACTATGAAGCCTTTCAAAGATTTGTCTAACAAGTTAGGGCCATTAGATTCACTCGACAAATAGATGTAGAGCCCCCCTTCCTGATGGCATAATGACGCGCAACCTATACACAAGGGGACAGAGGCCGCACTATACCCGATTCGGCAAGCCATTCTTACGCCAATAAAGGTAACCTCTAACAAGTTAGAAAAGGTCCTCATATTGAGCTAAAGCCATAGCCATATAGCCCTCACAGTTGTACTGTAAGTCCCGGATGATCACTTACAGATAAGTCCTTAGGGAGAGGAATCTAGAGCACCATAAAATAGCCCAATGCTCAGCCCCCTTGTTCCATGTTGCTAAAAAGCATCTTTTAGTATTTATTGCATATACCATTAGTCAAGTTACAAGATCATGGTTGTAGTTGAGCACTAGCATCATACTACCCAATGCAATAACCCAAAGGTATCAAGGCACAAGGTACAAAGAACTAGGAAATCCTTAGTGACAGTCAAGGTAGACACATGCAGTATAAATTAAATGATTAAAGGTGTATAGGACAACAAGGAAGATCCCATGCTATACTTGCCGTAAACACCGATCCTTCGGTAAGCTTTAATCTTCAACGTTCTTCTTCTTCTTCTTGATCACCACGTATATCTCACCGACTAGACGAAATCATAAAGCACCACACAAGCATCCATACAATCATACACGAAGCAAACAATAGAACTAAATTAGAACAGTACACCAATCATAGAAAAATAAGTGAAAGAGTTTGAAATACGATTCTACGCACCACTACGAACACAGACGTGAGAGGCACGCTAATCGAAGCTACGGTTAAAAAGATACATCTACCGATAGATTTGCTTTATACGCGAAAAAGAAAACTATAAGCTTCATTTATTTAAAGAAGTTTATATAAATTGAATTAAATCAAATTTAGATTTGAATTATAAAACTAAAGTAAAACAAATCATATTTTCTCTATAAAATCCAGTTGCATAATTATTATTCAAGATATGATTTAAACCATGAAATTCCAGTATTAGTGACATGATAAACATTGCAACTAACGCGTAGATCTCATCGTAATAAATCTAGCACAACTTGAACGGGTCAATTCGGAGCTAAAACGTAGAAGGTATGATTTAAACAAGATTTCCTTTAATAAAATAATAGATTAAATCTAACCTCGAATTTCAAAAGTTGACAACATACTTAACAATAGTATGAACATGTAGATTATGAAATTACGAACCTAACGCAAGTTGAACGGATCAAATCGGAGTTAAAACAGAGAAATTATGGCTAAAACAAAATCAGTGGCAAATCTATAAATAAGTGAAAACGTATTTTTGAAGTCAACCGAACAAAATACGCTTTTAAAAGAAGAAAGCATAAACTATGAAATACGCAATGGACCGCGGGTTCTATTTTGAAGAAATCGAGGGGCCCTTTAATAAAAGTACCAACGAAAAGGTATCTTCTAATCTGGGCCACAGATCTCAGATCGGACGGTTGAAATTGATTGGGAGGGGAAGACTTGGCCGGCGCTGTAGCCGACGGCGGCGCCATGGCTGGGAAATAGAGGAGGTCATCGGCGTTTTGAAGAGGAGCCTATGAGACACGCTAGCCTGAAGCAGGGGCACTGGAAGATAGATAAGACCACTGCGAACTCGACTCCGCGATCTATTGCATCTATTGGCGAGCAGAGACGGCGGGCTGCAAGCTAGGGCGGTGGCGGAACAGCTACGACGTGGGGAGACCAAGACAACGCGAGAGAGAGAGGGAGAAAAGGGGTTAGGAGTGCTCACAACTTCAACGCGAACCTCAGGAAACAGCTTATCGTGACGGAGGGGCGTCCAATCGGCTCGGCGACGTCGGCTCCTCCCGGCGGGATTCGGGCGGCGACGCTGGCCAGCTCAGGGCAAGGGCGCTGCTAGATAGGGCGCAGGGTGGGCGGCACGGCACGAAAGCTCTCTATTTATGGGGCTAGCGTGGCTTGGGGCACACGGCATCGGCGGAGGACGGGGAGGAAAGGGACATGATCATGGCTTCGGAGTCCGGCGCGGCTACGTCGCAAGGTGGAAGACGACTGATGGGTGGGGACGGGCTGTCAGAGGGAAAGGGGAGGAAAGAGGAGCGCGGGCGACTGGGCCGTCGGCGAAGTTGGGCCGCTGTGGAAGAACAGAAGGAGAGCTGGGCCGCGCTGAAGCAAAGGAATGCGGGGCGCAGGCCCAAGCGGGAGGAGAAGGGCGGGCCTAAATAGAGGGAGAGAGAGTTTTCTTCTTCTTCTTTTTTCCAAAGTCAATTTTAATTTCATTTGCAAAAGCAATTTAACCATTTTGAATTTTCAATCAAAACCACTCAACCAAATAAATCAAATGCACCAGCATGTATGCACAAACATGTTGCTAAACCTTATGATGAATTTTAATTTAATGAAAATTTTATTTTCCTATATTTTATAAGCACAAAATTCAGAAATAAATCATTTTAAACCTATTTTTAAAAGAGGCAAATTTTAGGGTGTGACAGATATTTAATCCAATACTCTATGGCCGATGTCTTTTCCAGCAGTTCACCGTCGACACCTACATCAAGATTGAGAGCTCACGTTTAGACTACATGAGGAACAATCAGGATACTTTGAGGGTTGACCTATACCAAGGCTTGGTGGATAGCATGCATTCGGGTGAAGGGTCTGCTAAGAATGTCGGAAGGCGTATTGTCCTGTCTTCGTCATTCATCGGGGGACCCCATGATATGAGGCGCCAATACATGGATGCAGTGGCTCTGGTGCAAAAGTATGGTAAACCTGATATCTTCCTTCACAATGACGTGCAATCCTAACTGGAATCAGATCAAGAATGAACTTTATCCAGGCCAGACACCACAGGACCACCCGGATCTTATCACACGGGTCTTCAGAGCAAAGTTAGAGGCGATGAGGAAAATATTGATGGAGAAAGACATACTTGGGAAGGTGAAGGCCTATGCATATGTAGTGGAGTTCTAGAAGAGAGGCTTGCCGCATGCACACTTCTTGCTGATAATGGAACAGAAGTACAAGCTCACATGTCCCGAGCAATATGACATGCAGAGCTATCAAACAAGAAGTACCCTGAGCTCTACAAGATGGTGACGAAGCATATGATGCATGGTCCCTGCGGGACGCTAAATCCATACTGTCCGTGCATGGTGGGCAACGTCATAGGGAAAGGATTCATACCCCATCTATCGGCAACACAATGATAGACGCACGCTAAAAGTTTGAGGCCATTACCTAGACAATCAATGGGTCGTGCCTTACAACCCTTGCCTGCTACGTACCTTCAACTGCCATATCAATGTTGAGGCCTATGGGAGCATTAAATCAGTAAAGTATCTATTCAAATACATATACAAGGGACATGACAGGGCATCGGTGGTGATGAGGGAGACCGACAAAGCAGACGAGAAAGGGAACATTGATGAGATCAAGCAGTATAGAGATGCCCGGTGGGTGACACCTCCAGAAGCACTATGGAGGATATATGGCTTTGACTTGAGCAAGAACCATCCACCAGTACAGCAGCTGCAGCTTCATCTACCCAACATGCACATGGTGGCATTTCATAAATGGGATAAGGTCGAACGGATCGTTAATAGGCCAGGTGTAGAAGAGTCAATGCTGACAGCATACTTCGATGCAAACAGGCATCATAAGGAAGCCCACAGAATCTTGTATCAGGACTTTCCAGAGCATTTTACCTGGCAGTCTGATGGTAAATTCTGACAGAAAAGGAAAAACTCCATTTTTAAGTTGGAAGAGTCATCTCGGCTCATCCTGCTAAGGGAGAACAATGTTGCTGGTGCTACCTCATACGAACATCTGAGGACGGTTGATGGCGTGCTACTACCTTTGTTCCATGAAGCTACAGAAAGGAGGGGTCTAATCGAAGAAGACAATACACTGGATGAATGTCTAACTGAAGCTACTTTATTCTAGATGCCTTCCTGTCCGCGGAGGCAATTTGCAACAATATTGGTATTCTACGAGCCGCATGATGTGATGGGGTTGTGGAAAAAACACTACGATGCAATGTTACAGGACTACAGCCGCAATCATCCATCCTCGGATCTGGTGCAACAAATGGTTTTGATAGACATTAGAAACATGCTGCAGTCTATGGGAAAGGACATAAGGTCATTTCCTCTTCCAAATATTGATCACTCATACAACGATGCTAGCCATATTCCTCGTGAGATATTTGAGGAAGTTAGCGTCGAGCAGAATCCCAAAGATGTGCTATTGTGCGACTCACTCAACGCCGAGCAAAGGTCTACCTATGATGACATAATGGCCGATGTCTACAGCAAACAAGGTGGGTTGTTCTTTGTGGATGGACCTGGCGGGATAGGAAATACATTTTTGTATAGGGCACTTCTCGCAAAACTACGCAGCCAGGACAAGCTTGCCGTGGCTACAGCTACATCTGGAGTTGCAGCAGCCATAATGCCAGGCTGGAGGACAGCCCACTCGCGTTTCAAGATACCCCTCACTCTTCAAGAGGGTGGTTGCTGTAGCTTCACGAAACATAGTGGTACTGCCAAGTTGCTGCAGCAAGCAGCTCTCATAATTTGGGATGAGGCATCTATGACAAAGAGGCAAAATGTGGAAGCACTAGACAACAGCCTATGGGATGTATTGGGCCGGTCAAATCTATCGTTTGGTGGGAAGACTGTTGTCCTTGGTGGGGATTTCAGACAGGTCCTCCCTGTTGTGCAGAAAGGATCCAGAGCTCAAATAGTCGGTGCTTCTCTACGAAGGTCATATCTTTGGGAATCTATGTGCCACCTAAAGCTCGCCCGCAACATGAGGGCTCAGAGTTACCCGTGGTTTGCATATTATCTGTTGCGCATTGGTGGTGGAACGGAAGAGGTTAACGGAGATGACAATGTATGTATTCCAAACGAGATATGTGTCCCGTACTCTGGCGATGCTGAGAAAGATCTTCATACATTGATCGACATCATCTTTCTAGATCTAAATGCAAACATGGCGGACAAAGACTACATGACCACCAGAGCGATTTTATCTACACGTAACGATTGGGTGGACATGATCAATATGAAAATGATTGATATATTCTAGGGCAGTGAGACGGTGTATCACAGTTTTGACTCTGCGGTAGATGATCCACATAACTACTATCCATCGGAGTTCCTTAACAGTTTGACCCCCAATGGGCTGCCTCCACACGTCTTGAAGCTCAAGTTCGGGTGTCCTGTCATATTGCTTAGGAATATTAACCCTACCAATGGGCTATGCAACGGTACAAGGCTGGTGGTGTGGGGTTCCGAAGAAATACAATCGACGCGGAAATCGTGGTGGGGTAGCATGCTGGGAAGCGGGTATTCCTTCCTCAAATACCGCTATGCCTGTCTGATGACGAGATGTTCCCATTCCAGTTTAAGAGGAAGCAGTTTCCTATCAGGCTGAGCTTTGCTATAACGGTCAACAAGTCACAGGGCCAAACTATCCCGAACGTGGGTGTGTACCTACCCACACCGGTGTTCTCTCACGGTCGGTTGTACGTTGCAATGTCTAGAGCCACGTCAAGAACCAATATTAAGATCCTTGCCCTCCCGCCTGATGTGGAGGCACAAGAGGAGGAGGCCAAAAATATAGAGAACACAAATGCTAAAAAGAATACCGAGGGGGAAAAATGAGAATGCGTCAAATAAAAAAGATATGGATAAAAAGACCCCAATAGCGGATGGAACTTTCACGAAGAGTATTGTATTTAAGGAGGTTCTAACGCTATAGACGAGGTAACATAACATTACTAACGCATACAATGCATTTTTCCATTTAATTTATATTGTACAAATAATATCTCACTAATGTCATATTTGTCGCTGTTCCTAGATATTTTTAAATGGTTTATCAGACTCTACACGGAGATGTTTTATATACACTTGTGTGATGGCATAATAAAAATTGAACATGTGTTATATTATTGTTATAAAAATAACACTTTGAGTGTTTTGTTCATAATATTTCGTTTTGTAACCATTCATAACTATTACACGTGTATGTTCTCAAAACCATGAGTTTTGTCGACTTTCTCCACTTTTCTCATGTGATTATATGGGATCAACCGAATTAACACCTGCATAATTACAAACATGAATTACTTGAATAAAACCAACGAAGCAAGTTAGCGATAATAATGAACAATAGTGCTAAACAACACCACACTAGTGGTCGTGGGATGGCGCGATTATATTGGCGTTGGTTCCGCGCATTCAGGAGGATAGCTCCTTTGTATTTCCTTTTGATGCACTAGGGTCATTAGTTTGTGAGCATGAAAGAAATAGATATTGGAGATTTCTTCCTGCCAATATAAAACATTATCTTAGCCGCATCACGGAAATATCTATAAAGTAGAGTTTGTGAGCCTGCGACGCCGCGCACTCCGTGACTGTGTTAAATTCATAAACTTTGCTTTTTAGATTAAATGTCACTTTAATATTGGTATTTAATTTTTATAGTATTGTTATTTTATCGTGCGATCCGTATATATTTTTAGTATAAAATATTAGCTATCCCGTGGCAACGCACAAGAACGCCACGTACTATTTGGTCAAACTTAAAGATTGATTGACCCCCGAAGTGTGAGATTTGGGACTGAGTGAGTAATACATATTAGCTTGGTAATAACTGAATTGCAGAAATAGAAGAGCATAACAGCATAATCTAATTTCCAATTTCGACATATCATATTTCAATTGTTCACAATGACAAGCAAAAGCTCCTTCACATCCTAATTCATCCTCTAAATAAACTAGTTATTAAGAGAATTCCCATCCATTGATAAGACAACCACTCAAAGTAGATAACAGAAAGCCATAGAAAGAGCAGAGAAAATAGCCCACAAAACCAGAACACCATGTATTATCATTCTCATCACCAAATGTCTAACAGAGGACGAGTTTATGGCCCAACAAGCATCGCATCTACGAGGATGCGAACAAGTTACAAGCTAAAGGCATCGATCGATAATCGTACAGGGGTGGCGGCGCGCGCGTGGACGGGGCGCCACTGCCGCCTACTTCTTGCCACCTGCCTTATTCTTGTTGTTGTCCATGGAGGTCCCGGTGCCGCCGGCCGCTGCCTGCTGCGCCTTCTTGGCCGCCTTCTCCTCCAGCGCCTTCTTGTCCCTGGCAACAAAGATCCGGCAACCGGATCGGGACAGGGTCAGCGCCAAGCAACCGAGATCTGGCTATGCCGGAGAACGATCGAATCAAACAAAAAACAAACAGAATAAAACTAAGCGCACCTCTCGCGGCGCTGCTCCGGGGTGAGCCCGTCCTGAGGGCCCTTGGCGTTGGGCTTCCGCGCCGCCGCGCGCTCACGGTCGCGGTCACGCTGGTTGCCGCGTGCGCGCGAGTTAAGGAAGGAGGAACAGGGCAATAACAGAATCGAAAAAAACGAAACAGATCGAGATCGTATGCAAGCAAAAGATAGATTAGAGGAAGAGTCCCTCTACGCGCAGATCTAATCGGGGTTTAGGAAGGATATGAGTCATGTCGCCGGTCGCGCTAACGCTGGTTGCCGGTCGCGCCGCCCTCAGCCGGAGAAAACTCGGCGGCGACACCCGAAGTCACGCGGAGAATCTGTCCACCTACGGCCGGCCCTGGCGTGGCGTCCTCTCTCTTTCTTTCTTTATTTGTAGGGAGGATAGATAGGGAGGGAGGGAAGGCGGGGGCAATCTGCGCTCTGCGGTGGGGATCGATGCGGATTGTGTGCTCGTAGCGCTGTGGAGCCACGCTGTCAGCCAGCCAGCTTGAGGTGTGGAGCCATGGAGATGGACTAGCACCTTATGTTACGGGCCAGGCCCAACGGATCGGCACTGTCCTAAAAAGCACGGCCTTAGCCCAGCTTGGCACGAAGCTGATGATTTACTGTTCATAGGATCAGTAATTCTCAAAAAAAAAAAAAAACTATTAAATAAGTTGACACTATGCTTGACCTATTTTCCACCACGGTTATAGATATCTTGAAAGGATAAATGCTGATTCTTGGATGCATAGAATGCCATATATATAAATGTCATGTAACCTTCTCAAATCCTAGCTCCCTCTTTCTTTTCTCGCGAATCACGACGTCTCGACCTCAGGCGCACGCGTGGCGATGGCTCCACTCGACCCTGTGTCGCCCGGTTAGATACCTTGAGGATAAAACTCTAGGATACTACCATCTGTGTTGGTTGCCAATTTACATATTTAGAACTTGTTTTCAATGCATGTCCATGGCAAGACAGTGCTTCTAAGATTTGGAAAGAGCCCAAGACCCTCTTTGGCGAAGCTTCAGCGGCATCAACTCCACCGGGCAAATTCACTGTAGCATCATTTTTAACAATGTAGCGTTGAGTCTCCTCTCTCTTTCTCTCTCCGTGCCAAAATAAACTACAAAGAAGGAGAAGCCAGTGAAGGTGTGGGCAGCTTCATTGGCTCGTGCTATAGTAACCCTACAGTGTGCTACAACAAATTAAGAAACTAAAGTCATGTATGTTAAGCTCTACCAAAGAGGATCCTAAATCTTGCTCGGTAGCGTTCTTGATACGATCCTAAGTCTTAGCTTGGTAGCGTTCTCGGATGCGTTGAGTTGTGTGTGTCCCCTCAACAACTAAAATGAATCACATCAGCTCCTCTTCTCGGTTAAAGAACGAGAGGTAAAGGCAACCATGATTTGATGGATGGACTGCAGATAAAGGAAGAAATTAGAGTGTAGACAGGTCGAATGAAAATGTGCTCGTTTGAATCTCTATCTACGTCTCTATCTCTCCTCTATCTCTATCTACAACTAAAATATATGGATTGTCAGCGTCTATCCGGCAGGACCAAACATCCCTCAACACAAGTTCACCCGGCAGCACCAAAAACTTCCTATATAATCGCTTCCCTACCGGCGCAATTAAAGGAAACAAACCCAGAATGGAAGGCAATGCCGTGCTTGAGGAGGGAAAAAGAAAATTAATATGCAAGGCAATACCGTGATTGACTGATTGAGGAAGGGAAAAAATTAGACCATAATTGGGAAGGCAATGCCATGATTTTCCCGTTACGACGCATGAGCACAGTCCTAGTAGATACAGGAAATTGCTGCAACTAACCAACTCTTCACAATGGGATCATTGCTCTGGCTGTCGTCGACAACTCTGACTGGCAGGTTCGAGATCTCCATTAAATAGGATTAGATTGCAATGTTGTGTAGAGAGGTGGTCATACTATCGAAGTCTAACCCGGATTTTCAGTGTCGTCCTGCTCAGCCATCTCTACAACCAAAACATTCATAAAAAATCCATCCACGGGTGTGACACCAAAACCGCTCGCTCCCGTCCATCCCCGGGTGCGACACCAAAGCCGTAAGATTTTATACGTGGTCGGGCCGTGGGACGAGCTTGCCAGAGCACCTCAAAATCCTAGGACCGGCGCTGTCCGCAGCAGCTTGGAAGACGGCGAGGAAGTCGTGGCGGCCTCACCCCGCCGGCCGTGCGTCCCGCTGCGGGGGCCCTCCTCCAAGCGCGACGCGTCGACTCCGCCACGTCCCCGACACCGTCTTTGGTGTCCGACGGCCGGACCGCGTCCTCCCCGATCCAGAGTTCCCCACGGCCGGCGCTGCCCTCGTCCAGGGCCCGCCACCGATCACGCTCGCGGTCGCGCATCGGCGTCGGTGCGCCGTCCTCGTCACGCGCCACGCATAGGCGAGTGACGGCGCGGCGGGCTGATGCCGATGCCGGTGCTGTGCCGCCCAGGGAGAGTCCCCACATCCCCAATGTTTGTTCGTCTGTGGCACGTTGTACTCTCTTCCCCTCCCATCCCTCTTCTATGCAGCCAGATCCGTTTTAGATCGTTTGAAACTCATTTTAGATCGGATCGGAGGACTCGATGAATTGGAGGGAAAGGATTTGAGTATGGATTTAGAACTGCGGCAGGCACGAGAGAAGTTGGAGCGCGAGCAGCGGGAGCTGATGCAGCGCGCCAAGGCCAAGGCCGAGCGTGAGCGCCGAGGGAAGGCCGAGGCGGCGCGCCGCCGGAAGCGCTCGAGGCATCCCATCGCACTCGGTAATGCTCTGGCGACTCCAGGTGCGATTCTCGATAGGGCGTGGCGGGGCTTCATGGTGTAGGTCTAGATCGCTTGCGTTTGATTGTCTCTTGGGTTGCCCCATTGTGATTTGTCTTGTCTGATTTGTGTGATGCAGTTGAAGGCTCCAGTTATTTTTGTGGGCTGCAAGCTGGACCTGAGGGACGCACAGCAGGTTAGCCTTGAGCAGGTTATGGCGCCAATCATGTAGTCCTTCTGCGATATTTTGAAACCTGCATTGAGTGGTCCTCTTCAGCAGATCCAGGTTACCCCGCATCTTATTATACTTGATTGGGTATTTGTACCCCCAAATGTCTCATACTTACCTTAGGGATATCTAAACTTTCGTCAGACATATTAGAATAAGGTTGATAGTGTTCCAGACATGAACAGTGTGTTTTCCTAATGTGTTAAAATTCTTGGCATTTGGAAGTTCTGATTAATAATTATAGATGTTGACTTTTTTGGGCAGGTGCTTGAGGTCTTCTACTATGCCCTGAAGGCCACCCAACTGCTCCACTCTTTGATCAAGAGTTATAATCTCTGAAGCCTCGATGTGTAAGGCTCTGAGTGATGTGGAGCTCAATGAATTCTAGGTTTGTGTTCATGAAGGCTACCATGCTTTCTATCTAGCATGTTTCTGGCGATGCTGAGATTCTTATTCTTATTGCTTTGCAGGTCTGATGTTTTAGTGCTCCTCTACAGCCTACTGAAATTTCAGGAGTCAAGAGAGTTGTTTAGGAGAAGATGCCTGAAGGCATAAATGAAAGCGGCCTTACCTTGACTGGGTTCCTTTTTCTGCATGCCCTATTTATTGAATAAGGTCGTTTGGAAACTACATGGACTGTATTGAGGAAATTGGTTATGACAATGACATCAAGCTTAGGGATGATCTCATTGCAATGCCAATTAAAAGAGCTCCTGATCAAGTATAGTTTGTAGCTCACTGAGGTACCTTGCTTTTTAATAAAAAAATTATCACTACATTGTCATATCTCTTTTAGAATTGTGTCTATCATCTAACCAGCGACATATGCCTTCAGATGGTTGTGTAGTTACTACTGAACTTGCTTGGCCTGGTGTAGCATGAATAAAATTCAGAAAAATTATACTGCACTTGGTCTACTGCCAGCTCTTTGATTCACCTTGGCAAACTAATATACATCCCATAGGTAAAGTGCAATGCATTTTCATCTTAACCGTTCAACAGCTTCTGTCGTATCTTTTTACATTTCTTCTAGCATGTCCTTAGTCCTCATAGTTATACTGAAAGTCACAGTCCATTAGAATTTCAGGTTGAGAGGTGCATGTAACTGTATACATCAATCAGGTATGGTATTTAGGCTTTGTGAATGTTGTTGAATTTGCTCGCTTAATGTTACTGCCACTTTTGAAATACTGACGTTAAATTGAGCTTGGTAGGCGTTAATTCAAGAGCAACTGAGTCGTCTTTTCTTTCCCAAAATCATATCATAAAATCAGTAAAGTTGATTTCAGATATAGACATAGCACATCAGTTGGCTAATTTGTATATCGTGCAGCAGACTGAGGAAGATATGGGCCAAACAGAAAAGAAGCTACCATAAAAAAGGACTTATACTGTACACCAATTCATATGATAGAATGTATTTTACTTTCTACTTGCAGACTGTATGTTCTTTACTTCCATGCCTGTGTCTATCTTATTTTTTGTTTTGTATTCTGAAGCACTTATTAGTCCCTTCCTACTGAAAATGTCCTCTATTGCCTTGTCAGACTTGTGCTATGGTGTACAGGGTTGTTCTATATTTCTTTCATTTCAATGTCCTATATCTTAGCAAATGCATTGGGAAGGTTAGTAACTAATGGGCCTCAGGGTGACTCATGTGAAATCATTGTCAAGGTAGCACATGAATTTTCTAAAAAAATGCCCCAATATCCTTCTACATTTTTAAACTATTATTTTTGCCAATCTTTCTAGAACCCACCTGCTACAACTACACTACTGAAGTAGCTGTTGGGGTCGGAAAAAATTATGTATGCATTGGGGTTTCTATGAAGTTTGTGTTGCATGGCTTCTTTGGACACTTTGTCATGTGGGTTACTCTATGTCTGTCCATCCCCTGCTGTTTATGATTTTCCTTAATATTGAGTGGCATGATGCAGATGAAGTCCTTTACCGTGCGCCCATGTAGCCCTCCCTGAGTTAATGTCGCTGTCTCGCATTCACTGGGGTGGCCGGGTGGGAGTCGCTGCCCTCTTCCCACATCTGACGAAGAGTTCCAATGATCTGGTGAGTAGGCTTGCTTTTATCTCCTATACTAACGCCTTTGATTTGACATTAAGTTTCCAGACTTTACGTTAGTTAGGATAATACATTAGTGTAGTTTGTTGGATTATCAATGTTATTGTTAGAATCAGGTAATAACCAAGTAAGGGGAACCTTTTCTCAGGTAGGAAGCCCCTACAAATGAATACAATAATATTTTGAAAAGGGTGACTAATTATTAAGGACAAAAAAGATGTCCACTTTACCATACTACATGAGTTTTTTTTAACTGAATACTACATGAGTTTGACTTTTGACAGAGAAATCCCATCTTCTTCGAGTACATTGACATGATCCACTTTTGTTTGGAGAGTACAAGGTGAGTCTGCTATTGGTTGGAGAGTAATAGTTGAATAGATCATTTTAGTTTTCAAATGTGGTTATGTCGAGGAATACCTGCTTGATGCGACTAAATCATTTTAGCTATATCATGGGTCGACAAAAAATTGTGGATGCAGGGAATTTCTATGCATTTTTTGTTGCATGGCTTCTTTGGCACTTTGTCATGTTGCAAGGTCTAACTATTTCGTTCTTTGCAGTGGTTTTGTTAACATGCATTCAAGTCATTTTCACGAGATTTGACTACGAGATCCTGACTTTGTTGGTTGGCCGTTGTAGATTACTTTGATGGGTTGAGTAGCTCTTTGTACGGCACTTCTGCAACATGTTCCTTGTCAGTGGTGGCTTTCTTGCCAGCTGTGGCTGTAATTTTGCAGCTGAGATCATAAAATAGAAGTAAAACATGTTTACCAATTGGATCAGGAAGAGTTTTCAGGATGTTACCACTCACCACAATCACTGGATGTTACCACTCCTGCCATTACATATTGGTAGGGCATCGCCGTACCAACACGAAGTGGAAGATGAACAAAATAATGTGAAGGATAGATCAATATTGTCCTTTGTATGAGATGAATTTCTGGTAATACCATCTTCTCTAACTTTACTGGAATATAATATAGGAAAGCTGCATTGAGAGTGCTGCCCTTTTATTGGGTATTGGCTTATAGATTTTTTTTTTGCTGGTTATGATATAGAAGAGATGAGTATATATTTCAATGGTTTAAGGTGTTTTCTTCAGGTGATTGATGGTTCCCTTATGGAGACTGTTGAAGAAAAGCTGAGAAATCTAGTGAAATGCTGCAATTACATAAAGAAATAACACTCACAGGCTAATATGCATAATTAAGCTTAAAATTACTGTGATATTATTTTGTTCCCTTTACAACGCACGGGCATGATCCTAGTAACAACAAAATCGTGAGACATCATCGAGATGCCTATCGGGGTCAGCACCCTTTTGTGGGTTTGTTGGTAAAACTAGGGTTGTGATCGTCAGGGCAGTACATAAAAGTATGTGTGGCGATCAGCCCCTGATAGGCCAATGTTGCATTCCGAAGTCAGATAGGGAATCCAATGCAGCCGGTTTTCTCTGTGATGGGACCATGACGCTTAAAAGAGGTGTGAATTAGGCAACTTAAAATTTACTTCTAAATTATGGTCTTTAATTTTCACCTAGCCAAAAGCTATGCAATAAATAATCTATATAGATATGCAACTAAAGTTTTGTTAGATGTGTTGTTATTTCTACCGTAGAAGAGTTATGCACCATAGGTTTCAACCTTATCAACTAGGCTATCAAACTAAGCTAGAAAAATAAGCACACAATCAAGATATATAAATATAAATGCAGAAGCTTAATTGAGATAAAGATATAAGCTCATGTCGATAACTTCATTATTTTTATTGAGCTATCGAGAAGCCACGCTTCCCTAGCTCTCGTTGGTGCCCTATGAGCAGAAGATAGATCGACGAATTGAAGGGCCAAGTAAGATGGAAGGAATTGATCGAATCTAGTACTGGTCGACGGTAAACACGTAGGCGTGTAATTTTTTTTTTCTAGAAGAAACAGAGGGGACGACCGTCGATGGAGATTGGAGCTAGAAAAAAGCTAGCACTAGTAGTGCTGTTTCTTCTCCAAGACGAGGAAGACGTTGGTGAGGTCGTCCTTGTTTCTGCTGGTGTTGCTGCTGTAGTATGCCTCGAGCAGGAGGCTGTACCTGCAGAAGAGTCCGTCCATGGCGTCCCAGCCGAAGTGCGTCCGCAGCATGGGCTCCACGACCGCCCTAACGGTGCTCGCCGTCTCCATGGCTAGCCACCGCGGCAACTCGTCGTCGTCCGCCTGGGCCTGGAGGAGGAGGCAGCGGCGCGTGGTGTCGAAGAGCTGCATGGTCCTGACGGTGAAGGAGCCTTCCTTGGCGATGACCTTGGCGAGGTCGTCGGGGCAGGGGCTGTAGTAGGGCGCGTTGAAGGCGTGGACCTGGTCCTCGTCGACGAGGCCGGCGGCGGCCATGTCCATGAGGGCGTCGGCGAGGAGGTCCCAGAGGTAGCAGTCGTGCGCGGTGGGGCGGGCTGTCCTCCTGGCGACGAAGGTGAGGAGGAGCAGGCCGCGGGGCCTCATCTCGGCGGCGCGGCAGGAGAGGAAGGCGAGGAAGTCGGCGTGGAACTGGGAGCGGTAGGCGTCCAGCACCGCGGCGGGGCCGGACTCGGAGACGTAGACGCGGCCAAGGTTGGGATGCTCCATGCTCATCGTCGGCGCCTGTACGTTAGACACCGTTAGCTAATTGTGCATGCAGACATATATGATCGCGGTTAGCAAGTCAGTCTCGATCGTTCGTCGTTTCTTATCATTTCAAATGATTTCGTCATCTGTATTTCTATGGACAGTGCAGTGCACTCAGCCAGCCTATATATACGAGTCAGTACCTTGGACAGGAAGTGCAGGCTGCTTGAGGATACGACGTAGTCCAGGCTGGCCTCCGGGAAGACGCGCCCGTAGAAGGAGCCCGGCCATGCCGACACGAGGCAGCAGCCGGTGGCGGCGAGCGGCGACGACGGCAGCAGCCGGAAGACGGCGTTGAAGTCGTTGGCGGGGAGGTCGTTGAGGAAGACGTGCAGCTGGGGCGGCGGGTGGTGGTTCTCCGCCAGCACGGCCTCGACGGCGTCGGACACCATGAGCAGCGCGTTGGGCCCCGTGGCGCAGCCCAGGTCGGCGATGGCCATGGAGTCCGGGCGGCCACGGGCGCGGTACAGCGCCGCCGCCAGCTCCTGCCTGGCCTTCTTGGTGACGGAGGCGATGACCCGCTGGAAGTCGGAGTTGTTGGCGTAGCTCATCTTGCCGTCGCCGCTGCTGTTCATGCGGCGCACGGCGACGACGACTGCTGCTGCTTCTGGCCTCTGCCTCGCGACGACTACCGCCTCGTCCTGCATCTCCATGTACGTATTTACTGGGTTACTGTGTTCTTAGCTTCGGTTGTTGTTGGAAAAATATCTCGATCTTGCATTGCTACGACTGCAGCATATATATGCAGATATCTCGCTCTGTATATATAGCTAGTGAATGGAGTGAAGAAGGAAGGAAGGGAAGATTATTGAAGGCATGTGTAGTGTGTGAACCACAACAACCCATCTAGCACTGCCCCGGCCTGTCCATTTCCATCCGGGTCCCGTTGTTGTCCAGCCTTTCTGCATCCATGTCACTATGCATATGTTGTTGTACATCCATCTGTAGCCACCCGACGGCCGGCCGGCCGTCACGTGAAACATATGCATGGAATGCACTATTTGTGGTGGCAAAGGCAAACCCAGCTCCTATATAGGATTATTAGTGTCTCTCTCTGCCACCATATACTCCCTACATTTCAAATTATAAGTCATTCCAAGAATCTTGAGAGTCAAAGCATCTCCAGTTTGACCAAAGTTATAGAAAAAATTACAAATATTTATAACATCAAATAAATATACTATAAAAATATAATTAATGACGAACCTAATGATACTTAGTTGGTATTATAAATGTTAGTATCTTATCATATAAATTTGGTCGAACTTAAGATATTTCGACTCTCCAAAATTCTTAAAATGACTTATAATTTAGGATGGAGGGAGTACTATATAGTCACTGTCCTGGTAGTGGTAGATTTTACTTGCGCCTCGAATCTTGAAGGTTTTCAGCTGCCGCCACTGTATAACATGGTTACGGATAAATTAAACTACGAGGTCGCAAGCGCAATTGGCTAGCGGCGTGGGTTTTTTTCAGGGCCGTTTTAACAATTTCAATCAATGGCCGTAGACGGCAAGGGTCCATCGATCAATTTTTTTAATATGATGACGGTTAAAGTATATACTAATTAACTTTATGTTTAGTTCATAAAAGGTAACGATAGTATAACAAAGAAACTTAAAAGATAGTGAAATAACTATTATGATTACCTCAAATAAAAAATAATGCTTCAGTGCTTTTCAAGAAACCTGATCGGTGGTGGTGGTCATGTCAAGTTATCCGTTGCCCGCTCATGGGGCTATGGGGCCCGTCTCTCATTGCTGCGAACGAGCAGCGTCACCACGTATGACGATTGGGTTGGGCGATAGGGAGGAGAAACGATCAATCGATAGCCAAACGACATCAAAAGAGGAAGCGACAACAGGCTAATTCCTCATTGGTGGACTTATGCTATGGCCTTTAAATTTTCATTTCAATATGTCAAATACATACTACCCCCATCCCAAAATATAGTTGATGCTGTAGCATTCAAATTTTGTCTTAAAATACTTGACATTCTCACTTCTTAATATACAATTCTCTTTTTTCAATACATCTTTCTCTTTTTATCATTACATCTCTATCTATCTCTCTCCTTTTCATAGGGACACTTTGGTATTTTTAGTGACAACAATCCTAAAATATATCTACTATTTTAAGATAGAAGGAGTATACTAAATACATACTACATGTTATGAACGACGTACAGGAATATGAAATAAAGAATCAAGCCACAGAGGAGACACACGATTTAACGTGGAAAACCCCTCCAATGTGAAGAGGAAAAACCACGGACACCAGCCAGCAACAATCTCACTATCTCAAGAGTTTTGGGTTACACGCCTATAGCGGCTTATAAGAGAATCCAGTCTCCACGAAACCCTAGCAAGGTGTATATACCGCTACGCTCCGGCCCAAGCCTCCGGTGATAGGCCTTCGCTCCGCTCCGTCAGAAGCCCGGCCTATATCTTAGAGTGATGCTAGGTAGCTTGCTTTTCACCCACCGTACCATGCATTGCTAGTCCTTCCTAGAGCTAATTAGGGCTTCCCCACTACGCCAATTTCCATGTCACGTCTGTCAGTGTCTCTGCAATATATCAGGGATAAGCTTGCAAAGGTAACGAGTGCTTCATCTTTTTACAAAAGTGTGCCATTGTTTAGTTCTACCAAATTCCCAATTTTGGTACTATACAAAAAGAAGATTTTTTGTCACATTAAATTTGCGGTACATGCATGGAGTACTAAATATTGACGAAATAAAAAACTAATTGCACAGTTTGGTTGTACTTTACGAGACGAACGTTTTAAGTCTAATTAGTCAACGATTAAACAATTATTATTAAATACAAACGAAACGCTACGCTGCGCTGCAGTGTTACAGATTCCGGCGGCGCCAAATCTGCCGGCGAACTAAACGGGGCCAAGCAGTCATTCGGGCGCACGTTGGAGTGGTGGAGAGACACCTGTGCTACTATTGAGGGGGGAGCTAGTACCTACTACTACCTGATGCGTTGCAAGCTTGTTACTCACAGCTCTTCCGTGCCAACGTTTAGACTCACTTTAGGCTGAAGCCAACATCCTTGTTAGCCTGCGTTGTTGCTAGCATTAAGGGTTGTAAAAGATCAGAGTCAGCAACGATCGAGGAAACCGGCAGGCCCTAGCTTGGGTTCTTCTTAGCTTGGGTCCTTGCGTGGTGTTGAGTGATCAGAACAGCCCTGATCGTGGTGTATGTAGGCCAAGAGAAGTCATCCGTGACGATGTGTTCATGCGATGCAACGCAACAGCGGGGGAGATGGCCAGCGCACAAGCGTCCTCTCATTGATTGATCATTGCTAGCTGATGAGGCACGGGGGCTACTGGCGGAGGGAGCCACTGTCGTCTTTTTCTTACATCCAAAATATATATATATATATATATGTTTTGTTTAGTTCCCCAAAGTTTATTCCCCATCCCATCTAATATTTAGACACATGCATAGAATACTAAATATAGATAAAAAATAACTAATTACACAGTTTGTAACTAATTTACGAGACGAATCTTTTAAGCATAATTAGTTCATGATTTAACAATGTGGTGCTACAGTAACATATGTGCTAATGACAGATTAATTAGGCTTAATAAATTCATCTAGCGGATTACTGACGGATTCTGTAATTTATTTATTTATTAGCATCCAAACACACTGTATGATACCTGTAACACTTCCAAACTTTAGGCCCCGGATTTAAAGTGACGGTACCGATGGCCATGACTATCTACCTAACTACAGCTAGACAGCACTCTATATACAGTACTGCTACTATGCTCAGGCCACTAGCTAGCTAGGTAGCTAGGACGGCTCCACGGAAAAAATTTCTGACAATTTCTCCTCTTTTTTTGCGCAAGTTTTTCTGGCAATTTCAACGTGGAAATCTGTATATGGTTCACCGCAGATTTTGAACACATACTGCTTTATCTACTCTATATAACCTGATCGGTGTTGGTGATCATGTGTTGATGCTATTATGATTAACTCAAATAAAAAACAATGCTTCAGTGACTTTCAAAAAACCTGATCGGTGTTGGTGATCATGTCAAGCTGTCCGTTGCCCGCTAATGGGGCTATAGGGCCCGTCCCTCGTTGCTGCGAACAAGCAATGTCACCACGTATGACGATCGTCGACGATCGGGAATAACCAAACATCAAAAAAGGAAGCGACAACAAGTTAACTCCTCGTTGGTGGACTTATGCTACGGCCTCTAAATTTTCATTAAAATGGTCCCGTTCGGATGGTATGGTTCTGGAGGAATTTGGATGGTTTGGAGGAATTCTGGAGGAATCTGTGAGAGAAAAACACTGTTTCAGATGAAAAAAAAAGTGGATCAAGACGAGTTTAAGGGCACGCGAACGGGGTCAATATGCCAAATACATACTCCCTCCATCCCAAATAGTTGACGCTATAGCATTCAAATTTTGTCCTAATAAAATACTTGACCTTCTCACTCCTCAATATACAGTTCTCTTTTTTTAATACCTCTTTCTTTTTTTATTACATCTCTCTATCTCTCAGCTTTTCATAGGGACACTTTGGTATTTTTAGTGACAACAATCCTAAAATATCTACTACTAAGTATATACTATATACATACATACATACATATATATATATATATATATATATATATATATATATATATATATATATATATATATATATATATTCATGGGTCCTTTTATGACATGGGCCTCGGGCACTTATTGTTCTCCCATCTAAGACAGCCCTAGGTTTTTCTTCCCAACGATGCTAGCTTGCTTGCTTTTCACCCACCGAACCATGCATTGCTACTCCTTCCTAGAGCTAATTAGGGCTTCCCCACTGTGCCAAATGGCGTACTGCTCCAACTGCAACATCTGCGTCCGATTTCCATGTCACGTTTGTCTAGCATTAAGGGTTGTAAAAGATCAGAGACGCAATGAGAAAACCCCAGGCCCTAGCTAGATTGGGTTAGTTCTTCCTAGCTTGGGTCCTTGCGTGTTACATCATCACCAGCTGAGGAGAAGTCGAGGCTGTGAAAGGTCCATAATTTGGTTTTGGTAATTAAGTGACAACCTAGGTGGAATAATGTGTTTAATTATGAGATACACAGATGATTAGTCCACAGGTATACTTACGTGAGCAACTCATGCCATGACGGTGAAGATGGCTTGGATTTGTTGCAAGGCTCACACATGTGATGAAGGAGCTTATTGCATATGAGACATGACATGGAGTCATGTGACTAAGGTGGAGAAGATCAAGACAAGACTTGGCTTGATGGACCGGTTGCAAGTGCGAAGGGTAAGTTGAGTGATGACTTGGCGGCGATGGACCGAAGCAATGGTAAAGAGCGAGTGAAGTCAAGATCGATGAACCAATACGGTCGTGTAATGATATAAAGTGGATCATATCATTTGTGATATGGTTGGTGCATGTGTTGCATTAAAACCGAAGGAGATGGAATGGAATGCGCAAGGCAAAGGTATATTTTTAGAGCATTTCATTTCACCGGGCATAGGTGTATAGAGAAGTTTATGACTGGGTTTAGGATAGATGGTCGTGCTATCAAGAGGGTAAACTTGTTTGCATATCGGTCATCTAGTGGCACTCGAGTGATCTAAGTTTGCATCATTACTAGGATCGAGTGGCGTGGTGAATTGAGTGACTAACTCTTTGAAAAATGTTTGTGAAAATGCTAACACACATACACATGGTGTTGTACACTTGGTGGTGTTGTCACATTTACAAAGAAGAATTTGGAGTTGATTTGGATCAACTCGGAGTGAAGAAACAGGGACCGGACCCTGCTGGCAGGCAGGACTGGACTCTGCCTAGGCGGGTCCAGTCGCTAACCCTAGCCTCGGGCGTGGCCAGCAGGAGTTTCGGACCCTGGGGTTGCAGAGGACTGGACCCTGGTCCGTGGGTCCGGTTGCTCGACGCTGTGAGGAGGTGACGCGTGGCGCATAGGTGAGCAGGCTCGAAGAGGACCGGACTCTGGCTGGGTCCGGTCGGCAGCACCGGACCCGGCCCGAAGCTGTTTTGCCCTCTCAGGACCTCTCTGGACATGATCGGACCCTAGCGTTGGTGGGTACGGTCCAGTTGTGCAGGGAGTGTCCGATCCTACTGTTGTGTAGCTTTGGCACGACCGAACTCTGGCGCTACGGGTCTGGTCATCTAGAGAGGTGGGTCCGGTCCTGTCTGTGGTGGCACAGGTGAAGTAGTCGTTGCATTCCAACGGTCGACTTCAAACGTGAGTGACATGTGGCGCGATCCGAAGGACCAGACCCTGTGAACAGGGAGGGTCCGGTCGCTCTTGCTGAGTCTGGTCCGGACCCCCGAGCAAGTTTTGGCCAACGACTCTTTTGAGACTTTGGGCAATAAATAGAGGGGTGTCTCGGCCATGGCTAAGGTTAAACACCTTGGGGGACTTAGTGTCCATGCTTGAGAGTGCTTGTGAGTCCTCTAACTCACTTGTGCTTGCAAGAGTGCAAATCGATTATGAGTGAGTGATTCTAGTGCGATTGCATCGTGAGATTACAATCGAGTGTCTCTGCAATATATTAGGGATATGCTTGCAAAGGTAACGAGTGCTTCATCTTTTTACAAAAGTGTGCCATTGTTTAGTTCCACCAAATTTCCAATTTTGGTACTATACAAAAAGAAGATTTTTTGTCACATCAAACTTGCGATACATGCATGGAGTACTAAATATTGACGAAATAAAAAACTAATTGCACAGTTTGGTTGTACTTTACGAGACGAACGTTTTGAGTCTAATTAGTCAAGGATTAAACAATTATTATCAAATACAAACGAAACGCTACAGTGCGCTGCAGTGTTACAGATTCCGGCAACGCCAAATCTGCCGGCGAACTAAACTGGGCCAAGCAGTCATTCGGGCGCACGTTGGAGTGGTGGAGAGACACCTGTGCTACTATTGAGGGGGGAGCTAGTACCTACTACTACCTGATGCGTTGCAAGCTTGTTAGTCACAGCTCTTCCGTGCCAACGTTTAGACTCACTTTAGGCTGAAGCCAACATCCTTGGTAGCCTGCGTTGTTGCTAGCATTAAGGGTTGTAAAAGATCAGAGTCAGCAACGATCGAGGAAACCGGCAGGCCCTAGCTTGGGTTCTTCTTAGCTTGGGTCCTTGCGTGGTGTTGAGTGATCAGAACAGCCCTGATCGTGGTGTATGTAGGCCAAGAGAAGTCATCCGTGACGATGTGTTCATGCGATGCAACGCAACAGCGGGGGAGATGGCCAGCGCACAAGCGTCCTCTCATTGATTGATCATTGCTAGCTGATGAGGCACGGGGGCTACTGGCGGAGGGAGCCACTGTCGTCTTTTTCTTACATATATATATATATATATATATATATATATATATATATATATATGTTTTGTTTAGTTCCCCAAAGTTTACTCTCCATCCCATCTAATATTTGGACACATGCATGAAATACTAAATATAGATAAAAAATAACTAATTACACAGTTTGTGACTAATTTACGTGAGACGAATCTTTTAAGCCTAATTAGTTCATGATTTGACAATGTGGTGCTACAGTAACATATGTGCTAATGACAAATTAATTAGGCTTAATAAATTCATCTAGCGGATTACTGACGGATTCTGTAATTTATTTATTTATTAACATCAAACACACCGTGTGATACCTGTAACACTTCGAAACTTTACGCCCCGGATTTAAAGTGACGGTACCGATGGCCATGACTATCTACCTAACTACAGCTAGACAGCACTCTATATACAGTACTGCTACTATGCTCAGGCCACTAGCTAGCTAGGTAGCTAGGACGGCTCCACGGAAATAATTTCTGACAATTTCTTCTTCTTTTTTGCGCAAGTTTTTCTGGCAATTTCAACTTGGAAATCTGTATATGGTTCACCGCAGATTTTGAACACATACTGTTTTATCTACTCTATATAACCTGATCGGTGTTGGTGATCATGTGTTGATGCTATTATGATTAACTCAAATAAAAAACAATGCTTCAGTGACTTTCAAAAAACCTGATCGGTGTTGGTGATCATGTCAAGCTGTCCGTTGCCCGCTAATGGGGCTATAGGGCCCGTCCCTCGTTGCTGCGAACAAGCAATGTCACCACGTATGACGATCGTCGACGATCGGGAATAGCCAAACATCAAAAAAGGAAGCGACAACAAGTTAACTCCTCGTTGGTGGACTTATGCTACGGCCTCTAAATTTTCATTAAAATGGTCCCGTTCGGATGGTATGGTTCTGGAGGAATTTGGCTGGTTTGGAGGAATTCTGGAGGAATCTGTGAGAGAGAAACACTGTTTCGGATGAAAAAAGAAGCGGATCAAGACGAGTTTAAAGGCACGCGAATGGGGTCAATATGCCAAATACAAACTCCCTCCATCCCAAATAGTTGACGCTATAGCATTCAAATTTTGTCCTAATAAAATACTTGACCTTCTCACTTCTCAATATACAGTTCTCTTTTTTTAATAGCTCTTTCTTTTTTTATTACATCTCTCTATCTCTCAGCTTTTCATAGGGACACTTTGGTATTTTTAGTGACAACAATCCTAAAATATCTACTACTAAGTATATACTATATATATACATACATACATACATATATATATATATATATATATATATATATATATATATATATATATATATATATATATATATTCATGGGTCCTTTTATGACATGGGCCTCGGGCACTTATTGTTCTCCCATCTAAGACAGCCCTAGGTTTTTCTTCCCAACGATGCTAGCTTGCTTGCTTTTCACCCACCGAACCATGCATTGCTACTCCTTCCTAGAGCTAATTAGGGCTTCCCCACTGTGCCAAATGGCGTACTGCTCCAACTGCAACATCTGCGTCCGATTTCCATGTCACGTTTGTCTAGCATTAAGGGTTGTAAAAGATCAGAGACGCAATGAGAAAACCCCAGGCCCTAGCTAGATTGGGTTAGTTCTTCCTAGCTTGGGTCCTTGCGTGTTACATCATCACCAGCTGAGGAGAAGTCGAGGCTGTGAAAGGTCCATAATTTGGTTTTGGTAATTGAGTGACAACCTAGGTGGAATAATGTGTTTAATTATGAGATACACAGATGATTAGTCAACAGGTACACTTACGTGAGCAACTCATGCCATGACGGTGAAGATGGCTTGGATTTGTTGCAAGGCTCACACATGTGATGAAGGAGCTTATTGCATATGAGACATGACATGGAGTCATGTGACTAAGGTGGAGAAGATCAAGACAAGACTTGGCTTGATGGACCGGTTGCAAGTGCGAATGGTAAGTTGAGTGATGACTTGGCGGAGATGGACTGAGCATCGCCCCGCCTCCCGTGTAGGAGGAGTGGAGGCTGGGCCTACAGTGGGTCGCGACGAGCGGCAGAGAAAGCAGGCTAGCAGCGGTGCGGCCTCCCCCTCTAGGGGCTATGCCCTCCCGGCCTGTCGTGGGTCCAGCGGTAGTGACAGCGGCGATGATGGCGGCAATCCCGGTGGTGATGGTGGCAACTAGGTCGGAGGTGACCCTTGTGATCCCTCCCGCACCAGCGGCGGTGGAAGAGAGGGGGAGACCAGGCTCCCTTCCTCGCCTGGCGGAGGGACGCACGGCTTGCCCTCTTGCACTACTAGGGATGTGTACATCAATGATGCTCTTCTTTCGTCACTGAAGACTCTAAAATCGTCACATATATTATTTTATGACGACTTTGTGACGATATGGTATTCGTCATTGAATGCGCGTCATATTTTACCTACCGTGACGAAACGTCTATTTTCGTCATAGATGTGCATTTGTTCTATGACGAAATGGCCGTCGTCAGAGAAGTGTATTCTTTCTATGACGATCTATTTTCGTCATTGATATAGCCCCTTTTTCGTCATGACTTGCCGTCTGTTAGGCGGCCTGACGACGTCTGCCACGCTGGCAGCTGATGTGTCTTATCCACGTGGCGCATCCACATTGCAGGTGATGCGTCCGACCATGTGGCAGCTGACGTGACCAGTGATGTGGATGGTCCACGTGTCCACTTTTTATTGGGCCACAAGGCTTGCTGTGATAGGTTCTCATTTTCGTCACTGAAGTAAATAGAAATTCGTCACAGAATCAATTACCAAATCATCACAGAAAGGTCAGATAATTCATCACAAGTGCACATGTTGATTTCATTACAGAATGCAAATAATACTGGAATGACCAAAAGCTTCCATAAATTAACAGATCCAGTATTCCAATGACCAACAACTTA
The DNA here is from genome assembly GCA_904845875.1 of Miscanthus lutarioriparius. Classification (NCBI taxonomy): domain Eukaryota; kingdom Viridiplantae; phylum Streptophyta; class Magnoliopsida; order Poales; family Poaceae; genus Miscanthus; species Miscanthus lutarioriparius. Next base: position 79,628,550 of record CAJGYO010000016.1, on the reverse strand, counting down.
ATCAATAATTATAAACTCGGTTCACATAACTCACTAGACATCACATTTGAACTATTAGTTTCATCTCAGTTCACATTAACATCACAGGAAATAATAAAAAGTTGCCAACCACCAGCAACATAAGTTACTACATAAACAAAATCACCAGCAGACCCCTTGCTTAATAAACCAGCAGCTACGAGCAGCGCTCATGTCGAAGAAGCATTGTTGATGGCCAAGATACACTTGAGCAGCGCATTGTTCTCCTCCATTGCCTTGTTGTTTATCTCTGTCAGCTTCTTGTACTCCTCCATCTCCTTTTGTGTCCTCGCCAGCTTTTTCTCAGCTTCTTCACTTCTCTTCTTGAGTTCATCGATTTCACCTTGTACAGCAGTCGTAGCTTCAGCTGCTAGTTGCTCCCGAAGCTCGCTTTCATTTGATGATGATGATTTGGAGGATGGCACTGGTTTGATGCCAACACTCTTCAGGAAAAGGTTTGAGCTGTTCTGGGAGAGCACCTGAGACACAACCTGCACACTGGACACTGCTGTCTCACCTTCAGCAACAGGTTCTGTCCTCAAAGCTTCCATATTTGACTGAAACAGCAATGACCCATCATTAGTTGATACTTATTGCATTAATTTGAGGAGAAAATATCACGTATTTTAAAAAATAAAAAAGTATCTCTCTTTTTACTGTGCCAACTACATGGACAAGTAAAATATGACAGCTTGCATTTCTGGAATTCCTTCTGACTGCATTTCATTAAGATAATATTCCTCTGTATAGAGCCTGCAGGAGATATGATCCAACGAAATTACCAGATGTACAAAGACTGATAAATTCAACTCCAAGGAGAAAAATGTAACGCACAAGATAAGTTATTGTGGTAACTACATTTATTTTGCAGTGTTTTATTAATATTAAAATAAAAATGTGTTCAAAATCAGTTATGCTGAAATTACGGCAGCATATGATTGCCATCAGAAACGGAGAATCATAAGTTAACATCATTGTTTGTATTATTAACAAAAATAAATATAATACTTCAATAACAAAACTGACTTACCTAAAGCACTTCCCAGGTCGCACCCTTCCAGCTCTGCCTGCTCGTTGTCTTGCAGATGCCTTGGATATTGGTGCGACAACTAAACTCTCTATGTCAGAAATCTAAGCCAAAAAAGAGATCCAGTGTTATGACACAAGAAAAAGACTAAAAACCAACAATATAAGAAGAGAGTACACCAACGAATTTTGTCTCAGTTTTAATTATCTGATCTAATCTATCTTAAAAAGAGGTGTAGAGGGATTCTGAAAATGATTAACCCAAAGGTGCATGAAAAATAGCTTTTTCAGATATGAGAAGAATTTTACCCTTTTGAGAGTCGGTTGATCCTAGCTAGTCTTACACGTTGATGTGCTTAAAATGTATACAACTCCTATTGAAAGGTGAAGCATTGACGTATTTATTAACAGCACCAGATTCTAGCAAACAAGAGAGGGGCCTGAAACTAGTCACGATGAATGCCTTCACAGATATTTATTACAGGATTCAAAATCCAAGAATTCTCATGCTTGCATACAAAGTAAATGGGCACAGACAAGTTGGAATCTGAAGGTGATTGCACCAGTTGGCAATAGAATGTTCACTTTAAATATTCTAAGACAAGGGAACAGAAAGTAGAGCTATACCAATGACTGGCAGAATGCAGTGCTAAAGTCAAGTTGCAAAGAAATAGTGGACTATTTGTCATAGAAACAGAAATGAGAAGTACCGGATTATAACATTTCTGCTTGGATTTCTTCAAAGGGGTTGAATTTCTTCATTCAGCAACTTAACAGCAGCTTCTATGTCATCCTGACCAGTTAAGAATACCAAGATATCCCCTAGTGGTTCCTGCAGAAAAAAATCTTCAAGTGAAGACAAAGCAATGCTATTCGATTGACCAGAGAACTAACAGTGAAATAATATGAAAGATTGTAGTTCCATGTATTACTTCGGAAACTAAAAACACTGTAAAATGGAATCAGGAAACCATGCCTACCTATCTGAACTTCTTGATAGGCAATGCGCCTTTTCACTTGGCAAGGCTATAGGCAAAAGATAATAACAATATAACATGCAGCCAGGAAGAAATGAAACTTCTTGATAGGGGTAGACCTAATGTTGAAGAAGGATGACATTGATCTTGCTTCAATTGTTGCAGAGGAGATAATAAGTCATAACTCGGGCCGACGACATTGAATCTGATTTATCCATGTAAAGATACATGCATTGCAGGGAATTTAAATACTATTCACAAACAAGAACATTAAGAGAAAGCCAACTCTGATATTAAAGAGATATTAACCTTTTTCAAGAGACCCAGCAACATGTCGGTTGAGATGGATCTTTCATGAGCTTCGTCCACCATAATTACACTAATAGAATAGAAGAGCATGGATCAATGTGTGGGTTAAGGGAATTGGTATGGAACCCTCCAAGGCAACAAATTAGATAGTTATTAATGGATTTTCACCCAAGATAAAAGGAGTTTACTCCATTATGAATTAGCCAGTACCAATATATACTTATATGGAATAAAAGAAAGTCACTTCTACTACTGGATCAAACATGGTTGAGTAATAATGACAAAGAGACAGGTAAACTATTTGGGATTCAATCTTATGGGCGTACCTATACTTGGTAAGAAGAGGATCTTCCATCATTTCTCTAATCAATACCCCATCTGTGAGAAATTTTATCATGGTCATACCCTGAGAAACCAGGCAGGCATAAGAAGATTAATAGGACGAGAAAAGCGAAAGGAAAATCTGAAGAAGAATGTACAACATGAGGGGAACTGTAGACCATAACTCCATCTAAGGTAAACAATACCTGCATCTGGTCGCATCGGAGGCATCGCGCGCGCCGGTGGCAGGGTCGCCGGCTCCTGGAGGTCGCGCGCGCCGGCTGCCGGGACGCCTGCGCCTGGGCTGGGCCGCTAGAGGTTGACCCGGCCTTCATCGCGCGCGCCCACGCCCGGGCTGCGCCGTTAGGGTTTGCCCGCGTCGGGCCTCCCGTGCTGGCGCAGCACAGCATCGGGCCGCTGGAGCCGGGAAGAGGGAGCGGTGGTAAGATGATAGACACTGCGAGAGGCCGGCGTGGGTGGATGGAGCGAGGTAGTGGGGGAGGTGCGGTACGCGGGCTGCTTCGGGGCTTGCAAACCCTACTCGGCGGCGCGCGGCGAGGAGTTGGGTGGAGGAGGTGGAGATGAAGGGAAGGGGAGGGAAGAGGGAACGGAACACGGCTGGAAAGGCAAAAGGCCCGGGCCGAGCCGCACAACCGAACTGACTCGCACGCACGCCCTCAGCCTGGCTCGCGTCACTCCGGTCCGTGCCGCCCTTCTCGGGTCGGTGCCTCGCGCCCGACCCACACGCGGAGGGTGGGGATCCCACGGCGCTGCCAGGTGGGGCCGCGCAGTTGGCGGGCCGGTGGGCCCCTACGCGAGAGACCGCGGGTTAGGAAACCGACCCGGCTCGATGTGCAATCCTCGTCGTGTCCGCTGCGACCTGGCTGAACCGGGTCAGCTTTGCGCGCGTTCGTCGTGTCCAGCATTTAAGTTTGATCAAACTTAGACGTGACAATGTTTTATATATTTTAAAATTTGAAATTTGAAATTTAATAAGTTTAAAAAAAATTCAAACCCTAAATGATTTCTTATAGAAAAGTGATGAATACAGAAATTGTTCAACTAATCAAGATCTACAATTTTTATTTTGATCATCTTGTCATTTGACAAAATTTAAACCTTTTAAGTTTGAAATTTTAAAAAATGACAAGTTCGAACAAAAATTTGAGACCCAAAATGATTTCAACACAAAAAGTGATGCATACCAAAGTTGTTCAACTCATTAATATCTACAACTTTTATTTTAGTCATCTTGTCATTTGACAAAATTTGAACCTTTCAAATTGAAATTTTTGAAAAACAACAAGTTCGAACCAAAATTTGAGACCCAAAATGATTTCAACATAAAAAGTGATAAATACCAAAGTTGTTCAACTCATTAATATCTACAACTTTTATTTTAGTCATCTTATCATTTGACAAAATTTGAACCTTTCAAATTTGAAATTTTGAAAAACAACAAGTTCGAACCAAAATTTGAGACCCAAATTGATTTCAACATAAAAAACGATGAATACCAAAGTTGTTCAACTCATGAATATATACAACTTTTATTTTGATCATTTCTTCATTTGACAAATTCTTAGCACACATTGTTCACTAATCTTACACATGTCTTATATAGTTTATAAAACCTTATGAGAGATGTGTCACATTTGTGAACAATGTCGTTACCACTTTGTCATATGAAGAAATGACTAATACAAAAGTTGTAGATCTTGATGAGTTATTCAACTTTGGTATTTATCACTTTTCTAGCTGAAATCATTTGGGGAACCAAAATATTGTCTGAAGTTGCATTTTTTTGAAATTCAAAATTTAAATTGCTCAAACTTTTCATATGTATATATTGACAAAACCAACAAAATACATTGATAGAGAATGATTTTAGAAAATTTTAGGAAAAAAAATCATCAGATTTGGAGTTAGTATGAGGAAGAAAAACTAGTTACAAAGTTGACCCACAGATTAAAAAAAGAAATCACACTGTTCACTAAGATCATGTAAGGATCATCTAGAACAGTGTGATTTCTCTTTTTAATATGTGGGTAAACTTTGTAACTAGTTGTCCTCTCTCATACTAACTCCAAATGTAATGGTTTTTTTTTCTAAAAATTTCTAAAATCATGCTTCAGCATTTAAGTTTGATCAAACTTGGATGTGACAATGTTTTACACATTTTAAATTTTGAAATTTGAAATTTGACAAGTTCAAACCAAATTTTCAAACCCTAAATGATTTCATATGCAAAAGTGATGAATACAGAAGTTGTTCAACTCATCAATATCTACAATTTTTATTTTTCTCATCTTGTCATTTGACAAAATTTGAACCTTTCAAATTTGAAATTTTAAAAAATGACAAGTTCGAACCAAAATTTGAGACCCAAAATGATTTCAACATAAAAAGTGATGCATACCAAAGTTGTTCAACTCATTAATATCTACAACTTTTATTTTAGTCATCTTATCATTTGACAAAATTTGAACCTTTCAAATTGGAATTTTTGAAAAACAACAAGTTCAAACCAAAATTTGAGACCCAAAATGATTTCAACATAAAAAGTGATGCATACCAAAGTTGTTCAACTCATTAATATCTACAACTTTTATTTTAGTCATCTTGTCATTTGACAAAATTTGAACCTTTCAAATTTGAAATTTTGAAAATCGAAAAGTTCGAACCAAAATTTTAGACCCAAATTGATTTCAACATAAAAAGCGATGAATACCAAAGTTGTTCAACTCATGAATATATACAACTTTTATTTTAGTCATTTCTTTATTTGACAAATTATTAGCACACATTGTTCACTAATCTTACACATGTCTCATATAGTTTATAAAACCTTATGAGAGATGTGTCACATTTGTGAACAATGTCGTTACCACTTTGTCATATGAAGAAATGACCAATACAAAAGTTGTAGATCTTGATGAGTTATTCAACTTTGGTATTTATCACTTTTTTAGCTGAAATCATTTGGGGAACCAAAATATTGTCTGAAGTTGCATTTTTTTGAAATTCAAAATTTAAATTGCTCAAACTTTTCATATGTATATATTGACAAAACCAACAAAATACATTGATAGAGAATGATTTTAGAAAATTTTAGGAAAAAAAATCATCAGATTTGGAGTTAGTATGAGGAAGAAAAACTAGTTACAAAGTTGACCCACAGATTAAAAAAAGAAATCACACTGTTCACTAAGATCATGTAAGGATCATCTAGAACAGTGTGATTTCTCTTTTTAATATGTGGGTAAACTTTGTAACTAGTTGTCCTCTCTCATACTAACTCCAAATGTAATGGTTTTTTTTTCTAAAAATTTCTAAAATCATGCTTCAGCATTTAAGTTTGATCAAACTTGGATGTGACAATGTTTTACACATTTTAAATTTTGAAATTTGAAATTTGACAAGTTCAAACCAAATTTTCAAACCCTAAATGATTTCATATGCAAAAGTGATGAATACAGAAGTTGTTCAACTCATCAATATCTACAATTTTTATTTTAGTCATCTTGTCATTTGACAAAATTTGAACCTTTCAAATTTGAAATTTTGAAAATCGAAAAGTTCGAACCAAAATTTTAGACCCAAATTGATTTCAACATAAAAAGCGATGAATACCAAAGTTGTTCAACTCATGAATATATACAACTTTTATTTTAGTCATTTCTTTATTTGACAAATTATTAGCACACATTGTTCACTAATCTTACACATGTCTCATATAGTTTATAAAACCTTATGAGAGATGTGTCACATTTGTGAACAATGTCGTTACCACTTTGTCATATGAAGAAATGACCAATACAAAAGTTGTAGATCTTGATGAGTTATTCAACTTTGGTATTTATCACTTTTTCAGCTGAAATCATTTGGGGAACCAAAATATTATCTGAAGTTGCATTTTTTTGAAATTCAAAATTTAAATTGCTCAAACTTTTCATATGTATATATTGACAAAACCAACAAAATACATTGATAGAGAATGATTTTAGAAAATTTTAGGAAAAAAATCATCAATTATCATGTTATACGTTTACAAATAGAAAAACATGCATGTCTTTATCACAAAACGGCGAGTGCTCCAGTGGTAACGCACCAACATGTCTAGCAGCAGGTCGTGGGTTCGAATCTCCCTGCGTGCGCTATTTTTTGGCAAAAAAAAGGAGGCGGAAGGACCGTGTGGGCCACGCTGCCCCACTTGTTCGCTGCCACGTCCTTAGGCTGAGACCCGCTGGGACCACATCACCACGTCCTCGAGGTGGGACCTGCTGGTGGGACCACGACGCCACGTCCTCGAGGTGGTACACGAGCCAAACGATCTATGACGATTTAGTTTTGTTGTTTTATGACGATTCTTTTGTTTTCGTCATTATTCTTCGTGCCAAAGCTCCGTCACTTGTTACTTATGACGAAGCTGGAAATTTCGTCATAGAAGGCGGTTGTTCTGTGACGAAATTTGTAAGCGTCATGACTGAATCGTCATTGATGAACACATTTCTAGTAGTGTTGGTCAGAGCTGGAGGCGTCGGGAGGTGACGTGGCTAGGCCAGAGGTAGAGCATCCACCGGCGGGTCGCAGGGTCGAGGAGGTGGAAATCCCCTGCCCTGGTGAGGCAGGCACCAGGGTGGAGCCACCGGCCATCTCGCCATCACGGGAGTTGGCGATGGTCCGGTCGTCGGCTGGGCCTTCCAGCAGGTTGGGGGCGACCCACGACCTGGTGTGGCCCTGCCCCGATGACCCGAGGAAGGCTCGGTTCATCCTTCGGGATGAGGAGGAGGTGTAGCTCTAGGACTTACTTGGGGGAGAGGACTCATGATGGAGTTCGATCTTGCCCAAACCAAGGCGAGGCTCAAGGAGGCCTTGGAACAGGTTGAGTCCATCCATTAAGCGGTTACGATCAATCTTCCCCGCGTCGCGGAGGTAAGTTTTATATGTTTTTAGCATTCGTACTTGACTCCTTGGTCTGTTGTTGGTTGTTTCAGCGTGTTTGCTTCTTGCTTTGTAGGGTTTAGAGGATATGTCGAGCCGCAAGTCCTGCTTCCTCTGGGAGGAGCACGCTCGGATGGAGCGGGAGGCCGTGATGTCACGGTAGGTCAATGAGATCGAGCACCAGCTGGAGTCCGCCCACCACAAGTCCCAGGACTAGGGTGGCCGATGTGACGGGAGCATGGGTGGCGAAACTGCTCGTGCTAGAACGAGCGACTACAGTCGAGCGGGGACTCAATGCGGTGAAGGTCCAGCTGGCAGAGACCGAGGCAGTAGAGGACCGGCTGGTGAAGACTGAGGTGGTGCTCTAGGAGTCTTTGGAGGCTCTAGAGGTAGAGCGGAAGGCTCGGTTAGAGGTTGACCAAGAAGTGCTTGCGCTCCAGGGGCGAGCGCTTGGGCTGGAGGAGTCGAACGCCCGACGCGTCGAGAAGGACACCCAGCAAGAGGAAGGGCTCTCCATCCTCGAAGGCACCCGGCTTGGTATGTATCCATTCCATCTTTGGTTGATGTCTTGGTTTTTCCTTTCCCTTGCTTCTGAGCTTGTTGTCCTTCTTCCAAAACTAGGCGAAAGTGTTGGATCGCTGGAGCGGGAGCTGGAGACAGCCAAGGCGGCAATTGGTTGGAGTGCGGAGGCGCAGGCCAAGTCCCTTGAAGAGCGACGTGCTCTCGAGGGGGAGGTCAACCAGATCCGCAATGTCGCCCAGGTCATCGTCTCGGAGGTGTTCGGGTCGGCGCCGAACACCAGCACGCCCGCCATCTAGCTGGCGAAGGCCCCGAACGAGGTTTGGGCGCTCATCTCTGATGGGATGTTCTACGGGACGTCGGGAGTGCTAACCTCAGTGGCGACGCACCATCCGGACCTGGACTTCGCCGCCATCTGCAGTGGGTATGCCGATGGCTAGAGCGCGGATGCCATCCATGCGCTCAGGGAAAGCTTGCTACACACGCACAGTTTATGGCCAAGCAAGTCTCCGCACAGTGGGTGATGGAGGCTCATCGTGCTAGCATGGCTGAAGGCTTGCGTCAAGAAGACATCACCCAGCCAGCGGATGGAGTGGAGGCCGGGTTGGAAGCGAGCGTCGTCCCACCTCTGACCGAACCAAACATCGCCCCATCAGAGAGCGAGCAGCCCTTATCTTCGTCGGTTGCGCCGTCAGCCAATGCCGCCGGGCGGCCATAGTACTATTTAGAGTAGAAGTAATTAGCAAATGTAAAAGTTAAGTTCGTGGGGAGCCCCCGTGTGAACAATTTGTTTTGTATTGATGAATACATCAACTTTGTTTTGTGATGAATCACTTTGTAAGGGGAAGCTTGTCCCATCCATTCTTTCTTTTTACCCTAGCATAGCTCTGTTTTTTATCCTTTATTTTTCGCACCTGCCCGTTTGACCCGTAGGCTGCAACCTTAAGAACCCGGGCATGGCCCGCGAGGCTCAGCTGCTCGTAAACGTAGGTCATGGTGGGGAGTGATCGGTCGAGAAATTAAAACAAAGTTACCTAGGGTAATTAAAGGAACGGATTACCTTTTTGTTCGGGTAAAAAGTATTTACTATATGATAGTAAAAAAGAGAGGTGGTATCGCACCCTCATGGAGCCCCCGAGCGACCCAGGCCAAAAGTGTTCAGGCTAGGGTGCTTTGTAGGAGTAAGCGTTGAATGAAAGAAAGTGGTAAGACCAAATTTTTGGGGAAGAAACGACGTAACTGTTCGATGTTCCAAGTGTTGGTGAGAACGTTGCCGTTGTCGTCCTTTAGTCGGTAGGCGCCCGGTCGGATCACCTCGGTCACTATATAGGGTCCTTTCCATGGCAGAGAGAGTTAGTGTTTCTCCTTGGTTGATTGGGTTCTCCGGAGCATGAGGTCTCCAACCTCGAGGATCCTCCCTCTGATTTTCCTTTCATGGTACCGACGGAGAGTTTGCTAGTAGGCGAGCGGAGCGGATGATGGCCGTCTCACAGGCCTCCTCGAGTAGGTCGACCGTGTCCTGCTGAGCCTCATGACTCGGTCGTAGTCGAAGGCCTTCACTCTTGGGGCACTGTGGTCGAGGTCGAAGGGCAGCACTGCTTTAGCTCCGTAGGCCAGGAAGAAGGGTGTGAACCCTGTGGATTGGTTCGGGGTCGTTCTCAAGCTCTAGAGGATTGCTGGGACCTTTACAACCCATTGCCCAACATACTTATGGAGCTAGTCGAAGATGCATGGCTTGAGTCCTTGGAGGACCATGCCATTGGCCCGCTCGACCTGGCCATTAGTACGTGGGTGTCCGACCGAGGCCTAGTCGATCCTGATGTTGTATCCATCACTAAAGTCCAGGAACTTCTTCCCGGTGAAGTTAGTTTCGTGGTCAGTGATGATACAGTTAGGAACACTGAATCGGTAGATGATGTTAAGAAAGAACTTGACTTCCTCTTCCGAACGAATGTTGGTGATGGGCTTCGCCTCAATCCACTTGGTGAATTTGTCCACTGCTATGAGTAGGTGAGTGAAGTCGCCTGGGCCCTTTTTGAGGGGTTCTACCATGATGAGACCCTAGATCACGAATGGCCAGGTGATGGGGATAGTTTGGAGCTCTTGTGCCAGTAAATGAGTTTGCCGAGCGTAGAACTGGCATCCCTCACACCTACAGATGACCTCATCTACATCTCGTAGCGTGGTGGGCCAGTAAAAACCTTGGCGAAAGGCTTTTCTGACCAGCGACCTTTGGGCCGCGTGATGTCCGTAGATTTCGGCATGGACCTCGAGGAGGAGCTATTTCCCTTGGTCGGTAGGGACACACTTCATGAGTACTCCCGATGGACTTCGCTTGTAAAGTTCCTTACCGAATGCGACGAAGGTCTTGGCGCGTCGGGTGATCTGTCGCGCTTTAGTCCTTTCGAGTGGGAGAACCACCTCGAGGAGGTAGGCAAGTAGTGACGCTCGCCAGTCGGTTTGATCAAGTGCTACCATGGCGATGTTGGCGGGTGACGTCGTCATGGAAGCACCGAGGTCGGAGCCCCTGAGTGCCAGGTTGGCCTCAGGGTGTGTCTGGATTGGACCTTCTAGGATGCGAGTGGATAGCTCATGAAGGTCGTTGATGAAGACCCCATCTAGAGTCAAAACCCACCTAGCAGCCAATTTTGTGAGAAAATTGGTGGCCTCATTGTCCTTTCGAGGGACATGATGTAGTTCGATCCCCTAGAGTTTGTCCTTGAGCTTGCACACCTCCTGGTAGTATGCTGTCATGAGTCAGCTTTTGCAAGAGGACTCCTTCATGACTTGGTCGACGACCAACTCTGAGTCGCCGCGGACATACAACCGCATAGCACCGAGCTCGATGGCGGTGCGTAGTCCGTTGATGAGGGCCTCGTATTCTACGGTGTTGTTTGAGGCCAAAAAATGGAGGCGGGTCGCAAAGCGAAGCCTGCTCCTATCTGGGGAGATTAGAACCACTCTAGCCCCCGAGCCAAGCGCCATTACAGACCCATTGAAGTACATCATCCAGTACTCATGGGTGACGTCTGGGTTTAGGAGCTGGACCATCGAAGTAAAATCCACGAGAGCCTGAGATTTAATAGCGGTGTGGGGGATATACGTGATGTCGTGGCCCATTAGTTTGAGTGCCCACTTGGAGATCCATCCCACAGTGTCGCGGTTGTGGACTATGTCTCCCAGTGGGTATGAAGTGATGACCAGGACTTTGTGGTCGGTGAAGTAGTGTAGGATCTTCTGGGTCACCATCAGCAAGGCGTATAGAAGGTTCTGCACCTGGGGGTACCGAACCTCGGTATTGGTGAGTACCTCCCTGATGAAGTAAATGGGTCGTTGGACCTTAAGGTGGTGTCTTGGCTCCTCCCTTTCGACGACTAGGGCGGTGCTCACCATGTGGTTGCTTGCCGTGACATAGAGGAGGAGGGGTTCTCCCTATTCGGGAGCAACGAGGATTGGGGCCGACGTCAGTGACGCTTTGAGGCTCTCCAAAGCCTGCTATGCTTCCTCAGTCCAAACGAACATGTTTATATTTTTGAGGAGCTTGTAGGGAGGCATTCCCCGCTCGCCCAGCCAGGAGATGAACCCGCTCAGGGAGGCCATACAGTCGGTGAGCCTTTGTATGCCATTGACGTTGCGTATAGGGCCCATGTTGGAGATAGCCGTGATTTTCTCAGGGTTGGCCTCGATACCGCGTTCGGACATGATGTATCCAAGCAGTTTCCCCTTTGGAACCCCAAAAACACATTTTTTGAGATTCAATTTGATGTTGAACCTTTGGAGGTTCGCGAATGTTGAGGCTAAGTTTGCGATTAGGTCACAAGCTTGAGCTTTTTTTACCACTATGTCATCAACATAGATGGCGATTGTTGGTTTTGACTGCTCAACTTGGTTAGGCTAATCGAGCAGGTCGATTTGATTGGCAAAGCATTGCTGCATGCACCGTTAATAGGTGGCGCCAGTGTTCTTCAGACTAAAAGGCATGGTTATGTAACAGTACGAACTATATAGGGTGATGAACGAGGTTGTGAGCTGGCCAGACTCTTTCATCGTGATCTGGTGATAGCCTGAGTAGGCATCCAGAAAGGAGAGGATTTCGCATCATAAGGTGGAGTCAACTATCTGGTCTATGCTTGGTAAAGGAAAATGGTCCTTCAGACACACCTTGTTCAGGCCAGTATAATCAATGCACATTCTCCATTTCCTGATCTTCTTTTTAACAAGAATAGGATTGGCAAGCCAGTCGGAGTGGTATACCTCCTTGATGAATCCGGCTGCCAGGAGTTTAGCGACCTCCTCGCCTATGGCCCTGCGCCTCTCATCGTCAAAGCGACGCAGGCGTTGCTTGGCGGGCTTCAAGCCTGGGATGAGGCGTAATGCATGCTCGGTGACCTCCCGCGGTATGCCCGGCATGTTAGAAGGTTTCCATGCGAAGACATCGCGATTGGCGCATAGAAAGTCGGCGAGCTCGCATTCCTATTTGGCCAGGAGCTGGGTCCCGATCCGCACCATCTTGGTTGGGGTAGTGGGGTCGATCCCCACCGCCTTAGTTTCCTCGAGTGGGCAGAAGGCAGTCGAGGAGGTTGGCTTGTTGCAGTCCGAGACTACTAGGGTTGATGACTCTCCGAGCCGAGGGAGCTTGGCTAAGTTGATGACGGCAGTTGCGAGCTCGTAATGCTTGCGGTCACACGTGTAGGTGTGTGATGACGTCGTTCGGTCCCGGCATCTTCAACTTCAGGTAGGTGTAGTTGGGGATCGCCATGAACTTGGCGTAGCATGGCCGCCCCAAGATGGCGTGGTAAGACCCCAGGAAGTCCACCACCTTGAAGGTAAGCACCTCCGAGCAGAAGTTGGCTCGGTCGCCAAATATGATGGGCAGATCGATCTACCCTAGTGGGTATGCCTGCGTTCCTAGGATCATGCCGTGGAAGGGAGAGCTCACTAGGCGGAGCTCCGACCAGGGGATGCGCATGGCATTGAGGGTGTCGACATAGAGGATATTGAGGACGCTGCCTCCATCCATCAGCACCTTGGTGAGGCACTTCTTGCGGACAATGGGGTCAACGATGAGCGGGTAACAACCCGGTCTACCGATGTGGGAAGGATGGTCTCTCTGATCAAAGGTGATCGGTGATTTCCGCCAGCTAAGGAAGGAGGAGATTGCCATTTTGGCGGCGCATGCCTCTCTGTAGCGCACTTTGTGCTGGCACTTGGAGTAGATGGCATCGGACCCCCCAAATATCATGAGGCATTCCTCATGATCGGGAAAGCCATCCCCATCCTTGCCCGCCATGCCTCCTTTCTTAGCTACTGCCTCCTTGCCCTTTCCCTCTTTCAGCCCGCCGGCCTGTCGCAGAAAGCGCTTGAGGAGCTCGCAGTCCTTGTAGAGGTGCTTGACGGGGTAGGCATGGTTGGTGCACGGGATCTCCATGAGCTTGTCAAAGTGGTCAGGCTGGCCCTGCTAGGGCTGCTTGCCCACGTGATCAGCCAGGGCAACCAACGCAGAGTTGGCCAGTCGGTGCCGACCCTTCTTGTTCTTTCTGCCCATCTATGTGGAGGGGCCCTCGTCTTGATCCTCGTGCTTGGCCTTGCCCTTGTCCTGGCCTCCGTTAAAGACCGCTCCGACCACCTCCTCACCAGAGGCATGGTTTGTGGCGACGTCAAGCAGGTCGTGGGTGGTCCGAGGCTTTAGATAGCCAAGCTTGTGAATCAAAGACTCACATCTTGTTTCGGAGAGGAACACGCTGATGACGTCTGCGTCGACGACATTAGGGAGGGAGTTGCATTGTTTCGAGAACATATGGATGTAATCCCGTAGGGACTCGTTGGGCTCCTACTGGTAGCTCTTGAGGTCCTAGGAGTTCCCAGGACGGACATACGTCCCCTGGAAATTGCCAATGAAGATCGTCTTGAGATCCCCCCAGTTGCGGATGCTGTCATGCGGGAGGAATTTGAACCATGCTCGAACGTGTTCCCCCATGCAGATGGGGGGTATTGAATGATGTAGTGATCATCATCCACTCCTCCAGCTCAGTAGGTGAGCCAGAAGTTTTCAAGCCATATACCAGGATTCGTCTCCCCGATATATTTGGCGATATTGGTAGGCGGTCGGAAGCACTGTGGGAACGGTGCTCTCTAGATGCGTTGGCCGAAGGCTCATGGTCCCAGGCCATCTGGGCTGGGACTCCGGTCATCGAGTCAGCGACCATGCGTGGGGTGTGTTTCACCGCTCCCCTCGATGGTATGGCCAGGGCCCGAGCCCCCTGCTCTCACCGCCCCTCGATGGACGTCATCATCATGCTAGGCCTGACGTCTGTTGTTGATGACGCTACGAGCATCTCAGTTTGCGCACAGGTGGTTGGTGTGTAGCGGTCATCGAGTCAGTCCATGGTGTAGCTGCGGCCTCTTGTTTCACGCCCGGTGACTGTAGTAGTGAGCGAATGGAGCGATTTGACTGGTGCGGCCCGATTCTGCCGGTGGAGAGAGAGATCGCGAGTCCGTGTCACAATGCGGAGCTCTCCGCCTATTGAATGGTGGTGGTTTCCACCAGCACCCGGAGGTTTTGGTGGATTGCCTGCTCCTAGGGGTCGATAGGCTCTGGAAGGCCACATAAAAGCATCACCGTAGCGGCGATGTTCTAGCCAGCCCGAGCAAACTATGGGGGATCGTGCCCCCATCCATGATGTCACGCTGGACCTAGCGGGTGCGACCCTAGGCACCGCTCGCCAGGTTACGCTCACTCGACGCACTATGCTACACCGAGCGCGCCGACGCAGGTGGCGGCTGGTTCTGTCGCCTTTGTCGTAGCTCCTCGTCGTGCTCCTACGCACACGCGAGGGCCTCCATGCGAGGGTCCGGAGGGGTGTCAGTCTGTGGAGACTTCGCTACCACCAGCGGCTATCCTAGAGCAACCACCATAGCGCACTCCTATGATAGAGGGTGGCTAGGTGCCATGACGTTGCCGATGCTAGAGCCGTCGCTCTTAACCTCGTCATCCATGAGGTCATGGAAAGAGGCGGGAGCGTAGACCGCCATCCCCACAAATTTAGATGTGAGAGGGGGTGGCGTCACCATCTTTCAGAGTCCCTATGTGTACACGCCCATGGGGGACACGAAGCCGTAAGGGAACCGGTCGCATGGCGGTCATAGCGGGGACAACGGGGTCCCTCTGGAGAATCGGTGGAAGATAGTAAATAGTGAGTAAATAACAATATGTATGTTACTCACAGCGGGGTTTGAGCCCAGCGTAGGCTTGGAGCGAAGAGCAGGCGCCTCATCGTTGAAGTCGCCGGGTGTCCTAGAGCCGACGGAGGGCGCTCCTCCTCCGACGGGCGTCGGGACAAGTGCCTCCTCACAGAGATGAAGCACGCCGAGCCGATCGGCGATGAAGTCCAAGCTTCCAAAGAGGAAGGCCTGAGACGGCTTGAAGACAGGAGAAACCCACATCCTAATAGGTGGGAGCATGGGAAACTCCAGTGAGCCAAAGCGAGTCGTATCGCTTAAGCCTACCATGCCAAAGATGGCGGAAAGGTGGGCCATCCGATGACCAAAAGCGTGAACGTACGGCGTTCTCCCTACGGATGGCGCCAACTGTCGGTGCAAAAAGTGACCAACTAGTAAATATTTGTCGTTTTGTCGTATGTTGTGATCGGATGTGGCCTAGCACTCAATGACATAGGGTTTATACTAGTTCAGACAACGTGCCCTACGTCCAGTTTGAGTCGGTCGGTGACTTTATTCCTGAGCCTATGTGCTCGAAGTTTGTTGTGGGGTTACAAACGAGTGGGAATAAGATGGGGGTATCAGAGGTCTGGTAGGACCCTAGACCGAAGGGCCGAGAGTGACGAGAGCTCCTACGTGCGCTAAGTATTGGAACGTATGCTTTGTGTAGCTTTAGAGTGTCTAAAGCTAGCAGAGAGTGAGTCGGAATGATCCGTATGTTGTCTGTTGTTCGTCGAATCGATCCTCTCTTTGGGAGAGGGCGCATCCCCTTTTATAGATGAAGGGGATGGCCTTACAAGTGAGAGAGAGAGAGAGGGAGTGTGTGCTACCTAGTCTTGTTGCCCACACCGTCGGGTATGAGACGATTTGTCGACGCCTACAATACTATTGACGCCCTGATGCATGTGGTTGGTTCCATCGTGTTCTTCTGGTATGGCAAATATTGGCGCCTACCATACTGTAGGATGAATGTCGACGCCCACAACACTGTTCGTGTCCTGACATATCTGGAATGTTGCAAAGTACCCCTCTGACATGGCCTGACAATACTGTCCTATAGGTGTGCAGGGTACGGTACTCAGTATTGTGGTTGACTTGTGCACCTTACCTTATCTGCTCTGCCTGATTTCTCGGGTCCTCACCGAGCGGGCGTCCCCATTCGGTCGTTCCCAGTCGGCTCTGATCGGGCCGGTCGGAGAAGAGTCATAGGCAGAGGTTTGGTGTGTTCCCGGTCAGAGAGGCGGGTCAGAGTCAGAAGCGAGCGTCGCCCCTCCTTGGCCAGGCCTTTCAGTCAGAGAGGCGGGTCAGAGTCAGAAGCGAGCGTTGCCCTCCTTGGCCAGGCCCTCCGGTCGGAGAGGCAGGTCAGAGTCAGAGGCCCTCCGGTCGGAGATAGGATCATTCTTACGGCCTGTCGTTAGGTATCTGGGCCGGCCTAGGAGTTGCGCGTCATCCGCAACGTCGTCTGTTGGGCCAAGCTTTTTGCTAGGAAGCATGCCCATTAGGGACCCCGGGTTTATGAACCCGACAACAAGTTTTTTTGGGGTGCCGGTATTCAATTCCGCGTGGGGAGGAAGAATGAGTATGTCCACTATACACTAGTGGATTTTGTAAAGAACTAGAAGGACGAGTGGTTTTATGCGGCGAACATGTGGCCTCGTCTAGAGGTGCATAGCAACACCGCACCTGTACCCAACAACCGTTGGGATAAAGAGACGCTGAATACAACGGAACTTGAAGGGATTCATCCTTTCCTCAAGCAAATCCGAGCCATGAAGGACCAAGGCCTTAGTGGAGTTAGAGTGGTTGCAAGCTTCATCAGGAGTTGACTATAGCCTCTGCAGGTGAGGCTACACTATGAGTTCGAGTACACTAGGCTAGAGGACCCTGACCGAGTAACCACTGATGAACTAATGGAGGATGAAGTTCTAGAGAGAATTCAGAATGTGCTTGGGTCGGTACAGGTGATACCATACCAGTATCCAGAGCGTGATCATCAAAATTCGCCAGCCGCTGTAAGTATATTGACATTGTGATCTATAAATATCTTAATACTGTGAAAAACTGACTCATGTTTGCTGATGCAGAGTTGGGGAAAAATTTCAATGATTTTCCCATTCGTCCTCCGCGTCTCGACTCTAGAGGAGTTGGCGAAACCAGAGCGGCTTCTGGTAGAGCTGACGGAGGGAGCACTGCCTCCGCCATCCTTATGGAGCAAAAGGGTGATAGCGACTCGGGGAACCCGAACGATTTCATAGTCTAGGTTAATCTGAGTGCAAGGAAGGCATCTGCTAGTGGGAAGCGGTCACTGGAGGCCGATGTCGCCATTAGCGTGAGTGGGTCAGTACCAAAGAGGCCCCATCGATCTTGTACACTGAGACCAGGTAAGAGATGTCTGATGTACCTCTATGTAGTCTAATTTTCACCTTGTGCTAAGTACAATTCTTGAACAACTACTACACATGATGCTGTGGAGGAACAGTTGGAAGAGGAGGAAGACACCTCGTATTCTATCAAATAGTAAGTATTCTTTTCGAGTAAAATTATGTTATTGAATTCTGACATAGATATACTTGTTGACGTTGAATTGCTCTTGGCAGGATGCCGCCACCAGACCTATTGAGCACCCAAGTGCCAACTTAGGGTGACGAGATTGCACTTGGATAGGATGCTAGCACTATGAGTCATCAGGAGGATTCAGTACTGTTAGCATCAGAATCAAGCCTAGAGCTAGGTCGATCATTTAGTGGTATATCACTAGGAAAGCCCACCCTGAAGAAGAGATTCAGTGCCAAGTAAGTGTCGAAGTTTCCTCTGTATGTTACTTCATTCCCAGGGCATCACTTGACTGCTACTCATTCTAGGGTACAAAAGACACTGAGTACCCAGGCGTAGAGTGAAGAGCCTCGGGTTGAAGAGAACTCATGTACTGATGGTGACTGGGTGGAAAAAGGCTACGCAAGTGGGCCTATGTCTCCACCTAGGTCCACTGAAACACCACGGACGCAGTGTCCAACGTCCACTGATGGTGAAGCAGAGCAGCCTACACAGCCGGGTACTACAGAGGGTGTGTAGGTGCCACAGCCATAGGTAGCGATGCCTGTTGATGATGAAGTGCACTAGCCACCGGGGCTAAAGCCTGCGGAGGCTATTACTGATGAAGATGTGCGGAGCGCGAGGGCTGACCCAAGCACTGCTACACCGAGTGCTCCTACCCTAGATGTGCTGACGACAAGCGCCCAAGAAGTAGAGGAGGATGACATAGTCCCAGTTACTGGACCGGGTACCCAGCTCCAGGCATATAGTTCAGAGTTCGTTGGGTTGATGAGGTCATGGTCTGGGTTGCTAAACCAAGCTTCTGTCTTCGACGGCTAGTTGAGGGTAAGTAAATGCATTTTGTCATTTCCTGCTGTAAATATCTTCCAAATTCTCATTCTAGAAATAGTTGTATGCTCAGGGTACGGAGCTGAAGGCCTCTATCAAGGTCCTAAAAAATCCAAACAGAGCTTGCCAAAGTAAAGGAGGAGTAGGCCAAGAAGGAGGCTGAGTGGGAATCTGTGTAGAAGCGCCATGAATGGACCCTCTGTATCCTCTGTTCTCAGATTGGTGAAGCCGAGCGTAAGAAAGTGGCTGCTAAGAAGAGGAAGGGCGAGGCCTATGAATCTTTATTGAAGATGACAGAGAAGGCCGAGCTTTGTGATACCAAGTTGAAAGGTAAGAGAATTGTATGGCTTCCCTATAACTCTTGAATGTAGTACTCGATGATCATGATAATGATCATAAGTGTTCCTCTTTGTAGATGAGCAGGTCAAAACCCAGTGACTAGAGGGCGAGGTGAAGGATTTCAATGAAGCCCTAAGGACTCAGCACAATCAGGATGAAGAGGTAACAGAACGAGTGAGTGAAGAACTCGCTCGAGCTAAGCTGATAAAGTGAGGAGCTAATCATGATCTGATGCAGGCTCTGAAGTTGGTGACCAACATGAAGGCCTAGCTGGAGAGGGCACAGTCGGAGTGGAACACGCACTGGGAAGTTGTGAAGCCACTCACCCTCCCCTTTCATAGGCCAGAAGACGGTGAAAAAGGTGGGTGGACATAGTGAATGAAATCCCCAACCGCTTCAAGAGCTATGTTCATGGAGCCACCAAGGTCTGCGTCTGGAATGTACTTCGTACGCTCTGAGTGCTATACCCAGCTATGGATCTCCATCAGGTAGCCACAGACTACGATGATGAAGGCTGTTGGTATATTTAACGCATATAGATAAATCTGCAAGCGCATGGATACCGCTATAGCTTTCACCCGGAGGTATTTCAAGTATCGTATCCACAGGGAAACGTGCGAGACTAACTAGGGTCTAACTTAACTAAGGGTAGCAACAAGGTTAGGATAAATAGGAGCATAGAAAGGATAACTAAAGTTCTCTAATTCTGACTTGGATAAGCTTATGTCTTCTACTATTTAACTGGGGACACTACTAGGGAAAGACACCAGCAGAGGATGCTTTCCTTCGCAACCGCGTCCTACGTGCGCCTATAGATGGGAGGTGGACTACAAAGGATCAATAAAGCTATATAGCAACCTAGGAGGCGGTGGAGAACTGACATAATAACGGGAGGCTCACATGGGAGGCCCACAGGTCGAGCGGCCTCTATGTGGGGCCGGTCGGCGCCACATGGCAGAGACACAGGCTCCGCTTCGGTGATTCGCCTTCTGGAGTCTTCTAGAGTCTTCCCACATCGATTACGCAGAGGAATTCTATAATTTCCTTTGATGAATAGGTCCCCCTTGACGGTTTTCTGGATAAACCCAGCTAAAAACACAAATTCACCAAAACTCATTGAATTTATTAGTTTAAACCCCTATACCTATGTTTAGTGATAGAATCTAGTATAAATACAGGTTATGTTGATGGTTTATAGTTGATGTTAGTGACCATCAACAAAGGCCATCTTGCTGCCATGGAAAGAGCTGAGGAGGAACTCGATGGACTCGCAACCACCATAACAAATGAATTAGACTTTAGGATGGAGAAGCCTGATGAATAGGCTGTGTAAGTTTGAAAAAAACTTGTTAAGCATATATGTTGGGTAGGCATGTTGTAAGAAACAATGTTCTTTTGCTTGCATAGACTGTTCGTTGAATGAAAAACTTAGCCTGTAAGTTTCAAAAGTAATGCGTCTTGTTGGGGTACTTAAACGTCGAAGATGGTTTATTCCAGCTAACTTGTCTGCGCAAAGTTAGCACCTTTTAGACTTGGTAATCTTTTGAGTAATATTGTAGTCTGCTTAGGCTGTAACTTTGTCTTGTTGAGTACTTTAGAAGGCGCGTAAGACTGAGTAGTTGAGTAAAAAGTGATCAACGTAGTCGCTATGATTTGAATCATGTTAGACCCTTCCGTTGACGTTATGTGCTCGAAGTCACTTGTTCAAGGAACCCTTATAACGATTGTTTGCTATTAGGATCCCGTCCCATAGCCAACAAATTAGGTTACTTGCTTTTGGGAATTACCCTACCCAGGATGACATGCAATAGTTAAACTAAATGTCGATAATTGGCTCCCAGCCAAGGAGATGTAAGCCATCCGAGTAGAAGGCGTATCTCGTATAATATAGCCCAATACTTGGTATACAAAATAAGAACTATGAGTCGAGTAAATTTATCATATTGAGAGATGTGTAGTCGTGTAATTAGTCGGTCGTATATCTCATATATGATGTAACAAAGGCTACAACAAAGAGAGGCAACTGGAAAGTTGTGTATCTTGCACAAAAGTAAAAATATAGATTCATCTAGTGAACATTGACTCTATATTTAACAAAGAATCTTAAGTACAGAAGCCAGAACACTTAATTTACTTAAACAGGAAAACTACTTAACAATATTAAGCACAAAATTTCCGTGTCTGATTGATGTTTTAGGAGTCAGGCACGAGATCGCTGTCCTCAGTGATTAACTCGAAGGAGCCTAGCCGAGTAACTTTGGAGATGATGAAGGGGCCTTCCTAAGGGCTGGGTAGCTTGTGTCATCCCGAGGTATTCTAGATACGCTTGAGGACTAGATCTTCAACTTGAAAGGTACAGGGGCACACATTCTTATCGTAGTGACGTCGTAGGCCTTGTAGGTACCTGGCAGACTAGAAGAGTGCGTTAAGCTTGATTTCTTTGGCACTGTTAATTTCTAGCCACCGGGTTTCATCTATTTCGCCTTCATTGTATTGTTCAACCATGGGAGAGTTCCATATCAAATCCACTAGCAAGATGGCTTCTGAGCCATAAACCAGGAAAAGGGGAGAGTACCCTGTCACTCTACTTTGCTGAGTGCACAGTCCCCAAACTACCTTGGATAACTTGTATATCCACTACCATCGTAGTCTTTAAGCTCGTCAAATAGCCTAGGCTTTAGTCCGGCTAGAAGTAGTCCATTAGCCCGCTCTACTTGGCCATTCGCTTGAGGATGAGCTACGAAAGCATAGTCGATGTTGATGCCGCAATCTTGAGCCCAACTTCTAAACTCGATAGCTGTAAAGGGTGAGCCGAGATCTGTAATGATCCGATTGGGCATACCGAGTCGGTACATAATGTCTTGCATGAACTCGACTACCTTTGTGGCGTTGAACTTGATGAGTGGCTTGTATTCTATTGACTTAGTGAACTTGTCAATAGCCACGTAGATGTACCCGAAACCACCCGGTGCTCGTTTGAGAGGTCTAACCAAGTCGAGTCCCCAGCACGAAAAAGGTCATGATGGAGGGATGTAGATAAGGTTGTGAGCTGGGATGTGAGCTTGCTTGGTGAAGAACTGACTCTTCTGTGTCTTTCAGTGTTGTAGGCCAATAATACATGGATCTAAAAGCCTTGCCGACTAAGGTCCTAGAGGCTGCATGATTGCCACAACACCCGAAGTGAATTTCCTCCAAGATTTTCTGCCCTTCTTCAGGTGTAATGCATTTGAGGAGAACACTAGATGATGCGCCCCGTCGGTAGAGCCTATCCCCAACTAAGATGTAATTTTTGCTTCTGCGCGTGATCTGCTCTGCTTCTACCTTGTCATCGGGCAACTTATGGTCTCAAATGTAATCAATAAATACTTGCGTCCATGCCGGGTTGACCACTAGTACCTGGACATCAGGAGTCAAAGTACCGGTGGATGTGGATGCTTCTTGTTTGATTAAAGGAACTTGGAGTTCTTGAACAAACACATCAGGGGGTACCTAGGCTCTATCTGATCCCAATTTGGCCAAAACATCAGCCGCAACATTGAGATCTCGCATAACATGGAGGATTTCTAGACCTTGAAAGTGTTTCTCAAGTTTGCGTACTTCTACGTAGTAAGCATACATGGTCTCCTTGGTGTAGTCCCAATCCTTGTTGACCTAGTTGATGACCACCGAGGAGTTACCATAGACGAGCAAATGCTTGATGCCAAGTGAGACTGCTACTCGGAGGCCATGAAGGAGGGCCTCATACTCAGCTTCATTGTTGGTAGCAGGACAAAGTATTTGTAGGACATATTTAAGATGCTTTCCATCTGGAGATATGAAGAGAACGCCAGTGCCTATGCCTCCTAGCTTGAGGGAACCATCAAAATACATCTTCCAATGGTCGAGGATAACTATCGAAGTAGGTTGTTGGGCTTCGGTCCATTCGACTATGAAATCAGCCATGACTTGAGATTTGATAGCCTTGCGGGAGACGAACTCAATGTTCTGAGCTCTGAGTTTGATTGACCACTTGTATATGCGTCCTGTTGCAGCTTGATTGCGTAGGACATCGCCAAGTGGGAAGTCGGATACCACTATTACCTTGTGTCGACACAGAATTTCGTCCTGTGCCGAGGACACACGTAGCAAGCCGGAAGGGTCCGCTCGATGGAGCAGATCCACCTAGCTTCAGCGCAAGGGTGGTCGATCCTGCGCAATCCTCCCGAGACATGCTAGTCAATTTGATCCTGCAATTGACAAGGAGAGAAAGCTCATCAGTAATTAAGGGCGGAACGTGCCGGTGTTGCCAGACAGTCCTGAATGTGTGGCTCTGAGAGCCGATATGAGAGGAAATCGACTAAATAGTCGATTCCAGCATATTCATAAGAATAAATTGGTTAAAGCTCATGGGGTTGTGTAAGAAGAATCGGTTATCATTCAAGATAAACATAATTCGAGCAAAATTAATCAAAGGCAATAAGATATCAACGATGATCGGTTTAAACTGAGCCAATGATTATAATTAACCAAACCTCTTTTATATAAAGAAACAATTCAATACCACTTAACCATTTAATAAAGATAAATCTAATGAACATGTTAGATCTTATCTATCACCATGACTAGTGGGGCATGAGACAAAATCATGCAGGCCATAGAAATAACAATAGACTCGACGACCCTAACTCATTACTAATATCAGTGGGGCATGAGGCAGAATCATGCAGGCCGTAATACAATAACAAGATCATGGGGCTAACATATCTTTCAACTTATCTCTACTTCAACAGTCTCGTAACGTGAACTATTTGTGAAAGCACTCGATATCGGCTAAATAGCCGATTCAGGCATAGCGCACAGTTAAGGCCATGCCTTCTCAGGAACAGATCTATCAACCAACGATCCCCACTCATCGTTTAAGATGTAGATTAGATCAGTTTTAGATTAGCAAACGATGGGTTAAATAAGGTATAAGGCCGATCCAGATCAATCTCAATCGGGCAGAGTGATATTGCTGTAATTAGATAAACAATGAAAACAATAAGCAATATCGATAACTTAATGAATCTACCAGAGACTGCCATTCAAAGGTAGAGCCGATAACTTGACCTTGATCTAGTTCAAGCAGTGGGGTGTGAGGCAGAATCACACAGGCCATACTTGAACTAGGCAAGAGTCAATAACTAGCCTATACCAGAGTCACAGTGGGGATCAGCCGGATCGATGCAGCCATACGAATAGAGGTATAAACCATGACGGTACTTACAGACAAGCAGTGGAGGTCGACTGGATCGATGCAGCCGTACTCGCTGAAGAACTCACCGAGATCTACTCTACTCCTACTCCTAAGGGGTGGCCGGAGCCGAAAAAGTAAATTGACTTGTATTTGATTGGTTGTGTCCCTTTACAATAGCTGGGGTTTGATACTTATACCCGAAGTCTAGACACGAATCCTACTCGAGCACGATTTGTTACAATCTTTGGCATAAAAAATGAAAACATTCCTAATTTAAGATAACTTGGACTCTAATCTTTCCCTTTTTGTAGAGTCCAGCATGTCTCGTCCCAACGCCAATCATAGCTTCTGTCGTTATCCGCTAGCGCTATCTGAAGAAAGCCGATTCTGGTGCTGCATCCGAATCAGCTATTTTCGATCTATATGCAATTGATCCTTTGCTGACATGGTTTTGGGAGCTTTCAAGCCTCTGAAATCCTTCTTCCAAATTCTGGTGTAAACACCTTGTGTTCATCAAAGTAGTGGTGTAGCATGCGTGAAGTGATCAAGAGGGCATAGAGGAGCTTTTGCACATGTGGGTACTTGGCCTTGGATTCTGATAGCACCTCGCTAATATAATAGATAGGTCATTGTACATTATATACGTGCCCTTCTTCAACCCGCTCCATGACTATTGCCATGCTGACTATCATAGTAGTAGCTGCAATGTAGAGTAGGAGTGGTTCGTGCTTCTCGGGTGGAGTAAGTATTGGAGAGGTGGATAGGTACTCTTTGAGCTTCTAGAAGGCTTCATCAGCTGCAGTTGTCCACTTGAACTTGCCCAACTTTTTCAACAACTTGAAGAAGGGCAAACCTTTCTCCCCGAGTCGCGAGATGAAACAATTGAGGGCAGCCATGCACCCTATCAGTTTCTAAACATCTTTAACGCAGTGAGGTCGAGTCATCTGAGTGATTGCTTGAATCTGTTTCGTGCTAGCTTTGATACTCTGATGGCTCACGAGGAAACCCAATAGCTATCTGAAAGGAACTCAAAACACACACTTTGTTGGGTTAAGCTTCCACTTGTACTCATGAAGAGTGTCAAAGGTTTGCTTCAAGTCTATGATCAGAGTAGAAGGGTCCTTGGTCTTGATGACGACATCATCCATGTAGGCTTCTACATTATGACCGATCTATTCGCTTAGGCATGCCTGGATAGCCCATTGTTAGGTTGCACCGGCATTTTTTAACCCAAAGGACATGGTCATGTCGAAGAGGCACCAAATAGAGTGATGAAGGATGTCTTGCTCTGATCTTCTTTACGGAGGGCAATCTAATGGTAACCCGAGTAGCAATCAAGGAAGGATAAAAGAGCTGACCCGGCCATAGAGTCTATGATCTAATCAATACGAGGTAAGCCGAAGGGATCCTTCAGGCAGTGTTTGTTGAGATCTGTGTAGTCAACGCACATGCACCACACTTTTGGATGAGTACAAGATTGGCTAGTTAGTCAGGGTGAAGGATTTCCTAAATGAACCCGGCTGCCCGTAGCTTGGAGATTTCCTTCTTGATTATTGCTTTCTTATCTGGTGAGAACCATCGTAGACGTTGCTTGACTGGCTTTGACCTAGGGTTTAAATCCAATTTGTGCTCAGCCAACTCTCTCAGAACAACCGGCATATCAGCTGGCTTCCATGCGAAGATATTCTTGTTTTCCCTGAGAAAGTTGGTGAGCGTGAGTTCCTATTCTTTGGAAAGGTGGGCGCTGATGATAGCCGTCTTAGAGGGATCACCAGTACCTAGATCAATCTCGATGGTATCCATCTTAGAGGGTGCTGCAATGATTCCCACCTTCTTAGTTAGAATCTCCATGTCTTCTGGCTTAGTCTACTATGCAATGTTGGTAATCTCCTATGCTTCATAGGCTTGCTGCATTCTGGACGGCTTCTGTGTCACAGTCATATGAGCATTTGAGGTCACCTCGAAAGGAGAGTATGCCATTGGGACCCAACATCTTGAGCAAGAGGTATGGGTAATGTGGTACGACCATGAACTTGGCCAAAGCAGGTCGACTAAAGATAGCATGGTATGATGATTCGAAGTCAGCCACCTCAAACTTGATGAACTCCGTTCGAAAATTGTTTGGGTTGCCAAATGTTACTAGGAGCATGACCTGTCTGAGTGGCATGGTAGCCTTGCTGGGTACTATTTCATAGAAAGGGACGTTAGTGGGGGTGAGTAGGCTGGTAAAGTCTAGGCCTATCTTCTTCAGCGTATCTGCAAATATTATATTCAATCCTGCGCCACCATCGATTAGGACCTTGGGGACTGTCATACCGGCTATTGTTGGACCCAAGATGAGTGGATAGTGGCCGACGTTAGTCACACTAGTCCATTGATCTTTTCTAGAAAACTGGATTGGGTACTCGGACCAATTAAGGTACTTTGGTGTTGAGGGCTCTCCTGCCATGATGTGGCAGAACCGCCCGAAATAACACATTTTTGGAGGCGCCCGCCTTCCACTAGACACTAAGCACCTCGAAAGTAAGCTACATTGGTTAGTTCCGTCGAGCACAACCCAAGGGAGAACTCGAAACAATCCACGTTTTACATGTAGAATCCAATAATGAGTACAAGCTTACAATACTTAGTCCATTTCATACAACAAGAGTTCTTAGAAATTATTTATTACAATACTAGAGTTTAGAGTGCGATAATTAAATAGCGGAATGAAAATAAACATCTAGCGGAAACGATACAAGGATCCGTCTGTGCCCACCAGAAGAATCCTCCACACAAGAGCTACTCCTCAAGTTGCACCTGCAACATGGGTAAAATAAACCCTGAGTACACAATGTACTCGCAAGACTTACCTGACTAGTGTGAATAGTTTCCCGACTCTCAAGGATATGATAGGCAATATGGGTTTGTTGTTTTCTTTTTATTTACGGAAAGCCTTACTAATAGTTCATCCTTATAGTCAAGTTTTATTAGCAGTCATGATTACTTCATTAGCTAACCATTCTAGGTAAGCACCTATTCTACTTTCAAGCAAGGGTGAAGCAATCAGAACCACTTCACCATCTTTCATCTTCTAGTTCTTACTATGGTGCTAGACCATAGCCAAGTCGTACCATCTCACAAAAACAGTGATCCGTGAAAAAATGTATCCCAACTGGGTACCCCAAAACACATGCCCGCTTGTGCCCCAGGCACAAGCAAGACTAACCCATTTCACTCCTATCACGGGGTCCAGGTCCCCGTCCAAACTTGCACTCCAAGCCCCCACACTTGAAACCCGGTCTCAACATGGTGCTTAGACCTCCACCTTTCCTCGTCTCCAATCAGTTGGTCCGGAAAGAGCCAAAACCCACGACAAGAGTGTAACGAGCCTTCCCGCTCCCATAAGCAAGTATGTGCTCGGGATAATAAGTTTGTAACCTGACTACCATCCACAGCAACGGACAGTCCTTAATCAACATGAACAGGGAAAACGGTGTAACCAAGCTAAGCCATGTTGGCCGTGGGATACAACCGATTACACCCACCAATATCCATACCATATCCCTGTCCGGTCTCTATTTTCTTTTCATCATTTTATTATGAGAGTAATAATAATAATCACCTATTGTGAGTAACGGCAGGTTACTCACGCTACCGAAAACCTAAGCATAGCAGCAACTCGAACCTACACTAGTACGACTCTTAGGATAGGTATATTTATGCATGTGGTTTCCATAAAATTCCTGTAACGTAAATGCACATAACATATATAAACAGTTATTATAAAAAATAAGGGGTTATGCACCGGGGCTTGCCTTGGGCAGGCGTGGTGTCAGCTGAGTCAGTTAGTGGCAGCTCTAGGACCTCCTCCTATATGAGAATCTCCTCCTCGTACTCCTCAACGATCTCCTCAAACTCATGATCACCGATGGTCACGATCTCTGCCAACTCATTCTCTACATGCATACGATGATGGTGCAACACTTAGCATTTAGGCAACAGCAACTCTTAGACTAAGAATACGCATAATAAGCTACTAAGCTAGCTCTAATGACCAAGGTACTAAGCTAACTATCATCTTTATGAAGCAAAGTATTGGGTTCAACTAACAAACACCTAGCTTTACAAATGAAGGATATATCTTTATTTCTATTGATGATTTAATGTATATTGAAACAAACAACATTTAACTACCCTAAAGCTTAGTCTATTCTGAGGCTAAAAAAATTATAGTGAGCACATAATAATACAATGAAGCTACTATAAAAATTTCAGGACTAAAGCTATCACCAATTTATCACAAAAATTCCTATAATAATTAACTTAATATTATTAAGCATCCTTAACTGATTTAATAGGCCCTAATGTCAACACATATAAACAAGAACTAAATACACCAACAGATAGAGCACAATTTTAGGAACCTAACAAAATTTGTTTCATAATTTTTGAACACCTACATGATTTTATATTAATTACCAAAGATCAGCTCAGAAATTAAATTAGAAAACTATTTCTAATTCTTTATGAAAACGAAAAACGAATCTCTCCGTGTGGCCCACACGCATGGCCCGCGTGACCCATCGTGCGCGCGCACGTGGCCCACTGCCCCAGCCCACGCAATGCAGGCCGGCCTATGATAGAGAGAGAAGGCCACACACGAGGCACTTTTGCGGCCAGCAGCCTGGATTCTTCCCAAACTGCACCAAAGTCCTATCACTATTCCTATCACTCACTGCTACTCTCGCTTAACCCCCGGAATTCCAAATATTTTCCCGCGCACACCTCCTGGTGACCCCGCATGTGGCGGCGCGGCGAGCGGCGGCATGGAGAAGCTACGCCGATAAACAGAGGTCCACTCCGGCCCGTCGGTCGGGCCGACACTTATCTAGGGTTCCACTACCTACACCTAGCAGCGACGCGGGTCTATGGGACGAGCTGGAGATGGCTACGGCGGTGCGTGGCCGACCACAACAGTGGCGCAGCTACCCCCACGAACTAGAGCTGCTACGGTCCCAACCAGCTACTGTGAGAGCATCAAGGGACTACCATAAGCCAAGCCGTAGTGAGGGTTGGAGTGGAGAGCGATGGAGGGAAGCATGTCGCGTGTGGCCGAACCGTGCGGCGACATACCATAGTGGCACGATCATGTCAGCAGCGGAGTAGAGGCGGTAGCGACTGGACTGGGGTGCGAGGGGCTAAGAGGAGAGCAAGGCGAATGTAGTGGCACAAGTAATTGGGCTCGAGTGGAGGAATGGAGGTCTGCCCTCGGTCATGGCCGAGGCACGTTCTTAACGGCACGCCGGTGGAGAGGAGCCAAATTGGCGCTTGGCCGGGGCATCATCATGGCTATGCGGGGTTAGGCGATGAGAAGACGGGAAGGCAAAGGTGCAGACGGGCGGAATTGAGTAGACGTGACCACTCTCTGGCTCGCACGTGGGCGTGGCTCGACGGCGACAGAGAGATGAGAAACAGCGATAGGGCGGTGGGGTATGGTCGATGGCTCGGCAAGTGCGCGCCTTGGCTAGATGTGGTTGGCGCGATCGTGGAGACCCACGTCTAGGCGCTAGCAGACAGGCCTAGAAAACATGCCGTAGTGCCATCAATGGCATGGCGACGGCAAGCACGGCCACGTGCGTGTGGCATCTAATCGGGCCAGAGGTGCAACACAAGGATGACGCAATGGCAGTGGCAGTGGCTACGTCACGACGCACGGTGGGCTGGTAGCACGGCAGCGCGTGGGATAGGGGCAACACCGGACGGT
Source organism: Miscanthus lutarioriparius (assembly GCA_904845875.1). NCBI lineage: Eukaryota > Viridiplantae > Streptophyta > Magnoliopsida > Poales > Poaceae > Miscanthus > Miscanthus lutarioriparius. Next base: position 79,598,537 of record CAJGYO010000016.1, on the reverse strand, counting down.
CACGCGAGCAGCGGCGGTCGCCCCACACCGTAGCGCCTCCAATAGATCGAATGGTCGGCAAGGCTAGCCGAGCACGGATAGCGCGTGGGCACGCTCAAGATGCACCGACGCGACGACGTCATGCCCCTGAGGCGCGATGACCGCGCCCACTCGAGGAAACAGGCCGAGGACGTGATGTGCACGGTTTTTAAAGCTCCCACCGTGACTAAACCGCTGTTACAAAACCTAAACGATCTTAGCTACACTCAAGATGGTATATGAGACTACCAAATCGAGCTATGACACTACACCACCCCTTAACCCTATCTCTCAAAATAATTTGCTAAACATAGCAATGTCTAGCTGTTGACAAACTTGGAAATTTTTCTAAGTTTTTGAGCCTAACTTGATTTCAATTTGCAATTTCTAGGCTAGTAGAAATATTAGTTAGTAATATCATTTTTCAACAGCATGTATTTCACTGTCATCTAGAAAGTTCATATTTTAAACTTTATTTAAGTGTCACATGTGTGTTCTATAGTGTTTTTGTTCAATAAAAATTGGTTTACAACCCTACTTGTTAACTGTATGAGTTATGGAGTAACTTTTTGTTTAACACTTATATTGATCGTTTTAATTGCAATGCTTTATCTATGCACTCCATCACATGCACTAACACATAAATATGATGCTCATGATATGTCTTAGTAAATGATTTAGGGTGTAACATCGAGGGTGTTACACATGATGTCCCGAAGAGCCAACTTCCCTGAGCCCTTGTTTGATGAAGTTGGTAGCCCTACAAAGATTACTACAATTTGGCCCTTAGACTGTTGAAAGCCAGGGTCAGCATTATCGTCTCCATCTTTGTTGTTACCAGCTTTACCCTGGCCCTTGTTACTTTTGCCATAGAAACCTAGTTCTTGGAGTTGTCTGCACTCGGCCGCCGTGTGCTTAGCGTTCTTGTGAAAAGGGCAGGGTAAATTCTTGAGGTCTTTGAACTTCTTGTTATTTTTGTTAGACTTCCTGGACCTCTCCATGGAAGCAAATGTGTTGTCAGGTCCTCTCTTTCTGCCAAACTGTCCACCCTGATTGCTTTTGGGGTCATAACCTTTGTCTTGTTGGCCGCGTGGGAATCATTCATGAGTATGCTCTTTAGATGCAATCATCTTCTGTACTGTATGCTTAAATTCTTCGGCGGTCTCTGGATTATCGACGCAGAATTTTTCAAACTGCCACTTGAATTTGATCCCATTGGCGAAGTGATCTATCACCTCCCTATCTATGATATCATAGACTTGGGCTCATAACTTAGCAAAGTGGCCATAATATTGCTGGAAGGTTTCATCTGGTTTCTGCTTGCAAGTTCTAAGCTCATTACGAGTACTTGGATGGGTGAGAACGCCGCAAAAATTTTCATAGAATCTGCGCTGAAGCTATCCCCAAGTATCGATGGAGTTGGCTCGTAGCTTATCAAACAAGGTGAGAGGCACACTATCGAGTGCCATGGGAAAATATAACACTTTGATGTCGTTGTTGCCGCCTACTAACTCAATGAACTGAGAGTAGATACGTAACCATTGGTTAGGTTCTGTCTTCCCGTTGTACTTGGTATGGTTGGATGGCTTGAACTTGTAGGGAAGCCAGACGGAGAGTAGTCTGTTAGAGAAACATGGGAACCTATCCAGTGAGATGCTGGCCTATCTATACTCAGACTCACCTATTCCTTCCCTATTGCTATACTGGTGCCCATGATAGGCCAACTGTGCGGCACTCTGATTCCTATTCTGGTTACCCTATGGCCCTAGACAGGAGTGGACTGGTACTCATTGTCCTCCTCCTTGGTTACCCTATGGTCCTAGATGAGAGTGGGATGGTGCCCGCGCCTCTGGTCCTTGGGAAGGGTTAGCTTGGGATGTCACTTTTGCAGCCTGCATCTGAAGGGCTGTGGATTCTAGAATGACTTTGAGTCGTTGCTGATCTAGAGTAGGGTTTTCTATGGCCGCCATCTCTTCTACCAGGGCATAGACATTGGCATAGGGCATAGTGAAGACCCTATGGCTAGCTACTTCCATGAACTTAGGCTCAAGGTTGCGTGATGCAGAGGCTCTGATGGCATCACGGTCTTGGCGCTATCGTTCTACCTCTTAATCCTGTAGACGATGTTCATATGCTGCCTTTGTAGCCAAGCACCGTCGTTCAACATCTCAACAAGCCGACTGATACCGCTGCCACTCTTCTTTGTGGTGTTGGGTGCGGTTGCACCAAGCCTGTCAAGCTCTGTTCTTCCTTTCCCTAGCCATCTTCTGATCATCCGTCTCTCCATTGGGTGGTGTAGTGTCCGAGGAGATGTCGGACAAGGCTTCCTCTCCATCTTGGATATCTAGTGGGTTAGGAATAGGGATCTGAGGTGGTTGCCCAGCCATAAAGACTTCTCTAGAGTGCCTTGTGGCCAAGTGAGTTCCAGATTCTACAATCGTCGTGATGTCTAAGATCTCTATAGAACTATGATTGTTGTTGTCCGCTGGAAGAGTTCTATCATCCTGATAAGGCAAGAGTTCTATAACACCCTTGGTGTTACACTGTAAATCATCCACTGAAACATGCCATGAGCATCATGTTTATGTGTTGATGCATGTAATATAGAGTGTAGATCAAGTCCCATAACTCAAAACGATCAATGAAAGTGCGAAACGAAAGTAATTCAATAGCCGTGTTGTATCACTTAGGGTTTAAAACTAATTTTTATTAAGCAAAAATGCTATTGAACATGTATGTGATACTTCAATAAAGTTTGAAGTACAAACTTAGTAGATGACGATGAAATAACCGCGGTCAGAAAATGATATCACTAGCTAACATTTCTAATAGCTTGGAAATCGAATTTGAAGCGAATCCGACCCAGGACAGTCGATTTCTTAAGTCGAAAAACAGGTTGACAAAGCTAGGTTTGGTAATTTTTGTAGAGGAATTAGGTTAAGGAGTGGTGTTGCATTATGGCTTGTTTTAGTAGCCTCATATGCCCTCTTAGGTATAGCAACACTGGTTTGGATGTTGGGTCAACCGATTGAGTGAATTGGACGCTTTAAAAAGCGTGCATGGCACGTTCTTGGTCGAGTTCCTCGCGTAGGCGTGGTCACCGTGCTCCTAAGCCATTGTTGGTGCGCCGGTCAAGCGTGCGCTCGTGTCTGGTCGAGCTCGGCTGGCCACTGTGGCCGGCAGCCCTGGCTTGCAGTTGTCCCTCCTCACTGTCGTGCTGCCGCTGACGCCGCTGTTGGTGCCTCTGGGGCCACCTGCGTCGCTCTGTTGCTCGGATCTACTTCGCCAGACGCCGTCGTCATTTCCGCTCGGGGTGAAGTGGCATCGCATGGCCGTCGCCTCTGTTGCCAACATGTGCATGTTCCCTCTATGCCGTGTCGTCACATCGAGTGTACTATGCGCGTAGGGCCGTGACACCCCCACGTGCACCTGCTCCGCCTGGCATCTGCGTCCCGCCAAGGCGGCATAGTGCCCCTCTGCTCACCGTGCCACTGCCGCCCTTGCTCTGCCCATGCGTGTAGCCATCCTCAGTCGCGCCTTTGTCCTCTTCTATTAAGTGGCAAGCGCCATGCCGCGCATCCCAACCACCGTCGCCTTGAACGGCGTCGCGCCGACCTGATCGAGCCACGCCCAAGCAAACCGCAGTGATTGGTCATCTCTGGGGTAATTGCGCTCGCCTAAGGCACAATTGGGAACCTAGCTACGCCCCAAGCCCGCCCGCTACCACAACCATGCGATGCCAAGCTCCAATTTGGAGTTTTCCCCATCATTGGTCATCTTATGGATGATTTCAAGCCTCTCTAGAGCACCCCCTTCATAGAGCTTTAGCATCCAATTCCATGGCACCATTGTCTTTGCCTTGATTCCCTCTATCCCCTGCGCACCCCACTTGTACCGTCACTGCTTTCCCAGCACCGCTGACACGGCCACACCACCATAGTATGTCACTGGGCTTGCCGTGTGCACGTGGCCAGATGCGCTCGGTCCGTCCCTGGTCAAACCACCTCTATAGGTAGCTGCAGGGTGAGTTGCTGATGCCCACCGATTGGTTCTATCATCTCGGTTGTACCTAGGCTCACTAGAACACGGCTGCCACCGCCGCAGGGTATCCGCTGCCATGGAGGGAGCTCTTGATCGCGTCCCTGCTCATCTCTTCACCACCCATCGATTCGCGTCTGCATCTAGGTGAGCATCAGCCCTTTAGAGGGGGCGGGGAGGGGCCCGGATGGCTGGCGTCGTGGTCCAATGCCATCGTCGCCGTGTCGGTGCGCGCGGGGGTGGATGGAGGACCGACTCATGGTAAAGAAGTGAATGGGGAGGGGCTTATTTGTAAAAGAGCAGTCTATAGGAATAGTGTTGTGGACCCCGGGTGAATCACCGGTAGCTCAAGGGGGTTTTGCGAAGTTGCCGGCACGCTACCTCCCCGTCGCGGGTCATTTCTGCGCGGATGAGCCGCGTCAGTGGGTCGTGCGTGCACACACATTGTGCATGTGTGGGCCGCGCCGCTCGCTAGTGGGCCACATGGGTTGAATTCGTTTTTCATTTTTATAGAAGATAGAAATAGCTTTATATTTTACATTCTAAGTTGAACTTTGGAAATTAATATCAATTCATATAAGTATCCAAAAATTGTGAAATAAATTCTGTTAAGTTCCTAAAAATGTTGTCTATCTGATAGTATGGTTAGTTTATACATGTCTATGTTAATGCTAAGGTCTATTAAATCATTTTAAAGTGTTAATGTTATTTAGATTAATAATTGTAGGAATTTTTGGGGGAAATTGGTAATAGCTTTGGCCATAAAAATTTTACAGTAGGTTTGTTAGATTATTATGTGCTCATTGTAATTTTTGTAGCCTTAGAATAGGTTGAGAAATATGGTGGTTAAGTACTCCTTGTTGTAGTATATATATTAAATCGGTGGTAAGAATAAGGGTGCCTTTAGTGTTAAGATAATACGTGAAATGTTTTATACCTATTTAGTGGGAATAACAGGTAACTTAGTGTCTTAGTCATTAGAATTAGCTTAGTAGCTTGGTAGAGGTATTCATATTTTAAGAGTTGTTGCCGTATTACTAAGTGTTGCATCATCATTTCATGCATATAGATAACGAGTTGGTAGAGTTCATGACTGTGGGCGAGCAGGAGTATGAGGAGATAATCGAGGAGTATGAGGAGGAGATCCTCGTCTAGGAAAGAGCCCTAGAGCCATCAGTTGCTGACCTTGCTGACACCCTGCCTGCCCAAGGCAAGCCCCGGTGCATAACCCTTATTTTTAATGATCACTGGATATATATATATGTGATGTGCATTTATGTTATAGGCATTTTATGGAAACTACATGCATAGATATACCTACCTATGAGTCCTACTAGCATAGGTCGAGTATCTGCTATGCTTAGGATTTTCGGTAGCGTGAGTAACCTACTGTTACTCATAATAGGTGATCATTAGTATCACTCATGACAAAATGGTGAAAGGAAAAATGGAGACCGAGCAGGGATGTGGTATGGGTATTGATGGGTGTAAGAGGTTGTGTCCTGTGGCCAATGGGGCATAGCTTGGTTACACTGTTTTTCCTGTCCGTGTCGGTTAAGGACCGACCGTTGCATTGGGTTCTAGGCAAGTCATAGACTTATTATCCTGAACACATACTGTGTATGGGCGCGGGAAGGCTCATTGTTCTCTTTTCATGGGTTCTGGCTCTTTCCGGACCGACTGATTGGAGGTGGAGATGATGGAGGTCTAAGCACCGCACTGAGTTCGGGACTCAGGAGCGGGGCTTGGAGTCCAAGTTTGGATGGGGACCTGGGCCCCATGACAGGAGGGTAGTGGGTTGGTCCTGTTTGTGCCTGGGGTACAAGCAGGGCATGTGTTTCAGGGTACCTAGCTGGGCACATTGATTCATGAATCACTGAGTGATCCGGTATGGCTTGTCTATAGTCTAGCACCATAGTAAGAACTGAAAGATGAAAGGTGGTAAAATGGAACTGTTTGCACAACTCTTGCTTGAAGATAGAATAGGTGCTTACATAGAATGGTTAGATAAGGAACTAATCATGACTACCAATAATAAACATACATAAAGATTCACTATTACTATTGCTTTCCGTAAAAAGGAAACCTAGCAAACCATAAAGCTTATCATATCCTTTGGAGTCAGGAAATTATTCCCACTAGTCGAATAAGTCTTGCGAGTACATTGTGTACTCAAGGTTTATTTATCCCTATTGCAGGTGCAGCTTGAGGAGTAGCTGTTGTGTGAAGGATTCTTCTGGTGGCCACAGACAGATCCTTGTTTATTATCGATAGATGTTTACTTTAATTCCGCTGTTTAAACTCCGCACTCTGAATATGGTTCTGTAATAATGTATTTCTAAGAACTCTGGTTGTATGAGATGGACTAAGTATTGTAAACTCATTCTCATTATTGGATCCTGGAGACAACGTAGATTATTCGAGTTCTCCCTTGGGGTGTGCTCGATGGAATCCGCTCGATGTAGCTGGCTTTCGGGGTGCTTAGTGTCTGGTGGAAGACGAGCGCCTCCGAAGGTGTGTTATTTCGGGCGGTTTTGCCACAAGTTCCACCATGTCAACCAGACAAGATGGATCTATTAAAGAATTGTTGGGTCGAGCACCCAGCCAATGGATGATGCCTCCTTTGAGTGTGATGGATAGAACCAAACCTCTCTGGGCACCCATAAGAGGGATCTCTTGCTTAGACTTCATGAGGTAACTGGTCATATCTTGATAGATTGAAGCTGAATTCTTGAGTCTAAGTGGAAAATGAACTGGGTCTTTGTGTTGGACTTTAGAAGGGATCCCCGTCCTAGACAAAGGCGACATGTCTGAGTGGGAGTCATGGTTGATGGTGACCTCCTAAGTTAGAGTTGGATCAGAGATTGAGAGGTGCGAAAACTTCTCGGTGAGTTGATCGAGCGCGGTTGTCGTGATGTCTGGTGAAGCTTGAGGCACTGGGATCTCCGTGAGATGACTTTAGAGCTTGTCATTGTCATCTGCCTTGTAGATCCAGGAGCCAAAGATGAAGGTGATACCTGTCGAGAAAATCATACCGTCGAGGTCCGCCGAGCTCTCGATCGCGAAGTCACCGAAAGCCCCTACCTAGCACATCAACTGTCGGTGTTTGATGACCGACAACCCATCATGGGGGTACCTAGGATGGTGTTCGAAGGGCTTTGGCGTACGCAGAACTCAACAGTAAACGCAAAGAGACGAACGATTTATACTGGTTTGGGCCCTCTTATCGAGTAATAACCTTTACGTCCAGTCGACATGTAACCTTTTGCGTTGGATTGATTGTATGATTGTTAGGGTTACAAGGGGGTACACCGTACCTCTCTTTATATAGGGAAGAGGGTAAGGGCACATATCTAGTTCTACTCGGTTACAAGAGAAGAGTCCTAGTCCTATTATAAAATCTAGCTTTCATAGTAAGCCGACTAAGTCGATCTAGAATAGCTTGAAGTCTATGCCACCTTGTCTCGTGTCCTTCAACAGATCATGGGCCATCCTAGGGACCATCCAAGTAGTACCCCCGTGTAGAACTCCTAGGACCCTGGTCCATCAGTAATCGAAAGAGTAAATTTTATTAGAGGGTCTTTAAACTATTCTCAGCATTCTCATCTAGTTTATGGCGCTATTAAAATACATTTTTGGCCCCTAAACTTACTAATTGTACCACAGGAGGTCCTAATCCACCTTTGTTAGTCCTATTCCCTAATCGAGTTTGGTTTGCCTTAGGAGATCTTTTGAGGGAACCTAGCCACCCCGCAACTCGTGTACCGAACCCTTTTCTACTAAAGCTTCTCGGTCAAGAGTCATTCTCTCCTCATCGTAGCTTAACCACCTTGGTCATTTTTAAGTCATGTTGTTTTTGTCTGGCCTGATCTTCATAACAAGTCTATCTCTACTCTTACCACCTCGTCGAGTGAGCCTCTTGTTTCTAACTTTTCTATAACACTAGTCAAACCTCTATCATGTCCCCTCTGTGGTTCCATCAATTAAATCTCTCCTTTCGTATGCCTATTTGGTCATTGTATCTACTACCTTCCTAAGTAGGTTCGTTTTCCTATATTTGGACAAGAAGCCAATCCTGCCAACCATGATGGTTATTGGATCTTACAAGTTGCTAGCTTTTAATCTAACCTCATTGTCTTCTTTGCTTGTGTGGTAGAACCGCCTAATCTAATGCCTCTTAGGAGAACTTGTCTTCCATTAGACACTAAGTACTCAAGGGAGGACACCAAATTACACAGTTCTGTCAGGCACACCCCAGAGGAGAACCCGAAAATCCACATTTTTCCATCAGGATGGTTTGGAGTACACCTTAAGCCTGTCCTCACAATATGTGATCGACCTATATATAGTCCCATCCTGGCACCACCTATGCCATAGGCCGAGCACTGCCCAAGAAACCTTTGGCGGTGAAGAATCGTGGAATTCTTGTCTATTATCCTTCTTTCAATTCTTGAATGTCCATTCTTGTCTTGGTTTTATCCTTTACTTTTGTTTGGGTGCAAATGTGGCAACTAAATTCCTTACTTTTTGCTAGTGTGTGCTTAATTGTATGTTTTTATATATACCGTTTGTAAGGACGCCTTTTCTTAATGTGATGATGAGCTTCCCGTTAGTTGCTTACCTCATAGGTTGTGTCAATCGTTGGGTGAACCTCTCGGTAGACTTGCTTATCATGTTCCTCTAATGCTCTTCTATGTTTTCATCTAAGGACATGTGTAGCATGATGGCCCGAAGGACTCAATTTTAGTGTGTTTTTTCTAGTTCTAGGCTTAATCCATCCAATGGGCAAGTAGAATTACACAAGTTAAGATTATTGATTTAAGTTTTTAGAGCCTAGTTCACCCCTTTCCCTATTGGGGCATTCAAACATCACATGGGGTGAAGAAGTAGGGTTTAATAAGGAATAAAAGGGTGAAAGATAAAAGATAGCTTGATTTGGTATGACTAAATTCCCTCAAGGCCTCAATCGGCCATGGCCCTTGATATTTATCGGTTCAGGAGGTCGTGCCCCATGAAGAGTCGAATCCCTTACAAATATCATGTCAAAATACGACTCCTTACTCGAAATTGGCCGTCAAAATTGTCATGTTTTGGAAATTGGCCTAAACAGTTTCCTCGGGGGTGGATCTTCAAATGGACATTGCTACTTCATCCAGAATCCAAATTTGGCTTTCCACATATGTATTTTTCTCATCTCAAGAGAGTTATGCAATTGGATAAAGTTTCCAAAACCATCTTGGCCATTTTTCTAAGGAATAAACCTTAGGTCTTGTTAATTTCAAGTGCGAACAACATCAATCTTAGTGGCGTTGGATCAAATCGAAGAGAAACAACTTGCACTTGGTGGAAACATAGGAGGAACAAAATATGGATTGAAACAAGCTAGCTCCAATAATCCCATGGTAGCATGAGCCATCACTACACCACGACACACATTTGCCTACACTTATCTGTTGGCAAATGATTGGTTTTGACAACACATTATGTGTTGGTAATTGTACAACCTTTTTAAAGTCGCGTAAACTGTCGGCAATGATGTTGTATGACTACAGGTTAACTGTCGGCATTTCTCTTAGGACAATGAAACTGTCGGCAAATGTTTGTAGACAGAATAAGTGTCGGCGTTTCCTAAACAAGCCAACTGTATAAGTGTCGGCGAAAGGATATACAGTCTTGGCCAGATTCCGGTTTTAGATCTTTTCACCGTATGCACGCGCGGAGTCGTAGCCTTTTGGAACGGGGTTTGTAGACCACGCAAAGGAAACCCAATCCAACCTGCTTTCTCTCTGCTGCCCCTCGCGTGCCGTCGCCTCCCACGCCAGCGTCCGTCACCGCCTCCCACGCCAGCGCCAGCGCCCGTGGCCGCCGCCTCCCATGCTAGTGCACACCGCCTCTGCCTCCCACGCCAGCTCCCATCGTCGCCGCCCTGCACAGCACCGCCACCCGCCGGAACCCTAACCACGCCAGCCCCTACCGGCTGCCCCCACGCCAACCTCTTCTGCACTGGTGAAGAAAGCTGCATTCGTGGCCGCCCATCGAGGAGGGGCGCATAGATCCGCCGACTACGGCTGCATCTCTAGGAACAGGCGCATAGATCCGGCCTCCCGGTCCTCGATGGCTTTCGCATTTAAACACGGTCGACCACCTCCCCAACACTCTTTCCTCTCGGTTGATTCGGTCAGCTTCTCTTTCACTTATCTCGATCTCCATTTTCCATCCCTCGATCTATTGTCTTCTTAATCGCGATTTGTTTTTTAGACGTGTGTAGTGTGGTGCTTGAGGGGTGATGATTAGGAGGGTGGGGCTCACTACGGTGGCGGTTGCTCACAGCAAGAACACACATATTCCATTCAAAGAAAATTGAGAAAGAAGGTTAAATTCCTTTCTTTTTAATTTCTGTTTACATTTGTATCTAATTATTAACTGATTTCTACTTGAATTTGTATCTAAGATTTTATATGTATAAACTACTAAAAAGTCTGGGTACAAAACCAGAATTAGAAAAATCTTTGATCTTTGAAGGTTATGAGGAACATCTATACTCAATTCATATATGCAAATTGTACTAATGTTCAATGAGACTCATTTTCCGGAAGTTACTAATTATGTTTAAATTCAATTTTGTGATGAGCGAAACTATTCATATTTGTTTTGTTGTCAAGAAACTATTCATGTTTAAATGTGGTGAATTTGAGTCTTACGTGTATACGTCGTCAGGCGAAGAGAGAATTGGTGATTAATTATTATCTATTTATGAACATTCACAGATTTTGGGGGCTAGCCTTACTCAACCATCCGGAATGAATCATTTCTCTTGGATGGATCAATTGGCTTGCCGATTTCGTGAGTTCTCGGCGGGCGCTGTCGGTTTGGATTGTTATGTCTTTCCTACGAGATTTGACAAGCTCGATGTGCGCATTGTTCGGAAATGGAGGATTCTACCTTTGGGTCTCCAACGTTAGCGCTTAGATCGGCAAATCTCGGTGTTGCCGCTAGTTTGATACGTTTGGTGGTCTTCGTCCATGGAAATGCTAGTTCTTCTTGAGTCTAAGGTTGTTTGTGCCTTTGGTGACGAACTCTGCATGTAGCTTGGATAGGAGTGTCTCGATCATGCACATTGCTTTGTCATGGAAAGACTTTCTCAAGCAATTAGGGACGTCCTGGTATCAAACCCTCACTTCATTTCCTTGTGCAAGTATTATATTTCTCAAAGACTTCTACATTTGTTTAGATCATCATTCTAGGCCTTTCAATGCATCTCGGGGTTCCTTGCAAGGCTGCTTTCCAATCAGCAGAGGCACTTAACTATCTTAATTAATTGTCATCACAATTCAAGTATTCATGAAGCACTCGTAATAGATAAACTTGTATCCTATTTAATGCATGCAACTCCGCATGCGTTACTTTGGATATCTTTGGTCTTATTGTGCCTTCATGTGTTTTTGTTCTCTTAAGTGGGTTGGGGCAAAAGTTGGTGTAAGTTACGGGGTTTAGCAGACTTCCTTCTTACAGCAGATTGTGGTAATCTCTATTTGCTAAAAAGGGTCATGGTTTGGATTTGGCCAATCCTCAATTCATTGACATCGAGGGCACTAAGCTCGCTTTCATATTTAGTGATGAAATAAAGACATGTGGCTTTACTTTTCTAATTTGAATTTCTTGCTTGCGTGATTCTCCTGTCTTCAATTTCATCAACAATCTCTCTCCTATACCACCGCCTAAACCTTAGAGACACAAACACATAATGTGCAGCTATTCAAGTCATCGATTTGGCGCTGTTTCTTTGATCTTTGACTCACCACATGTTAATCCAAAGCAAAGGAAACTAAAGTTTTGATCAGTTATTTTCACTTTTCCCTATGCCTTCTAGCTAATGTCGACTTTTATGTATCTGTCTTTGGCTCGCCTTTTACGGTTTGTATTTCATCTTTGGTAGGGATGAATCATTCAGACTTCCTCAAGAATTGCACTCACCTAGCGATTGTCAGGACTCGAATATGTCCCTCAGGCTCTTTTAGAATGATCAGATGCAAAGACTAAGTGGTAATTGGCCTGATCTAATTTGAAGACTAGTGCAATATATCTGTACATACAAACTAATATTAGCTTGGATACTATATGTACGAGAATGGATTTAACAAGCCCATGCTTATTAGCAGTTTTCCATTCATGTGCCTTGTGCACTGTATTGCTCTAAATTGCATAATCTTGTGTCCACGTGTTAACAAGATTGCCATCACCCATCAGTATTCAGCTCTCTTTACTTTATAGCATTTTCTTTCCTATAAATCTAGTTTTGTATAGGCTGTGCTAATTTGGCTAAACTATCAATGTTTTTTTCTTATGAAAGGACATGTTTTATGCTATTTCAGGCCTTGCCACAGCATTTACGTGGCATGCGTAGGCGTAGCGAAAAGGCTGGGGTTAGTAATAAAGGTGTAGACAAAGCTTCGGATCATCATCCTGTAAATTCAACTACCCCCAAATGCAAAACTATTTCTGGTGACAACTCAAAGCCTCTAAGAACCCCTCCACGTGCATTGCCTGGTATTGGCTTGCACTTGAATGCCCTTGCTGCAATACCTAAAGAGAAAATAGATATTCAGTCTACTATAAATGAATTGAGTAACTTGATAGGTCCTTACGGATCTTCTCCAAGACCTTCTCGAGAAAATCATTATAAATGATGATTTCAATCAAACAACTGATGTTGCAAACGCCAAGCTTCTAGTCGGGGTAGTCCCAAGAAGAAAAGGTACCATGTCTTTGGCTATTATTTTAGGTCAAATAGCACTATTTCATTGGAAAAATCATGAAATGCAATAGTATTTTTCGGTGCAGAAGTTTGATAATGGTGATGGCACTTCATGCAAGCGTTGTAGTTGTAAGAACTCAAAATGCAAAGCGTAAGTTTGAATATTTGTTTCATTTTAGGTATCATTGTATGAAAAAGGTGCTGTTGTTTATGACTTATGAGTAACTCTGGTTAGGATTAAATGATTAATCATTTATCCATTCATGTTTTTCCTTGACTAAGATGTATAGCCATGTAGGTGTGTGCCGCCACTATCTTTGTTTAAGTGCTTTTTAGTTTTGGGCGAGAATGTTAAATAACAAGTATAATAGTCTTCTAGTCACAAGCAAGTTGAGGTAGGCTAGCAACAACATTCAGTTAATAGTTCTATCAATCCTAATCAAGTTGTTGCGAGGTGTTCAAGTTTCGATTTACTGATCATCTCTATATACGGTTACCTTGTTTATTCTCGTATTCATGAATAACACTATTATGCTCATTAGCGTTCATCATGGATTCTATTTTTGGTTCGTTTAGTCCCTTTATCACGGATAATAATGACTTAGTTGTGATATTTATTTTCAGTAAATATATTTCCTTATTTGAGATTGATTGTTTATAGGACAAGTCACATAATTCCTACAAAAAACAATGGCATCTTACCTTATTTAATAAAAAAAGTCCCAGTGGTTAAAATCCATGCCATGCTAATTTCTTTTGGCTAGCTGTTCTAGATTTATCCCTCCCTAAATGATGCACTCCTTCACTTGCCATTCTACTTGAAGTCATTGCCATCCATCTGACCTCTCTAATGGATATTCACCATTTTCTGAACTAGGTTCAAAACATTGACCCTTTTCAAGAGTTACCCATGTTCTTTCCATGCTATTCCTTCCAAATTCTGTCTTCAAACTGATATTTTGTCTGGTCTGAGTGTCTGATCCTTCTCCAATGAATGTTTACCCTTTCCTGAATTAGTTTCAATCCTCTGACTCTTTTGAAGGAGAAGGGATCGTGTTCATTCTCGCAAAGCTGTCTTTATCTTGATAGATTGTCCGGGTTTCGTTACATGATAATTTTTTGCTTAATGTCATGCGATTCTTGTGAGTGTTTTGTCATTTGGAGTCTATTGTTCTGAGCCTTATTCGTGTATCGGCTATCTGAACAACCAGAGTCATACGGAAACAGTTCTATCTACACGGCAACAGATTGAATCTCGCAATCCATTAGCATTTGCTCCAAAAGTAATTCATACATCTGAGCCTGGTCTAGAATTAGGGGTAAGAGACACTAACTTATTGTACTTGAGCACTTCCTTTAGTCTTGTCTGTTGCTAATATCATTATCTTCAATGTTGTAGGACTTCTCCAATAAAACTCCTGCTTCAGCTCGTCACAAAAGAGGATGCAATTGCAAGAAGTCGTCGTGTCTAAAAAAATACTGTGAATGTTTTCAGGTTTCAACTCCTACATTGATTTAGTGCTCTTTTTTTTCTTCCTAATCCCTTTGTATGTATCTTATCTTTACTCTTCATCAAGGGTGGCGTGGGATGCTCCATAAGTTTGCAGGTTTCAACTCCTACATTTCAGTTTTGGTTACCTTAAAGCACATCTGTTTATTGATAACAGTTATACTAGCCTTACTCTATTTTACTTGATGTTGGACTTGGAATGTTCTCATTCACTACAACATTTAAATAGTAGTGGCACATTCAAATATTGGTGGTACAGGAAGGCCATCATAGCTGCAAGGTATTGTTGAAACTTACTTGGAGAGTTCGACTTATATGTGATATAATAGTGTGAATTGCATGGCACAAATTTAAAGCATAGAGTATATTGCGCTGATAGTTCAACTTTTTTTCCATGTTAGGTACTTCAGCTATGAGGTGTTGCAAGTATTTTGGGTTGGCAAACCTTTTGTGGAACAAGCAAGCAACTGCTCCAAGTGTTTTTGAGTGGCAGCCCTTCCAGCCATAACCATTTAGCTCAAAGACCAATAGCTAATGCATCAGTCCATAGCATAGTGTTGCTCAACACTTCTGCTTTTGATTTGAATAATTACACTACAACTTGTAATAATTTAGTATAAGTCTATGTTTGCGAATAACTTATCTATATTTTGGACATGTATTTGGCTATATGCCTGTGACCAGTATGTATAGAAGATTTAATATACTAGTATGGAAGATCTAATATATTATTTATACAAAAATCAAGTGAATTTGTTCAATGTGATGCCTTCTATATGAGCAAAAGTGGATTTGTCAAATTATTTTAATTGTAATTATATCTATGCAGTTTTGCCGACAGTTTTTTTTGTGCAGGGTATGGTTTGTAAAATACCTTGGAAATGGTTTGGCCAACATACAAACTGTCGGGAAAGGTCTTAACTGTCAGCGTAGGTCTTAACTGTCGGCAAAGGGTTAACTGTCGGCAAAGGTTTCAACTGTCGGCGTAGGTAGACCGTTTGCCTACACATAAAGTGTCGGGGATTCTATTAACTGTCGGCAAAAGTTTCGCCGACGGCTTCTAGCGCGACTGTTTCTAAATTGTTGACAAAACTTTTCGTTGGAGGTTATCTGTCGGCAAAGGTGCCCTTTGCCTACAATAGAAAGTGTCGGCAAAAGTATGTTGTCTTATAGTGCATGGGGCATCCTTATAGGCGATGTGCTAGGTCTCCAACATCTTTATGACATGATCATGGTGTTGTCACAGAGCATGATGAATGGAGTTGACGTTGGATGGGTCGAGGTTTCCCAAGCCATTAATGTGTGCTACTCATGCTCCATCACAGTGGTCTATTAACGCTTGTTGGCGATCTAGCATGAAGGGACTGGTCAGTCAATGGGTGTGGCACATGCGAGACAGAAGAACTCACTAGAGTTCCTAGGCATGTAGGAGATCATACATGAAGCGCCTTGTGGAATGGTGGAAGGTGCCAAGGAAGCAACACTTCCTCCACGGCTTTTTGGATAGCCTCACTAGACTAGGTCGTCTTCTTCCACCCCCATGTTGTTATCAGAGATATGACATGACGCGTCCTCCTCCTGTCGCCGCCGTCGGGATCATCTAAATATGTTCCCTTGAGTCCGAGCGAGGCATCAAATTCCGAAGCATTCTTCGCCACTCTCGGTGGCGAGGTAAGAGGCATCGAGAGCAGGAGTCGACGACAAAGGCAGCGGCGACGAAAGGCAAGAGTGAGCCAAGATCGCGGTGCGCGCCCTAGCTAGGTAACGGGGAAGAGGCAAAGCAGGTGACAATGGAGGCATACAACGTGGCATGGATCCAATTTTATGCATATGACTATTGTGGTATATAACAAGGTGACAAATGGTTGCAGCGGACTTTCAACCCGGAGAAATTGTAATGGCATCCACCTATTATATTGTGTGTGTTTCCACGGCTCTAGCTTTATTTATTTAAATAAAACTAGTAAATATGTTCGTGCGTTGCAATAAAAGAAAAAAAATCTATGTAATAGGAGGAAACGAGAATGGAAATGCTACATATCTATTTATTTTTTACACTTATATCATAAAATTAAAAGGCTATAATGTATTTTATGATGTTCATGACATCAATAATATAATAAGTTAATATTATCAATTAATATTCTCATATTAAGTCTGTTTCGAATTAAAATAGTTGGTAGATCTTTTTTATTCCTTTGTAAGTCACAAAATTATTTAGTCGTAATAACTTTAATTTTCATACTATTCTTGTCTTGGTTGAGTTGGATATCGAGTTTCATGATTTCTTTTGAGGACCAAAAAATATGTGATTCTCATATATGATAAAGTTGATATGGAATTAGTTATCATCGTGTAAAGGACTGGTCTGTGTATTCATGATTATAGTGGAGATCTCTCTCGATTTTCACATAGCAACCCTCATCGAGGATTACATTGGTATATGTACAACTTTGAGATATATTTATTTTGATTATATTTGATAACAAACTATTTAAAATTTTAGTTCTCGCTTTAATTAGTTATTATTTTGATTAGATTGGATAACAAACTATTTAAAATTTTAGTTCTTGGTTTGATTAGTTTGACCATCGGCTGATCCAAGTTCTAACGATAACAATAAGTTTCGTTCCTTAAGAAACTACTTTAAAAATTTAGTGTCCGAAATATTTTTTTATTAAGAAAAAATTAAGGCTTCAACGATATATATTGATTATGTATTTATTTATATTTGTATAAGAACAAATAAGATACTCTAGAAAAGGAAAAACAAAACAAAAAGAAGTATGGAACGGGGATGAAACGGAATGGAGAACAGAGACATGGACGTTCATTCACGGAAAAGGCAAACCAGAAAAGAGGACGGAAGAGGGAAAACAAATACGCTGTCCAGAGAACGAAACATAAAACGCGGTTACAATGCGGCGAACCTTTGTTACTAATGCATCCGAATATGAAAACAAATCGGAAAAAAATATGTAACCGGTGAGGACTCAGCTTTGGTTCCTAACGTCGGAAAAAGTAAAAGTCCGAACGCTATCAGGAAAAACAGAAAAAAAAAATAAAAAAGACCAAAAATAAGAAATTCTTGATAGTTTAATATCAGAAGTAGATTTCTACTCTTATCCTTATGTATTTGATTAGAATTCCTAGCTATCCACGTTATCTAAAGAAGCCCGGCATACGTCACCTATAAAATAGGAGTGTTGTCATGTAGATAGTCGAATAGATAGATAGATATATAGCTTCCACATTCTATAGTTAGTTAGGGGATCGTGAACGAAAAAGATGACTAGAAATTTTGTCTCTTTATTATTAGCGAGGACTCTGTGGAGCTAGCTAATTAAGGACGATGACTGAATCTTGGTTAAGGACGATGACTGAATCTTGGAGGTGGTGGATCGAAGGTATTAGGGGTGTGGCAAATAAAGTGCAGCCACGCAAATAATTAGGATATAATTAAGCAGAGCAGAAGAACAAATATAGCAACGAAACTAGTATAACGCGGATGGGAAGGTAAGCTAGCTAGCTAGCTTGGAGCGAGTATATTCTATCCCTGTTTGTGGCAGTTAAGTTAGTTGGTGCGTGTGTAGAATGGCGACCCATGCACGCACGGAAGCACTAATCTGAAAAGTTAGCAGGCCAGGTGACGACGCTTGCGTTACACATTTAATTTGCAGTGCTTTGATGTGCTTTGCATGGAGAGAAGAGAGGGGCATGGAAGGAATATATATAGAATAGGGTCGTCCACAAAGTAACCAAATCAAGAGAGTAGAGGTACTGGTAGCTACTCCATCCGTCCTATAATATAGCGCATTCTAGCATTCGAAATTTATCCTCAAATATAAGACATTCTAGAAGACAGAAACCCATTTTGCATTAAATAATTTTCATTTATAAGCCAATCATCACTAATCATGTTGATAATAGCGTCTTTTTAGGAAATAAAGTAAAGGCGCATACATCTTTTATGTTCTCTCTTAATTTGTTCTAAAATTTCTAGAATACACGAAGAGGGAGTAGATAGTACTAATAATATTGAAAATAATAATGGTACGTAACAGCAAACAAACGGCCTGCATTTCGAATCCTGTAGTAGTAATTTGCATGCTCAAACATGTTAGTAGTAAATTTGCAGGTGGATGCTATGCCTCCGATGCGATGCGATGCGATGCGATTGGGATTATCCTTTCCTTCCCATGAATAATGCAGCAATTGCCGGCCGGCCTGCTGCTGCTTTTGCGTTTGCTTCCTCCCCCCGTTGCTTGCATTGCATGCAATGCATTTGCACTGGTTGCGTTGCGTGCACTGTTATATTTGTCCCTATTTATTAATAATCGGCCGGGTTGAATAACGGGGAGAGGAGTCCGCCGGCGATGCATCACACGCCGTTGTCCTTCGTTCTTCCCAACATATGAAGCCATCGAGATTGAGCAATTCCGATCGGCCCCGCAAGGAATAAACGACATGTATATATATGCTTGTAGCTTGTTCTATCTATCTGTCTATCTATGTCCGTCCATTAACGGCAACTACTCATGAACATGATCGATCTGCTTTGCCGCCAGAGCATCAGACATTGCTCAGCTTTATGAGCTTCTTCTTCCTCTCTTCTTCTTAGCTTGCACCGTTTGCATTCCTCGTCCTCTAGCTAGAGGAAAACGTGCGCAAACAAAGCACTTGTTGCTTGATTGCGTCCCAAACTCGATCGATCCATCTGAGATATATAGGTAGCCAGGCCAGACCAGCAGCAGGGAGAGGAAGAAGAAGAGAAAGATCATTCATTCCTTCATTCATCGAGAATAAGATCGATCGAGAGAAGAAGATCGAGCTAAGAAGAAGCCGCTAGCACGTAGCCAGCCAATCAATCCATCGACATGACGACGGCGATGAGAGAGATCGTCTTCTTCGACGTGGAGACGACGGCTCCGACGTCGGCGGGGCGGTGGTGGCTGCTGGAGTTCGGCGCCATCCTGGTGTGCCCCAGGAAGCTGGTGGAGGTGGACAGCTACGACACCCTCATCCGCCCGGGCGACCTCTCCGTCGCCGTCACCAGGCGATTCACGGATGTCGAGGCCATCGCGTCGGCGCCGCCCTTCAAGGACGTGGCCGACAAGATATTCCAAATCCTGGACGGTAAGCAGCTAGCGTCGTTGTTTCTTGTTTGTTGCTGCTATGGGTTGCATCCAGCGTGTGTGGCAGATCCATGACTGAAGAATGCAAATGCAAATACATACGTCCAGGCCGCGTGTGGGCTGGGCACAACATCCAGCGCTTCGACTGCCCTCGCATCCGCGAGGCGTTCGCCGACATCGGGCGCCCCGCACCGGAGCCCGCCGGCGTCATCGACTCCCTCAACGTCCTGGCCGCGGACTTCGGCCGCCGCGCCGGGGACCTCAAGATGGCCACACTCGCCACCTACTTCGGCATCGGCAAGCAGAAGCACAGGAGCCTGGACGACGCGCGCATGAACCTCGAGGTGCTCAAGCACTGCGCCACCGTCCTGCTGCTCGAGTCCAGCCTGCCCGACGTCCTACGCACACAGCAGGCTCGCCAAGCCGACGGCGCCGCGGTCACCAGGAGGATGGCGGCGCAGGCGCAGACCATCACAACGGCGCCTGCGACGACGACCATCACTTCCCCCTCATCTTCCACGACGCCGCCACCTAAACATGCTGTACACCACCACCGGCCCGGCGTCTTGACGCAGACCAAGCTGCCGTTTACCCCTGTGCGCCACCAAGCGCCGCCACGCCCGGCGGGACCAGCAACTAAACCTGCACCTACGGCACCCCCCACCCCCTGCGGCAAGCGGAATAGCCTGGGCAAGATGGTGGCAAGGGCCGTCGCCCAGCAAGCTGCTGCTGCTCCAAGCGCAAGCAGGCGCCCGGTGACGGCGACAGCGACGACGCCCTTCCACATGATCCTCAGGCACTCCAGGGCCATCCTCAGATGATCCATCTTTCTTTCTTCTTTGGATGATCAGTGATGATGGATGCTTATTAGCTAGCTACGGAGAAGAAGAAGATGGAGTTGCCAAATTATTATTGTTTCGGCTGAAATCTGCTTTCTCCTATAGCTCAGCGAGAATGCACACTATTACTACTACCAGACTGAAGATTCATCGACTAGCTAGCTAATTGGATTCATTCAATTCATTCCTAGCTAATTGGATTTCATTCCATTCAATTGTACAGTTCATCGATTTGATTTCATCCACGCACCTTAGTTTAACTGACTCCGTCAGATTTAGTTGTTCTACTTGTACATAGTTTGGTGTTGTATAGTTAACATAACATGTCATTCGACCACTTCATTTGTGCAAGAATAATTGATTCATTTGTATAAATTACTCTGAATAATTCTTTCAAGTGCTCTGTTCTCGGTCTGCATAATTGTTTCGAATGCTCAGTTCTCGGTTGCACATACGTGAAGGATTCCAGTTTGGGATTAATTGTTGCAAATGCTCTGTTCCCGGTTGCACATACGTGAAGGATTCCAATTTGGACCGGCTGATATTCCTCCCTCCAAGAGTGTCATCTAATACAAACATGATCCGTCGACGGTACCAATAACCAACAGATTATTCCATCTCAAAGCCTACGGCATCACCAGTCAGATACACGGAGCCTGTTCGCTGGTTGGTTTCTAGGCTGATAAACCCGGCCGGTGCTGGTTTGTTATGAGATAAAAACATTGTTGGCTAACTGATAAGCCCTGGCTAAAACCAACAAGCGAACAGGCTGATAAACCACACATATGCAGTTGTGCATATCACCAGTCAAAAATGCGCGGCACGACAGAAAACGACTAACAAGAAGACCACCCGCTTTCAAGCTGCTCTCTCCCTCTTTGGGAACAACTCCCTCCGTTCCAACTTACAAGCCCTTCTGGCTTTTCTAGGTGTCTAGAGAAGTCAGAACTTGTAATTAAGAACAGAGGGAAGAGGGAGTACCATTCTTGCAGCATCCTCAGAAGCCTCGCAAGTGAAATAACAATGAGAAGCATGGTAACATAACTGAAGATGCATTTCAATTTACATCCAAATGCATGACGGTATTTACAGACACCGACATATGGACCCATCCAACCTTACTACATTTAGCAGACACATACAACATCTAGTACATACACCGGACACCTTGATCTATATTTACATCCGAGAGCTATGCTCCCTTCGATCATGCAGTTTCAAAAGCCACAATCACAAGGGGCACCAAACGCTCTGACTCGACTCCCACTTGACTCTTCAATGAGCAGCTAGCAGCTTATATAACGAAAGAAACTAGTTATATCCTCAGCTGGGCAGCGAAAATGTACAGGTTGCGGGGTAGCAAAACAGGGTTAGGTAGGGTCAATGCGGATCATCAGGCAAATGTAACTGCACAGTGAGGGGGCTCTTTGTTCCCGCAAGCAAAACCTTCGATTCTTACTTTCGGGCTGCTGGCCCCGCAGGTCGGAGAACCTACTTCAACTCTTCCAGCTGCCATTTTTCCGAAAGAGCTTCCTAAAGGAGAAAAGGATGGTGTTTTCTTTCCAAACTGTGGGTCATTGATAACAGGGTTGTTAGTGCGTGCAGGAGGTGAGCCACAGAAAAAGGCCACCTGGCTGCTTGAATCAGTATCCACATCAGGGTCATTCTGAAAGAAGAGACAGAACTGGCCATCATAATCCAGAAGAACAACATGCTGCAATACAGCACGCACAGCCTACTTAAATACCAAAAAAACATTGATATGGCAGCATACCTTGCTAAGGATGAGATCAACGATATCACAAGTGGGGTCTGCTCTATACAATGGGAGTGCCCTGCAATCGCAGAACACAAACAGTGTCAGCAAAAGGGCCAGTCATATGCTTGGCTACAGCAATTATCGAGAAATTCTAGCATTCCCAGAAAAAACATTATGAAGTGATCTGAAATGTGGCAGGCAAAACACATAATCTTATCCAACTAGTACATGTAACCGCATTCGATGTTTCTTAAATGTGGACGAGTGCGATTGCAACGGATATCTGTCTATCAACAAATTTATGGAACAGCACATGTAACACTAAATAACGTCTATTGCCTTTTTTTTTTTGCCGCTATATGCACATGTTGCTGACGGAAGCTTGTAAATGTCATGCGCAAAATCCTTGCCCCCATAAGTACTTCTGTTTTGTCGCCACATGTAACACTGTCTGCTTTGTCCGTTAATGCTCAGCTTGTGGCCCCCAAGCTTATGTGAACGGATCTCTTGAAACATATGACGTTACATTGCATGAAAAATCTGGCGCGAAACAATAATACTATATCTGCTGCCCTTACTTGGAGCATACGCAAGAGACGGACTACCGATTGGCCTTCCAGATCTAGCAAGTATGCAGGCATTCAAAAATACGCAAACCTAAGCCCTAGCAATTGGCGCTCAAAACCTAGCAAGGATGAAAGTACATACAAACATGCAACATATGGCCTACCAGTTGGCGCTCAAAATCTAGCAAGTATGCAGGCATACAAAAATATGCAAACCTATGGCCTACCAGCTGACGCTGAAAATGTAGCAAGTATGCAGGCAGCAGGCATACATGCATATGCAAACTATGAGGCAGGTTCAACAAATTTTTATTCAACGTCAGTATGGTGCATGTAAATCCGTGGTGGATAGAGGAGAGTGAAGAAAGAACTAACCCGTTAGACTTGGGGCTGGGCCAATTGAGGAGATGTGGGCGGGAAGGGCGGCAAGGAAGAGGGCAGATGATGTCTATACGAGGCGCAGGCTGCACATCCGTCTGCCAAAACCTTGACCTTCGGTCAGGCATTGGTTCAGCCCTGGAGATCTGGTGGGCGGCTCCGGCGCCAAGCCTCATCATGTGGTCCATGCCCTCGGCAGAGGTGATTGTTGAGCAGCGGCTGGATTGACAACAAATTTTCAGGGAGGAACAGAAGAAAGCACAGATGAGGTATAAATTCAACCGACAGAACACAGGTCAAATTACAGAAATTAACATAGACTTGCGCTAGCCTAGTTCTACAGATTTATTAAACTTCCAGGGTGTGGCCCCAAAACAACAGGTCGTGTCCAACAAAACACATGTCTTCCTCTTTGATTCGATGGAAGCAGCACTTAAAAGCAGAACGCCTAGCTACCTCTTACTGATCCTCGTTTCCACAATTCATCAGCTTGCAATGAACTAATATGCAGAATTCATCTATGAGAAAATCTTCCAACACAAACTTAATACCGGTTCCATAATCCATACATGCACATATGATGAGATTACAAGCTAAAAATATTTGATAACACAAGATCAGATAGGCAGACATTCATCGGTGGTCGGTGGTCATGTAACAAGATGCACACTGCGCAGGGGCACATCCGATATTTTTTGCAAAAGAAGTCGAAGTTAATAGTAGGCATGACGCTAGATGTATGCTGCATAGAGTTGCGATTGGATCAGATCCGAATAGGAATAGGCAAATAGCTTAAGTTAGGGTTTGGGAGCTCGGTTTCGCACAGCAGGAAGGGAACAGAAGGGGTGGGTGGGCATACGCATACCTGGTGGCTGCTCGGCGCCGGCGAAGAAGACCTGGGCGCCTGGTGTAGAGCGGCGACGGTCGCCCAGGCAGGCGTCGCAACGAGAGAGAGAGAGATGAAGGGAAGAAGGCCTGAAGGGGAAAAAGCAAGGCGAGAAGAAACGAAAGGCAGGTGCAAGGGTGAACCTGGGCTGGGCTGGGCTGCCTTTTCGTAACTGGGCCGCAAGTTTGTTTTGGGCATATACAAGCCATCAATCCCTTCCTCCCTGCGCATGGTTGATTGGTGACGTGGCAAAAAATTTGTCACCCGTCATGACGAGGTGCGTGCCCTCTACCACCATTGTTAACCGTCAGCACCCTGCGATCGACAATTGCCTCGCCTTGTCCTCTTCCTATGATCCATGGCGCACCACGGCTCTTCTTCCTTCTCTATGGTCATCTTAATTTCCATCTTCCTACGCCTTGGACCCATCCTTCCAGTGTCGTGTCTTGCTCTACGGCTTTATCTTCAACTCACAGCACCAGCAACAGCCACCGAGATGCTAAATACGACGTGTCGTCTCCAATCAATGCATTGATCTCATGTTGCCAGCATGTTACCAGGAGTTGAGATCACAAACAATTGACGGATGTGTCTCATATGGCAGTCATAAGTACGAGACATTTGGAGTTTTTATTATAATTGGAAGCATTTTTAGGACGGTCGGGAACAAGGCAACCCTTGTCTGGCCTTTGAGGCTCTACACTTAGAACTATTGAGGGGTTGCCCTTATAGGTGAAAATATTCCTGTCCATAAACAAAAGTGCTTAGGATTAATTTTAGAATATCCGATTCATCCTCCCCCTCATGCCAAATAGCCCCCTAGGCCTCGGTCACTCGCATTCCTTTCCGCACCGTCGTCGTGGTGGTTGTCGTCGCAATGGCATAATGCCAAACTTAGTATGAGTTTCATCTGTATTTAACAGGTTGTCATATAAGCATTTCTAATAGCATGATAACGTTTTAAGAGGAGAGAAAATAAGTGAGATTCATATAGATGAGACTCTCTTGGCTACATTTCAAACTCTAAATAAGTCATAGAATTAAATGTTTGTAAAATATTAGAACGAAGGTATGCATTGAGGGTAGTTATTTCATTAACGTTTTAATGCATTCTATCAGATGTGGCATTCTTGAAAAACTACAAACAGCTCCCGAGAAAGGATCTGATGGGGAGATGCACCTAGGATTGTTTTATGGTCCGTAAGGACACCTAAAAGGTCTACAAATCTCAATGGGAAACTTATAGAATATCAAGATATGGGCCTTGTTATTAAGGGTCGTCTAGGCGTCTGGGTGGTTTTCAAACCGAGGCGTTGGGCATGCCATGACTTTGCCGTGTACGACGTCGCCTCAGGCGCCAAGGCATCGGCTGGGCGCCGCACGTGTGGGAGAAGGTAGTGCGCGCACGAAAAGAGAGGGAGTCGCACGTGGGAGGAAAACGCGCATGCCGAAAAGAGAGTGTGGGAGGGAATCGCGCGCGGGAGGGAATCGCATGGCGCACCTATACCTCTCCCGCAAGCGCCACATCAAGATTCCATGTGATTTGAGAGAGGAGAGGGGGAGAGAAACAGGAGAGTGGGGGAGAGAAGAGGGCAGCGGGAGAACCTGGACCCCCCCCCGCCGCCAGCCTGCCTCGATCTGCCGCTTGCCTGCCTCAATCTGTGCCCCTGCCCCTCTACTCTTCGATTCGTGACTACTCCAACATCCGCCCATTATCCGTCCTCAACTCCTTCCTCTGCTCTGCCTCTCGGCCAGCGGTTCACAGCATAAAGTACATCTTTTCAATCCTCCCCCTCGTTCCTCTGTTCTTTGTTCCTCCTCGTTCCTCTGTTATGTGTTGCCCCTCGTTCCTCTGTTCTTTGTTGTGGTCTTCTCCTTCCTTTGCTTGGGTAATTAGATCGGTGCGTATATACTGGATTCCTTGGTAGCTTGCTGCTTTGTTATGTCATTAGAGTCTAATCTATTGCTATTGAGAGGAGAGATTGTAGATTTGCTATTTTGCCAATTTATGTTGTGCACCAGTACTCAGCACTACTTATTATGGTATTACATGCTAACAAATTGTGGTATTAAAGTTTAATTTGCTTCTAAATTCTAGTGACATTATATACTAAGGTGTTTGTATGGTGTCGCCTCGCCTCGTGCCTAAACGCCTAGGTGTTTGGAAGGGGTAGCTCGCCACACCTCACCTTACCGCCTTAGTGGGCACTTTGAACCGAAAAGAAACCCATACAGAACTCCAAATAACCTGAATTATTATTTTTATTTGGGTTTCTAGTTCAGTCCTAATTATATTTTAGTTTGGGATATAGATGGGTTCTATCTTTGGCCTCTAAAATCTAAATAACAGATCATGCTTGTATTTATTGCGCTTAGTGCCAAGGTATAAACTGTGAGACCACACTCAAAATTGTTATCTTTTATAGATGTTTGAAACAAACCGGACCGAATGATTTCAAAATTTTGGATATCATTTCTACTGTCCTTTGTAGAATCTTGGTTCTCATTTATTAGAACCCAAATTTCTCAACGACCAAAAAACTTGAAATGACCTAACGATTGGTAGGCCCACAATATTGAAAAATAAGCTAAAATACTGTTCCGGCTGATTGTTGTGAGAGAAAAATACGGTCCCGTCGGAAAACACTGTTCACGTGAACAGTGCTGCTGTGAGTGCGTGACCAGACCAGCCCATCGCTCCACTCAAAAAAAAAAACGTTCATACGCTGTGCAATGTTTGGAATGCAAGACCTTTGACTCGCCTCTTTCACCTGATCAATTTTGAACCTTTTTATCTTCAGTGAATATCTCTTCTTTCGTTACTATAGATATACTACTAGCGCTTCTTAATAATCTTTATATATCTTTTCTTTACATAAAATAAAATATTTCTAATCTAATTAATCAAGCCCTTAATTAGTTTCCTTCGTATGGTCGACTTTATTATTCGCAAATCAGGAGAGGCCCCCCGTTCCGTCAGCTCTCCAAGTGCCTGTTTAGTTTCTAAAATTTTACAAAATTTTTTAAGATTTTCTGTCACATTGAATCTTTGACGCATGTATAAAACATTAAATATAAATAAAAAATAAAACCAATTACACAGTTTAGATAAAATTCACGAGACGAATCTTTTAAGCATAATTAGACTATGATTAGATACTAAGTACCAAATAACAACGAAAATACTACGGTACTATTTTCCAAAAAATTTAGCCAGCTAAACGAGGCCAAGTCGGAGTACGATCGGTCAATCAAATCAAATCGGGCGCAGGGGCAAATGCGTCATTCCATAGGAGCCGCCCACACGCATACGGTTTCTTCTCTTTCTTCTTCCCATTGGCGCTCCCTTCCCGAAACGGCCCGAAAGCCTTGATTCACGGTGACTGCTACGAGGATCTGTGGGCCCGTGTCGGAAAAGGGACCCGCTGGGGGTGGCACACAGAAACCCGCATCCGCCGGTGGGTGGGACCCGCCCGTTCCACCTCTTCCCGTCCAAAGTGGGCGCCATGGAGGGAGGGGGGAAAATTGGGAGGGAAGCCCGGAAGGAAGGAGCCGTGCTCGCCCGCCCAACGGCAAAACCCAAAATTTGAACCCCAAGTCTCCACCACCACTACGACTACCCCACCAACACCAAAACCCCGCCTTCCCCTCCATTTCCATTTCCTCGCCCCACCGATCCGCCATCATTCCCCGTTCCGACCGCGAAACCCTAGCCTGAGCGCCGCCGCCGCCATGCCGGACCTCCCCTGCGACGGCGATGGCGTCTGCATGGTCTGCCGCGCCGCCTCCCCGCCGGAGGTCGACCTCCTCCTCTGCTCCACCTGCGCCACGCCCTGGCACTCCCCGTGCCTCTCCAAGCCCCCCGCCCTCGCCGACGCCGCCAGCTGGAGCTGCCCCGACTGCTCCCCCGACCCCGCCGCCGCCGCCGACCCCGCTCCCTCGGGCCCCGCCAACACCCTCGTCGCCAAAATCCGCGCCATCGAGGCCGACCACACCCTCTCCGACCAGGAGAAGGCGCGCCGCCGCCAGGCCCTCCTCGCCGGAGACGCCCCCGACGACGACGACGACGAAGCGGCCGACGATGCCCTCGAGATCTTCGGCAAGAACTTCAGCTGCGTCTTCTGCATGAAGCTCCCCGAACGACCCGTCACGGTAAAAACAAAACTCTCTCCATCCCTCTCTCCCCATTTTTCTTTTTACATCAGCCGCCGAATCGTCTTCTAGAGTGATGCGCGTGTACTCCCCTAGATCTTATCCCTTCTGGTTCGGCCTGTTCAAATCCCAAGGCTCTGGATGCTCATCCACTGTTTGCCTTTGTGTTTGCTTGCTTGCTTCTTGACCTGTATTCCTGCACTTTCTAGTCCCAGTGCCGCGGCTTTTTTTTTTAATTAAAAATGAAAATAGTTAACCCCCCAAGCCTCCTCTGTATGTTCATGCCATCTATTTTCGTTCTTATTTATTTCAGATATCAACCTGTATCGCT
Organism: Miscanthus lutarioriparius; assembly: GCA_904845875.1. Lineage (NCBI taxonomy): Eukaryota > Viridiplantae > Streptophyta > Magnoliopsida > Poales > Poaceae > Miscanthus > Miscanthus lutarioriparius. The sequence goes on along the minus strand of CAJGYO010000016.1, from coordinate 79,570,170 downwards.
ACATTTTTTAGTCCCAGTGGTCCTGCTGTTTTTTTTCCACAAAGATAACAACATAAGATAAATAACCCAACGCACCTTCTCTGTGTTCTTGCGTCTATTTCCGTTTTTTATTATTTATTTATTTCAGATATGCCTATATTGCTATAATTTTGAGTCCCAGTGCTCCTTCTGTCTTTTTAAATAAAATAAAACAAAGTAAAAAAAACTCTTACAATATATTCCCATTTTTATTTTTTATTTGTTCAGATATAAACCTGTATCGATGCACTTTTATTCTGCACTGTATATCCTTGTTTCCCAATCAGATTTTTACCCTTAGTGAAGTATCTGCATAATGTATATTTGTAATGTTCCTTAATTGGTAAGTGTTAGTTTACTGAAACTTACCAGATATCACGGATCATGCATTGTCTGTATGTTTGTAACGGTTTCTGTACGGAGTATGTTTGTAACGGTTTTGCTGTTCTTTAATTGGTAACATAGTGGTAGTCACTTTAGTCTTTACTCTTTAGGAGATGATTGACCATTTCACTCAATAATTGCTTGTGCCAATTCTAATCTCTATATACTTTTCTTTTGCAGACACCCTGTGGCCATAACTTCTGCTTGAAATGCTTCCAGAAGTGGATTCAGAATGGGAAGAGGACCTGCGGGAAATGTCGGGGACAGATCCCGGCCAAAATGGCTGAGCAGCCAAGAATCAACTCTGCGCTAGTTGAAGTTATCAGGATGGCTAAGATTTCAAAGAATCCTAACTCTGCTGGCTCGGCAGTTCCGTATCACTACATACGAAATGATGATAGGCCTGATAAGGCATTTACAACCGACAGGGCTAAGAAGTCTGGAAAAGCAAACGCATCAAGTGGCCAGATCTTTGTGACCATTGCACCTGATCATTTTGGCCCCATTCTTGCAGAAAATGACCCCCGCAGGAATATTGGTGTTCGAGTTGGGGAAACATGGGAGGACCGACTTGAGTGCAGACAATGGGGTGCTCACTTTCCTCATGTGGCTGGTATTGCTGGCCAGTCTACGTATGGTGCTCAGTCAGTAGCTCTTTCAGGAGGGTATGAAGATGACGAAGATCATGGAGAGTGGTTTCTTTACACTGGAAGGTTTACTAATTTAACCACTTGCTGTTCTCCTTACTTTTCATGATTGATCCTACATGTTATCTCCTTATTGAAATGTCTGCAAAATTATTTCTACTAGTGAATTGTCTGCAAAATTATATCTACTAATGCAGTGGTGGGAGGGATCTAAGTGGTAACAAGCGTACAAACAAGGAGCAGTCATCTGATCAGAAATTTGAGAAGCTGAATGCTGCTTTACGCATTAGTTGCTTGAAGGGCTACCCTGTCAGGGTTGTGCGGTATGCTTTCTTTTGATAAATACTTACACATAAAACTGCAATCTTCTGGCGATTTCTGTTTTTTTATATGACTGGGGCCCTGCTCTTGCTTGATAATGTCAATGATGTTTCCTGGTTGTATTTAGTCTTGTCTATCTCTCTGTTTCCTGAATTCTGAAACATTGAGGTTGTTGGGTGTTTTGACAGTTAGTATACACTATGTCCTGCAATTGTTGGACCTTTGTCTCACTATATTGTCTTAATAGGTCGCACAAAGAGAAGCGATCCTCATATGCTCCTGAAAATGGTGTGAGGTATGACGGGGTTTATAGAATTGAGAAGTGCTGGAGGAAGATTGGTATTCAGGTAACTTAGTTCTCCTTTATACAGATTGCAGATGTAGATATAGTTTCATACTACTCCCTCTGTCCACGTATAGTAGGTGCAACTCAAAAAACACCAAGACCAAGGAGCTGATTAATTACCACGTGTTTTTAGGTGACTTCCTTTAATTTCGCCTCCAAATAAATGTGCCCTACGCTTCTCCGTCATGCGCCATTAGCACTCGCCCCCGCATGCATTCTGTTTTGGCTTTCACGCGCTTGTAGTATCCTTCTGTCTAACGTCTAGTGCTAACGGCCAGCTGCATGCGCGAGATCCAAAAAGTCCGAGCATAAATGTTGCATGCAGCCATGCGCAGAGCTGCCTTGTATTCGAGGACAGAAAAATATGGTTACTCCTAGTATACGTGGACGGAGGGAGTATGCAGCTACTTATTAGCTGACAAAGTGAATAAGCATGTGGAAATGTATTTACTCTTCTGTCTTTTTTTTTTGCCACAGGGTAAGTTCAAGGTCTGCAGGTATCTCTTTGTACGCTGTGACAATGAACCAGCTCCTTGGACCAGGTTGGACAAAACACTTAGCCTCATCACTTCTAAACTAGTTCCTGATCTTCAGGAAAAAAATGTGATTCTTCCTGCTGACATCTGTGCTCCGATTTTTAGTGATGATCACGGTGATCGTCCAAGACCCTTGCCAAAGATAAAGGAGCTGCAAGGTGCAACTGATATAACAGAGAGGAAAGGGCATCCTTCATGGGATTATGATGTATGTGCATCTGTTTCTTCTTTCAGTGTTTCTGTACTGTGTTATGGATGGTTTGTATTCATTGTGATAGGAGAAAGATGGCTGGAAATGGATGGTGCCTCCGCCAGTCAGCAAGAAGCCTGTTCTCTCTGGGGATCCTGAGACCGACAAGCAAATCCGGAGAGCAACAAAGCGGGTTCATTTGTCTGTTGCTGAAAGGCTGCTTAAAGGTTCTTGCTCTTCTGTTTGATTTATTATTTACTTCTTAGGTTCCTTTTATGATGTTGCTGTGAAAGTGTGGTCTCAGGATTTGTCTGTGTACCCTGATCCTGCAGAGTTTGGTTGTTCTATCTGCCGGGCGGTGATTAAAGAACCACTTACGACTCCATGTGCTCACAACTTTTGCAAGACTTGTTTGCTTGGGAAATATGATAGCCAGTCCTCTGTGAGGGAAAGAAGCCGTGGTGGTCGGACTCTAAGGGCACAGAAGATTGTGAAGACGTGCCCTTCCTGCCCAACTGACATCTGTGACTTCTTAGAGAATCCCCAGGTGTGTTGAAGTACTGAGTTTGTTGAAGCATATATACTTTAGAGTGCAGAGTTGGTCACATGATATGCTTTTGTTATGTATTTGTTTCAGATCAACCGGGAAATGATGGAGCTGATTGAGACTTTGCAACGCAAGGCTGTTGAAGAAGGCAAGGTGGCTTCGGATGATGCTGAGGAATGTGGTGATGGTGACTCGGAGGAAAATGATGGTGCTTTGGTGAAGGGAGAGGATGATAGCGGCTTGAATGAGGAAGATCAAGACAGTGCAGACGCTGATGCTAATGCTGATGGTTCTGTGAAGATTGTGGTTGAAATCAAGGAGGGAGGAAAAGATGATAAAAAGTCAAAGATGGGCACGACTGAAGTGGTGGATGTGTTAGTTGATGAAGATGCTGCGGAACAGACGAAGAAGTGCAAGGTTGATGAAGATGCTGCGAAACAGACGAAGAAGCGCAAGAGGATGAAGAGCAGTGCTACGGTGGAAGAGGTTGCTGTGTGTGGCACTCCTGTGAAACGGACCAGGAAGAGTGGTGATATGGATGCTGAAGGCGATGGCAGTCCTGCTGTGAGCAGCGGCCGCAGGGTGACCCGGAGCAGCAGTGTGAATGCCACTGGAGCTGATGATAGTCCGGCGAGGAGGACCAGAAGCCGTGCCGGAGCTGATGCTGGTTGCTGAAGGTAGAGGAAGCGTGGTGCGTGGAGCATGGATGCTGATGGTCTGGATGGAAGCAGAAGCCAGCCGTCGAAGCGAGGAGCCGTCTTTTTTTGGGGTGGTTGTACGTAGACTGGGAACCTTGCGTTTTCTTTTGGTTGGGTGGTGCAAGACACTCTTTGCTGTGCAGTGTTGCAGCTGTTTCTTTTGGTTCGGTTTGGTAGACCGATTGCTGCTTCCTGGATGCTAAGCGTTCATCCAAGACCCTTAAAACTATTTAAGACCCATTGGGCGTATAATTCCCGTTTCCTACTTGAATTGAATATCTGTCTATGACTGTTCTATGTCGTACTCTTATGCGCGTGATTTTATCTGATTGAGTGCCGCATCCTACCTGCTTGCTCGTTCACTGGAAATTCTATAATTCACCTTGAATCCCAAATTCTATAGAGGTCCCGAGTCAGTTCTGACCCTGAGATACAGTCAGCTCTGGACTTGGGAGATTGTTTTTTTTTGGGTGGTCGGGGTGGGGTGGATCTTTACAGTCGTTTGTTCTGAGGCGCGTTTAGTTCTCAAAATTTTTTTGGGTTTAGCTACTGTAACACTTTCATTTGTATTTGATAATTAATATCTAATTATGGACTAATTAGGTTTGAAAGTTTCGTCTCATGATTTCTCACCCAACTGTGCAATTAGTTTTTTTTCGTCTACATTTAGTACTTCATGCATATGCCGCAAGATTTAATGTGACATTTTAGGATGAAAATTTTTGGAATCTAAACAGGGCCCAAGTATAGCTTGCTAGATGATGAACGCAGTGGCAGGCAACCATTCAAACAAGGAGGATCAACCAGCACACCAGAATGGCAGAATCTGAGGACTGCAGAAGTTTCACCAAGACAAGGCATCCGAACATTTGCTTGTGCACACCGTGAACACGTGATGTGCACATAAATGAGATCAACCATAGCAAGATGAACCCTAAGGAAAACAACTCAAATTGATGACCATTTTCCAATCCTGGTGAGTTCAACTGTAAAACTTTCAATTTCACCCGCAGAAACACGCCCCTCTTCCTCTCTACCACTTCAGCTCTTCTACATACCTGTAGCCGTTTACAATTGACATAGCTCGCTCAATGGTAGGGCAAAACCAAGGCACGATTTAGGGTGAATCTTCAGCAGGCTCATGCAGAGCAGAATTCTCATTAGTCTGTCACACTCAACAAGTCACTGCCTTGCTGACGAGGACAAAAAAAAGAAGCAAAACTGGGGATGATTTATTACAGGCTCTTCAGCCTCCAGTTAGTGGGCAAATACCGCCTGTCCTCAGTTGGATTGGGAGCCAGCTTCTCTTTAGTTAGGAGAGGTTGATGGACTTCCCTCTTTAGTAGTCTCTGAACCAGTGAGTGGTCTGTTTCTCCCAGACCGAGAACGGACATTGTTACCCACAGGGAATGGCTCCTGATAAGTACGTGTGCAACTCTGTGTCAGTTCACAACACAGCAAATTTTGTTTGTACAAGTTAAGGATTACCGAAAGGTTTGTACAGCTTAACAGCTTAACGTGGGCAGGACTGCTACATGCGTTAATTAAGCCAACGAGAGAATATTACACGTACCTGATCTCCTGCATGTGGACCATCTTTGTGGAAAAGCATAGGACGGCACCATTTCTCTTCATTCATCAGGCTAGAATTCTGAAAATGAGCAATCAAAGCATTCCTTCCCTGGATTCTGGCGTATGCAAGTGATGCCACTTTCTCACTATTGAACTTCTCCCATTTCTTGCCGTTGAATGTCTGAAAAAAAAGTATTCAATCCAGGAGTTAAACTGCATATATTTTCCCTTACTGTGAGGTATCAAGTAAGGCATGGGCACAGCAGTATACCTTGTAAAATGGAATTATGTACTGTGGATCTGTCATATTGATGAAAGCATAGCCCACGTTACATTTGTTCTGAGGAAAGCAAAAGCCGCAAGAGTCAGACCCTATGAATCTCACTACAAGTTCCATCCTTCACACATCGGGGGAAAACTAATAACATACCTTAAAATCAATTGGAAGGTAGATGAAATCATAGGTTCCTCGGTGATTCTCATCAATGACAGCCAAAAGCAGCTTACAGTTGTACCTGTTGATGGCATTGACTATAAGTCTACAGAACAAAAAAGGCCAACCTGATACAATAACCTGGGTGTATGGCATCAAAAGTTGGCATAAGGTGTAAACGTACTTGTTAGGAATGTTTTTTATCATCAGTGTGGTGCGCGAGTCTTCACCCTTAGCTATGCGGTCAAGGTCCAGCTCAAACTGCTTCTTGTTTTCAGACTGGGCAGCATTTCCATCATGCCTGCGGCTCCTTATCCAATCATTAGTGGCATCATATGAGGTGGAAACATGCACCATAGGATTCCTTCCGTTGGCCGCATGAAAAAACTGTTGAATCGATGGAAATCCAGCACTTACGGGGGAGAACATGGTCTCCCTGTAATTTCCTCTGGCAGATGCAAATACAGAGAGATCTGATGGATACAGCTGAGGGCTGCCAGGAAACCCTACACTTTCAAGGGATCCTGGATGAAAAGAGAGTGCATTTGCAAAACCACCAACACTGTTTGGAGCTGAACCCAAGTGATGTTGGTCCATAGGATGGGCAGCAGTGCGCCGCACATGAGGCATAGCAGGGTAACAATGCATATGCACTGGTTGCTGAAAGTTAGACCACAGCATTGGAGCAGAGGGGCTTTGAGGAAAACCATTTGAGTTACTCCAGGTATAGTGATGTCCATGAAGGGGGCAACTTCCAATTCCAGTAACTCTAAATGCTACAAAACAAACAAACAAACGATGAACTTTGAAACAGAATAAAAGAAAGGAGCATAACACAATCTAATTGGCAATAACCCATAAGTATAACATCAGCTAACACATCAACGTTTGTACCCATATACCCGTGCTTGGCAACAGTACATATGTGTAATTAAATCTAGTGGAAATAAAAAAGAGCACCAATTTTACAAATCCATGCTAAACAGGTGAGGGAAAAGACAATTATAAGAAGTTTGCTGAAGAAATTTTACCTTCATTTTGATCAGAGGAATGACCATGAAGGTCACTGTGGTCAACTTTGTGATTATTGTAGTCCATTCCTTCAGTTAATCTGAAGTTAGAATTCCTTGCATTTAATGTCATGGAGTTAGAGCCATTGCAAATACCATTATGGCGCTCTGGCAGTGAGTGTGGGTGGAAGGCTTGCAGTCCACCTCCAAAGTTGCCATGACCAAGCGATCCACTAGGTTCACCAAGAGCAGTTTGATTACTGTGCTGCCGTGTAGATTCAATTCTGATAGGCGATGATAACTTCTGAGGAGCATTCACAGAGAAGCCATGTTGTGATTTATCGTGTTGTGGTCTAACTGGAGAATATAAATTACGAACAGTGCTGCTCTCCCAACTTTTAGGGTCTAACTTCCCTGTTTGACATGTGAAAAGAAAGTGCAGGCTCAAAATTTATGAATACTAGGAAGGGGCGAATAATGTTAGAAATGACTACAACTCATATGTTACATACCAATGGTCCCAAGTGGAGAGTTCTTAAGTTGGTGAGCTACGGCATTTTGCTTCTGTTCTCCAGAACATTGCTCTGTGAAGCTGGTAAGCACAGAGAAAACATGTTACTTCACCACATAAACTGATAGGGTTTGGTGGCTATATAGTATAACTTGCCAACCAGAATGCCTGGGAGTGGAAGTTTAGAATTCAGTTGAAGTTGTACGTTACTCAACCATTAGACATGATAAAAGTACTAGTTATTGGCTATTTGTTTGGTTCTCATGTAAATCCTATTGTTAGAAGGATTTGAGCAAGTTGGTCTCGAATTACTGTGATAGAAGCACCACAAAGGCTACAAGAGAAACTGTGAAAATGTGAAGCAACATTTGTTTTCCTTACACATATAAGCACTTGATTACCTTTTTTGTCCCACTATCCATATATTACTACTTGCAATATCTTTGGAAAATCTGCTAGCGTATTAGTCCCATGTAATGAAGAAAGATGATAGTGTTCGAGAAAAAAAAATGAAAGATGATAGTATACAGTGTATGTATGACAAGATAATTGGTCATTATGAGATGCTACTGGAAATGGTGAAATGATGCCAGCCAAGTTAATTACCAAGATCCTGCTCCTCCAGAACGGCTATGGTCAACCTTGATTTGTGAGCATGACATGTCACCGTTGTTGAGGTCATTCAGCGCTTCTTGTGCTGCTCTGGTATCATAGAATTCTACAAATTTCTTATTGCAGCTTGTAGGAGCATTGTAAATCTATAACCCAAAAGGAAAAGAAGATCGTCAGAATAGTTTGGAACTCGAATTTCACAAAGAATGTTCAGAAATATTACCTCCTTGACATCGCCAGAAAGTTGACTCTTGAAGGACACTTCACGAAATTTGTCGACATTGTTGGAATCATCATGCTCTAGCTCCAAACCTCCTCCAGTGTAGAATATATCTTCATCAGCATCATCCTGGTTAGACAAGCCAGTGTATTCGAAGCCATCAATAATTCCCGATATCAAGTCATCGTCATCGGGAAGGAGATCTCCAATAGTTTGAGCTTCCATTTCTTTCATGGACCCTAGAGGTTCATCTCCCTCACAACCAGAATCATTTGCATCAGCTGATTGACCATAAACGCCACTTGCCATCAATCTTGCTGCTGCAGCGTTGAGGCAAGGGGGGAAAACATTGTCAAGGTAAATAAAGAAACTGGCTAATAGCACATTTTGGACGAAATAATGATGGCACCAGCTCTCCAATCTCTAGTAAGTATTAGTTTCTTGAAAAATGCAAGGGGAACTCACATTTGCTACTGAAGACTTCGGTGTAGGAGCTGGATGAAGGGCAGTCTCTGTAGTCATGCACATGTTGATCAGCACTAGTTGGTTCAACAAAAGCTGTCCCTCCTGTAGACAAGCCAAGACTGGACCTGGAGCTACTGAGGACATCGCCCCAAGAAATTGATGGTATGCCGGGAGCATTTTCTTGTTGGCCCACCAAATTACCCAGGTTAAGCATGCCCAGGTGCCCCTCGAAGGCTTGACCTCGTTGATGTTCCAGACCAGCTGCAGGACTTGAGCCCATGGGATGGACCTTATCAAGTGGAGAAGTGAAAGTAGGCTTGCTCCCTGACATTAACGAACATGAACAAATACACTCAGTTCCTGAAGAGCTGTTCAATCTATTGTCATGTTACAGCCTTCAACAAATGAGTCCGACGATACGTTGATCAAGGCATTTAATTGCTAACTGTGCTCACTGAACCATCCAACTAATTCCTACCTAATGGTCTTGAGCAGAAGTTGTATAAACATTCCAGGATAAGGGATGGCCAGGCTCATTCCCTGCCCAACTGCACCCAAAATGCTTACTAAAAACTGGATGCTGATGAATTAGGCAACCTAGGTGGCATGCATCTAGCAGTCCATATGGGAACTTCCTGGCAAGAGAAAGGGTGAACTAAAACGATACAGCAGACCAGCTAAGTTTCTGGTTTTAGTCAGTCAGTTATTAATAATAAGGCACAAAGAAAAATTAGTCGAGAATCGAGCAGAATATCTGCCCATCCCCGCACAATTTGTAAACATGAATCATGAGCTTATCAGTTGGTATCTGCAGGACGAGCTGGACAAGGCAAGTTAGGTATGTATCATTTTAGGAGATTTAATTTATTTAAGGTACAATAACTCCACTAACTACCAACAGCAAGTATAGAAAGGTCCATACATTTTGCAAGGTTCAATAATACATGAGGAAATGAGAGAGGGAGGGGGAAAAAAGAAGAAAGGCCTAACTGACAGTTTGCATCATGCAAGAAGCAACAATCATATGAAGTGAAATAGCAGCCACGAATTTTTTTTTTTAAATGAAGCATGTTGCGCACCTTTGTGATTGACCATTGACTCTGATGATTTCCAGAATCCAACTTGCCTCTGCGTAAGGAAGACATGGGAGGTAAGGAAAGCATGTAGATGTACTGATTTTGCATAATTAATCTGAGAAGAGAAGGGAAAAAGAGAGAGAAAGAAGCAAGCTAGATTTTTGTTGCTAACCTCAGTGGGGACGAGATCCTGGGAGAAGAATGATGAAGATGGCGATTCTGACAGGGGAGCAAACGGGGACAGGTGGCTCCTGTCAACAGCTCCGGATGCTATCACCATAGGTGCAGGATTACAGGAAGCTCCGTTGTTTTATTTGGCAGGGCTCTAAGTTTGTTGTCTGCGTATGGCACCCCCACCCAGTTTTGTTTGTCGAGGAAACCCAGCCCAACTCAACTCAAAAACTGAAACCGCTGGAGGTTATGGCCCCTCTCGATCTTTAACTGCTTCCTGCTTAAGAAACATCGACGAGGGAATGAGGTGATGAGGAGGAAACATAAAGCCAAAGAAAGTCTCATTCATTTATTACAGGTAGTTATCTCATTGTCATTGATGAATAGACAGCGGGAAATGAAGACAGGTTTTATGGATCGTGGCCATGGAATGGGATTACAGTATTCTTTTAAAGTAAATAATAGTAAGTTAGTAATAATAATATGAGATAATTCATAGATATAGGAGTAAAATTGATTAAGGCAGGGAACGATGTGGAAAGAAAGAAAACATGTGCAGGTAGGGAAAAAGGCAGAGAGGTGAGACGACAAGAAAAGGTTGCTTTTGCTTGCTAGTTTTTCACCATTAATCAGAAGAAGAAAAACAAAAAGGGGGAAAGGTCGCGTCCTGCCTGGCAGAAACTATAGTAAGAGAAAAATACTAATTGGAGGCGGCGGCATCAAATCCCCATTGGTATTGGTATTGGTATTTGGTAAGAGCAGCAAGAGAAGAGGAACTGACCGAAACAAATAAGGGAAGGGAAATCTGGTGCAGTGGTTCTTGAATGCTTTGCTATTGGCTTATGGGCAGCATGAAAGTGGAAGGCCCCCCTCTATTCGCCAACCCCAGATTAATCAGCAGGATGGATGGATGGATGGGTGGATTTGTAAGTAGTAGTATGTCAGAGCGAGGCAGGGTGGTTCCTCTATCTAGTGCTTGCTGATACTAATACTAGTAATAGATAGTGTTGGAACAGCAAGCATGCGCTGCCGTGCCCTGCCCTGACCTCTCGGAGAAGAGAAGGGAGGAGAGGAAAAGAAGAGGAGTACAAGTGGAGAAGGCATTGCTTTGGCGTGAGGCAGGAAGCAGAGACAGAGATGGATGGGATTGGAGTGGAGTGCAGTGTTGGAGAAGGAAGAGATTGAGAATGCAGAGGAGACGAGACAGACAGAGATACCAGGGGAGAAACGGAAATGGAAAATGGGGGGCGGAGGAATGGAGGAGGAGGATAAGCTACGCAGCACGCCTACGCGATTCCAATCCAATCCACCCGGGCCACCGGCGGCCGCCATGCCTAGTTGCCTTGGCTTGGCTTGCATTAATTAATTCTCCCGCACCGCAAGCAAAGCAAGCCCCCCAAATGGCCAAATCACCTTCAGCTTCAGATTGATTGGCTTGGGGAAGCAGCAGCAGATGGCAGATGGCAGATGGCTTGCCGCCGCACGCAAACGCAACGCCGGGGAAAACGGCCGCCGTCACGCAAACAGCAGCAGCAAGTAATAAAATCAGTTGTGCTTGTTACTGGACTTTGGATTCACGGATCGGAGAGGGGGAGGAGGAGGAGTAGAGCATCTCTATCTTACGATGGAAGAATAGATCCACAAACTCCTCCTCCTCCTCCCTCCTCCTAGGTAGAGTTAGAGAAAGAGAGCAAGCAGCAGCAGGAAGAATAGCAGACAGATGCATGTAGGAGTATGCCATTGCCGTACCTCTATAGGTCGCCTGTACTGTAGGAGTACGATGCGATGGAAATGGCAATGCAACACGCTGCTGCTTCCTCGTCGGGGGCGAGTGGCGAGGGCAGGGGGTCGCCGGCCGGAGCCCGAGGAGATAGGAAAGAGTACAGGAGAAGACGAGGAGTAGTCCGTCGTCGTACAGACGGACGTAGCTATACTCCCGAGTCCCGACTCGACTCCCGTTGGGTTTCGTTGGGCGGGGTCGGGAACAATAATGGCTGGCTGGCTGGATGCTGGATGGACGCAGAGCCACCAGGCACAGAAGCACGACGAGGAGGAGGAGGGAGGGAGGGAGGGAGAGGGGGGAAGAGTCCAACACACCAGAACAGATGATGATGACAAGAACCAGAACAAGGAAGAGGAATCAATTATTAGGAAGAAGAAAAAAAGAGGAGTACATTTATTTATTAGTTTATTTATTTACAAATGAGATTAGTGCTCGTCTCTTCTCCTAATATCAATATATAATCCTCTCTCCTTCCTGGAGGCTGGAGCATGCATGGAGGTCCTTGATTCCACCTGTTCCTGATGGCGCGCGAGAAACACGAGGGAGGGGAGAATTGCAATTGGATGCTCATCGGCCCACTCTGCCGTTGCCTCTTCAAAAATCCCTTTGATTTTCTTTATTCTATTTACTCTATCCATGGTATTATCAGGCTCTTCTTCTTCTTCTCTCCGTAATATTGACACGTTTTGGTTCCCCGCCACAAATTGTCACACAAATTTGCTAAAGCCAAGTGCTCCTAATATTTACCACACTCTACTGAGAATACTCGAATAGAATCCTGTCACTCTCGTCACACGCTGTAACAGATGGTAAGTGGTGGTAAGTTCTGTCTAGCAACCAAACACCTCCTACTCACTCCACATTAATCATGGCGAAGGTGCTTGTGATGTATTTTACATTATAGCCATTTAGAATCATCATACTATTTATTCTTTGTAAATGTAATTAAATTAGCAATAAAAAATGACTTCGATAGGGCTTGTTCGTTTCGCTAAAATTTGGCTTATGTTGAAATGTTGTGAGAGAAAAACATTGTTTGGACGTGGAAAAATACTATTGAAGTCGTGGAGCAGAATTTTAAAAAAAAATACATCTCTTCGGTTTTGAATTTTTGATACGGAGGAGGAGGGAGCAACCAAAGAGGCAGGCAGGAGGAAGGGCCAAGTGCAAGGGCACTCAACCTCTATCTATCTATTGCCTTCGCGCTCCTCGCATCCGTCCTATGCTTAGGGGCCTTTGGAGAGAGCTTCAACTTTTAGCTTTTACGAAGAGAATCACTCTCAACCAGTAAAACGCTCGTAATGCCAACTGATCCAGGTGGGCATCAACAGATAATCACTTCTCTATTTACACTGGGAGCTAAAAAAACATGCTTCAATCTGCTCCCTGTTATATTCCGGTGGGAATCAGCAGATAATCAATTCTTATTAGCTCCCCACCTTGCTCCCTCCTAGGAATCCAATGGAATCACTCTATCGAAAAAACAAGGAGCGGATCTGAAGAAGAATCAGGGAGCGGAACTCTCCCAAACAGGGCCTTAACTTTCACCGCCCCTCCTCTTCTTCTCGACTTGTATTTTTTTAAAATATATATACACTTAATCCAGTATGTACCGGTACTAGTTTTTTAAGAGTTATTTTTATTCATACCATTATAATTTTGCAAGTTTGGAGATACGCCATCACAATTTGTCTATTTAGAGAACTGCCATTATAATTCCACCTCTCCCTCATCCATGCCATTTTATACGTCTAGCTCGTATATGGACCCGCTGTCAGGACGTATGCATACAAGGAAGACATATGGTCGTTATGTCTCCGTCTCAGTTAGAACAAGCCCGCCCGCGGCGGCCAGAGCGTGAACGGAGCGGCGGCGCGAGCCCGGACCGCGGACTTAGCGGAGTGGTCGGACCATGACTGCGCCAGCACCGTGTGCCCCTACGCCACCAGCATGCTCTCTAGGAGCTCACGCTCGCCTACCACCTGGCCATCGGCGACGCGGCGCTGGGGCTCCACGCCCGCGCCCCGTGGAGTTCACGCTCCACCGGGTCGCCGGCGACGCTTACGCGAGCACCGACCGCATCGCCGCAGCCTAGGGTGCGCGCTTCGAGGTGCGTGGCGCGGCAGCCGAGGAGGAGGTCGCGGCGGGCGTCTTCTTCGGTTGGCCGTGGCGAGGAGGCCGACGCCGAGGCACACGGCCCACACGCCCATCTCCTCGCCCACCTCGCTTTTTCTAACTGAGGAGACGGAGACTTAACGCTCGTACGTCTTACCGTATGCATAAGGCCTGACAGTGGATCCATGTCCGAGCGAGACGTATAAAATGGCACGGATGAGCGAGGAGCGAAATTATAATGACAGTTCTCTAAATAGACGAATTGTAATAGCGTATCTCTAAACTTGTAAAATTATAATGGCATGAATCAAAATAATCTTTTTTTTTCTTCTATTTGTATCTATGTTTTGATTTGTTTATAATCCCAGAGATGATGTTTTATTATGGATATCTTGTCGTGCAAAACAAAGCAAGCAATGGTTGGTGTCGCTCTCCCACGTTCGCAAGCAACTCCTATCCTGAAGAACAAAAGGAAATCCAACTAGTGGGACGTGAGCCCAATCGGTTTCGAATCGCTCCCAAAATATATATATATATAAGTTTTCCCTCCCGGTTCCGGCAATGGAATGGAATGGAATATGCTCTGCTCCGTCCGTCTCGTGAAGCAAGACATTCCAAAATTCATCTGTATGGATGGATACTGTACACTTTATTTTAGTGGTATATGTACTTGACTATTTTGCTTCGTCACTAGTGTGTGCGCGCTACAAATCCTACTGTATTTTTCTTTCTTTATATAATGGATGGAAATGGAGAAAGAAAAAAAAAGGATAGGAGATGAGACGGCTGAAAGTTGGAACAGTGTCATTGTTAATTAATGTAGTATACTCTGTATGCTAACAAAAATGTAGTATACTCCGTATGTATGTACCACACAAAATTCGAGTCAAAAAGGTACGTACGTAATAGCTCTTGCAGTCTTGCTTGGTACGTACATAATACTGGCAGGCATATGACTCTGCTGACCCTACATTTCCTTTCTTCCCGTGGATCCGTGTCGCTCAGCTCCATGGACTACTTGGAGCAGGAAATGTAGTACTCCCTCCTGTTTCTAAAAGATGTTGTTTTGTACAAGTCCTGGGTCAAATATTAAGAATATAAATCACAAATAACTTTTAAATTGTTGAGTTTGAAAATATGAAAACCATATGAATACATTTGTTCTGAAATATACTTTAAAAAAAATATACATATATCATTTTTCAATAAATATTTTTAAAAAATAAGAAGTCAAAGATATGTTTCGGAGATCGTGTGTAAAAGAGCCGGCGTCCATCTTCACAAAGTAGCATTCCATCTGAAGAAGCCACCTAGGCTGGAGTATCATCTTGCCCATCTTGGTCATCACTGAGGATGCGTCCTGCATCTTCTCGATCTTCCCTCCGACGCTTCAGGATCCTGTTTGCCAAGCGCAGCATCGTATTGATACCTTCGATCAATTGCTCTCTGTCCGGCTCAGCAAAAAGACCTACCCAGTATTTCATAAGCGCACACATATGACAGATAATATCTAAAGGACTCTTGATGATGATTTTGTCAAAACATGCTTTATTGCGTGACTTCCAAATTGCCCAACAAATAGCTGAAACTCCTAAAACATGATACTTTCTATCAAGAGGTAACCATCTGTCACACCATCTCCAACTTTGATCTAAGTTCCCAGGAACAGTATCAGCTCCAAAACACTTAACCACAATTGCCCATACTGATTTTGCAACATGGCAATGGAAAAAAAAAGATGTGAAATACTTTCAGGTTCATCACAAAAGTAACATGTCGGATCTCCTTGCCACTTTCTTTTAAGAAGATTGTCTTTAGTCAGTATAGCATCATTCATAAGTAGCCACATAAAAATCTTGATTTTTGTAGGGATCTTTCCCTTCCACAGTATTTTATGATAAATCCCAGCATCACTCCTAGTCAAGGCATTATACATTGATTTCACAGAATTTTTTTTTGTTCTTTTCTAAAGACCACAAAACCATATCAGAGCCATTACCAAAGTTCAAGGTTGAGACGTCAGACAAAATTTTCTCCCATTGCAATCTAAGATCTTCAGGTAACCATCTACGGAAAGTAATTATAGAGACCTCATTCCTAACCTGGTCAACCATAACATCTTTAAGATTACACAAGGCAAAAAGTACAGGAGCAATCTCACACAAGGGTTGCTGGTACAACCATGCATCTTTCCAGAAACGAGTATAGCAGCCATCCTTAATGCTAACATCCCTGCCTAGCAAATAAACCTCCTTGACTTTGAGTAAATCACTCCAGATATGAGAGTCATTCAGTTTATGTGATACATTATGGATTGAGTTGTTCCTTAAATACTTATATCTGACTATCCTTTGCCACAAC
Source organism: Miscanthus lutarioriparius (assembly GCA_904845875.1). Classification (NCBI taxonomy): domain Eukaryota; kingdom Viridiplantae; phylum Streptophyta; class Magnoliopsida; order Poales; family Poaceae; genus Miscanthus; species Miscanthus lutarioriparius. Next base: position 79,554,154 of record CAJGYO010000016.1, on the reverse strand, counting down.
CCATCTTCTTTTTCCAACTTCCACCACCACTTACAGAGTAAGCTAACATTCATTTTCCTCAAATTTTTAATTCCCAAACCACCTTTTTTCTTCGTCCCCCTCCTTGCCAAAAAAAGGATCTCCTAATCTTGTCCATTTTATTCACTATTGTTTTAGGCAACAGGTAAACCGACATGTGGTATATTGGAGAATTGTTGAGACTAGAACTGATCAGTGTAGACCTACCTGCAATGGACATACAACTACCTTTCCAGACATCCAATCTTTTCAAACATTTATCAATAAGTGGTAACCAATCCCTAACATGTAAACGACTTGGACTAACCGGTACTCCCAAGTACTTAATAGGGAAGAGCCCAACTTGACAGTTGAATAATTCAGCATAGGTCTGTCCCAGATTCTCTTCATCATTGATTGTGATAACTTCACTTTTGTTAAAATTTATTTTGAGACCAACTATCATTTCATACAGATATAGCAAAAACTTCATGTTATTTGCCCCTTCCATATCATGTTTGAAGAAAATTATTGTATCATCTGCGTATTGAAGAACAACAACTCCATAAGGAATAATATGATCAATCAAACCAGTGAAAAGGCCATTATGTTGAGCTTTAATGATCATTCTAGTCAAACAATCAGCAACTAAATTGAAAAGGATGGGTGAAAGGGGATCACCCTGTCTAACCCCCTTAAAACTTTTAATGTAAGGACCAATAGAGTTGTTCAGCTTCACACTTACAGTACCCCTGTAACCACCTGTTTGATCCAGTTGCACCATTTAGGACAGAAACCTCTCATCTCCATGCAATCAAAAAACAGATTTCAATTAACCTTATCATATGCTTTTTCGAAATCTAACTTTAACCTTAACGTATCTTCATATTACCACTATTTAGAATTGTCATGGTATTATTCTCTACAGATTTAATTTGATCTGAGATTGTTTGACTTCAACCAGATCTAAAAGTGCATCCTCTGTGGACCTGCACGTATCTGCCTTCTGCTCATTTTTTGCACTGTTTTTTTTTTCCCTATTTTCAGGGCTCTTTGGAACGCAGAGGATTGAAAAAACACAGGAATAGGAAAAAGGTAGGAATGTGATAGGCATGTATGTGTAAAACAGAGGATTGTAAAACATAGAGATGTTGGGTGAAAGGTTATTTAGTTGGGGCATAAGAAAAATGAAGGCTCCACTTTGCTAGAAAGTTAAGGTCCAATAAAAAAATAACACCAAAGTGTGTGCTTTTGCACGTGTTTTTTTTCCTGATTGGGTAGACCAAGCCATAACGGAAGCATTAGCATTCAACTCCTCGTACTTTGTGCGTAGGAAATTTTCTAAGAACTCCAGGTGGATGTTAGAAATCCTATGAAATCAACGCACAAACGAGGAAATCTTATGGAATGGTAGTGATGCCTACCAACCTAACCATAGGATAGGAAATTTTCCATTGCCACAGTATTTCTCCAAGATTCCTTAAAAAAATCATTGTCCTGTTCATTTGGCTGATAAGCCATGGCTGAAAGTACTGTTGGCTGATTTATTGTGAGAAAAAAATATTGTTCGTTGACTAAAAAAGTATGGCTTATAAGCCAAGCAAAATGGCCCTGTAATCCAAATGAGCGCTCAATAAGAAAATATACTTATGTACCGGCATTTGTTTTTCTTCTTCTATTTCTATATTTTGGTTTGTTAATTTAATTATCTATATCCCCGTGATACTTTATCGATATCAAGCGGTTCCTTCGTAATATAATCATCCTTAAAAACAAAACAAGAAATCCAACTAGTGAGGTGAGTGCAATTGCAATTTGTAAAATGTTGGAAACAAGCAGAACACAGGCAAACAGCAACAGTCCATACTGTTTGTGGTTGTTTATTACAGTAAGTACATACCCCAGTTTTGTCTTCGTTATACATACTACGAATGTGTAAGGCTATCTCCAACAACAACACCTAAAATACAAGATCTATTCGTCATTTGGGTAGCGCTACAGGTAAAAGGTTCAATACATATTCGACATCTTCTCCAACAACAAAATCTAAAAGAGAATCCTTTCTACAAATGGGTTTTCAGGAGAGAGGATGCACATATTTGGGTTGTGCCTCTCAGACAACCCAAAATAGGTCTCCCATATATGTACTCTATTGGAGGCTGATTTTAGATCTCTTGCTACATATTTTGAGTTTGAATACCCATATGAGTTCCTTATTGAAGACAGTCTTATACTTACATATTTTTCTTTATAGATACTGAGTAGATAGAATGGGGACGGAGAAAGTACTCTATTTGCCAGGAAAAGTAAGAATCCAATCCAACGATGAAAAGTTGGAACTTGAAGCCTACTGTGTAGCTGTTTGGAGTCTGTTCGGCTGGTATTAAAGTCGACTAAAGCTGTTTTGTTGTGAGAAAAAAATACTGTAGATTCTAGCTGATAAGCTGGCCGATAAGTTCAAGCGAACAGGCCCACAAATTGGTACTACTACTGGCAGGCACATTGACTCTGGAGACCATAGTATTCCCTGTTCGCTTACCCTTTCGCAAAATAACACTTACCTTATTCGCTTGAGCTACTTTTCTATCATGAAACATTGTTTTTCTCTCACAGCATTTTAGCATAAGCATCAGCATAAGTCAAATTTTAGCATAAGCGAACAGGGTGGGTGTTTTTCTCTCACAACAAATCAACATCAACATCAATATCAACATCCGTCGTTTTTCCACCATCGGTATGTACTGTACTCCGTCCGATCCAATCCAAAAGATACTAGTACTATGTACGTATGTTAAGCACATAAAAAATTCAATTGCTCTAGATAAATTTGGTCCATCATAAAAATGTATAAATTTAACCGGCTTGTCATATGTGTATGTGAAAATACGACATACCAGACCCTATGTCAAAGCTCAGAAATCAAGATCACATTAAATTTATGTAAATTAAAAAATTTCACGTATTGTACTTGACAGTGTTAGAAGATCGAGTGCGTGTTCCTCGCTTGAATGCTCTGAAGTTCTCACAATGGGAGGTGCAAGAATGGTGAAAGAGGTGGTAGAACTTACGCTAGACGAGGGGCAACCTCAAGAGAAGCTCCAGGAGCCCTACTGCTATGGATGGAATGGTAGAGAATAAAGAATGTGAAGATCCTCCGAGATGGGAGACCTGGCTACACTTATATAGAGTTCAAGGCCAGGGCTTGTTACAAAGAGGAGGTTCCCCTGACCAAAAGGTCGAGAGCTTGAGGGAGGTCCTAGCTAACTTAGCTTGCAAGCTACGCCGTCTTCTGGTGCTCATCCGGGTGTGATTACCATCATGGTCTTGTGGCCACGTCGTGGCAGGGTCTGACGTGGTGCTACTGTGCTAGCCGTGGCAGTACTGTAGCCACGGGTGATGGTTCGTCAGCTATCCTGTGCAACGCAGCATCCGTCATGGTCTTCACCGTTGTCTTCAGATTTCTCGGGGCGTCGTATCCGTAGTAAGTAGCCGCCCTGGGTCGTTGTTCACCTGGTCGCTTCATGGGGCTGAGGGCCACGCCCCCGATCGTTGGGGTCGGGGCACTCCACCCGCCAGGAAGGTTTTTAGGTCGAGACCCTTGCCCTGAATCCCATCCCATAGTGGGTGGGATTGTACACGTGTCCTGTCGGTCCTTATCTAGACGGTGGGTGTCGTACTTATTGCCGCCGTCGTACGGTATTGCCTTGTTCATGCGGTACGACGCTGGGTTGGCATTTGACCAGATCGAGGTGATTGTCGTCACGTTGGTCCTTGCGGTGTCAGCGCCGCGTGCTTGCCTTCGTCAGCACGGGCACGTCGCGCGAGGCTCGACCTCTCCTAGTCTCTCCCAGGGGTCATGACGGGGAAGAGGTTGCGTATTTGAGCATCACGTGGCCTAGCGTCGGAGGAAGGGATCGTGATCGCCCCCGGCCTGCTTTGCTCTGCTTTTGCTGGGCCTCGATTGTTTAGGCCTTTGCTAGCTACTATGTTGCGGACCATGCGGCCCGTTAACTAATCGATGCCCTGAGGCACTTTGGGGTCATGACCCCAACAGTAGCCCCGAAGTTTTTGCGATCGCGAAGTGATCGAAAATGCCCTGATATGCGTGTTCATCCGGAGCGTTGGCTCATGGTCGTTGTGCTTTACTTCGCCTAGGACGCCCTGACGATGTGGTACATCAGCCTCGCCTGTGTAAGTGTGTCATACATCAGGGTTCATGACCCAGGCGGGACCGAGTGATCTTGTCGATGCTATATTGGTCCTGCCCTTATGAAGGTCTTGTTTATCCTGACCTTTCATAGGCATCTGTTGTTGGCGGTGGCTCTTAGGCTACGTGGCTTGTTTCTGGGCCTATAAATATTGGCCTTCCTTCTGCTCGAGCTACTCACAGTTGTGCTCGAGAGCTAATCTTTCTTGATTTTGAAGGATTTAAGAGGAAAGGAAGAGAGATAGAGGCGCCGCGAGTTTTGTTGAGTGTTTCTTATGTTGGCCGAGTGCCATCGCCTTTCTACCTATCGTTTGGTGCTAGGAGGGATCATGCGACCATGGTAGGACTGGATGGCTTGGTCACTGGAACCATAGCTTTGTGACCCCCTCGGCCTCCGGAGTGCTCTAGTTTGGATGTGTGAGGTTGCCCTTGCCGTGGGCTGTTCCACCATGCCGTCCCTGTCCTTGTGAGATGGCAGCAACAAAGCCATCTCTCACCCTCATGTCTTGCGCTCTAGGAGCTATGGCGTTGGATAGAGTTTTGTGGGGTGCTTCTCTCGCCTTTTTTTTTGATGGGGGGAAGCATCCCGCAAGCCCCTATTCAGAGCCATAGCTCCTAGAGCATAGGTTGCTACTGTTGTGCCTAGGGTTGCTAGGCCTCGTGGCGCTGGTCGCTCTCGTGTCGTGATAGATTAGAGAAGGGTTTGTTTGTGAAGTGAAGCGGTGCTCGGCTGGGTTGATTTGTAATTTCCTAGGCTTTGACCCTGGATTATCTCTTGTTTTCGTATTTTATGAGCTTTGCGTCGGAATTTTAGAGGCGTCTCCCTTGACTAGAGATCGTCGTCTCATTTCAGCACCATCAGGGTTGTGGCTCTCACGCGATGCATTGTTATCTGCTGAGAATCAAGGATTTAGAGCGCCGACGCCCGCCTCTGTGCTCCCTAATGCTCTTTATGATCCGAGGTGTCGTGGTGCCTTATTACGGGTAGGTTTTTAGTTTCCCCAATCGACGTGGAGTTTGGCTGTGCCTCACATGAGATGTCCCCAACTGCCTCCGCAGTGACTAGAGGGCAAGATGCCTCCCCCCTAGAGGGGGTCAACCCAGGAGACTTCGAAGCGGATGGCTCGAACATAGGGAGGGATGGTCGCGTGGCTCCGCACCACCGATTAGAGCCACGGGGCCCCATCTGCTTCCTGCCCCTATCCCTTTTGTGGCCTTGAGCCCTTCTAAGGACCGACCTAGGGGTGTATTTCCTAGTTATGATGTTGGTTCATGGTTAAGACCCAGCTGCCCGGCGCACGGGCTTGGGGCTCTCAGGCCTCTTTCACCGGGGTCACGACTTTTCCGGCGCTCACTCATCGTGTGATCGCGCGCGCATGGCTGTGTGGTCACGGTGACCGATGGTCGCTCTATGCGTGGATCCTAGGGGCGGTCGACCTCCCTAGATCCTTCATGCCTTAATGGTATTGCTGCACGTTATGGCACACCGGCTTGGTTTCTAAGGGTTTGTGGAGCCTGTATTTGGGCGGATTCTGGCTAGGTGCGGTTCGTTTCCCTAATCGCCTCCACATAAATAGTCCCCTCTATCCGAGCTGACCCCTTACCTAGTTCTTGCCTCCTGTCGCCGTTCCTGTAATATTTGAAGGTTAAGACAGAAGGGAAAGGGTCGAGTTCATGTGATTTACCTCTAGATCACGTACGTCGGCGTTGTCGCTTGTTTGCTCCACTGTCTCCGCTCCTTCTTCCGCCTACAAAGTGAGATGGGGGAGTGGATTCCTTCATTGATAATGGAGGTGAAGCTATAGCACCTCATAGCGAAAGGTCTTCTTCTATAGAAGGAAGTTGTCGGATGGAGGGCCCCTAATGGTGAGGCGGCACCTCGTCCGCAGCCTGCGGAAGTGGTGTCGTTCATCGACTTCCACAAGCGTGGGTTCGAGATTTCGGCGTTCAACTTCCTCCATGGTTTCCTTCACGAGCACGGAGTCTAGCTGCATCATCTTCCTCCCAACATGGTGTTGTAGCTGGCGGGCTTGGTCGTCGTGTGTGAGGCATTCCTAGGGATCGCCCCGAACAAAGACCTGTTTTGGAAGGTTTTTTAGGTGAAGACCCACAAGGCGCATGGCTCGGATGGCAACATGCTTGCTCCTGTGGGCGGGATGAATCTTCAGACGTGTTAGGGAGTCTCTCGCAGCTATCCATGCCAGCCATTGAAGACTTCGAACTCCGGCTGCCATAATCATTGGTTCTACATCCGCGATGATGCCGTTTCCCCTCCCCCTTTCTCTGGCGCTGCTCTAGTAAGGTTGGACTCATGGGGTTAGGGGTGTGGCAAGAAGCGTCTATCAAAGGTGGCGAAGATCCTGGAGATCCTTATGGGCTGAGTATCGATTGGGTTGGATGGTGTCGCGGTCCTGCGGACCATGATCGAGCGGTGAGTCCTACCCCTGAAGCGTTGGGTGACCCTGTTGTGCGACTACTCGGGGGGTCTAAGGCCCGACCCATGAGTCCTCGAAGGCGCTCGATGCCGCCTAGGTCATGAAGCGGGTCAAGGGATTTGTTCTCCTCTGGGACCATTGTCGCCGCCGAATGCGTTGTGGAGGCATTTTCGGCGACCTATCGGCCTAATCTGGTAAACCGCCCTGGTTCATTTTTCTTTCGTCATTCGAAAGTTGTTGGCTGATTAAATGCCATTTTTGTAGCCTATGCCTTCGTTCAGCTCCCGCTTCCACCTCTTCTATCCTAGAGGCACCGAGCGCACTGTCCAAGAGAAGGTGGCCGCCGATAAGCAGAAGTGCCTCAGACGAGAGAAGGCGAGGAAGCAAATGGAGTGCCAGAAGCGCGGGGCTTCATCATTGGATGCCAATGAGGATGAGAATGATGATGACGATGATGATGATGGTGGCTCTAAGGAAGATGATGAGGACCTAGCGGCCCTTTGGAGTGTCCCCGATGCCTTGCTCGGGTCTAGCAACAGTGCCGGATTGAGAGGTGCCAATAGTTCGGTGGTCGCCGGGGCCGAGGAGAATTCTGTTCGGAAGCGGACGGCTTTGTTGTAACAGAACCGGCCAATTATACGAAATTAAGTAAGAAAATCACCCGCCAGAGCAGACGATTTAGCAAACTTAAGCCCGTATAACCCGGTAGTCCGTGAAATCACGAAGGATTTCAAACCAACTCACATATCAGCCAAGATCATAATAAGTTTAGCGGTCACCATCACATATTACATAAAAGTTCGCATCACAGGTACATCGGAGTTTAAACATAGTTATTACAACCCGAGTTCAAATAGAAGTAGCGGAAGCCATTTGTTCAAAACCACACACTCACACGGAGTTCAAATACAGTGCCAGCTGATGATCATCTCCAACAAAAGCATTAGATGAGACGTAAGGAATGACCATGCCCATGGTCCTAAGCATCACCCATCGCAGGATAAAGGCAGTTGATACAGTAGCCATAATACATCTGCCCATCTGCAACAAGTGGGAACAAAACCCTGAGTACGAGAAGGTACTCAGCTAGACTTACCCGACATAACCAAAAATAAAGTGACACCAAGGATTATGAAGGGCTTTATAGTAGGGTAGCGGACTCATTTGCAAAAAGGAATTTTAGCATTTCAAGAACCTTTCTAAAAGCATTATTGTCAAGTTGATTATTATTAACCTGTCGACTACATTTGCACCTATACTAGAGCAACAATGTGATTAAGCAAATAATAATAACCAATGATCATTAACAACTTCCATAATGTCATATCCATTATAACTGTCCGAGTGTTCCATCAACATTACTACGATGAAGTAACTCAAGTCAAGTGTTTACTATCCAGTGAACGATGGCGATTCGAATCGATTATTAACCAGCTGGTAATTTATTCCTTACACAAACCTCACTCACCCGCTAAAGTGAGGTATTGGTCACCGAGTCAACTATCCAGGAAAAATCTCGAGTTTGCCGGGAACCACATGTACCCAGGGGCCGACCGACTGCCTTTTGGTCTTATCATCACGCCCCCGTGTCCTACCACACCTGCTTCGGTACAGTGCGCTGCGGGCAATCCACTCGGCCCGAATAATCTCCCAGCTTCGCGGTCGAAAGGTACGTTATTCGGCCAGCTAAATGTAAGGCATGCGTTCAACATGAGCCGAGGCCCAACAACGGTCGGTCCTTAATCGACACAGACGGAAAGCACTACAGTCCAAAACCCTATAAGTCTCTGTCCGGTCTCAACTTCAAATTAACACTTAGTTATACCATGACTACATAGTTATCCGAGCAGATCCAGGTAACCACCTATAGCTCGCAGGTGACAGGAAATCACCCGACTTCTACCAGTCTAAGCTAGCTAAGCATTGACTGGACTGCGGATACCAGGGTAACAAGGATATAGTATAACAAAGGTAAACAAGGTATAATGCAGCAACGGTTGCAAACAACTCCTAAACGTAATGCATCAATTAAAGTAAAGCATTAATTAATAATCGCAAACCGGGGAGAAAAATGCTCCGGGGCTTGCCTCTCTCGAAGGAGCTCGGGCTATGATCGGGGCACTCCAGAAGTTCCTCAACGTCCTCCTCGTCTGCTTCGGTCACTTCTTGCGGCTGCACCTCGAGCTGCTCCTCGGGCTGCTCGGGTACGACGACCGGGCTCTCGGTTTATGATCCTGTATGATGCAGGTGCGTAAGTGCTTATGCAAAAGGTGCATCGGATGAAATGAACACAATGAATATGCTTGCATGCAAGGTAGATGAGCATGATTCGCTTCAATGGGGAGAGTATAATACAAATCTCATACAAGGTAGTCAACATCATCCAAGAACATGTACTACAAGCACATGCCATATACTGCATTCTCTTCTACTAATATGCTAAGTCAACACATCTCATTAAATGCTTCAAAGATACACCAAAGCTTCACTAATTTCTTAATCATGCATAAAGCAACATTTGATTAAACCCTAATTAATAATAGGTTTGAATAGCAACATCTACTTTTATGGCATAGAAAAATCTTAGAAAATTATCATAGCACAGTACTACCCTAAGTAGTCTACCATCAAATTTTTATGGCATTTGGATAAGTGGAATAGCCTACACAAAAATGACAAGCTTGGAACTAAATATGAGCTTGAAAATACTTTGTATTATGAAAAGTGTCAAACAACAGATTTAGTATTTTTCCTATGATCTTCATAGCATACAATCACTGTACAAAAATTATCACATGCATGTTTTATACAAATTTTGCTCTCTAGCAAAAATAACAAAAATCAGCCATTAAAGGCACTTGAATTACACCTCATAATTTTTCTACAGGACATGCATGGCATATATTTTTCATAGAAAGTACATCTCAAGAATAGATCAACCAAATTGGAATCATAATTTTCTGACACATATAGGATTTACTAAACATTTCATAAGATATCAGCAATATCAATAATTAAATAAAGCCCTACATGAAAGTATCTCAAAAATGACATGCAATATTTTTATCATGTAGATCTGGTGACAAGAAACACAACAAAATTTGTTTTGTCAATTTTGGAGCAATATAAATCGAGATATACATTTTACAAGCTTTTTAAATCAATTTTTGAAATCATTTTCTTTAAAACTGAAAATCCACCGACCCAAAACTGCTAGGTGTACCCGGTGCAGTGCACCCAGAGGTGCTGCCAGGCGGGACTCGTGGTCAATCCGGGCCCACGTGTCAGCCGGAGCGAGCAGGCCGCCGTCACCGGATCGTCGGCTGGCCATTGGTGAGCTCATTGGCCAGTGAGGTCACCACCAGGGGCTCCCCGCAACGAGGCGGACCCGATGCGCCAAGAACGGGCACTGGAGGAGCTCGGAAGGGAGCTCGACGGTGCGCATGGCGGAGCGGTGGCGCGGCTCATCGGCGGTACGTCGACTCCGGCCACGGCAGGGCAGGGGGAGGCGCGCACAAAATTCGCGAGGGCAAGGCGGTGCTAACGCGCGCGAAAACGGAAGGAAAAAGGGAGCGAGAAGGGGAGATCCACGGAGCCGTGCTGCTCCGGCGAGAACGGCCGTGCTCCGGCGAGCAATAGCGGCCTGGCTCAAGCCTTACCATGTCGAATGGAGATGAACACAAGGTGCGCGAGGTGGCGGCAGAGCTGCTCGCGAGATGGAGCGACCTACGGCGAACAGTGGTGGCCGGGTGAGCCGATTCCGGCGAGGCAGCGCGGCGATGGCGGAGGCGAGCGTGCGCTGCTGCCGTTTCTGCTGCTGACCGAGCGAGAGAGAAAATGAGATGGAGGAGGGGAGGCGAGGCGTGGCCTTGGCGGGTGTAGGCCTTGACAGGGAGGGCGCGAGGCAAAGCGGGCGGTGCCACGCATGCATGCTCACGGGCGCATGGCGGCACACGCTGGCGTCTTGGCGCTTCTCATCATGAGCGAAAGTGCAAATCTTGTGGCGCAGGAGGGCAGTCTTGTGTCTTGAGGTAGGCCGGGTCGGCCTGTGCGGCTGGGCCGAAAGCGAGGCGGCGGCCCATTCAAGGTGGAAAAATATACAAAATATAATATTTGCATTTATCTAAAGTTTGAAAATAATAATAATATAAAAGAAATGCATCTAGACCAGTTACTAGTCAATTTATAGGGTCTATATCAGTTACCAGTCAATTATAAAGTGCAAGACATGAAGTAATACAAAAACTAATATAAGTTTTGATACTTTTTTTTTGGAAGCTTGCTCGTTTAGCTCGTGAGCGGGCTTGAGTTGGCTCGTTATAGCTAACGAGCTAAAATCTTGGCTCGGCTCGGCTCGTTATCGTAACGAGCCGAGCCGAGCCGAGCCGAGTCGAGCCAGCCACGAGCCGAGTGAGCTAACGAGCTTCGAGTTTTTTGTCCAGCCTTACGTCAGGCTGTGAACTGGTGATCCTTTCTCAGGATTGCGCATGAGGGTGCTCTAAGATTAGGTGGAGAAGGTGACCGCAAACCGGAGGATGCTAGAGGTGGACAAGCAGCTGGTCGCGCTGACCGCCTCCGGACGAGCTCTTTGTGATGTTGTGCTTGGCGCCGGCCGGGGGAATGCCCAACTATCTCTTCGTCTTGATGAGGCTCGTCTCCATATGGATTGCCTGATTTCAGAGGGTGCTCGGCATGGCGCTCATGCCGCCTTAGTGTCGGTCGAATCACACTACGGCGGTGTTGATTTTGAAATCATTGGGCGTGGGCATGCTCCGGGGAGATTCGAGGGTGACATCCTTGCTATTGAAAGTGCTGCTGCTCTGGGCACGGAGGCCTTTGCGAGCAGAGTGTCGGCTGCGAGCGTTTGCCACTAGCTCCAATCTTCCAGGGTGTAGGATTTTGTCATGGACATCTAGGGCTCTATGGACAGTTAGTTTGTAATGATCATGTTTGGTCTTGCTTGATGGTCAGGTGATCGGCGCGTTCTTTTGCCGTTAGATTGCCTCATTGCTTATCTTTTCGTTCGGGTTGCAATGTACTTCATACCCTTTGATCCCATGCTTGAGGGTGCATAATTTAGCCTGGGCACTGGTCCATGGAGCTTGGAGGGTACGCAGTCTATTGGAGTAGCGTGATGTCAAGGGTGGGTCGTAGATCTAGCTCGATGCAAAAAGAGAGTGAATGGGCAGCTTGGTCGCTGGGATGATGGCAAATAGTGCTACATCGAGGGTGTTGTGCGTGCGTGTTAGAGAGTGTAGCCCCCACGAGTGAGCCATGTCCGGCTACGAGCACGAATCGGATCGAGTCACTTGGGAGTGGCGTGCTACTAGGACATACTGTGTGGGCGTCATGTTATCTGGTTTGCTCCATGGGTTGGCCTTAAGCTCCTACGACTATTAGTGAGCTTATATGTGTATGTGGACATGCTTAGGTGGTGAGGCTAAGGTCAAAATAGATGTGACTGACCAATGTATCGAAAGCTACTGATGAGCTGATCGCCGTAGCTCAGGGCACTTCGAGTCCCTGAGCGCTGGCCCATGGCAAGGTTGCTGCTCATGGTGCCGCGAGCCCCCAAGCGTTTGCTTGTGATGGAGTTGTCTTAGTCCTCGGGTCGCGGGTTGATGGAGACACTTCTTCGCTGCTTGTGGCGGTCGTAGCTGGCGTGGATCGGCCTTTCGGGCTGTCTCAGGCCGATCCTTGCCGACTCGATGCCCTTGAGGAGCATGTGTGCCCCCGAGGGTGGCTTCTTTGCTCCCAACATGTAGGGCTCTTGAACTGGAGAGTTTGCGTGCTCTGGCGCTTGACTCTTCTTGGCGCGGCAGCATCGCTGTCACCGCATCTCTGCTTTCGAGTGAAGCTGCCGCTTCTAGCAAGGGACCATTATGACCTGTGGCTGTGGAAGCTGGCTTTGAGCATGCGGTTCACTCAGGGAGCCCGCTTCCTTGAACGCACATGCCTCCAAGCGAAGGCTGGCAGTCCTCCGAAGTGTGTCGTGCGACTGGTTCGCCATGCAGGATCAGATCCTGGTTTCGGACTTGACCCTGCGTGGTGTGATGCTAGTCGGTGGCTTGATTTCTGACGATGATGCCGCATGGAGACGGGTAGTTTCATCATTCGTGTGCACTCTGACTCGCTGCGTTCCAACGACGGAGACACTGTTCGAGGTGCATTTCTACCGTCGGTTCTAGTTTTGCCATGCGGCGGGCCTAGTTTTGTCATTGTTGGACCTTTGTGGTGATAGATGACAATGGGGGAGAGAGACTGATTAAAGCTTCAGGCTTCCGGATATTTGTTTCATTTGCCTTATCTTTGTACCTGAAGATATGTACTGCAGGCTGTAGTTTTTGTTCTTGAGCTTCATTGATGTATCTTGAGTTTGAGATTGCATTGTATCATGTGAGCGACGAGACTCATACTTATGCTTTATCTATGTATCTATTGAGACATGATCTTTATTTATATATCAGTGGTTTCTGGACTTGAGAAAATGTGTAATGAGTGCTATGTGTGACATGCATGTGTTGTATTTGTTTTCATAAGGTCTATGCATGCTAAAGTGAAAATAATTGATGTGTGTCTTCATATTTATTCTTGTGTGATATATCTTGTCATATGCATCACGATTTTACTTTGTCACACACACATGCACCCCACGGATGAAATGATTTAGGGAGAGTCTCCTATATGTTTTAGTATGTGCAATAGACATTTGATGTCATTTTATGAATTCTAATCATAAGCACATATTAAGGGGGAACCTCTCATAAATCATTGAACCCAAAAGCTCAAATGTTTATATTCTTTTGTAAGCTTTAATCAAGTTGTCAACAATCACCAAAAACGGGGAGATTGAAAGTGCATCTAGCCCTTTAGTGGGTTTTGGATGATTGAATGACAACGTGATTAAAGGTCTAACCCATTTGCTAAGTGTGGACAGGTAATAGGTTATCTCACAGGTACTTAATGAAAGCCAAAATAATGTGTTGTTGTATAAATAATCTAGTTAAAGCACAAGACAACAATATAAATGGAATTCATGCAAAGGCTTATTTATTATGGGATTTTCATGTACTATGTGAAAGCAAGCTTGTGAGAATTAATTAATGAGACATAAGAGATTGCATATGGAGTGGTCTCATATTTGAAGCTTGCTAAATTGAAATGAAAAGGATAACAATACATGAATGGATGATTCAACACAAGATGTGACTTGATGGCTTGAAATAGTGAAGATGGCTAGGAAATGCTTCGAGGTACTAAGCAAGGGTGAAGGGCAAGCGATGGCTTAGCGGCCGAAGAACCTAGCTAGGGTGAAGAAGGAAGTACTTGTATTTAGTTGAGGTACTAATCAAGCTATGATGGCCATGTTGATGTGAAGGATCAAATCATTATTGGAGTGTTTGATGGAAGTGCCTTGATACATTTGGGATTATTCAAATTTTATGAATGGAATCAAGTCACGTGCTCAAGATGGCTATGCTGAAGTGAAAAAGATCAAAGTTGACATGTTGGCACCCTCACTTGATGAAGTTTGGAATACACGGCTTCGGTTGAAAGAGAACAACTCAAAAGGTTTAAATCCGTTATACATTTAAATTTTGAGTTAATAGGAATGTCGTACTATTAAGAGGGATGCATCATGTTGATAGATAATGTTTCATAAGTACTCAAGCCAACCCATGTGAGTTTTGAGTATTTGAGCGACAAAAGAGCTAGCTTTATTTTTGCTGGTCTGGCAATACCGGACGTGTCCGGTATTTGCCCAGCAGTGGTAAAATTGTTGTTCTCGGTTGGTTCGTCGGGAGTTCCAGACGTAAGTCGGGAGTTCCGACACCTCACATACTTTAACTCAGTTACATGGTTTTCAAATTTGCTGAGGGTCGGGAGTTCCGATGTGAGTCGGGAGTTCCGACGGTCGCATCGGGAGTTCCGACGCCTCACATTGTCTCTGTAACTTAGTTACCGTTAGTGCAGTGTAAGTCATACTGGACGTGCATACCGGACGTGTCCGGTATTGCAACGGCTATAAAACAACTAGTTTTTCAAGAGGGTTATAAATACCCCCAAGCCTCCACCTTTGGAGGCTGCTGATTCTGCAGATATAGACACACGTTTTTGAGCCTTGCCAACTCTCCCAACCCTCTCTTAGTGAGTGATTGATCAAACTTGCCAAATCAAATTGTGGGTTGAGTGAAATTCAAAAGAGAGCAATCCAACCACTGGAGCACTTGTGCATATTGTCTATCTCATGATTTGTATTTGTTACTTTTGGACTCTTCGGTCCTAGATGGTTAGGCGTCGCCGGAGAGCACCCGAGAGATTGTGGTGTGCCTCGGAAAGTTTGTAACGGTCAATTCCACTGCCTCGAAATCAATTAGTGGAAGGAGGAAAAGGAGTTGGAAAAGACTCCGGCTAGAGTGACCTTCGTGGTACCCTCTAGGGCTGACCTTCGCTGGGTCGCCCGCAGCCCCCTCAATGGAGAGTAGGACTCGAACGAGTCCAAACTTTGGGAAAACAAATATCGTGTCTCAATTCATATTTCATTTGATATTTGTGTTGCTCCAGCTCTTGTGCAGGTTCTCTATGTACATTGATATCTCTAGTAGGTACCTGCAGTTTGGTTTGAAGATAGAAATCGAAAGGAGCAAGTTCGGGGCTGTTCTGCAGAAACCGTGCATACCGGACACGTCCGGTATTCATACCGGACACATCCGGTATTAGAGATCTGTGTTGAAAATATTTATTTGTAGTTCTAACTTTGTGTTGCAGGGTTGTAGCTTCTAGATACATTCTTTTGTACCTTGTATGCTAGGTGGCTAACTTGCGAGGGGTGGTACTACTCTTTATTTAGAGTTTCCATTTTGGAAACTCCCTCTACTATTCGTTTCCGCATTTAAAGGTGTTAATTTTCAGAAACGCCTATTCACCCCCTCTAGGCGGCATGCTAGGTCCTTTCACCCCTCTAGGTAGGTGAACTCTAGGATGCAGTCCACGAGGGGTACGTCCACCGTGAGCCATGGGACCTAGATTTCCAAGGTGGAAGTCCGGACTGCGGCTAAAGGCGGACATGGACGCTGGCCCTTTGGTGTCGATGAAACCATAGTTTTCACTGTGGATGTGACCGCCACGGGCTATTCCACTAGCTAGTCCACCGGCGGTGCGAGGAGCCATCGCTTCCTTCCTCAATCAAACGAGAGTGCGTGACCGTTCCCTACCTGTCGCGCCAACTATCGGTGTTTCATAAATCAAACTAGTAAGTTTATATGATTGTTGTGCTGCTCTAGGAACATGATGGTAGCATCCAATAGACATGAGGATTTATACTGGTTCAGGCCGGAGCCCTACGTCTAGTCTCAGAGAAGATCGAGTGCGTGTTCTCGCTTGAATGCTCTGTAGTTCTTACAATGGGGGAGTGCAAGAATGGTAAAAGAAATGGTAGAACCTATGCTAGATGAGGGGCAGCCCGAAGAGAAGCTCCAGGAGCCCTACTACTATGGATGGAATGGTAGAGGATGAAGAATGTGAAGATCCCCCGATATGGGGCCCTGACCGCACTTATATAGAGTTCAGGGCCAGGGCTTGTTACAAAGAGGAGGTTCCCCCGACTGAAGGGTCAAGAGCCTGAGGGAGGTACTAGCTAACTTGGCTTGCAAGCTATGCCGTCTTCTGGTGATTGCCTGGGTGTGGCTACTGTCATGGTCTTGTGTCCACGTGCATGGAGGTCGGACGTGAAG
Organism: Miscanthus lutarioriparius; assembly: GCA_904845875.1. Taxonomy (NCBI): domain Eukaryota; kingdom Viridiplantae; phylum Streptophyta; class Magnoliopsida; order Poales; family Poaceae; genus Miscanthus; species Miscanthus lutarioriparius. The sequence goes on along the minus strand of CAJGYO010000016.1, from coordinate 79,537,781 downwards.
CTCTTTGTGCTAGTCGTGGCAAAGACTTGTAGCCACGTGATGATGGTTCATCGGTATCCCTGCAACGCAAGACATCCGTCATGGTCTTCGACGTTGTCTACAAATTTCTCATGGCGTCGTACCCGTAGTAGGTAGCCACCCTAGGTCATTGTTCACCTGGTCGCTTCGTGGCGCTAAGGGCCACGACCCCGATCGTTGGGGTTGGGGCACTCCGCCAGCTAGGAAGGTTGTTAGAACGAGACCCTTGCCCTGAATCCCATCCCATAGTGTGTAGGATCATACGCGTGTCCTGTCGGTCCGTATCTGGACGGTGGGTGTCGTACCCGTTGCCGTCGTCGTGCGGTATTGCCTTGTTCAAGCGGTATGGCGCTGGGTTGGCGTCTGACCGGACCCAGATGACTGCCGTCACATCGGTCCTTGTGGGGTCAGCGTGGAGTGCTTGCCTTCGTCAGAACGGGCACGTTATGCGGGGCTCGACCTCTCCCAGTCTCTCCCAGGGGTCGTAACGGGAAAGAGGTCGTGTATTTGAGCATCGCGCAGCCTGGCGTCGGAGGAAGGGATCGTGATCGCCCCCTGCCTTAGCGCCTAGCCTGCTTTGCTCTGCTTTTGGTGGGCCTCGGTTGTTTAGGCCTTTGCTAGCTGCTATGTTGTGGACCATGCGGCCCGCTAACTAATCGATGGCCTGAAACACCTGGGGTCATGACCGTGACAGTACTACACATGTATGTATGGGCAGTGCCGCGGATGGTCTGGTCTGGTATGTCTAATTGTTTGTCATTATAAGGATGGTCTGGTATGTCTAATTGTTTATCATTAAAATAATTACTGCCATGCCAGCTACAATAACGCGGAGAGTATCTGACTACTATATTATATTTAGTGATTAATGTACTGTCAAATATATTTTGGTCAAATTTACGCGTTATATAAGACGTGGTTCTGTTTTGCTAGTCATTTTTTTATTAAATGAAATATGTAAGATGTGGTTCCAGTTGGCAGAGGCACCGTCCAATACTAGTAGAGTACACTTTAACTCTTCATTCATTTCTCATATATATATATATACAACAATGTTTATAGTAAAAAAATTCCGAACCATAATATAGCAGCCTTCACGTTAATCTTCATAATAGAACACATTAGATAAAGGCCCTTCTTTCGCTTCAGCTGAAAAAACAAGCTGAAACACTGTTCCGGCTAATTTGTTGTGAGAGAAAAACACTGTTCTGACTAAAAAAATAAGCCAAAAATACGAACTATAAGACAAGCGAACAGGACAAAAAAAAAAAATATAAACAGCAGAAAATCCTTGCTAAAAAATCATAAACACCTGACAATCATGTGTCATTAATTGTTAAAAGAGTTAAATACATGAAAGACCCTTGAACTTGTAACAGGGTGTCACATAGATCTATAAACTTAGAAAATACATTTCTGAATACCTAAACTTGCTAAATGATACACAACATGTCCATACTTGCCACACGGACATTTTATCTGCCGTGGTAACGCCACATGGCGGAAAATATGCAGTGAACCCCCTGAAATCTAAGAGCCTGTTTGGCACAGCTCACAACAGCTTCATGAGATGTTTCTTTTGCCAAACAATCATTTCCAAAATAGCTTTGTCGGTGAAGCTGTTTTTCTCCTCCCCTCACAAAGATAAGAGTTGGGGTGAAGCTGAAAGTAGTAGCTTATTCTAGCTTTACCTTGCACAAGTGGGCCCCAGCACCTGCCCAAGTCAGATTTGCCCCTAGTCTCATGCGCGGGTATGCCGTCGGAGCGCTTGTAGCGTAGTTGGTGGAGGTTGGGGAGTGGCCGTCGGGGCTCGCCACCGCGTGGGCGACCTGCCGCCGAAGGTTGGGTCGCGGTCATGTAGGCTCGCCGCCATCGGAGGTCGGGACTAGGGCGCGGCCGTGCGGGCTCGCCACCGTGTGGGACTACGGCCGCCGGGCTCGGGGCACGACCGTCGGGGCCTCCGGGGCTCCCCGGCGTAGCCGCTCGGGCTCCCGCGAGAGGCCGGGGCCGCCGCCGCCGGGGGAGCCGACCGGGTGACGGAGGTTGTAACACCCTCGGTGTTACACCATAAATCATTTACTAAAACATGTCATGAGCATCATGTTTATGTATTAATGCATGTAATAAAGTGTGTAGATCAATTTCCATAACTCAAAACGATCAACAAAAATGTGAAACGAAAGTGGATTTGATGGTCATGTTATATCACTTAGGGTTTAACACCAATTTTTATTAAGCAAAAATGCTATAGAACATGTATGTTATACTTAAATAAAGTTTAAAGTACAAACTTTGTAGATGACAATGAAATACTTACGGTCAAAAAATGATATTACTAGCTAATATTTTCACTAGTTTAGAAATCGCAAATGGAAATCCAATCCAGCTCAAAAACTTAGAATTTTTCAAGTCTGCCGACAGCTAGACATTGCTATGTTTAGCAATTTATTATGAGAGATTGGGTTAAAGGGTGGTATAGTATTATAGCTCGATTTGATAGTGTTATGTGCCATCTTGAGCATGGTGAAGACAGTTTAGGTTTAGGAGCAACCGTTTGGTCATGTTGAATGCTTTAAAATTCATGCACGACACTTGTTTCGGTTGCCTGGACGTGTGGGCGCGGTCACTATCGCACAGAGCCTCGGCGTCGCTGAGGTCGGCCGCGCGCGCGCTGCGTGCTTGGCTAGCCTCAGCTGCGCTATCCTGGCAGCCTTAGCTCGGTAGTTTAGGGCTGTTGCTGCTGTCCCTTGCGACGTCGGGCATGACGCTGTCTGCTCGCCGCGCTGCCCTGCCGCGTGGCCACCCGTGCCATGGCGGAGCCAAGTGTCATTACCTCGTCATTATGATTCATGCATTGCTGCACTGCCTTATCACTACCACGCTGCGTTAAGATCGCTCGCTTGCCCTCGCGTGCACGTGGGATGCCTCGGCCGCGCTCGCACCGTTGCCTCACCTTAATGGTGCTGCGGTCGCGCAGGCCACGCCATGCCTGTTCGTCCCACACACGCATGTGGTCTAGGTGTGTGTCACATAGCTTGGGCGCAGGCGCAGGCGCATGTCCGGCCAACCGCTTGCCGCCAAGGCTAGCCGAGCGGTCCCCTGCCGCACCACCTCTCTTCCTCTTCCAATGTTCTCGCCGCAGCGTCGCGCCCACGTGCAAGCCTGTAGGCGGTCACCTTTCAGCAATTACTGGCGCCTGCACTTTCGCCCTCCTGTCTTATCACCAACCGAACCCGCACAACCATAATGGTGGCCCAGCCACGCGCCAACATTTTCCCTCTGGCGTGCCGTTAAGGCCGCATCCTGGCCATGACCGAGGGCATGCCCCAATTCCTCCACCCATGTCCAATTGCTTACGCCACTGCACTCGCACTGCTTTCCTTCTTGCCTTCCGTGCTTCCATCCAACCGCTACCACCCTTACTTCACCGCTGACGCGTCCGTGCCACCGCGGAGCACCCCGGAAGGCACTAGCGCATGTGGCCAGCCCTGCTCAGGGCATCTCCGGCCAAACCATCTCCATGGGTAGGCTTGTGGTGAGTCACTAGTACTCACCCGCTGTCTCTACCATGTCTGTAAGGCCATAGCTCACCAGAACATGGCTGCCGCCACCGCAGGGTGCTTGTCGTCGTGGAGAGGCCATTCTACTATGTCCAGGCTCATCCAACCGCTGCCCGAAGTTGCGCGTCATCCTATAGGTGGGGGGTTGGCCTCCTAGGTGAGTCGGAGGGGCCCCCGGTTGCCCGTCGTAGCGGTCCCATGCCAGCCGACGCCACGCCGACGAGCGTAGGGGTGTTGGGGACCGGCTGGATGTAAAGATGATTGGGGGCGAGGGCCTTTTGGCAAAGGACCCGACTGTAGGAATAGTGTGCATAAGAGCGGCGTTAATACTAGGAAGATCAAGGGCACTTTTGCAAAAGTGCCGCGCGTGCGGGCTCCCTTCCGCCGCGGGCCGGCCTGTGTGCGTGGGCCGCGCATGCGCATGCACGCTGCACACGCGTGTGGGCCGTGTCCGCGTGGTGGTAGGCCGCGCGGGTGGAATTCGTTTTTCCTTTTCTTAAGGAATTAGAAATAGCTTAATATTTTAATTTCTGAGCTAAATTTTGACAATTAATATCAATTCACATAGGTGTCTAAAAATTATGAAATAAATTTTGTTGAGTTCCTAAAAATATTGTCTATCTGATGGCATAGTTAGCTTATGCATTACTGAGTTGATACTAAGGCCTATTAAATCAATTATGAGTGTTTAGTATTATTTAGATTAGTATTAGTAGGAATTTTTGTGACAAATTGGTAATAGCTTTGACCATTAAATTTTTACAGTAGGTTCATTGTATTATTATGTGCTCACTGTAATTTTTGTGGCCCTAGAATAGATCGAGAATTAAGGAAGTTAGGTGCTCCTTCTTTTAATATACATTAAATCGTTAATAAAAGAAGAAATGCATTTTGGTTGCCAAGATAATACTTGAATGTTTCATACCTATTTAGTGGAAAGGATGGGTAGCTTAGCATCTTAGTCATTAGAGTTAGCTTAGTGGCTTAGTAGATGTATTCTTATTTTAAGAGTTGCTGTTGCCAAAATACTAAGTGTTGCATCATCATCGCATGCATGTAGAGAACGAGTTGGCGGAGATCGTGATCATCGGAGATCACGAGTTCAAGGAGGTGATCGAGTATGTGGAGGAGATCCTCATGTAGGAGGAGGTCCTAGAGCCGCCACTAATTGACTGAGCTGACACCGCGCCTGCCTAAGTCAAGCCCCGGTGCATAACTCTTATTTTGAATAATCACTAAATATATATATATATATGTGATGTGCATTTATGTTATAGGCTTATTGTTGAAACTATATGTATAGATATACCTACCTATGAGTTCTACTAGCTTAAGTCAAGTAACTACTATGCTTAGGTTTTGCGGTAGCATGAGTAACCTGCCGTTTCTCACAATAGGTGATTATTATTATCACTCTCATGATAAAATGGTGAAAGGAAATAGAGACCGGACAGGGATATGGTATGGGTATTGGTGGATGTAATAGATTGTGTTCCACGGCCAATGGGGCATAGCTTGGTTACACTGTTTCCCTATCTGTGTCGGTTAAGGACCGGTCGTTGCATTGTATTCTAGTCAGGTCACAGACTTATTATCCTGAGCACATACTTGCTTATGGGAGCGAGAACGCTCGTTGCTCTTTTATCGTGGGCTCCGGCTCTTTCCAGACCGACTAATTGAAGGCAGGGATGGTGGAGGTCTAAGCACCACACTGAGTCCGGGACTCAGGAGTGGGGGCTTGGAGTCTAAGTTTGGACAGGGACCTAGACCCCTTGACAAGAGAGTGGTGGGTGGGTACTGCTTGTGCCTAGGGTACAAGCGGGCGTGTGTTTTGGGGTACCCAACTAGGATACATTGATTCATGAATCCCCGTATAATATGATACGACTTGTCTATGATCTAGCACTGTAGTAAGAACTGGAAGATGAAAGATGGTGAAATGGATCTGATTGCTCAACTCTTGCTTGAAAGTAGAATAGATGCTTACATAGAATGGTTAGCTAATGAACTAATCATGACTGCTAATAAAATACATACATAAGGATTCACTACTAGTAATGTTTTTTGCAAAAAGGGAACCCAGCAAACCATAAAGCTTATCATATTCTTTAGAGTCGGGAAATTATTCCCATTAGTCGGGTAAGACTTGCGAGTACATTATGTACTCAGGGTTTATTTACCCCTGTTGTAGGTGCAGTTTGAGAAATGGCTGTTGTGTGGAGGATTCTTCTGGTGGGAATAGACGAATTCTTGTATTTTACCATTAGATGTTCATTGTAATTCTGCTGTTTAAATTTCACACTCTGAACTTGGTATTGTAATAATGTATTTCTAAGAACTCTTGTTGTATAAAATAGACTAAGTATTGTAAACTCGTTCTCATTATTGGATCCTAGAGGAAAAACATGGATTATTTGAGTTCTCCCTTGGGGTGTGCTCGACGGAACCATCCGATGTAGCTAGCTTTTGGGGTGCTTAGTGTCTAGTGGAAGACAAGTGCCTCCGAAAGCGTGCTATTTCGAGCGGCTCTGCCATAGAGGTGTGGAGCTGGGAACTGTGGGCGCTGCTAGGATGCAGCCGGGTGAAGGAGCAGGCGCACCGCCTCATCGGGCTTGAGTGACGCCGCTGTGTCGTACGCGAGCCCGGGCGCCACCGCCATGTCGAGGCTCTGAGTGCAGCCATCGGAGAGGAGCACGCTGCGCGAGGACCGTCTAGACGCGGCCACTGGGCTCGCGGCCTCAGGCTCACCATCGGGCTTGTGGCCCGGTGGCCTTCGTGCGGCTCGCGTGCGACTCCACGACCGACATCGGGGGGAAGAAAGAGTCGTGGACGCCCATGAGGACAGGAGATGAGAAAAAAAATAAAAAAAATAAAAAGGGCAGTCTAGTCATTTTATTGTTTTGGTCTAACACTTAAAGTTGTTTTGCCAAACAAGTTTATAAAACAGCTTTAGCTTCACCAAAAAAGCTGCTTATGTAGCTAAAACCTAAAAACAACTTTATTGGTGAAGGTGAGCTGTGCCAAACGGGGCCTAAATGGAGCTAGACATGTATGCATCAGTGTTGGATGAAGCAGGGCAACGAGGAAACTAGGGAGCTCGAAGCTGGCGAGGAGGCGAAAGGACCTGGCGAGCTGGATGATGTACCCGGCATGGACGTTCTGGGAGTCATGGTGGAGGCGGTCAAGGTAGAGCAGCAAGCGCAAGTGAGCATTTAGATGCAAGTGGCACAGCGGCGAGTAGCCCGCCCCGTGTCCACATGAGTCGCGAGCTCACTCGTGTGTTCGCTAGCCAGCCGTGATGCAATCCCTTCATCCCGCCTTGGCCATGGCCACACGCACGAGCTGCTGCTCGCCCTTCCTCGCCTCATCCCAAGACCATGCGCCATCATCACCCCACGCAAGTGGGCACCCTCATCGTGCCCTAGGAGCCAACCCGAGTCCCATCTGTGCCTCAACCGAGCTTGCCATGGCTGGCTATTTAAGCAGAGCACACGCACGCCCCGACTACCTTTGTGTTCTTTCAAAATTCATCCACACCAGTGCCTCCCATTCCAATCCCTCGCAGCCATGAGTGCGTCCGGTTGTTAGCTAGCCCCTGGATGAGAGCTCATTGCAAACCATCTTCGGTAAGTGATGAATTTTTGAATCTCGTGGAATCAGCCGCCATGTCCGCTGGAGCTGAAGCTCTGTTGTGGCGCTAATTTTTTTCCTCTCTGTTCTATCCAACATGTGTTTTAGCTTCGCCGTAACACCCCATACATGACCTTTGCACAGTTTGGTCGGTCTCCTCGTTGTTCGTCGGTAGCACCCTAGTGCTCGCCGCCCACTTGCTGCATGCTGTCGTCGCCGTCATGTGGTCAGTCATAATGTGACCTCGATGCCCTACCATGGGAGGAGCCCTCCGGTGCGTCGCTAGGGTTCCCAGTGTTCCCCACCAACATCCTCTTCTGGGGCACCCACGACGAGGTCACCAACGCTGGCCTAACCACGCCCCCACCGCCCGTCGCCAGCGCTAGCGCCGCCGCCGCGAGCTCCTCGCCCTCCGAGCGCATGAAGGAGAACCTGGTCATTGACACCTCGATGTGGCCCATGGCCCTGAGCACACCGCCCATGAACTCCCCGTTGTCGGTGAGCCAGATGCCCGGGACCACCGACAAGATTCGGTCCCCGGTCTCCGCCAGGCTGTGGCGGTTGCTGAGCAGAGGCAAGCAGGCCGTGGTCGGCACCTCCTACAGCCCGCGAGGCGCCAGTGACATCGAGTAGGGCCCGCCGAAGCCGAGTCTGCCCGCCCGCCTAAGACTCCTCCGTCGGCGAACTGATCTAGATCCCCAAACTGCGACGTGGCCAGGGGCGAGCGTGGCATGTACAACACTTGGCAAGGCGCCGCAGAGGCGAGGTGGGCAGCACGTGTCGCTCTACGGCATTGCGCCGAACAGGTGGCGTGCATGTCCTGGCGAGGATTGAACCCAGATGACCTGTTTGGGATATTCCATTTAGATTTCAGGGGGTTCACTGCATATTTTCCCATCACGTGGCAATGCCACGTCACATAAAAATATCCGTGTGGCAAATATGAACCCGTGGTGTATCATTTAGCAAGTTTAGATATCTAGAAATGCATTTTTCAAGTTCATAGACCTAAATGACACCCCGTTAGGCTGTCTCTAACAGGAGACCCATGAGGAGACCCAAACTCAAAATGGGTCTCCAAAACAATACCTATAGCCTCAACATAGTACTTATATAGAAGACCCATTTTGGATGTAAGGAGAGGTATAACCTAAATCTGAGTATTCTTTCTCTTGGAGAACCATTTGCAGAGGGTTCTCTTTTGAGTCTTATTGTTGGAGAAGATAAAAAATGGGTATTGAAGTCTTTGCCAGTAACGCTATCCAAACGTGAAATAGATCTTGTATTTTGGGTAACGGTTGTTAGAGACAGACTTACAAGTTTAAGGGTTTCTCAGGCATTTAACTCTTGTTAAAATATTATTATCATCAGTACCGCTATTAAAAAATCGTGAGTGAATTATTTTGCTGCAACTGCCTGCAATGGATGGGATGGATATGGATAAGGTGGAATGAAAGAAGCACATGCATGATTAGAGTCATGATTAGCTTAATAAGATACTGTATAGTAATTGCTTCGCTGCTCATGGGTTCAAGAGAAACTGAACTCTACAGGTAGCAGGAAAGGGAAGAGAAGAGAAGAGAATGGAGGGTTGGAGACGAGACCACTAGATGCTTGGCCCAGCTGCTGCCACTTGGGCTATTGGGCCACCCAGCTTCCATCCCTGCCGCTGCTATTGTCTTTTCTCCAATTATAATTTTTCTTCTCCTTCCTTTCCTCTAATCTCATAATATAATAGGTATGACCACGTTAGCTTAAACTTATCAGTCTGGTACAGTTTTTCTTTCTTTCCTGAATCAGCGAACAATACTTTTCTTTTCATCGAAACGAGACAATAGCTACATATTTAATCTGTGTTGGTTACAATTAATATTTATTATAGAACTCTTAACAAAATATAATAAGTTAATACCTAGTCTCCTATCTATATCTATATCTATATCTATATTTATCTATACTTAATAATAAAGATATAAAATTTTTCGGTGTTTTTTTGTCCATCTATTTTTTTTTGTCCGCTTCCCTCTTACTACCGGACAATGGAGAGTTTCTCCCATCTAAATTTATATATATAACACATGCTTATATGAATTAGAATAGTTCTTGTCTAACGTGATACATAGTCTGTCAAAGCTTGATTTCCTCTATCAAAATTGAAAATTTATTTTCCGTAAGAGTCAAACTCCACCCTTGTCGGAGTCAAACTCCACCTCCTTGCTGTGTGTATTTCTCTCGATCCCAATTCCGATGCCTCACCTAATATTTAAAGAGACAAAAATTTGTGTCGCGTTTTTTTCTGCCCTCTCCAATTCTTTTTCATCTGTTTTGTAGTTGGATTCGTTCCTTTTTATTTTTCCGTTTCAACAGCTATTTCTGTTTTTAGTTCCGTGTTCCGATCTAAAATAATTCCGTTTTCTCTCCCGTCCGTGGTTTCCGTCCACAATTCTATTTCTCCTCCTTTTCCGATTCGTGTTTTTATCTTCTTTTTCTGTTCTTTTGTTACTGTCAGCTCCCGTGTCTTGTTTGGAGTTCACTTTTTCTTTTCTTTTGACCGTTTGTGTATTTCTTTGTTTTTTCTCTGTTCGCTCCGATATTTTTTATATAAGTTAAAAACAAATAATAAACACAACATTAGATGCCTTTAAACCATTGACCTTTGCTAAGAATTTTAAAAAATACCACCAAGATGTTGGTGTAATTTTCATTAGAAAAATAGAAACAAAACTATTCTTTTGGAACTTGGCTCAGGCGACGATCTATATCGCTAATAAAACTGCAAATTGAAATTCTGAGCGCTTTGTTATCTAATCCAGTCTAGATAACTCTATTTTACAATCTTTGTTGAGGTTGGCATGTGTAAAATCGAGAATTGCCACGCGTTATAGTCATCAACGAACATATTAGTACTCAAGACGTTGTCAACTAACTATTTATCAACTTTAATCATATATTAGAAATTAAAGATTTCAAAGAAAGTCACCGAACTCAATACGTAACACTTGATAATATGGAACTAAAGTTAGGATATATTTATGTAACACCCCAGGTGTTTGTCACCAGTTAAGCAACGGGTTTAAGCTCAATCATGACATGTTCAGTGGTGATGGAGATGTCAAGGTCAAACCTATAGAAATGAGCCCCAACCTAAACTCGGATATTGCACCCTTGCTTTACATATAGGCCCTTTTCAGGATATATGCTTGGCTGGTGTTATTGGAATATCTTCATGTGTCTCACATCAATACCTATCTATATGGATCACTGGAAAAGTTTCATGAAGTTTGGAATCAAAAAGTTACATGAAATGATAAGTTATATCCTTATTGGAATGACTTTACTAAGTGCTTGAATTGCACTATTAAGTAAATGGAAATGTAGGTCATCAACCAAACCTTGCAACCTTGCCCAAATGACTCTAATTGAACTCCATAACAAAAGTCATGAAGGGTTCATGTTGAGCAGAGATCAAGAAAATGCATCAATCGGTCTAAAACTCAGATTTAAGCTTTACCGCGATGCTACTTTGACCTGTGTTGACCAATCACGTACAGTACTTGCATGGAGTTGCACCCTAAATAAAAGTTGAAGTCCATGTTATGTACAACAAACTTTATTTTTGGACCAAGAGCTAGATCAGCTTGTAAGAAAGTCAAAACAGCCGTCAAGTTGGAATCCATGGCTGTTTTGGGGAGCTCGAAATTTGACTAAGTCTGGATGATGAATTCGTGTTTTGAGTTTTCGTGTACCCCACTTTGAAACTTGTATCTCCCAAACCAGGCCTAACCAGCTCAACTTCATATAAGCAATATTGATGTACTCATGTAGCCCTACACAACGGTGTAATCGATGGAACAAATAATCGATCGGTTTAGGAGATATGATGGGAGGAAAATGTGATTTCAGCTTGTATTTTCGCGGTGGTATTAGAATTTTGAAAATGTTGAACAGTGTAATCGCTCTGGCTGCTGCACAGCTCGCGTGGCCCGGCCGACTTGGACGCCAGATGCATGCCGCGTTTTCTTCAGCTGCGCTCGCTTGCCACCTCGCGCCCTTGTGCATGTATACCGAGCACTTGCCCTGCCCTCTCTCCATTCACTCTCTCCCTCTCCCTTCCTCTTCCCTCTCCGCCCCTGTCTGCCTCTCCGGAGTGCGGCGCCATGGCGGAGCTTCCACCGCCGTCGTAGGCTCCTAGGTGGGCTACTCGCCCCTTCCTTCGTGGGCGCGAGGCCAGGCCAGCCGCACCTCCTCCTCCTCCATTTGCTCGACCCTCTCCGCTCGCCCCATGGCCGAACCGGTCAACTGATGCTGCAGTTGTCGCCTTCATCAAACGCAGGCAGGGCGGCGGCCACCACTGGCCGGGCAAGCCTCCCCACCAGCATCTCCTCCTCCCGGCTCCTTTCTCGAGCGCCCTCTCGCCATCATGGCCTCGCCAGGAAAAGCGCTGCCGGGTGCCGCATGCACACGTGGCGACCCTCCACACTCCTCCTCGAGGCCGAGCCGAGGGCACCATCGGCGCCAAGACGGGACGGGAGACTTTGCCCGCCACTGTCGCCATCGATTGCCGCTTCTCCGCCGGATTCGGTGAAAGTGCCTCTCTCCTCCCTGACCCCGTCAGGGACCCCGTGCTAGAATTCGACAAAGGGAAGGGGCCTAACTGCATTGTCATTGACTCAAGTGAATAGTACCTCGAGGGACCTATTTGTTTTAAATCGGCTGAAAGTTTAGAAAATCATAGTAATTCATAGGAAATTCGTAAAATAGCAAATGAGGACTTTTTGGAATCCTTGTGAAATTATCTATGTAGTAGATCTATAATATGACATGTTTTAGTTTAAAGCTTTAGCTGTAAAAATAGATTTATGCAGCTAGGTTTTTAATGCTAGTTGTATTTGTCTTTTTCATATCTGTAGTTGTAGGCCTCCAAATGAAGTGAAATTTTTGTGGCATGCTACTCATGTTATGTTTGATGTGTGATAAAAATTTCATGAGTATTGGATGAAGTATGAGTGAGTTATTGGTTTATCTTGCTCTCACATGATTTCTTGCTTTAGCAACTTGTCTTTTTCATAGAGGGTGCTATACATATTAAAATGGAGTGAAATTTGTACAGTAGACTATTGAGAGGATATGTGAGCCACTGTAATTTTTGTAGAATTTATTGTATACTTTTGGTATATGTTCCTTAAGTCACCTTGTTATCTAAAATAAATTAAGAAATGCATTAAAAGAATTTATTTGGTCATGGACCCTAGGTTTTCTGGTGTTCTTTAGTCATGTGTGACATGTTGGTAAAGTTGGTTTTACCTAATTATGTGTTTGCAACATAAGTTAATATTTATTTTCTTGCAAATGTGGTTTCTGGACAGATCTGGGAACTTAGAAAAGTTCTTCATGATAAGGCGCTTTGTTGTGAAACTTGTTTATACAAAAGTTGTAGATAATTTATGTATCTAGCTGCTGTTAAAATTTGGTATCATTTGGCCAAGTAGTTTGTGAGTTATGCCTGTTTAAAGTTGGGTTTCAGAAATGGCTGCTCTCTGTCAATTGTGGACCAGTTTCTGTAAATGTATAATTTCGACCTACTTAACTTGGGAATAATGCTGTGATGGTTATAGATGAAATGTACATAATTTCATAAGCTTTCCAAAATGTCTTCTTTCAAGTCATTTGGATTTGTGTAACTCCAGTTATAGCTAAATCTTGTAGCTGCTGTTTGCATGTCCAGAAATTGACATATTCCAATTATAGTTGTTTGCTTGTATATTGCTAAGTGTGGCTCATACCTTTGATGATGGTTGAGTTAGAGTACCTGAGATCTTAGGAAATTTGTGTCATGCTTGGTGTTGTCATCTTCTTTGCTATCGTGGGATGATAAACTGTGCTATATTTAAAGTAGGCAATGCGAAGTGCTTGTGCATGTTAATGTAACCTTGTGCTTGTCTTACTTACGGCATGCGATGCATTGTCTATTGCACTTCCATGTATTCATACACTTGCATATTGCATCTCATCTAGGTACGCTAGATGCACCACGTGAAGGATGCGATGTTGAAGCCAAACCCGAAGACAACGTTTGATGAATCTATCCCGAAGATGGAAGGACTAAGTAAGTGCTAGGACCTAAGATGTCACCAAGACGGTGCAAGCTAACTGAACTGACTTGTGTCGGATTCCAGGCAAGCCCCGGAGCATATTAAGCCTCCTAAATTTCGAAATGCAGTTACAGTATTATTGTTACATATATATATATATTGTTGCATTAAGTTTAGGTGTTGGATGCAAACACTTGCTGCATTGGTTATCCAATCCTTGTCCAGATATTGATACCCTGAATCCTATGTAGTTCAGGCTCGTGTAGTGCTTAGCCCTGCTCAAACACGGTAGAAGTCGGGTGATTTCCTGTCACCTGCGAGATATAGGAAGATACATATGGCACGGTTGGCTATATTTGCTATCGTGGAAAAGAACCAGTCTTAATTTGAAATGAAGACCGGACGGAGGCTTGCCGGTTTGCAGTGACTCCGTCTGTGTCGATTAAGGACTGAATCTTGGAGCCTTTCCTGTTCATGTTGAACGCATGCCTCTCTCTTAGTTGGCCAGGTCTGGAGACCGACCACGAAGCCGAGTAGCTCACCTCAGGCCGGGAGTCGATAAGTATAAAGTGCGCCTCGGAAGGGAGCCGTAGGCGTGAGTCCAAGGGCAGGTGATTTAAAAGTCCTGATCGTCTCCCGGAAAGGTAATCCACGAGAGTGGCGTTGATCGAACCCATGAATTTGGTTCTGAGATGTCCCAAAGGTGACCACGGCTACCCTTGCAAAGTATGCGGGGTGAGAGTTAGGAATACCCCTCACCTGAGTTGTAATTCGATTCAATCGCCGTCTCTCCGGTTAGTGAGAACTTGACGGGCTTATCTCCAATGTAGATACACTAAATAACATAATGGTTCGGAAATGATGATATGATGATGACAGACCTTATTATACCTGCTATGGTTAATATTGATTGCTCCTAATAAGTGAGTGCTCTAGTACAGGTGCTAATCTAGTGGACAGGTAAATGATGATAAGCTTGATGCTAAGTTTAAATTGGTTACTATAATCATAAGCTCTTTTATGCAACTGTGTCAAGCTAGCCCACCTCATAAGCCTTGCATGATCCTTGGTGTCCTTTTTATTCGGGTTTGGTAAGTCTAGTGGAGTACCTTCTCGTACTCAGGTTTATCCCACCATGTTGCAGGTGAAGTTCTTGGCCTGTGAAGATGGTGGCTAACCGCCGATGGGCTCGGTGATTCTATAGTTACTTCTCATCTATATGCTTTTGTCGGGTGATGTCACTTATGCTAGCAATGTATTTGAAACATATATTAATATAATCTTTTGAAAGCTATGTTGTTTTCACTAGTCGGTTTTGAAACCCAAACTTGTACTTTTAATGTGAACCCATTTGTAATATTATTTCCATTTGCAACCCCAATGTATGTGATGTGTATTTGCTTAATCCCGCGATCTTGGTTGTGATGTTGATTTACCGAGGTCTTTCGGGACACTCGGCGGACTACCGGGTTTATATGAGTGAAAGTATGCGTATGTCAACGTGTTAGCGGGGACAACCGTACTTGATCTTGTATAAATTGGGCGGTTCTGTTACAATTTATGTCTAAATATTTCTGTGTACTTTGCAACGGGAGAAAAGATGTATTAAGATTGTATTTTAATCTGATATAGGCTTAATATGACATTGTCATGTTATTACCAACATTAACTTATATTATGGACGAGGACGTCACTGTCATAAAAAAATAGATATTATATTTCAAGAACAAGAAAAACATAAATAGATATGTACTATTTCCATCGTCATTCTCTGTGAATGTTTTACAGTTTTTTTTCTGTTGCAACGCACGGACATGTTTGCTAGTCCTAAAATAAATATCATCTTACGTCTCGAGAAGTCAACCAATATTAAGTTTAATCAAATATATAAAAGTAAACTAATGTTAATGATACCAAATAAACATTGTTACTCAACCAAATCCCAAGTTTTCAAATATATATAAAAAATAAATTAGTATTTATAATATCAAATAAATATTGTTAGATTGATCATGCTAGTATGTTTTTATATTAGAATATAAATATTAATATTGTTTTCTATAACTTTTAGCGGAGACTTTGACATTTCACCCATCATCAAAAACGGGTTTCGTAGTTTTACCATCCCTCAAAGTGGTTTCGCTAGTTTGCTATTATGAAACTGGTGTAACCCGCTGAAATACATTTTGAGTAGTTTTAATTCGTGGAAAAAATGGAGACGCCTCATTCCATTCCTACCCCTGCTTGCTGTTATGTTCATCAAAACGGATCGAACACAAAACGGATCGGCCCTCTCCTCCATCCCCAGCGGCATCAGCCCTTCCCCCACGCCGCCTCCTCCCTTGCCGACACAGGCCCGCCCCCACGCCTTCTCCTCCCCTGCTGGTGCAGGCTTGCCCCCACGCCTCCCCCTCCACTGCAGGCGCCAGCTTAGGCCGTAGGCTATAGCCCCTCCTAGCCAGCACCGCTCCACTTCAGCGCCACTCAAATGGATGGGAGCAGCAGTTCGACGGGGGCCATCCAGAGGGCTGGGAGTATAGTCCTTCTCCCTCTTGTCCACTACGACAAATGCAAATGCCGCATTGTCAAGGCATTGATGGCAAAGACTGAGAATAACTATGGCGCAGAGTAATAGTCATGAACGAAGTTCTCCAACTTTACATCAGCACTTTGTTGGGCTGTTAGCAAGACCAAAGCATGCCGACAAGGCTTTCCAGTGTGCTGCCATTCAAGACAGGTACATTCATGCAAGGATAACTTGACAACATGTCTATTATGTGTGCGGGTAGTGTCATGTACTTCTGCAGCAAAACAACCTGCCTTCACAACAGTCAGATTTCCTAATCCCCTAGTCCTTGCTTTCAGTATAGTAAGGATAGCGGGTAGGATGTTACCCTCAAGTTTTTCTGAAATCAACCTTCTCTTGTTCCATAATACCATTAACATCTCTCTAATTTTGTCAGCAAGCTCAACTATAGGAAGATCCTTCTAATCTCTAATCCAGTTATTAAAAGACTCTGCAAGATTGTTGGTAACATAGTCGCACTTAATTTCTTGATTGAAAGCACTTCTCATCCACAACAATTTGCAGTGGTTATGAAGCCATTCCAATACTTCAGGGCAAGCTGTCACAATTTCATAGAAGAAATATTAGAAAACTTCAGGCATATATGTCCTTATCTATTGTTTCCCCATCTATGAAACCAAAAGCAAAAGGGTACATCCAATTATGATCATCTATTGCAACAGCTGCAGCCAAATGTCCATTCCACCTACCATTAAGTGCAGTTGAGTCTACGCTCAGATAAGGCCTACAACCCTCTAAAAAACCCTCAATGCAAGGACTTAATGCATAAAAAAATCTGTGAAAGTAAACCTTGCCATCTACCTCCTTTAAGTCAATTTCAATCACACTACCTGGTGACCACTTCAATACCTCTACCCTCCAGCTGAACAACATTTGGAAGCTCTCCTCCCAGCTGCCAAATATTTTCCTCAAGGCAATATTCTTTCCCCTCGCCACTGTGTCATAGTGAATTTCACACTTGTGTTTCTCTTGTAGCTTCTTCTGTAATTCTTTAGGGCTCATGTTGGGAGTCTTCTTAAGGTGGTGAATAGCCTTTGATGCTACCCAACCACTTGTTGGAGTGGTGGTCTTCCTCATTGCACTAGAAGAGCATGTATGCCGAGAAATCAAACATGTGACCTACAAAATACCAATGAATTAGATATTGACCAGCAACAAAAAAAATGTAGAAAAATGTTAGCCACTAGTTAAACACCTTAATGGTTGCCCCATCAGGTTGCCTCCTTCCAACAATATGCCACGGGCAACCTTCTGCATTGCAATCCCCAATGTATTGTTGTGGCTCAGATTTCACAATGTGCAGCTCGAACTCCTCACTTATTGCAAACTGCTTCATAGCCAATCTGAATTCTTTCATGTTAGAGTACATAGTGCCAATGTTCATACAAGGGTTGTTTGGGTCATAGACTAAGATTCTCTCCCCTAGCACATGATTGTCAACAGGAATGGTAGCCCCAACTGTGTCAATCTCCTCAATAGTGGCATTCCTATTTTCAGGCCCGTTTTCCATCTCTGTAGAAGCTTGCTGCTCTTGAGATCAATGTCCATCATCCTCGGTTCGCCTGCCCTCACCCTCTTCATCATTTGTGTCAGCAATCTGCAGGTTGTCCCATTCAACACCTCCATAATATTTTATAGCCAATGCATTGCCACTAACATCACCACATCCATGGTCTACAACCTTTGTATTGTGACCAACATCACAAGTGTCTGCTATACAATCTAATCTAAGCTCAGGCTCCACATTGAGCCTAGATAAAACGAATGCAAGAAATATAGTTAAAATTCTATTCGAACAACTCTATCAGCGTTTCGAACTATGTTCGAGGACTACAAATACAAGAGAGAGAGTGCATACCGAGGACTTAGATCACTCCAAGTGCAATCCATGGGGGCGGCGCCAGCTTAAGGGACGCGTCGACTGTGGACGCGCCGGCCTGGCGCGACAACCTGGGCGTCGGCCTGGCCCATGGCCTAGGGCGGAGCTGAGGCTAGCCTGGGGCGGAGGCGGCGCTTGGATGGCCTAGGGGTGGCGGTAGCGCTTGGATGGCCGGGCGGAGGCGGGAGGCGGCACCTGGATGGCCGGGCGAAGGCGGGACGAGGCACCTGATGCGCGCGTGGTGGCAAGGTTGTCCGGCAGGGGAGGGGGCGACGTGGGAAAGGCCAGCGCCGACACGGGAGGGGAGCGGCGTGGTGGCAGGCCTGTGTCGGCTGATGCCGCTGGGGATGAAGGAGAGGGCCGATCCATTTTGTGTTCGATCCGTTTTGATGAACATAACAGCAGGCAGGGGTAGGAATGGAAGGAGGCGTCTTCTTTTTTTTTTACGAATTAAAACTACCCAAAATATATTTTAGCGGGTTATACCAATTTTATAATAGTAAACTAACAAAAACCACTTTAAAAGATGATAAAACTGCGAAACCCGTTTTTGACTATGGGTGAAATGCCAAAGTCTCCTTTTAGCGAGGGGAGTTCTGCGTGAGCGTGACCACACAATTGGCAACGCACGCGTCGCGTGCCGTCCCCGTCTTCCTCTCGTAGCCCGCCGGCCTCCCTCCCCCTTCCTGCTCGCCTGGAAGCTTGTCGCATCTCTGGGGTGTCGTCAGTGACTAACCTGTGCTGCCATTCCCCCTGCCCTCCATCTGCTCCCGCACGCCGGGTTTCCTTCTGCTCCTAGAGATTGTAAGGCCACCGGTCCGCCGTCCGCCGGATCCCTTTGGTTCTCCGCCATATTCCGATTCCACCCATCGGCTGTGCCTGGGCGGAGTCAACCCTTTGGTTTTTGGGTTTGGGTTTGGCGACGAGGTCAGGTCAGGACAGGAGACCCAGAAATTTCCCCTCTCCGATCCGAGAGCTAACCGACTTTTAACTGCACGGAAATTTCCTCTCTCCTGCTCCCTTCTTCTCTTCTCTTTTCTTGCGCGTTCCTCTTCTCCCTTCCCTGATACGATCGATTCCAACTTCTTTATTCGCCGTATTACTATCAGTCAATTGGATTGGGGATCGCATCCCATCCAAATCCAATATACAACAAGCCAAGCAAGCCCGCCCGCCGGCGACATGAAGAAGATCTTCGGCGCCAAGAAGAACAAGGAGCCGCCGCCCACCATCCAGGACGCAACCGACGGAGTATGTATCATCAACCAAGTTCCTTCCTTCCTTCATTGTATATCAATCCTTGCAGATTCATTCATAATGTTTATTCAATCAATCAAATCGATTCCTCCTTCCCTTGCAGATCACCAAGCGCGGCGACACCGTCGATGAAAAGATCAAGAAGCTCGACGCCGAGCTCGCGCGCTACAAGGAGCAGATCAAGAAGACGCGCCCAGGCCCCGCGCAGGAGGCCGTCAAGGCACGAGCCATGAGGGTCCTCAAGCAGCGCAGGATGTGAGCCACCCCAACCCCCGTCCCCTCCTCCTCTCTGCCCCTTATCTTGCTCTCTCTCTCGACTGTTAGATTACCGATTACTAGAATTACGACGACTACTTTACCATACATGAGCCAGCCAGCCTACCTTCAATGCTTGTTTGCATGATTGCATCTACTCATATTTAGTTAACTGCTTGGTATTATGCTGAATCAATTAATGCATTCCATAAACATACAACTGGTGTCTTACTTGATACAGACATTTTAGTAATCCTAATCCTATTTCTATAGATATAGTCTATACTGTCGTACCAGTATAAATAAATAAATATCTATATAAATTGATTTTCCGAGGTGTGGTCATGCCAATTTCCAAACAACAAACATATCAAATGCGTCATGACTGGACGGAGTTCAGTAGCGACAATTTCTTCTAGGCAGGGCAAAAATGGAATTGCTTTTATACCCACCGCCTTAGTACATTCTTTTTTATTTCCAGAAAAAGAAAAGATATTTTAGAGAATCTTCCGTCCGTCAATGGATACTAATTCCTATCTTCACCCTCTGTTTTTATATTTTCCTTGCAGGTACGAGGGGCAGCGTGATATGCTCTACAACCAAACATATAACCTTGACCAAGTTGCTTTTGCCGCAGAGGGACTTAAAGATGCTCAGCAAACTGTATGCCTCCAGAGTTACCTAACAAAAACCTTGATTTTTGTTGCTATATAATTTCCCTTTTAGAATCGTATAGGCTTACATTCAAGTGCTTTTCATTGGGTAGATGACTGCAATGAAGGCTGCCAATAAAGAGCTCAAAGGGATGATGAAGACTGTCAAGCTTGAAGATATTGATGTATGCTATTTACCATTCTCCCGTCTTACTCTTACCAGATTCCTCATGCTTTCAGTATTCGCACCTTACATGCACTTCCAATTTGTTGCTTATTTTCCTGTTTGATTGATGTTGCATCTGAATATATACCTCCTATGATCCATAGAGCATGCAAGATGAGATGATGGATCTTATGGATGTGAGCAACGAAATACAAGAAACTCTTGGCAGAAGCTACAACGTCCCTGATGATATCGATGAGGAAGAACTTATGGGAGGTACGGTTCAATCATATTGGCAGTTCGATTTCTCTTCGATAATAATTTGCAAACGCCATATATTTTCTCAAACTGCATAGATTGCTATAAAGCTTATGAAGAAGAACAAACTCATTTCTCTCTCTGCTGTCCTCATTTTGTTTCTTGGAAAATGCAGAGCTCGATGCTTTGGAAGCTGACATGGACTTTGAATCAGAGTCAGTCCCATCTTACCTCCAACCAGACCAAGAATCTGAACTCAACTTACCTGCTGCACCAACTGGCCATGCAGCAGTCCCAGCAAACCAGCAGCAGGTAGTGGAATTATTGTGAGAGAATGATGTTAGATGTTGCATACTTTGATTTTAGTGTTGCTTTTATTTATAATCATCATGGTAGCTATGTGGTTTTCTTTATCTTTGTCATGTGCACTAACCACCAATTAGCTCCTAGAACAATATCAAAGCCTATTGCAACATGGGGCCATGCTTTTTAATTTTATTATCTCTATAAAAAATGAGCATGTTTCAACTTTATCCCAGTGATCAACAGAGAAGAAAAATGTGACGAAGGAGGAGATTAAAAAAAACTGAAAATCTTCTCTCTTTTTTGGTTTGTGGTTTATAAGGTAGAAAAAGGGTTACCTGAATTCCAATTGAGCATGGATGGAATGAGCATCCACATCTGACCAACTTAGCTAGGCTCAGCTCTGTCATAGTTACGAGCATGGAAAAATCTTACATTTGGATTGTTTTCCAGTGAGCTTGCCTTCAGTGGCATATAATAACTCCATGGTGGATCCATAGTAATAATTTGTTTTTCATTCCCTTTTGGTGCAGGTGGATGAGCTGGGGTTGCCTACAGTACCGCAAGCTTCCATTCGTACCTAGTTAAACAGAATCATGTTTCTTGGAGTCAACGATGTAAATAAAGTCGTATTATATTTACAGTTGGATGTAAAATGTTCTTATGTACCGCACCACTTTGATTTTTTGTCAGTTCACTGGTGTAAATCTGATTGAATTGAATTGGTTGGGACATAATAAGATCCTCCTCTTGTATTTGGTGGTGGAGGGCTGTGCTCTACCCTATATGGTTGTACATGCATATGAGGATCTGTTGGCATCCATCTTGCTTTTCATGCTGTGCATGTCTGCAGTGATTGGGTTTAGCCAAGCACAGTATGATTTTGTTGTACATGTACAGCATATGACATTCAGTAGGCGTATCTACGCCTGTTCAAAAGTTCAGCATCATCTATATATCTGGCAATGATATAGCACAGGGCTTTGCCGGCCTAGTTGTGCAAGGGCAAGGATTGCAGGTTGCACAGTGCTCACACACACACACAAACGCTGCCTACCTACAGTAGTAGCAGAAATGCTGTATTTGTTTGGTTCACACTCACAGGCCTTATTTGCTTCCATGGCGAGGGTACTTGCTTACTGCTACTAGATTTGCAACAGTTCCAAAAAAAAAAAAAAGCTTTGCAACAATGATAACGTGCACTACAGCCCTTCAATGCTGGTCATACCTAGTTGCCTACAACATGAAGCGTTGAAACAACTGGACTTGGCATGTAGTGTTTTCAAAGTACTATTCGCTGATTTGTTGTGAGATAAAAACACTATACCATAGCTGATAAGCCAGGTCGATAAGTTTAAGTTCCTACTATTAAGGTTTCAGCTAAACTTTACATTATCGCAACCTCGTATCCTATGTTGGCAATATACATAGCAAACATATCTGGAAAGCCAATGGTACAGTCCATAAAGGAGCTACGAGAGAAAACAAAACTATATTAACCTCTGCTTAAGCAAGCACAAATATTCATTGCTCAAATGAATCCTGAAAGTTAGACACACAGCTCAGACTTCACCTGCTCTGGCCAAAACCAGCCACATTGTAGCTACTTCATTTACACTGCTACATGGGAACCAACATACCAAAATTTGCAAAGTTTCTTGGATGAAAACCAACTAAGGCCTCGTTTAGATGAGTATGTATTCGTCTTAATCCACATATGTTGAAGTGGATTGAAGTAGAATTAAATTAAATTCCATTCCATTCTACTCCAACATATGTGAATTGACGTGGATACACACGCATCAAACCAGCCCTAATGCAAAATTGGTTGTAGATCAACGGATCTATTCAGCTAGCGCTTCTTTTTGCTTCCTTTTGTAACTCTTGCTACCATCCAGTTCAGTTCAGGTACACCCAAGGACCCAAACATAATTTCCATGATATGTGGGGGTTCATATGTAAGAGAATTTTGGCTCCGTTTGGCCTTTCTTATCTATCCGTCGTGGAGCGGAGAGTCTTCCCCACCCCACCCCATTCTCCAGCAACTCCTCCTAAAACCTCCTCCTCTCCATCCCCATCCCCTGCAATGGCGGCGGCGGCTGCCACCTCCTTCGCCACCCTCGTAAGCCGAGCGGCCCCTCCTCTCCGCCTCCTCTTTGCCCACCATCTCCCAACCCCCCAATCGCCTGACCGACTCTCTCGTGTTGCTTGCAGGCCGTCGCGCGCTCGGCGGGGCAGCGGTCCCTCCTCGCCTCCAAGGCCGCCCCATCGCCGCTCCTCTCCCTCCGCGGCGCCAGCCTCCCCTCGCAGGCCGTCTCCTTCTCCGGGGGACTCGCGGCGTCGCCCTCCCACAGCCGCGCGCGCTTCGCAACATCCGCCAGCGCCGAGCCCAAGGTACCATCTTTACGCTGCTGGGTTCCTTCTCTCTCTTCTTTAATTAATCTACTCCATCTATCTATAGCGGCTGAAGTGGATACCGGGCCTGCGGTAAAGCTTGCATCTTTTTTCCATTCTACGAGGGAGATTATTATCCTTTTAATAAGGAGGCTAATTTGTAATCCTGGCAACTTAGACAGCTTTTGGACATTCCATCTGCCTTAGATGTCAACCTTCCGGCTATCCACTTTATTAAATTGGACTTACTCCTTTAGTTCAATGGGCATGCTAAATTTAAGTCACCACTAAAATTTATGGGGACACAAGTTCTAATTGCAGCACATCATCAATGATTTGTTAATGACAAAACGATTGAATCTTCAGACAATAGGAGGCCATGGGGCACTCAATGTTTCAGGGGCCAGTATCTGTCTGCATTATACCCAAATTAGCCATTGCTTGTGCGATGATGCAGATGTTCAACTGTATTTAACTGAAACTGTGGGTTACTGGGTTAGGCAATTTTGTGGTTGCATTCAGTTAATATATGCAAAATATTCCTACCTATTTGCCTCAGTGTGTAATGTATGGCAGGATACCTATGTTGATTTGTCTCTTGTGCCTTTTGCAGGAAGCAGACCTTCAGTCTAAAATCACAAACAAGGTGTACTTTGACATAAGCATTGGGAACCCTGTGGGGAAGAATGTTGGGAGGATTGTCATCGGCCTGTATGGGGATGATGTTCCACAAACAGCAGAGAACTTCCGTGCTCTTTGCACTGGTACGAGGGATTGCTGGACTACCATCTTGCTAGTTGTGCAATCCTATTAGTTTGAGTATTGCCTTGCCCAGAAGAGAAGCATAACAAGGTCCACCTTTTGCAGGAGAGAAAGGGTTTGGATACAAGGGATCCAGTTTCCACCGTGTCATCAGCGATTTCATGATTCAGGGCGGAGATTTTGACAAGGGCAACGTATGTGTTCACCTGCTATCACTAAACTCTGTTGTACTGCCCTTATTTGTTTGCCTTAGTGATGGATGAGGTCACAAGGGACATACAAGGGGACATCCCTTGGTGTATGCTTTTCGCGGACGATGTAGTGCTAGTTGATGAAAGCCGGACAGGAGCGAATCAGAAACTGGAGTTATGGCGGGAGACTTTGAAGTCCAAAGGTTTTAGACTCAGTAGAACTAAAACTGAGTATATGAGATGTGAATTCGGCACTACTACTCGGGAGGAGGAAGATATTAGTTTGGAAGGTCAAGTAGTGCCTAGGAAGGATACCTTTCGATATTTAGGATCAATGTTACAGAGAGACGGGGATATTGATGAAGATGTTAGCCATAGAATCAAAGCAGGGTGGATGAAGTGGCGGTAAGCATCTGGTGTCCTATGTGACAAAAGGGTACCACAGAAACTAAAAGACAAGTTTTATAGGACGGCGATTAGACCTGCTACGTTGTATGGTGCAGAATGTTGGCCTACGAAAAGACGACATGTTCAACAGATAAGTGTCGCGGAAATGCGTATGTTGCGTTGGATTTGCGGTCATATAAGAAGTGATCGAGTTCGGAACGATGATATACGTGATAGATTAGGGGTAGCACCAATTGAAGAAAAGCTTGTCCAACAACGGTTGAGATGGTTTGGACATGTCCAACGGAGACCTCCAGAGGCACCGGTGTGTAGTGGAATCCTAAGCCAGGATAGTAACGTGAAGAGAGGCAGAGGAAGACCGAAGTTGATTTGGGTAGAGGCAATAAAAGGAGACTTGAAATGATGGAATATACCCAAAGACTTAGCCTTAGATAGGAGTGCTTGGAAGACAGCTATTCACGTGCCTGAACCTTGATTGCTTCTGCTGGGTTTCAACTCTAGCCTACCCCAACTTGTTTGGGATTTAAAGAATATCTACATGCTGATGTGCGGATATGTTCTATCAAAAGACTGGCTGATTTTTTTTAGCTTACTTTTCGTTCTACAAGTGTAACTGTTTTATGTTGTTGATTATTACGCTAAATATTTTCTCGTTTTGGGATTAGTGAGCTGAATTTACAGAAGTTCAGAGTGGTTTATGCCAGACATTTAATTGGTGGACCAAAAGAGGAATTGTCCTACTCCTACATAGGTTCCTTGATAGTCTACTAGTTTTGTGTCATACAGTAACCTTTGTGATGCTGCTAAAATCTTGTCAGTACATTATGTCCATGATCTATTTGTCTTTATACATACATGCATTTTGCAATTAGTGTCTTAATTCATGAAATTAGAAGTGATTGACATCTAG
This sequence comes from Miscanthus lutarioriparius, assembly GCA_904845875.1. Lineage (NCBI taxonomy): Eukaryota > Viridiplantae > Streptophyta > Magnoliopsida > Poales > Poaceae > Miscanthus > Miscanthus lutarioriparius. The sequence continues at coordinate 79,512,458 of CAJGYO010000016.1, read as the reverse complement.
TCTTGTTTTACAAACTTATGCACACATTTTTCCATGTGTGACTTTATGAGGCCCAACTGGCAGTATAAGGTTGGGATACTGAATTCTTTGTGTACAGTCTAGCAGATTGGTTTTTAAAAAGACTACATAAAAGATTGGTTTTGTGCTTGAACAGTTGAACAAAGAGAAACTGAATTGGAAGATGCAGCTTTCAAGTTTTGCATGTGATTAACTAGAAGTTACATTTGCAGGGTACCGGTGGGAAAAGCATATATGGACGCACCTTCAAAGATGAGAACTTTAAATGTACGCTCAACATCTGAAACAGTAGTGATGTGCTGTGTGGTTTCTAGTTCCATGCTAATCCTGATGGCATGCTGTTTTCGTGTTTTAGTGGTTCACACTGGACCTGGAGTGGTCAGCATGGCTAACGCTGGACCGAACACCAACGGCAGCCAGTTTTTCATTTGCACTGTCAAGGTAATCTTGTACCTTGTCTAACTACCAGAAAAATGGACTTTTTGCTGCCTCTGCTACTTCGACAATTTATGTTCCAACCAAATTCTCTCATGTACTAGCTCCAAAACTAACCCGGAACTGGTATGACTGGTGCCTTGGATGCAGACACCTTGGTTGGACGGAAGGCATGTTGTGTTTGGCCAGGTCCTGGAAGGGATGGACATCGTAAGGTTGATCGAGTCACAGGAGACTGACAGAGGTGACCGCCCGAAGAAGAAAGTAGTCATCAGCGAGTGTGGGGAGCTTCCAGTGGTCTAAGTGTTACTCATCTGTTGTCCGTCTTACCTCGGATGGATGGTGATATTTCCCCCACCTGAGTTTACTGGTTCTGATGCTATGTTGTCGTGCTATCTCTATGCTAGTTATAGAGATATTTCGAATTAAAGTAAGATCCCAAATCTGAGGCATACTGTTGCTGCTCGGCTGGAATAAATGTGCTAATTTCCCCTTGCCCTGTTTAGGGAAAGGGTTTTGTTCACGAAGTCACCCTGTAACCTTGTATGTTTCATACTTGGAATGAAGGTTCAGGACATTGTTCAAAATAGTCACCCTGTAACCTTGAAAAATGTTTCGGCTGATACTTGAGAAAAATGAAGGTTCAGGACATCAGTGATGAGAGGAAAAATATTCTGTTGCATTGCATGCAAGAGCTGTTGATCGTCCAGTGCAATGTATATGGCCTGTTTGGTTCATACCCAAACTCGCCACACCTAACTTCTGGCAAACTGTGGCAGCCACAGAAAGTGTGGTGGCGAAGTCAAACTTGTGGTAAAGTTTGGCAAGAAAATGAGTCTATGACATGTAGGATGGTGCCAAGAAAATATGGTGTGCCATAGTTACAGCAGTGAACCAAATAAACGCCTAAGAACATGACAAGTTGTGATCACGAATCAAACGGGCCTCACTTGGGCTATACATACAAACTGATTAAGTCATGTGGAGTGGCACTATCATTCCAAGATATCCTACTAACAACCAGCACAACATTACAAACTTGGTTTCACCAAGGCCAGAACTCACAGGACGCTACCTTCACATGTAGAATGAATGGGTGATGAGTCATGCATGCTGATTTGTCAAGGTGTGCGTATATACCTACATGAACTGATGGTGATGAGTCATGCTGATGTGTCAAGCAATACTACTCAGCGCAGCCCAATTTATCTCAACAAAAAACAAACAAAAATACACGCCATTACAAAGTTAGCTTCACAAGCGTATGAATTCAGTGACAATCCTTGACATGTAAAGTTGATTCATATATATGTGCTGAAAGGAAGCTCGATGATCTATCTATACATCCAAATCCATGTAAAAAGGCACTTGTATTTCCACGTCATGCAATGCAACATTCCAAAATCATCTGTCGCAGATGCTGCAGAACCCAAGCCATGGATCATCTATAAATAGCTCCCACATATGCACTACTCTATCATCAGATCCCACATCCAGATCAGAGACACTACTACTGCACCAAACTAAGCAAGCAAAGCAGTAGAGAGGATCGAAGTCGAACAGCATGAAGATGGTCATCGTTCTCGCCGTGTGCCTGGCTCTGTCAGCTGCCAGCGCCTCTGCGCTGCAGATGCCCTCAGCGGGGCTGCAGGGCTTCAGCCCCCTGATGACGATGATGGGCGCCGGCGGGCTGTACCCCTGCGCCGAGTACCTGAGGCAGCCGCAGTGCAGCCAGGTGGCTGCGCCCTTCTACGCCCTTCGTGAGCAGACGATGTGGCAGCCGAGCGCCATCTGCCAGCCGCTCCGGCAGCAGTGCTGCCAGCAGCTGAGGATGATGGACATGCAGTCACGGTGCCAGGCCATGTGCGGCGTGGTGCAGTCCGTCGTGCAGCAGCTGCAGATGATGATGCAGCTCCAGGGCACCGCCGCCGCCAGCAGCCTGTACCAGCCGGCTCTGATGCAGCAATGGCAGCAGCTGCTGCCAGCGGCCCAGGCCCTGACCCCCATGGCCATGGTGGTGGCGCAGGTTGCGCAGAACATGCCGCTGCCGGCCATGTGTGGACTCTACCAGCTGCCCAACTACTGCACCACCCCCTGTGCCCCCTCCGCTGCCATTCCGCCCTACTATTATTGATTCATTTGGGAAATCTCCTCTCTCTCTCTCTCTCTCTCTCTCTCTCTCTCTGTAATAATGCAGTAATAAGATGTCACACATTATCATGTGTGCCGTGGTGTGACCAATAATATATGCATGATCATAATAAAGTTTTGGTTCTAAAGAATCTATCTATGTCGTTGTACACCACCTCGCTTGACTTTGTCAACACATACGACGTCTTCATTCATCCGCCCGGTACTTTTCTCCATATCTATGGCGTAGCTAGTGTGGATAAATCAAAACTTCTCCTGTCAGGCATGTAGATATTTCAAAATCTATGTTTAGGCTCAGAGTATAATTATGCATCCAACGGTGCTTCCATAGAATGGCAGATATGCGTGAATGGCATAGGTAGCATGTTTGAGATCAACAACTCACTGGCATAAGTGGTGCTTACACAATATGTTTGGAAAGACTCTGGCGTGAGAGCTTGGCAAGTTGTATGTGTCATTTTTCTTCGAGAAGCAGGCCACAAGCAAAAAAAATCATAGCATGACCGATATTAAGGTAGAGTGCGTGGTATGGGTAGCACGCTTAAGATCAACAACCTACTGGCATTATAGTGGCGATTCCATAGTACGGTGGAAAATGTTTGAGCCTTCGAGATACCGATGGATGTTGGTTTGATGATGGTGCCAACAAGTGGCTGCTTTAGGTAGAAGCGGCTCCAACTGACATGAGCAGAATTATGATAACCTGACGATGGTTTAGGGTAAAAAAGGCAATTATGAATTTGCAAGAGAAGATAAAAAATAGTTTTTTTTAAATTTACAAGAGGGCCAAGGAACTAAACAATCTGTATGAGACTTGGATATATGGTAGTTTTATTGACGAATGGAGAAAATTGTGCCGCCTTCGTAAAAAATTGCATGGCCACAAGGTAGCAGGGGAGAGAGGGGGAGAAGAAGAGGATGAAGATGACGATAGTCAAAGAATTTGTTGATGATAGTTGTTTAGAGTTCATGTAGATGGATGTAACAGAAGCAGAAAGAGAGGAAATTAGAATCAAAGTCAAACAAACACAACTATTTACAAAAAAAATATTCTCAAACAAACAAATTAAGAGAGAAATCTAGGTATCCGTGCAATTTTCCCGGATAACCTTACTAGTTTAATTAATTTGAGACTGATTTCATTCGTAGTGGACGAAATTGGAGTAGTGCGTGGTATGGTATGGTATGGGAGGGAGCGCAGTGTGTTTTTCTCCTTTTTGTACTCCATTCCAAAGAAGCTTTACAACAACCACACTTGGGTTGCAATGGCCCACGATCGATCTGTCCACCGTTGGTTTGTTCATCCAACGGACTATACACCAATTAATAAATTAATAACATGCATTGTGCATATACCGTGTATAGAAGGTTCATTTCCATGCTATTGCATTGTTGGGAGCCGCCATATCAGTAACGTCTCGTCGCTGAAAGAATGGAGCCAACAGTTTTCTGTATTGCCCTCAATGAATGTTATATACAGGATTACGGCCTTGTTTAGATTGCCTTAAAATTCTAAGTTTTTTCACTCTCTTTCCATCACATTAATTTTTTGACGTATGCATGGAGCATTAAATATAGATAAAAAATAACTAATTACACAATTTGATTGTAAATCACGAGATGAATCTTTTGAGCCTAGTTAGTTCATGATCGAACAAAATTTGTCAAATACAAACAAAACGTACTACAGTGTCCAGATTGTAAAAATTTATAATCTAAACAAGGCCTACATGTGTTGCACCTTGGATTACCACGCAGGGCTCCAGAACTGCCTCGGCCACATGACGTGGCGTCGTGGGCGCTGTGACTGCGCTCAGCGGTTGCTAGTCAACCCAGCGGCTGTACACCTCTACTCAACACCTCCCGCAGTCTGACGTGTGATAGGAACTACACAAAGACTGGATGGAAAGAGCTCAAAAGTCGCTGTGGGAAGGCCCTTTGTCATCACATCGGCGTATTGCTGCCCGGTCCGAACGTGTAGAACGCGTAGACTTGGACGCGTTAACGAACGAAGTGTATGTCGAGCTCGACATGCTTCGTCCGCTTATGATGCATCGGGTTGGAAGACATATACACCGCGGAGATGGATGTTGTCACAGAAGACTACCATGGCCTTGTTGATGGTGCAGTGGAGCTCGCCGAGAAGTTGCCGAAGCCAGATGCACTCCGCCGCCGCATTGGCTACCACCCGGTACTCCGCCTCGGCGCTCGACCGAGACACAGTGGGCTAGCGTTTGGAGGACCAGGAGATGAGCGAATCACCATGGAAGACGCAGAAGCCTGATGTTGAGCGTCGCGTGTCGGGGCAGCCCGCCCTGTCGGCGTCGGAGTACGCCGTGGCGGTGAACTCGGTGGATGCACGGAGGTGCAGACCGAGCTACATCGTTCCGCGAACATAGCGCAGTACCCGCTTCAGCATCGTCATGTGCGGCGCACGAGGATCGTGCATGTGGAAACAGGCTTGCTGCATGGCGAAGGCAAGATCAGGTCTGGTGATCGTCAGGTACCAATAATATATGCATGATCATAATAAAGTTTTGGTTCTAAAGAATCTATCTATGTTGTACATCACCTGGCCTCGCCCGCCTTGATCCGCCATCGCATCGCCTACCTTGCGCGCGCATTCCGCCGATGATCTGCACGGTTGGTTATTCCCTGCACCTATTGCTCTATCTCGCAGAGGCGGTACTCGAGAGCCAGACCCGACGTGTTCTCTGATCAAGCACCCATCCACCCTCCAGCACCCCCGTCTGCAGCCCCCCCTGGGCGCGCCGCAAGCACTATCCGCCTGCCCTCGACTCTCCCCTGGCCAAACAACATAAAACACTTATAACATGAAAAAAATTGAATGAACATACGTCTGAAAATAGATGAAACACTTGGAACATGCACTTACAACATGTGTGTGGAACACCTGAAACATCAAAAAATAACACTTGCAACTTGCAACATGAAACCACTTGCTGCAAAGAAGACTGAAATAGCTGAAACATTTTCGGATTAAACTGTTGTAGCATATGTGTGAAACATATACAACATCTAGATAAACGATGATTGCAACATACATATGAAAACAGATAAAACATTTTGAACAAACACGTGCAACATGCATCTGAAACACTTGCAACATATGCAACATCCCTCGATCTACTTTCATCGCTAGGAATATCCACTTCTATGACGATCAGTTTTTGTCACTAAATGAGCCAAATTTGTCATAATTTCAGTTTTACAATGAATTTATGACGAAAAACGGTCCATCATAGAAGTCGCGTCATTCTTGCAATTCTATGATGATCTATGACGAAAATTGATCGTCATAGAACTGCTTTGGCATACGTGATGGCAGGGGGCAGCCATGCTGGCGGGTGCTTTCATTTGAGATGCTTTCCATGTGTACATGCTATAGTCGGTTTTATTGGAGATGGTTCGGGTACGTGTCACCTTCTTATTGCACAACGTGACCATCTTTAGTTCTTGCACGTTTCAGGTTCTTACTAGACCACATGTTGGGACCCTCTTGTTCCACATGTCAGTTTTTTATTGGTACACAGGTCGTGTTGCGATTGGGTCACGTGTCACTTCTTCATTGGATCAAGTGTCGTATTTTTATTGGTCCACATGGCATAACCATAATACCCCGCATGTCTTTCTTTTACTCGACCACGTGTCTTGATGCTGTACGTCCACGTGTTAGTATTTTATTGGGCCACGTGTCACGCCCTAAGCTACCCTAATTTTTTACTATTTAACCTTTTTTTAATAAAATTTATATTTGACCCTCTAATAGACTTAAACTCATCTTTGGACCCTGGGGTCGGCGCCATAAGTCCTGACGCTAAGGTAACACGTTTCGACGCCACAGATTTTGACGTCCTGGCTGTGCATAAAAAAAATCCGACGTGACCGATACCTCGGCCTCATAATACATGGCGCCGAGGTCGGCGCTACACATCTTACCGCCGACCTCGAACACGCTGATGCCCGCCAGACCGGCGGCCATGTTGCCTCGGTTCCCGTGCTCATCACAAAACTAACTGGCCGAGCAGTGCTGGTACAGAGGCGTGGGCGACGGAGTGGGCAGCGATGGGACGCGTCAAGGCGCAAGCAAACAACGCAGCGCCGGAGCAGCGTCAGTGGGCATTGGATGTACAGCGACCGATGCATGGTCAGATCGACGCCATGTTTAGATTGCAAATTTTTTCACTCTTTCTTTGTCACATTAAATCTTTGAACACATGCATAAAGTATTAAATATAGATAAAAAAATAACTAATTACACAGTTTGATTGTAAATTATGAGACGAATCTTTTGAGTCTAGTTAGACCATAATTGAATAATAATTATCAAATACAAACGAAAGTACTATAGTACCAAATACTAATTTCTAACTCTCAATCTAAACAAGACTCGAAACCGGGGATAAGCCGAGGTCGAGCCCTGCCCCTGCTGGGTGCTGCTCGACTGCGCACTTTGCGTTGGGAAAGAAAGAAAGAAAGGACGTGACTGGGGCTTTGTTTAAATTGCAAGTTTTTTTACTGTCTCTTTCTCACATCAAATCTTTAACACATGCATAGAGTATTTAATATAGATAAAAAAATAACTAATTACACAGTTTAATTGTAAATTACGAGACAAATCTTTTGAGTCTAGTTAAACTATGATTGGACAATAATTATCAAATATAAACGAAAGTGCTACAGTGCCAAATACTGATTCCTAACCCTTACCTAAATAAGACCCTGGTCGGGCATTTACATGCTGCGAGACAGTGGAGATGGCGTGCATGTGAGGGTGTATTTAGCTGGGTGAAAGTTGAAATTTGGGTTACTGTAGCACTTTCGTTTTTATTTGGTAATTAGTGTTTAATCATGGACTAATTAGGCTCAAAACGTCCGTCTCGTAATTTCCAACTAAACTGTGCAATTAATTTTTTTTCGTCTATATTTAATGCTCCATACACGTATCGCAAAATTCGATGTGATACATACTGTAGCACTTTTTGGATTTTAGGTACCAACTAAACACGCGCCGAAGGTGCATGCACCTGGCCCTCGTTCCTGCGGCCAGAGATGGCGGTGCTGTACTAGTTGCTAGCTGTACTCATAGCCCATCCATTTCAACCTTTACGAGAAAAGCAAAACATGTAAAGGGTTATCCACACAACTATTTTGATCTTGTTTTATTAAGAGAATGTTTAAATTTAGAGAGTAAAGTTTTAGATATCACATCGGTATCACATTAGAGTATCTGTTTGGATAATAATAATAAAATAAATTACATAAGTCCTCAGTAATCCACGATATAAATTTATTAAGCCTAATTAATTTATTATTATCACATATTTACAGTAGTACCACATTATCAAATCATGAATTAATTAGGCTTAAAAAATTTATCTCGTAAATTAGTCATAATCTGCGCTACTGCTAATTGTACGCGCTGCCTCCAATATTAGCATGCATTCTTCAGTGTAATTTATTGAATAGAGTGATATAATTTGTGGATAATCGTAGATCTCAGATAAATATATGCTAAATTTTTTAGAAAAAATTATAAATTATTTCTATAAATGTATTGCATATATGAGAAAAATACTAGTTAAATATGTCAAATTCTTCGTAAATTTCGGAAATTATCCAGAGGTCCTGCTTCCTGACTTCGCAGAAGCATGGCCTCCCATGCGCAGGTTCGCAGGCACGTGACCTCCTAGTTTCGGGCCGAGATATGGTCCACACTCGTGACGCGGCAGGAGAGACGTGCGCCGCGCTGGGAGAGGCTACGGTTGGAGTAGGCGGACATAGGAGACGTGCGCCGAGCAGGTGATATGACGTGCACGCCGTCTGCCGCCGTATGATGGCGCTGCTCCTGCAATGACAGGGAAGTCACACGCCGTCACAGAAGAATGGTTTTTATTAATCCATGGTAGTTCTCCCGGCACAGGCAGAGGCCTTCCATGAACTGCACGCTGACCGAATATACCGTACAGCTAGATCGACTCAAGGAAGGCTGCTATACGCTACGATGTACACGCAGCGCAGCACCTAGCCGGTTCGTTCCAAGAATATATAGTAGAATACTACGTATATATACGCGCGTGTTTGAGTCCACACACAAGCCACGTAGACAGGGAGACAGATAAGGCTCCACCACAGCTAGCCCCTGACAGAGTCAGGACACGTAAGTACACAGCTAGGCCATGTTTAGATTGCAAAAAATTTCAACCCGATGAATAGTAGCATTTTTATCTTATTTGGTAAATATTGTCCAATCGTGGACCAACTAAGCTCAAAAGATTCATCTCGTGATTTCCAACTAAACTATGCAATTAGTTTTTTTTTTATCTACATTTAATGCTCCATACAAACGGCTAAAAATTAATGTGATAAAGAGAGAGTGAAAAAACTTGAAATTTGGAGGTGATCTAAATAAGGTCTTAGTACGACGTACACGCACCACAGCAGCAACAGTTTGAAGAACAGTTTAACGTAGCCCGACGCTGCCCACCGACGCTGCTCCGGCGCTGCGTTGTTTGCTTGCGCCTTGACGCGTCCCATCGCTGCCCACTCGGTCGCCCGCGCCTTTGCACCAGCACTGCTCGACCAGCCAGTTTTGTGACGAGCACGGGAACCGAGGCAACGCGGCCACCGGTCTACCGGGCATCAGCGTGTCCGAGGTTGACGCCAAGATATGTGGCGTCCATCATGCCGCAATGTATTATGACGTTGAGGTATCGACCACGTCGAATTTTCTACTGTGCACGGCCAGGTACCTCAACGTCAAGATCTGTGGTGTCGAGACGTGTTACTTCGGCGTCAGGACTCATGGCGCCGACCCCCAGAGTCCAAAAATGAGTTTAAGTCTCTCAGGGGCCAAATGTAATTTTTATTAAAAAAGGGTTAAATAGTAAAAAATTATGCTAAGCTACCCACATTTCTTTTTCTGATTTGACCACGTGATAGGATGGACTTGTACCACGTATTTTGTTTGTATTGGCCCACGTGCCGTGTCGTGGCTGTTATACGTGTCATTCACTGGTTCGTCCACATGTTAGATTCTTATTTAACAACGTGCCTATGCAGAATATACCACGTGCACACCAATTATTACATCAGAGAAAATAATTTTAGATCTACACTACTGCACAAAATGACTACATACATAATTATATTGAATCAGAATCAAATAACAATAGTCTAGCTCAGCAACAAACTACTGATAGAGTTCATATATAAGTCGCCAAAATTTCACATCAAAACAGCAAACAAACCACATGTTCACTGTATCAACAAAACTGAGAGTTACCAGTGCTTAAGAGCATGATATACTCACGGAGCTTATTGTACTCCTCCTGTTGCTGTTTCTTGAACTTCTTAAACTCCATATCAGTATTTTCTGCCTTTCTCTTCAGTTGATCTACTTATTCGGCGAGGACAGCTAAACTTTCTAGATAAGCAGCAAGCCATTCCCAAAGTCTGGAGCAGCTTGTACTGATACCAATATTCTTCAAAGAAAAGGTGTTGCAACTAGCTTGGGAGAGACCTTGAAAACAACATCAACAATAGGTTATGCTCGTATAGTTTTCATAGCTTCTTGCAAAAACCAAGGAGTAAAAATTAGGAAGAGGACTTAAATTGCAGAACCAAGAGATTATTTCAGTACAAGTAATGTATAGGTCTTCCTCAACCTACTGTCAGCAGAGATTAATAAGCACAATGCATAGGTAATATATTAACTGTTGTAATATTACAACTTCAAAATGATAGTGCCACTTTAGGCTCATACTTTTTCTTCTTTTATGCCAATGGCTTCAGCAGATTTCAAGAAAAGCAAATGAAGGTACTTACCACTGCTTCTCTTGCAGCATTGCTCAGTCCCGTATTGCTACTGGTATGGAAGTTATTGAAGATTCCCATTGCATCAACATCTTCATGAGGTCGATCGTGTTCTTCAACGAGCACTTCTTGATCATGTCCTGCGTTCTTTCTATTTTTGTCCTTCTGTTAAAATTGCACATGCCTTTCTGTGGACACAAAAGGCATTGCGTATTTGATATAAAAAGAGTAACACTACCATCACTTACATATGCTTGCAGGTGGGCAATATAGGAGCGAGATCCTGTAATCTGGTGGCACTTGACTTTTACACGGTTTCACTTGTTCTGCTCTGAGACTACCTATAACCATAATTGTGTTAGACTGCAACACAAGTAGACCACATAAAGACTAGACAAGAAATAAATGAGTTCACACACACCCCCTTGTTCTCAAAACTTAACCACATGTGGACAAGTGCACACCACTGTGTGTCATTCATGCAATACACATGAGAGGTCTTTTTTATTTCATCAGCGGGGATGCCATAGAAGTTAGATCGCTTGAATCTATACCGTGTCTGCCTACAACAGATTGTAATACACTCATGCATGCTTCTTTTGTTGCTTCATCATTGTCATCAATGGCCAGCCTCAACTACAGAAGTATGAATGCAAATTAAATCTATTACTAAGTTGCTCAAGTCAGAGTTGAATATTAACAGAGGATATACATACTTACATGTAGTTTGGCCACAAATCCATTGAGAAGTTTGACCCATTGCTTGTAATGTATCCAGTGCGGGAAAATTGGTACTTAAGACTTGACTACTACACCTGCCTCTAAGACAAACTTGGCAGCTTGCAATGGATCATGTGGCCTTCTGTTCCCCTTGACAACTGAGATAGGCATCCTTATTCCCATTGATTGGGTGGTTTTATGAAGCCCAACCCCCTTAGTTGCTTGCCTCCACTTTCTCACTCTTCTCTGTAATGATACTACACAGTTTTCATATATTCAGATTGTTAGAAAAGTAACATGGATAACAAATAGTGTAGCTTGATTGATAGACATGTCTAAGGTAGTGTCAACCTTCGCAAGTCTGGTCATTCTACTGGTGGGGAGGTGGAGTCTCCTCTTCGGCATGGCTAAGGTCATATTCATGTGACCAGTCCCTCACAGGCCTTTGTTCTCCTTGTACGTGCTGACTTTTGGACCTAGTTGGAACTACAAGATGCTGCAACTTTGCTAGACTAGTTGGCTTCACTCTCTTGGATTGCCATCCCCCAGGACCCATATCGATGCTGCCTTTTGCCCTGTTGGCAGGGACTTCTCTATGGCTTGTTCAACCCACAGCCTGAAATTGGAGAAACAAACTTAAGCGGCAAGCATGTAAAAATTGCATTGCTATCCACACAGCAAAGAATTGAATTGCACTGGTACCTAAACCAACCCCCCTCCCATCCCAACACGACAAGATAGAATAGGCACCTCAATTGCAAGGGGTACTCGCTCTTCTAAATATGTATCTGTATCACCATATCCCTGAACACGCTCCCCTGCTTCCGGGAGATATTCCGAATGTTAACATTTAGATCACAAAGGCATTTATTGAGTTAACCTTGTACCGAATGTCAACAAAACAGAGCAGGAGTGTGCAAATTAGGCGCCTAAACTATAGCTTATACGAAAGTCATTACTTGAATAAAGCACATGTGAACTACAGCTTATATGAAAGCTATTATACTCGAATAAAGCACATGTGAACTACAATCAACTAAGAAGCATGTAACCCCATCACTATATATCTACATGTCCCAGGTTTAACCACTAGAGTACAACATGTATCATAAAAGGAATTTGCGTACCTCTTCCTATTCCTGGCTACGCTGCATCATCAGCACCGCCCACTTGTCATCCTGGTCGTAGAAGTGGTACGGCCGGCGTCGATGAAGGGGTAGCAGATCCGGTGTCACGGTCATCAATGATGATGTTGGGACTCGATCGTGATAGGTGCCGATGTAGGGGGTCAAAATCCAGCGTGTACCTCCGCTAACGACGGTCCTTCCACCGTCAGCGGACCTGCTGTCGATGAAGGGGATCGGATTCGGATCCGGCTCTAGCTCCGGCTAGGGTTCAAAAAGGTATGAGAGAGGGTGCGGCTAGAGAGTGGAGAGGGAGTCAATCTACTATGCCAATGTGCCTAGCTAGGGTTTAGACCGTGGTGGCAGAGGGGGCTAGGCTTTGAAGCGAGAGGAGAAATGGTGCGGCTGGTCCATCTAGAGAATGGAGATGGAGGCGGAGACAATGACTCCTTGCGCTTTTATGTGGCCATCACAATACCGCAAATACCCTTGTGTGAAATCAATGACGTGGTAAACCAATTTTCTACGAGGAGGGCAAAAGAGAGAGAGATCTAATTTTTGGTTCGTGTTGGCGACACTGTTGGACGCGGCGATTTCATTTTCATCCTAAATCAAATTTTCACGCGGGTAGATCGCTGCCCGTCTGGCGTCTTGTGAGCAGAGACCGAATTTTATATGATGAATGATGATGATATATACAGAGTAATACACTAATGTGTATTAACCATTAGATCACTAATATTAATCCCCCAAGTTTTGGTGGACCCCCAAGTTTCAGTGGACGGCGACTCTTGACAGCGTTTATGTGTCCGTGATGTAATTACGCGACACGTGGGACAGTCCGCTACTAAAGGCATTCTCTGATCAGTACCCATCTTTTCCTCTTTTGTGAGCCATTTCCGTCGTCGTTTGTCCCCTCTGGCGCCACCCACCATGCGCTGCCTCCCCCTTCCCTCTCTCCCACCCCTCCCCCCGCACACCGAAACCTCTTGCATAGATCCTTCCACACCATGGGGATCTACTGTGCCACGGCGATCTACCATGCCACCATCTGTCAGCGCGCCACTCCTCTAGCGAGCAAGCCAGTTGTTATCGCCTTCTTGCCTCGGCACGGTGAGGTCGTCTGCAATCTCTTCTTCTTTTTTCTTCATGAATTTATGATGTTTGATGAAACACATGTGTAATTGTTTCCGATTGTTGCAGATGGCCCAAGTTAAATCAAAGCGGGTAGAACTACCACATTGCAGAAAGAGCCAGAGGCAGGCAACCATTCTCCAAGAAGCAGAGGAACGGGCACCACCATAGCCTAGAAAGAGTTAGAGGAAGGCCCACAGTGTCCCAGAAGCAGAGGAACAAGCACCACCACAACCCAAGAAGAGGCAGAGGAAGGTAGATAGTATCTGTGAGGCAGAGGAAGAAGCAACCAAAGCTATGCTAGCCCTAGAGTTTGAGAATTCTCATAGGCAGACTCAAACAGCCCGCCGACAACAGCAGCGTGAGGAGAGTGCTGATATGAAACTCAGGGAGGAGGAGCTCACTGAGGAACAACTATAGCAAATGACCGAGTTCCACTCCAAAAGCCAGACCAGTCGCTTTACACCTTCCTAGATCAAATATGTAGCTACTCATGGGGGCATGGGCGCTCGCACTCATGGAGGTTCGATGTGTGCCACAATTGGTGGTACGAGGAGCAGTCGAGGAGGTAATTGGATGTGTGCCACAATTGGTGGTACGAGGAGCAGTCGAGGAGGTAATTTGATGTCTGCCAATGGTGGTATGAGGAGCAGTCGAGGAGGTTTGGTGTCTACCAATGGTGCTATGAGGAGCATTAATATTGATATAAAGAAAGAGGTGGTTTAGTTCTATGACTTTCGGTATTATAGCTCAAAGAAGATACGGAGCATCAGGTTCTATGATATTGAGTTCTGGTTTCCACTTCTCAAAGAGCCTGGCACAAAATCATAGTTCTGGACTATGACTCAGGAGAGTTTCTTTAGGAGCTACCGTGCTAGAGGGATGACATTAGCAGACCAAAGGATACTTGGTTGGGATGAGCTTGAGAGAGCAGCTGGTATACCCATTCGGCCCCTCTTTGAGAGGTTCCCGGGCTTTGTTCACCTTTTCAGTGAGGTTGATCGAATTGTGATAAGCTGGGTGCATTAGTTCTATGCAACAGTGTGGATTCATCCGGAGCATGACTTCATTGCTTTTATGCTCGATGGTCGGCTAGAGCGAATGTCCTATAACCGCCTACAACAACTCCTTGGGGTTGACACTTTAGATAGGAAGCTCCACCAGATAGTCTACGGAGGTGCTCTTCCTCCGCGTCATAGCAGGGTTGGAGGTACTTTTCCTATAGACTAGGAGATTCAACCACTCTTTGTGGAGCCCTTCGCCGATGGCTCCTTGCGTACACCGACAGACTGCATCCAGAGGCTTATGTTCTACACATGGCTTTGAGGAAGACAATCTTGCCTCATGGCGGCAACAAGGAGTCATTGACCATCTTGCAGCAGTGGCTACTACTATCAATATGGAGAGGCGAGCAGTTTGACTTCTTTCACTTTTTCCTGTCTGAGATCAAGGATGTGATAGCTGGCGCTATCAGTACTGGATGGCAGCACGTGTACCCTCACATCATTAGCTATCTGCTATGCATGATTGACTCTGAAAAGAATGGGCCGCTATACAACGAGTCGACCTACGAGGTTATGACCTACATGCCAGCAAGCCCGGATGATCATCATCGTGGACAGCGTGCCTTTAGGTCCGTTCAAGAGCTGTTACCCATACAGGACCGAGAAAGACATGAAATAGTGGATGCATCCTAAGAGCAGGCACATCACCAGTCTAGGATTGGAGGAATCTTGAATGTACGAATGCAAGATTGAGACTTCGATGACATCGACTACTGTGACCCTACGTTAGATGACCACGACGAGAGAGGGTCATCCTCCGGTGGTGTGTCCAACAAAGAGATGGACGATGTTCCACCTACTACAGAGATGTTAGCCAAGCAGGCACCGCCTCTAGTGTCTGTTCAACAGCCGTCAGAGCTTGGACAGATACTTGCGAGGCTAATTATCAGCCAAGAAGAAAACTAGAAGCACATGGAATGACAGGAGAGTTGTTTGAAAGCAAGTATTGATAAGCAAGCGAAGAGTGTGGTCCTTCTCAAAGAGCAGATGAGCCAGCAATCATCTGCTTTTTGTGAGGCCATCAACCAACAAGGCCAAAAAATCGACCTAATGTGCAATGTGTTCACCGGTTGCTTTAATCAATTGTGCAGTGCCACAGGGGTTAAGGCCCTTGACTTTCAAACTCTTCATTTGCAATGTGGTAGTCAGGTCAACCCCATTACTGGTTATCTGACTGGTCCTGATAATATAACTGTCCACACAGAGTTACCCATTATGACGATGCTACATAAGCAGAGTTCAGCTTTAGGTCCTGATCAGGCCAGTGATCCACCTTCTTCGCCCCCTCCGGTCGAGGTGCAAGTTACCATGGAGGCACATATAGAGCCTCTCAGGGCTTCTCCAACGCTTGAAATACCTGGGCCAGCTTCAGGTTCTGATGAGGTAGGTGATCCACCTTCTTCGTCCCCTCAGGTCGAGGTGCAAGCTGCCACATACAGAGCCTCTTGGGGCTTCTCCAACAAATGAGATGTCTGAACCTACTAATGCTAGTATTACTATAGTCAAACATAAGTAGAGTTTAGCTTTAGCTCATGAGGCAGCTGATTGACCTTCTCCACCCAATCAGGTCGAGGGGCCAGATACTGCGTGCGACGCCACAGTGGCACATATAGAGCCTCCCAGGGCTTCCCCAACAATCGCGAAGTCAGATATGACCACCGAGCCTACTAATCCTACCATTAATAGAGCTAAGTCGACCCTAGGGTCTGACACTACTACTTCAGTTCAGGAGACTGGAGAGTCTACCATTCGTCCAGGTAACCACTTCACTAAGCATGATGAGACATCAAATTCAGACGATGAGATTTTAGCATACTCACCAGGCGAGATGCACACACCCGGCGAGTTTGACCTCAACAGCACCATCATGACTTCGATGCCTGCTTTGTTGTCATCACCACATCCTTTGGATGCGTAGTCACCTCAATTCCCTGTCGAGGAAGGGACGTACACGAGATTGATGATAGATCGACCGTCGAAGGGAGGGATGCAGTAGAAGGTGAGGGAACGGAGGCATCAAAATTTGGATTTAGACCGATTCTTGATGTAATAATTGAAGTATTACTTATGACACAATGTCTATTTTATGATTCTGTAATAAGTTGTACATGTTGAACCATTTTTATCACTATGTTGCTACGTAGGCATCAAAATTTGGATTTAAAATGATTTTTGATGTAATAATTGAAGTCTTGCTTAGGACACAATGTCTATTTTATGGTTCTATAATAAGTAATACATGTTGAACCAATTTTATCACTATGTTGCCACTATAAATTAAACCTAACTTCTAAGTGCAACTCGAGTCGTTCCTCTTAAGAGAGAACTAGAGGGTCGAACAACCCCATTGCAAGTCGAGGAGTCGTCCGGACACGAAATCTATTGTCCAACATGTTATAATCATAGAGTAGGGGACTTTGTTTTGTGCGCAATCAAATCTTGCGTGCGCATTCAGAAAAGAGTAATAGATATTGTCTGGCGCGTTACAATCGCATAGCGTCAGACTTTTTTGTGTGTGCATTTAGAAAAGAGTAATACACAATGTGCCGATGATTAACATTTATAATGCCTAATGTAGGTGAAAGTATTCAGAACAGAAATATGCGAAGTTACTAAGTTACCTACGGTGTTTCATAAGAGGGAAGGAAGCTTCCCTAAAACCGCCCAACCTCTAGCGTCGACGCGTGAGAAATGGCCCTGGAAAGATTAAGGAGATCAGAACGGAATGACTCCAGCAACTAAGAACAAGACTGCCTTACCCAAGGTGCCGCAAATGGGAGCGGAGACGCGGCGAAGGCCCGCTCCCCTCTGGAGGGTTCTCCGTCGGGTGCTTCCCATGTTCCATCACTCTGGCCGAAGACGCGAGTCGCTCGAGGCTAGAGAGAAGGCGAAGGCTGTCCATTGGATCTCTCGTTGGATAGTAAGTGTACCCATCTCTAGCTGGCCACTGCATGTCTCTTCAAAAGAGAAATTGCTTACCAAAGCAACTCCTCTTCACTCTTTTGTCTACCCCTCGACTGTTGTGACTACTTGGATAGGAGTGAAAATACCTATCACAACCGCATCAGACTTTCAAGTCTCAACCGTGTCATAGTGGTTAAAATCTCTTAAATTTTCACTCCTGTCCAGCTTTCATCCTGCATTCACTTCACTGTCGACAACCACGCAAGGTTTGTTTGAGAGGAGCAAGCCTAGCCTAATGCAGAACAGATGATCTATAGGTGTTGAAAATTCTACTGGACATGCAAGAAAGTCGTGCCGCCTTATATTTGAACGCATCGGATAGTATACGTGTCGTACGCATTTGTGCAAATGTACTCCTGGCCCCATGTCATAGATTATGAAAAACATTACTTTCTTTTAGGAATTATTAAATTAAAAACCAAGGAGAACACGGTCACGTGACCACACCCCTACTACTAGTAATAATAATAATGGATGAAATGATGAGTGAGTGTAGTCGATCACAAACTATGAAATTTTACTGTGCACGCCAGAAAATCTGCCAGCCGCACAATTGATGTCGTCGTGCCGAGACTCATGCTGTCTCATCAGCGTAAATGGAGGAGACGTACTCTGTTTTTGCAACCTCCGTTGTAAATACAGTTGTGATTCCTGAGGGAGCACGACGGCACCCACCTCCGGGAAAGATAAATCTTCACGGAGTATCTTGCCTTAGAAGCCTTAGTGTCCCTGTGTATAAATAAATCTTTACGGAGTATCTTGCCTTAGAAGCCCTAGCGTCCCTATGTCTACATAAAGCCTGGCCTTGCCCCAATTCATATTGTTTACCATTCCACCTTCCATTGTGCAAAAGCCCTCTCCTTGCCACCCACCTCCGCCACCCCATCGGTGGATCGGCTACAGTCCCTGCTTTCTCCAGTGGTTTGGCGGAGGCAGGGCCGATGGCACATCCTGGGTTGGTGTCCGCAA
This sequence comes from Miscanthus lutarioriparius, assembly GCA_904845875.1. Classification (NCBI taxonomy): domain Eukaryota; kingdom Viridiplantae; phylum Streptophyta; class Magnoliopsida; order Poales; family Poaceae; genus Miscanthus; species Miscanthus lutarioriparius. The sequence continues at coordinate 79,494,043 of CAJGYO010000016.1, read as the reverse complement.
AGGCAGCAGCGATGTCCAGTCCTCGTAGATCGGTGTTCCCATCGTCGAGACTCACGCCATCTCCTACGCTACTGCTCTCCTCGTCGCCCTTGGCGACGATGCTGACGCCACTAGCACCGGTAGTTCGCTTGCCACCGCCAGCCCCGGTGCGGTCCCACTTGTCATCGTTGGGTCCGCTCACCGTCACCGGATCCGCTCCACGCATGGGTGGGTCACCTGTACCATCATGGTCCCCCTCACCATCCGCCGAGGCCGATGACGAGGTCGAGGTCAAGGTCAACGACAAGGCTGATATCTTGGCTGAGGCCAAGGCCATGGCCGATGGCTCTCCAGGCTACGTCATGATAGACTCGAAGGATGATCGTCTACACAGCTACGCAACGCCTATTCCCTCGGGCCCGAATATGTTCTTGCGCGTTAGCCTATATAGCGGCCTGGTGTGCCCCGTCTACCCCAACCATAAGGCCCATGGTTGGATCGAGGCCGATGCCAGGGCGCATGTGCTGGCGAGGGCACATGCCGCCCTAGACGACACCTAAACCAACGACAAGAACATTGCCCACCATCGCGCCCTGGCAAGGAACCAGGGCTAGATGGCCTGAAGGGATCGTCCAGCCATGCCGGTTCATCGTGGCGGAGAGGTTTGCTGGCTTCAACCAAGGCCGGTTTACCTTGCAGGCATTAGATTTTGTTCGCACCTGTTGGTGCCCTTATTGCGTGACTTGTGTATAGGTGTGGGATGGCACTCCTCAATAGTAGTATCAAGTCATGTCAACATATGTAGTTAGGACTAGTTTGCTGTCAGGTGCTGTTAAAATTAGTATGAAGTCATGTTAATCATCTATAGTTAGAAATGGTATGTCTTGGTAGTAGTTGGATGACTTTGAGTAGTGGGATGGCACTGCTCTCCTGTTATTATTATGGCAGATAAAGGCATGGTTATGTAGGCTGAACTCGTATCGTTGCTGTAATCCACATATATATGAAGTCTGGTTTGCCGTTATCTTTCTTCTAGTAGCCCTGATATCCTCTTATTATGCATGTAATGTGCGCATTTGTGCAAACATTTTGATTCACAAAGTATCATTTACCATTATCTTTGTGTGCACGTGATGGTCTGAGCATTGTAAACATGAATGGGCCGAACATATCTCAATCCAACCATGCAAGGGTTGCTTTGTGCCTCGGTTTGGTGAACCAAACACGTATCAGTAGTGGTAGTAGTAATCATGAGTGGATTTGATCTGTGTTGAACCCAACTTGTCACTTTGCTCTCGGCAATCGCGCAAGGTTTCTTTGAGAGGAGCAAGCCTGGCCTAAATGCTGAACTAAGTAGCCATAGGTGTTGAAATTCTACTACGCACGTATCTGTGGTGAACCCAACTCATCTTGTTTGCATGTATCTGATAAAATTTGTTGAACTTGCAACAACCATGCCGTGAGGTGTTCATCTGAACAAGTCTCGTCTAGATAGAAAGTTCGACGGCCATACTATTGGTATCATCATGCCGGTTTGCCGTGGTAGAGAGATCTAGTATGCTGCCTCATGTGAAGTCATGTTAATAATCTGTAGCTAGAACTAGTATGTCTAGGTAATAGCTGGGTGCCTTCGAGTAGTGGGATGAAACTGCTCTCCTCTCATGGTTAAATGGCACTGTGTATTTGTGCAAACATTTTGGTTCACAAAGTAACGTTTACCATTATCTTTGTGCGCACTTGATGGTTCGAGCATCGTCCATCTAATTGGGCTAGACATTTCTCACTCTTACCAACCACGTGCACACTTGATGGTTCGAGCATCGTCCATCTAATTGGGCTAGACATTTCTCACTCTTACCAACCACACAAGGATACCTTTGTGCCTCAGTTTGGTGAATAAAAAACGTATCAGTAGTGGTAGTAGTCATGAGTGGCTTTGATCTATGGTGAACCCAACTCATGTCTTCGATAAAATTTGTTGAATTTGCAAGAACCATGCATCGAGGAGTTCATCTGAATAAGTGTCACCTTGATCTAATGCACAACAAAGGAGGCATAACTGTTGTATTTTTTTCTGCACACGCTAGAAAGTCCACCGTTATCCATTTGATCTCTCGTCGGATAATAAAAAGTGTAGCCATCTCTAGCTAGCTGCTACATGCCTCTGCAAAACCAACCAAGAGAAATTGCTTATGAAAGCAACTTCTCTTCACTCTTCAGTCTGCCCCTCGACTATTGTGACTGCGTTTTTGAGTGAAATAGCTGTAGAGGCTTTCCTCCTACATACAATTTACTATTGGCAACCGCATAAGGGTTGCTTTGTGCCTCGGTTTGGTAAACTAGACACGTATCAGTATACGTACTTGGCATGCTGGTCAAACTGATTAATGATCTCGCCGTAGTGGTTGAAGCATGCCATGTGAAAGGAATGTTATGTCAGTGGCTTATGTAGTGTATATGAACCTATAACAAGTACTAGTTGAAGTTGAATGGAATAGTCATGTACACAATAGACAGTCCGCATAGTGCAATACTTACACTGGTGGACAAAGCCTATGTGTTCGCTGAAGCACAAGTTTATAATAACTGAGCATACTGAACATGTTCAGAATACAAAGCTAGAAATCCAAAGCAAAGTGCAGTTTTAGAATACATGTTCTCCCAAAGATTATACATGAAATCTCCTACAAGTCATTGTCATCTCTAGACATGTGATCTCTGCCATCACAGTTACTGTTGTCACTGCAATACTGGTTTCCAGTATCATCTTCATCCTCATCTTCATCCTCGCTGCCTTCAAGTATACCAACTGCTTCCCTCTTATCTCTTAGAAGGTTTTCTAAATTGGCTTGAATGACAGTGCCTTCTCCACCATGACTAGCTTCGTACATAACCTGATCACCATCACCCAGCAGGACTTCATGCTCATTGTCAGAACAATGATCATCTTGGTGCACTATAGGCTCTATTTCATTCACGTCATACATATCCCTATGTTCGAACATCTGCACAACCCGCCAATCTTTGCCCAAGGAGGTGTCCTACATATAAAAAATCTTCCTTGCCTATATTGCGAGAATGAAAGGGTCATTCTTGTACCAAAATGATTTAATATTGATGGATCTGTAATGTCCATCATCGTCAATGCCTACAGACTTCGTAGTGCCATCTAGATTGTACCAGTCATAGCGCAGAACAACCACCGTCATATGGCTTTGTACGCTGGAGTTATACATCAACTGAATAACTTCTATAAGGACATCATAAAATTTCACTGATTGGCTTTCATTTGTGACGACGGTCATGACACCACTGTTCTGTGTACACGGCGATTTCTCACGGTCAACAGTGCTATACCTGACTCCATTAATACTAAAAGCTGCACAGACCTAGACTCGGGTATTAGGACCACATGATGGTGCATACAAACCTTCACTGACCTCTGTTGGTTTCTCTCTACGTAGCTCCTCAATCTGCACACAAACATAAAACCACCATCACCACTAAGTTGTTGTATAATTCTACCAATGATCGGCCTAACATAACTAAAATATGCTAATCACGTACATGAGATTCCACCCAGGATCAGTAGAGACATAAAGCAATTCGATGGGTTCACACATTCCCATGGTGGCAGGTTTAGAGGCGTTACAAGAACAGGCCACATACTATATGTCGAGCTAAAGATGCCAAATGGATTAAAACCATATGTGGCAACGACAAGCCTCAAGTTTCTTGGATCCTCTGCAAAAGTTGGGTGCTTTTTATTAAAGTTCTACCATGCCTCCCCGTCTGTTGGATGGCTCATTTCACCGGTATTCTTCTCTCGCTTAGTCTCGTGCCATTCGGCGTCCGCTGCTGTTCCTCAAGCAGCAAAGATCCTCTGCAACCTCGGTATTAGAGGAAAATGCCTCAAAACCTTATGAGGAACCCGCCTGCTACCATCTGCATCCTTCCATCTAGACTCTTTGCATTTTAGGCACGCTTGCAATTCCTCACGATCACCCCAAAACAACACACAGTTGTTCTTGCACACATGGATACTTTCATAACCTTGTCCCAATTCTTGAATATATTTGCGGGCCTCCTCACATGCTTTTGGTACATTACTACTAGGGAATGCATCTGACAGCAATGCCAATAGTGCATCAAAATAGTTATTGCGAACTCGATAGTGGGACTTGATATAGAGCAACCTGACAAGGAAGGAGAATCTTGAGAAGGTAGATCTAGAAGAAATTGATTGCTTCAACTCATCCAACACTCTTTCAAACTTTGGGACTCTTCCAGCCCGCTGTTCAGATGTCAACCGGTTTTGGACTAAATCATCAAAATCTAGTAATATGTTATTGTCATGGTCCTCCTGCTCCTCCTCCTCCGCAATCCAACCATCATGATGAGATCCATGCACATCTGATGGCTCCATAATGTCAGTACCTCCTCCCTCTTCCCCATGATGAATCCATGTGGTGTATGTGGGTGACATTCTGTTTATAAGTAAGTTGTCCTTCACCTCCTGTCAAGTTTTAACCACCTGGTTAAGACAATGTGTACACGGGCAAGGGATGTTTTGCTTCGGGCATTTTTGTTTAACCATATCCATGAACTCTTCAACCCCTGTGGTGAACGTCGGCGAGAATGGTCTTCCATTAAAAATCTAGGATCTATCGATCTGTTGCAGCCAAAGTATGCAAAGTCTGTTAGAGTTTCGACCATTGGGTGGACAATGCCAAAACTAGTGTCGACATGAAATTTTTTCCCGTGCCGAGGACACACGTAGCAAGCCGGAAGGGTCCGCTCGATGGAGCTGAGGATCCGCCTAGCTTCAGCGCAGGGGTGGTCGATCCTACGCACTCCTCCCGAGACATGGCAATCAATTTGACCCTACAATTGATAAGGAGAGAAAGTTTATCAGTAATTAAGGGTGGAACATGCCGGTGTTGCCAGACAGTTCCGAATGTGCGGCTCTGAGAGCCGATATGAAAGGAGATCGACTAAATAGTCGATTCCAGCATATTCATAAGAATAAATCGGTTAAAGCTCATGGGGTTATATAAGAAGAATCAGTTATCATTCTGAATGAATATCATTGTTTAGGCAAATATTAGTCACTGGCAAAAAGATATCAATAGTAATTAGTTCATGCTAAGCCAATGACTACAAGTAACAGAACCCCTTTCTATGAAAGAAACAGTTCATCATCATTCAACCATTTAATAGAAATAAATCTAATGAACATATTAGATCTCATCTATCGCTCTAACCAGTGGGGTATGAGGCAGAATCATGCAAGCCATAGAAACAACAATAGTCTCGACGACCCTAACTTATTACTAATATCAGTGGGGCATGAGGCAGAATCATGCAGGCCGTAATACAATAATAAAATTATGGGGCCAACATATCTTTCAACCTATCGCTACTTCAATGATCTCATGATGCGAACTGTTCGTGAAAGCGCTCGATATCGGCTAAAACAGCTGATTCAGGCATAGCGCACAGTTAAGATCATGCCTTCTCAGGAACAGATCTACCAAATAACGATTCCCACTCCACGGTGCTAACAATGGGGTGTGAGGCAGAATCACACATGTCGTGATAACGGGCTATGGAACGGTTTTCGCTAGCCAATAGATCTACTCAAGATTAAACATCCCTTAACCGCACGCTATGCACGATCAAGATTGATGTAAAACAGCCGATAAAACATAACTCATCATTTAAAGTGCAAATTAGATTAGTTTAGATTAACAAATGATGGGTTAACAAAGATATAAGGCCGATCTAGATCAATCCCAATCGGGCGAAGTGATATTGCTATAATTAAGTAAATAATGGAAGCAACAAGCAATATCGGTAACTTAATGAATCTATCCAAAGGAACGCTACCCTTAGATAGAGCCGATAACTTGACCTTAATCTAGTTCGAGCAGTGGAGGTCGATCGGATCGATGCAGCCATACTTGAACTAGACAAGAGTCGATAACTAACTTATACCAGAGTCGCAGTGGAGGTCGACCGGATCGATGCAGCCGTATGAATAGAGGTATAAGCCATGACGGTACTTACAGACAAGTAGTGGAGGTCGACCGGATCGATGCAGCCGTACTTGCTGAAGAACTCGCCGAGATCTACTCTACTCCTACTCCTAAAGGGTGGCCGAAGCAAAAAAAGTAAGTAACTTGTATTTGATTGATTGTGTGTTTTGATACAATAGCCGGGGGTTTATATTTATACCCTAGGCTGATAAGAGTCATAAACGAACACGACTAGATAACGAAAAGAAATATCAAGATACATGGACTCTAATTTCCCATATTCAGAATCCTTGCTGATAAAGCTTCCTTGTTTGATACGTGTCCTTGTTTCCTTTATTCTGATATGCACCTGGACATCATGTCTCTATCAAATTTATTAAATAATATTTCCTGGCCGGCTTATAAATATTCCTTAATTAGGAAACTTTCTTGCTTTTGACATCATCGGCCGATCTCTTCCTTTCCAGGATAAGCTTACCAAATTTTGGTGTAAACAACTAGCATTAGAACAAAGCATACAGTGTTCGAGAGCACTAATCTATGTATTTGTTCATATCATACTATGGAACCATCTGGTTTTCTATTTTTGTGTGACAAAAGCATTGATTTCAATTGAAATTCATACAGAATAGCCTTTCTTTATGTGTTCTTTACTTTATCGTGTACAGAAAATAGAGTCCTATAATCACAGAAGAAGGTACGCATACCTTTGTTCTATGAACTGGCATGGCTCGGCTACAAGCTGCCTCTGCTATGGCACACACCTGATCACGCGGACGCCAATGCCGCCACGCTCCACCGGGAGAGCCCTGCCACGCCACCAAAAGGACGCCTGAGCCACCACAGTAGAGCAGGGATCCTCTGCCTTCTCCGCCACCGCAAGTCCAATGGGCATAGATTTGTTTCCACTTATAGGGATATATCCAATTTAGGTCAACCTGTAACATAGCCAATAGGATACTATAGCGACTCTAAAGAGATATCAGCACAGCCAGGCGCCTAGCACAATGGTAAAGACGCTCCAATCCTTGGTCTAGATTCTGTGTTCGACTCCCAGGTATCAGACCTTTTTTTGAGAAATTAAACCCCGATGGCATATATGGTAAGTGACACGCAAACCGTCGGGTCCCGCAGGTCGGATGGAGATGGAGAAAGGTTACACGTGAAACGTAAGCCGTCGGGTCCCATAGGTCGGATGCAGAAGGACCGAGCAGAGACTTTTATGATGAATTGCAAGCATCAACTGACACACAAGCCGTCGGGTCCCACAGGTCGGATGAAGATGGGCCGTAGGGTCCCACAGGTTGGGATGGAGATGGGCTGTCGGGTCCCACAGGTCGGATAGAGATGGAGAACGGTCCCACTGGTACACATGACACGTAAGCCATCGGGTCATACAGGTCAGATGCTGAAGGGTCCCACACGTACACATCAGATAGAGAAAGGACCGAGCGAAGACTTTTATGACGAATTGCAAGTGTCATGGATGAGTAACTACATGTCCCACAGGTTTACGTCGGATGGAGAAGGGTCCCACAGGTACACGTCACATGGAGATATGTTCGAGCAGAGACTTTTATGACGAATTACAAGTGTCACGGATGAGTAACTGCAGGTCCCACAAGTACACGTCGGATGGAGAAAGTACCGTGTGAAGATCTATGATGAAGCCGTTCGTTACAGATCAAAAATTGTTCGTCACAAATGTGTAATTAGTTCAATGACGAAGCCCTATTCGTCACAGTTTTAAAGGAGATCATCATAGATGAGTCGCACGAGCGATCTGTGATGAAACCTTGCGCTCTTCTATAACGTTTTTTGACGATGCCTGATTTCGTCAAAGAAAGGGAGGATTGCAAGATCTTCACCACCGATCTATGACGAAACCGAAATATTCGTCATAAAAAGCGCTCTTTTATGACGGTTTTGGATTCGTCATTAACATTTTTATCATAAAAGTGGATATTTTCAGTATTGTTTTGCAACATCAAAATGGAACAATTGCAGCATACATCTGAAATGTCTGAAACATATATATGCAACATAGGGACGAGGGGAAGGCCAGGGTCGGTCGATTGCAGCTGGCAGGGAGTAGTGGTGTGCGAGCACCACCGCCACCAGCAACGGGCTTGGCTCCGCCGGGCGGGCTCACTAGCACTAGCGGCGCACAACACCGCTACCAGCGCCACCAGCACCGGTCTTGGCTCGGCCGGGCGAGCGGCGCGCGCGACAGGCGAAGCGACCACCAGCAACACCAGTGCGCGTGACGGGAGGGGGCGAGAAGCACTCGCGACGGGGGCGAGCGAGCGACGTCGGATAGGACGTGCGGCAGCAGTGAGGCAGAGGTGGCATCCGTGTTTGGGACGGGGCGGATGGGGTGGCAGCCACAAAGCACTGTGGTGAAGAGGAGAGAGCGGAATGAAGGGATAAGAATGTCTTTTCCTTTTTTTAGAACGGTTGGGGGCGAGGGCGAGTGGATGAGCAGCCGTTGGGCTACGTCGCGGTCTACCATCAGCACCGTACGGGTGGATGGACGAAATTAGAATCAAATACAAACAAAACTATTTAAAAACACACTCTCAAACAAAAAATAAATTAATAGAAAAATCTAGGTATCCATGCAATTTGCGCGGATAACCTTACTAGTTTAATTAATTTGAGACTGATTTCATTCGTAATGGACGGAATTGGAGTAGTGCGTGGTATGGTATGGGAGGGAGCGCAGTGTCTTTTTCTCCTTTTTGTACTCCGTCCCAAAGAAGCTTTACAACAACCACACTTGGGTTGAAATGGCCCACGATCGATCTGTCCACCGTTGGTTTGTTCATCCAATGGACTACACATGTATAGAAGGTTCATTTCTATGCTATTGCATTGTTGGGAACCGCGCCATATGAGTAACGTCACGGTCGTCAGTCGTCACAGCAAGAAAAAGCTACTACCTAGCCGGCCTCCGTCTTCATTATCACACAATTTATTTCTAGAGCGAGCGAGCCATAGGCATAGACGCATGCATGTATCATGTATGTAGAATCATTCAGTCATCCTGCAGTCTAGCAATCTTCAGATCGAGAGATCGAGAGAGAGAGAGGAACACGTACACCTTAGGTAGCTACCTAGAAGCCTAGAAGAAGAATCATCGGGGAAGGAAGAGAAGATGCAGGACTGGGCACCGGTGTTCATCTCGTTGGTGCTCTTCACCCTGCTCTCCCCAGGGCTGCTCTTCCAGATGCCTGCCAAGTCGCGGCTCATCGCCTTCGGCAACTTCCACACCAGCGTCGCCTCCATCGTCGTCCACACCATCCTCTTCTTCGCCCTCGACGCCGTCCTCCTCGTCGCCATCGGCGTCCGGATCGAGCTCGGCAACTAGGCAGGCAAGGTAGCTGACGATCCGGCCGTGATCACAATATATATAATCAGATGTCTGTGCCTGCCTGCCTTGGATCACCTACTACCTAGCTTCCTCTCATCATACTGCGAGTATTCGTGTGTTTGTATGTGTACATATATAGGATTAATTAAAGCATGAACTTGTATACGTACGTCGTACGTGTCTGTGCAGAATGGATTATGTATTTATATATGCTGCCTGCAAATTAAATTAAAGCTTTCAGTCGTTCTTGCTCATTTCATAGCTCTAGCTTTTAGTTAGTTACATACTAGCTGCTATATACTGATCGAAGAAGATCATCACTAACAAACTAGCTATCAACCAGCTAATATATATAACTCCAATCCGATCCATACATGCTCGATCACCCCCTTGATCGAGATTATATTATTATATATTTGCCATGGATATATATGCATGTCAGTATGTGCAGTCGATAAGTCGTCGTCTCTTATAGCGAGGCAGAGGCAAGGGTGCAGGAGGACGACAATGCTAATTAAAAGTCGTAACAAGAAGATTCCTTGCTTTACTCTTACGATCGATCGATTTGCATTGAATGCCTCGTTTGCATTGGTTGGTGTTGCACGCACGCCACACACCGCAAAACAATGTTAGTCCAAATCAGGAAATGACACACGACAGGGCAACCAAAGACTCCAAGAGCGCGAGCGAGCTAGCCTAGCTAGCTACTCCATTCGTTCCACAATAATTTTCATTCTAGGAATAAAAAAAATTCTCCAAATTACTCGTCATTTTCGGCTCTACTGATTTTGCTGTTGCACTTTATCCAAACGTGTTCAAAGGAACGGACTATAAGAGATGGCACACAAGAACAATTGGTTTGTTGACTACAAGACTGTCATAGAGTAGTTCTATATGACTACAAGATTGTCAATGACCGTTCTATAGCAGAGAGAGCTCATGAGATTCGGACACTGGCAAAAGAATTTGAGAATTTTCCATGTATGTTTGCCGCATAAGTTTGTGACAAGAAGAATTATTACAAAGTTGCCATCATCGTGGCCGGATTTTGTCACTTATCAAAAGTAAAAGAGGCAAGAGTTTAGCGTTGCTGGCCTTATTAGATCTTTGGATGTTGAGAAGGACAAAAGACATTCGCGGCGCAAGAGAAGGAGAAGATTCGGATCCATTATATATTTTGCTATTTGACGGAGATCTTTTATTGCCCTCCTTTTTTCTAAATAACATGCATATTAGCATTTGGCTGACCAAATTATTGTGGACGAAGTAGACGGGCTCCGTTAATATACAGTACATATATATATGTATATATATACATGCTCCAACTTATATGTTGAGAATTCCACAAGACTGAAGCCTAATGATCGTACGTACTCTGAAATTTGTGCCCCATGTTGGCCCACAGTTAGCCTCCCGACCATCGAGATGATCTCCAGACCACTCCGTTGGTCTCACAGGATCACCGGCTCACGACAGTGAACCACTCCAACCGATCTTGCCGACCACCGCTCAGGCGAGTGGAGCACTTGTCGGTCTCGCCGAGCACGCGCTAGTGTTGCCGAGCACCCACTAGCCGTGCAGACCACGTACCGGCGTTGTCCGTACCCACACACTACGGATCGAGCTAGAAGAGGAAGGGAGAACATAGCAAGCACGCACAATACAAGACAACAGCGTTGGCCGAAGCCCTGTCTGTGTGATAGCAAATCTGAGCTCTCTTTACTGAGTTGCCATACATGTCTATTTATACAACTCTAACTATCTAGTCCATGTGCAGCGCCCATCTTTGACCACGATAACTAGATAACACGTGGGCTGACCTGCTGCGCCACCCCTTTGCCTGTTCCTACTGATCTTTGTAGGTGAGCCGTGCTGGCGCACACACTACTCTGGCTGACTCTTGTATCACGGCGAGGGGGCAAAAGTCGGCACCGCCTTCCCTTGCTGTGTTCACACACAGCAGGCAGCTAAGTCGGCGCCGCCTTCCTCTGCTGTGTTCTCACAAGGTGGCAGTAGATTAGCTAACAATCTTCCCCTAATTCTACTGCTAACCCTTGTAACCCCTCCATGCCAATCATCTCCTTCAGCTCCGTGAGTCGAAGTCTTCCGAGCGGCTTGGTGAGGACGTCCGCGAGTTGCCGACTAGTTTCGACAAACTCGATGACGATCTGCCCTCCATCAACACAGTCCCTGAGGAAGTGGAACTTCACGTTGATGTGTTTACTCCGGTCGTGCAGAACCGGATTCTTTGCGAGGGCGATGGCGGGCTTGTTGTCCACCATCAGTGCTGGTGGGTGAGCTTCCACGCCGGTTAGCTCACCCAGCAGTCGGCGTAGCCACACAACTTGGCACGCCGCTGTGGCCGCCGCTACGTACTCTGCCTCGCACGTAGATAGCGCTACCACCTTCTATTTCAGCGACAGCCATGAAATTGGGGCTGACCCGAGGAAGACGAGTACGCCAGAGGTGCTCCGTCGTCCGTCGATGTCCCCCGCCATGTCTGCATCGCTGAACACCGTGAGCTGCAGCCTACTTCCCCCAGTCTTTGGGAAGATGATTCCATGATTCACCGTCTCCTTGACGTAGCGTAGTAGCCGCTTTACCGCAGTCCAGTGATCCTCTCTGGGATCCTTCATGAAGCGACTGACGTAGCCCACGGTGAACGCAATGTCTGGTCTTGTGTGGACTAGGTAGCGCAGACCGCCGACGATGCTCCGGTAGAGTGTTGCATCTACTTTCGCCGCGGTGCTATCCTTCGTCAGCTTCAGCCGCTCCTCCATCGGAGTCACGCATGGCTTGCACTCCACCATGCCGCTCCTCTCCAACAGCTTGGAGGCATACGCGCTTTGCCCGAGCGTGAGTTCCTCCTTCCCCTGTCTCACCTCGATGCCGAGGTAGTAGGAGAGAGCGCCGAGATCGCTCATTCGGAAACGAGCTGCCATCTCTCGCTTGAAGCTGTTGATATTCTCCGTCGTCGCGCGCGCGGTGATGATTAAGTCATCCACATACACGCCGACCACGAGTTCTTCCTTCCCATCGTCGGCGTGTAGAAGCGCGTGCTCGGTTGCACACCTCTGAAACCCAAGCTCGCCCGGCGTGGTGTCAAGCTTGGCGTTCCATGCTCGAGGGCTTGCCTCGGCCACCAGAGCGCTTTTTTTGCGATCGGAGCACCACGTGCTCCTCTCCCTTGACAACGAACCACGGAGGTTGCCTCGACGAAGATCTGTTTCCACCAGCTTCGCCGTTGAGGACGGCCGATTTAACGTCCATGTGATGGACGCGCCGATCCTTTTTGCCGCCAAAGCAAGTAGCAAGCGGACCGACTCCACGCGCGCGCGCATCTTGGTGCAAAGACCTCCTCGAAGTCGATGCCCTCGCTATTTGGACAAAAGCTCTCGGCGACGGTAGGCGCGCTTTGTACTTGACAATGGCGCCGAGCTCGTCTTTTGACTTTGTACACCCACTTCGAGCTGATCGGACGGCATCACGGGGTGGATCGACGAGCTACCAAGTCTCGTTTTCCTCAATCGCCTTCATCTCCTCCAGCATTGCCCGTCGCCAGTTTCCATCGCGTTCGGCTAGCGCGAACGTGGGTGGTTCCTCTGCACTGACGAGTAGCAGCTCTGCGTCGTTGAGCAGCCTACCCGCCATACCTGAGGGACCTGTGCCGCTGACAATGTCGTCCAGCCTGCGGAACTTCAACTCCTCACCTTCGTGGTAGGCGTCCACGAACTCAGTGATGTCACTTGGAGGTGAGGCGAACTCGATCAGGGGTGATGGAGTTCCTTCTTCCGCCGGAGTGCCCCCTGATAGCTTTTGAAGTGCTCGGCATCGCTTCGATCGCTTCGTCATAACTCCTGCAGTGTTCGGCCACACTGTAGGAGTGCCCAGCCTCAGTCTTGGAGTGGTCGGAACCACAGTAAGACGTCTTGGCTCCGCCACGGGAGTGCTCTGATACCACTTGTTGGCCCACGGTTAGCCTCCCGACCACTGAGATGATCTCCAGACCACTCCGTTGGTCTCACAGGATCACCGGCTCACGACAGTGAACCACTCCAGCCGATCTTGCCGACCACCGGCTCAGGCGAGTGGAGCACTTGTCGGTCTCGCCGAGCACGCGCTAGTGTTGCCGAGCACCCACTAGCCGTGCAGACCACGTACCGGCGTTGTCCGTACCCACACACTACGGATCGAGCTAGAAGAGGAAGGGAGAACAGAGCAAGCACGCACAATACAAGGCAACAGCGTTGGCCGAAGCCCTGTCTGTGTGATGGTAAATCTGAGCTCTCTTTACTGAGTTGCCATACATGTCTATTTATACAACTCTAACTATCTAGTCCATGTGCAGCGCCCATGCTGGCACAGTAAATAGATAAACCGGATGGGGCTGACCTACGCGCTGGCCCTTTGCCTGTTCCCTCTGATCTTTGTAGGTGAGCCGTGCGGCGCCTGCACCTACAGCGGCTACTGTATCACAGCAGGGGGCAAAGTCGGCGCCGCCTTCCCTTGCTGTGTTCACACACAGCAGACAGCTAAGTCGGCGCCGCCTTCCTCTGCTGTGTTCTCACAAGGTGGCAGTAGATTAGCTAACACCCCATCCTGAAAGACAGAAGGAAATTAAAAGGCACACCTGAATGCATGTATCAGTTGGGTTGATGAGGGTGAGTCACGCAATTGAACAAAGACTTATTGTTGCTAGGCTGCTTACCTCAGCTGATGCTCAACATACATTGCATAAATATCATTAGTTGAGGATAAGGAGAGGCGTCCAGATAGATAGATAGATCCCTCTCGTTCTCGGTGTCTGTTAGTATCACACACACTTTATACTTTCTAGTAAGAAACACTAGCTAGCTAGCTCTGCCGCATACCGAATGAAAAAGAAAGCAAGCAATTCCTTATAATAAAGTAGTCATCTCTTCTTGGTGACAACTATCTCCACCACCTGACCTAAGTAATGACCAGCAAATAAAAGTAGCGTTGTTACTGTTTACATACACAGACACACACAAAAAAAGGCATCTCCTGAACATACATATACATACATACCAGTATAAAATATATGGTTAGAAGTGAAGGAAGAGAAATTTATAGAATTGGAAGAGAGAGCGAGGCGTGTGGGCAGAGGGGACGACATGCCATTGTCATGTGGGAACGACCATGGAAAGCGAGACATCACCAACCAACCAGAACCAGAATCAGCAGGCGGATCATATCATAGCAATCAAATATGCAAAGCATGGCCGAGAGATATAGCTAGAGCGAGCACTGTACCAGAAAACGAAACGAAAGCATGCAGGCCACATGCGTGTGATGAGGTAGCTCACGCCTCACGCACCTTCTCCGGCTGGCCTTCTTCCCCAGCCACTCCATCCACAAGTCAACAAGACACTAGCTAGCTAATAGTACTAGCTAGTAAGCGATCGATCATCGACGATCCACCATCGATCGATCGAGAAGCTAAGCTCGTGAAATACTAAAGACCAGGAGGAGGATGTCGGACTGGGGCCCCGTGGTGATCGGGCTGGTGCTGTTCGTGCTCCTCTCGCCGGGGCTGCTGGTTCAGCTCCCCGGCCGCCACCATTTCGTGGAGTTCGGCAACCTGCAGACCAGCGCCGTCTCCATCCTCGTCCACTCCATCATCTACTTCGCGCTCATCACCCTCTTCGTCATCGTCATCGGAGTGCACATCACCACCGACAACTAGCTACCTGCTAGCTACCTATAATATATATCTCCATCACCACCTTGTTGATCATATCGTCTTTTGATTAATTTCCTCCTCTCTTCTTCATTATTTGCTTCTTTCTTTTAATGCATGCATCTGTATTACTACATCATACATACATGTCTTCCTATACTTCTGGCTCCTCTATGTCCTTCATCAGCATACTAGAGTGTCGTGTATGTAGTAAGGTGGATATGTAAAGGATTTTTTTCTTTTTTTGCCCCCTTGCAAATAAAAGGGTCGGACCAACTCTTTCTTACTTCAGGTACTTTTTACTCGTCTTCTCCAAGCTTCTATATTTTCTCTCGTAACAACTAGCATATGTAGAAGCATGTACTCCCTCAGGTCCCAAAATAAATGTGTTCTCGCTTCTCGAAAAGTCAAATGTTTTTAACTTTAACCAAATATATACAATTTTTTTTAATATTTATAGTACATAATTAGTATCATTAGCTAACTCGTTGAATCTATTTTTATAATAAACTTATTTGAGAGATACAAATGTTGCTAATATTTTCTACAAACCTAGTCGAACTTAAGAAAGTTTGACCGGCATAAATACCATAGCGACACTTATTTTGGGACAAGGGATTATGTGTTATCTACTATATATCGTAGCCATATCATAGTGAACTGTGCATTGTGTGTGTTATCAGATCCATTCTTTGAGTATTCTAACTAGTTAATTAGCAAAATTATCTATTGTCCCAGATGTTAATCCCTCCGGCTACAGAAGAGTGATATTTTTGGTATCTCGTAACTAACCTAGCTATTGGAACTTTTATTATCAATCACTTTGTGATTAAGGTGAAAGCATCTAGACCCCTATTTGAGTTTTGGCGATTAATGACGACACGAGATTATTATGACTAACGTGTATTTTGTAGAGACAATTTGAGTTAGGTCATGGTAATGGAAATTGATTGGGCAATCATGGTTGTCATGCCCCTGTCGATGGAAATCGTTTCGGTTTTCAAAGGATGGACGACAATGTTAAGGACGGACTAGTTCTAAGTGTTGTTTGACGTTAGAGAGACACTTAGAGTAGTTTAAGACTTTGTTTTTCCTTGGGTCATACTATTAAGGGAGGTATGGACTAGTAGCTTCACCTAAGTGAGTCTAATGGATTAGTTGTGGTGCACACATGTCAAACTTAGCACTAGGTAGCTCAGGAATAGCCCTAAGATCGATAGAAGTCAACTTCGTTCTCGAAGGATTTCGAATTGGAAGTGAATGGAGAGTCAAATGACTGACCGAACGCTGGATTGGTTGTGACCAGACACAGCATGAAGAGTCCGGTCAGTTCATTTGATCAGCAGCAACAGTCATGTACTGACCGGACGCTAAACAGTACATGACCGAACGCTAGGGTGCCTGCGTCCAATCAACATCAAAGAGCATTCATAGGGGCATTTTGCTGACCGGATGCGTCCGGTGGGTGATGACCGGACGCAGGTCAGAGTCCAGTCAGAGCTAACGGCTCTATCTGTCACAGTGACGTGTACTACTGACCGGAAAAGGTCACCCTGACCGGTGCGTCCGGCCACCCCAAAACTTGCTGAGTTGGCCTCCAACCGTTATGTTTTGAATAAGGGGGTATAAATACTTATCCCACTCGTTCATGGGAGGTCTCTTGCCCAATTGTTCAGCTGTGAAATACCTTTGGAGTGCAAGAGAGAGCAAGAGCATAGTGTGGTGATTGAGAGTTGATAATCCAAGATTAAGGACCTCACTAGTGCATAGGGAGTAGCAAGTGTGCATCCATCTTTCTCATTAGACTTGTCTTGGTCAAGTGAGAGTTTGTGATTGTTACTCCTGGTGATCGTCATCACCTAGACGGCTCGGTGGTGGTTGGGAGCTTGGTGATCATCTGACAGAGCTTGTCGATGATCCAAGTCATGTTGTGAGTGGTTGTGGGCGATTCACCGTGATAGAGTGTCAAAGAATCAGCCGTAGAGAGCACTTGATCCTTGCGTGGATCAAGGGGGAGCTACACCCTTGCGCTGGTGCTCCAACGAGGACTAGTGGGGAGTGACGACTCTCCGATACCTCAGGAAAACATCGCCGCGTTCCTTTGTCTGTCTTTATTTTGAGCATTTAGATTTGAGCAATTCATTTCATGTCTTTACATTCCTCGAATTGCCATGCTAGAGTAGGATTGGAACTTAGGATACAAATCTTTTGTGAGGCAAAACAATAGAAACACATTCTAGACACAAGGGGTGAAATGTGCTAACTGTAGGGCTTAATTATTGTAAAAAAATTAGAATTAGTCTAATTCACCCTCCTCTTGGGCATCTTGATCCTTTCGTAAGGGTATAATGAGATTCAACAAATTAAATTCAGAAGTTTTTATGTCTAACTAAAGGTACTTTCATAACCATATAAGTTTTTTTGTGGTTCAAGGGATAGGAATATAGGATATATATATATATATATATATATATATATATATATATATATATATATATATATATATATATATATATATATATACTACTCCCTCCGTCCTGTCCTAAAGAAGAATGTAATTCTAGGTTTTGAGCTAGCCAAACTTTGTTAAGTCTGACCAAATTTGTAGAAAATAGTATCAATATTTAGGTCTCTAAATAAGTTTATTATGAACATACATATTCCACTCCGATGGTACTTATACAGTACCATAGAAATTAGTGTTTTTTATATATAGATTGGTCAAACTTAAAATTGTTAAACTTCTTAAAAATGAGAATTACATTCTTTTTGAGACGAAGGAAGTATATAGGAGAAATTGTAGTGTTGAATTTTGTGTTATGGAGACCGTACGTGTTGATATTCGAAGTGTCTCTCTTTTACCTAGACTCTACCATATACCCAAATAGGCATGCATGAGAGTTAGGAGGACCATGGATCCATCCCCTTATTAGTTAGGTCAGGCATGCATGCTATCATAATAATCAACTTAATTCAATGTCCCCCAACTCCAACCATCTCAGGCAGCTACTTAATTTCTCAGCATCCATCCGCCTCTTCCAAAATTAAATATTCTCTCCCTCTTGGGCATCTTGATCCTTTCATAAGGGTATAATGAGATTCAACAAATTAAATTCAGAAGTTTTATATGTCTAATTAAAGGTACTTTCATAACCATATAAGTTTTTTGTGGTTCAAGGGATAGGAATATAGGAATATAGGATATATATATATACACACACACACTACTCCCTCCGTCCTAAAGAAGAATGTAATTCTAGGTTTTGAGCTAGCCAAACTTTGTTAAGTCTGACCAAATTTGTAGAAAATAGTATCAATATTTAGGTCTCTAAATAAGTTTATTATGAACATACATATTCCACTCCGATGGTACTTATACAGTACCATAGAAATTAGTGCTTTTTATATATAGATTGGTCAAACTTAAAATTGTTTAACTTCTTGAAAATGAGAATTACATTCTTTTTGAGACGAAGGAAGTATATAGGAGAAATTGTAGTGTTGAATTTTGTGTTATGGAGACCGTACGTGTTGATATTCGAAGTGTCTCTCTTTTACCTAGACTCTACCGTATACCCAAATAGACATGCATGAGAGTTAGGAGGACCATGGATCCATCCCCTTATTAGTTAGGTCAGGCATGCATGCTATCATAATAATCAACTTAATTCAATGTCCCCCAACTCCAACCATCTCAGGCAGCTACTTAATTTCTCAACATCCATCCGCCTCTTTTAAAATTAAATATTCTCCCCCTCTTGGACATCTTGATCCTTTCATAAGGGTATAATGAGATTCAACAAATTAAATTCAGAAGTTTTATATGTCTAACTAAAGGTACTTTCATAACCATATAAGTTTTTTGTGGTTCAAGGGATAGGAATATAGGAATATAGGATATATATATACACACACACACACTACTCCCTCCGTCCTAAAGAAGAATGTAATTCTAGGTTTTGAGCTAGCCAAACTTTGTTAAGTCTGACCAAATTTGTAGAAAATAGTATCAATATTTAGGTCTCTAAATAAGTTTATTATGAACATACATATTCCACTCCGATGGTACTTATACAGTACCATAGAAATTAGTGCTTTTTATATATAGATTGGTCAAACTTAAAATTGTTTAACTTCTTGAAAATGAGAATTACATTCTTTTTGAGACGAAGGAAGTATATAGGAGAAATTGTAGTGTTGAATTTTGTGTTATGGAGACCGTACGTGTTGATATTCGAAGTGTCTCTCTTTTACCTAGACTCTACCATATACCCAAATAGACATGCATGAGAGTTAGGAGGACCATGGATTCATCCCCTTATTAGTTAGGTCAGGCATGCATGCTATCATAATAATCAACTTAATTCAATGTCCCCCAACTCCAACCATCTCAGCCAGCTACTTAATTTCTCAGCATCCATCCGCCTCTTCCAAAATTAAATATTCTCCCCCTCTTGAGCATCTTGATCCTTTCAATTGGTATCGGAGCCTCGTGCTCCCTAAATTAGGCTTAACCACCTAGAGCAAGATGTCCCACGGGGATGGACCCCCTCCTATCTTTGAGATAGATGATTTTCCTTATTGGGAATTTCGCATGGAGACAAACCTAGAGGCTTTAGATGTTGGAGTTCTTAGAGCCGCCTCACAAGGCTTCCCAAAACCTAAGGATCCCACCAAACTTCAAGGCGATGAGGTTAACTACGAGAAGTGGAATGCAAAGGCTAGAAACACTCTCTTTAGAGGCCTTTGCAAGGATGTCTTTAACTGTGTGTGGAACCACAAAGACGCCCATGCACTATGGTCGGATATTTGTGCGCTCCATGAGGGAACCAAGAGTGAGTGCGAGGAACACTATCACCTTGTGATGAAAAAGTTTAATTCATTTGAGATGCTTTCTAAAAAAAGTGCCAATGAGATGTATTCACGCTTGAATATTCTTGTAGAGGAAGTCAATGGGCTTAGACTCACACAAATGCAACCATTCGATGTTGTGAGAAAGATCTTGAGTGTCCTCCCCATTGACAAGTATGGGCATATTGTGATGGTGCTTCATCAAGGTGATCTTTCCACCGCTACACCAACTCAAATATTGGGGAAGATCAATGCATATGAGATGTACATGCACATCACTCCACAAGATGGCTCTTCTTCCACCAAGAAGAAAGATTTGGCATTTAAGGCTAGCCAAGAGAAGAGGGGCAAAGCAAGAGTTGATCATGATAGCTCAAGTGACGATGAGATTGATGATGCAAGTCTTGCTCTCATGGTGAAAAGAATCACCAAGATGCTCAAGAAGCTAAACAAGAATGGTGTCAAGTTTGATGGCAAGAAGAAGAAATTCTTCACAAGTAGTAGAAGAAAGCCCATCTCCGAAATGGATTGCTATAATTATGGAGAACTTGGTCATCTAGCTCATCAATGCCCCAAACCCAAGAAAGACAAGTACAAGAAGAAGTACAAGGGCAAGAAAGATGACTCAAGTGATGGAGATGATGATGAGAAGAAGAACAAGCCATACAAGAAGGATGGCAAGAAGAAGGAATTTTATAAGAAGAAGAATGGCAAGGCATACATTGTTGATGATTGGCTCACGGACATTGAATCATCAAGTGGCTCATCCAATGATGAAAGTGAGAATGAGAAGGAGAAGGTGGCCGCTCTTGTGATTGATTCTTCACTATTTTCACCGACACCGCCACCATCATCCTCTACACATCTATGCCTTATGGTCAAGGGTGAACGAAAGGTACAAAATGATGATGATAGTAGTGGTGATAATAATGCTAGCAATGATGAAAGTGGTAGTGATAGTGATGAAGAATTTGAATCACCTTCTTATGATGATCTTGTCAAGTTGCTAAACCAATACACTAAAATCATTAGAAAGACAAGAGCTAAAAATGAAAAGCTAGAACTTGAGGACTCACTCTTAGCAAAATATGACATAGTCGAAAAAGCTAGTGTTGAGCTTAGAGAAGAAAATAAAATTGTGTCATCCAAACTCAAGGAGCTCAAAACCTCTAAAAAGGAGCTTAGAGAAAAACATAATAAACTTGAGGGGATACATAATGAGCTAACCACTAGTTACAATTTGCTAAAAGAAGAGTACACCAATCTCAAGATTAATCATAACAATCTTGTTCTTTCTCATGAGTTATTATCCAATGAGCCACATGATGCTACTAACAATATTGATATAGCTACATCATGTGATGACTTGATTGTTGAGAGCATTGAGCAAGGTTCTAGTAGCAAAGGCAAGAAAGTGGTTGAGTCCAACAACTATGATGATTATGTCAAGCTCAAGAATGAGAATGAAAAGCTCAAGAAAGATCTTAAAAAGCTATCAACCACCAACACAATTGTGATAGAGAATCTTGACAAAGATTATGATATGGCTCTTAAGAATGAGATGCTTAAAGAAGAGAACAAGAGACTCAAGATGGAGAAAAATCATGATGAACTTGGAGAAGAAAACAAGAAGCTCGAGTTGGAGAAAGAGCATCTTAAAACCGGTTTGAGCAAGTTCACAAGAGGCTAATATCTCCAAAGTAAGCTACTCATGAACACCGTGATGAAGATAGATAGAAGTGGTATTGGGTACTTGGCAAATCAAGAAAAGAAAGCTCAAGCTCAACATCAACAACAATACAAGTCAAAGCCTAAGGCAAAGAGATGCTTTGAGTGTGGACAAGAAGGTCACTTTGCTCATGAGTGTCAAACTCCACCACCACAACCCTTGCCCAAGCATGCTAGACCCTTTGCCTTCAATGCTCACTATATGCTTAGAAAGGATTCTAGTGGAAAGATGAAAGTCATGTTCTTAGGTCCATCCAACAAGAATAGACCTAAGCAAATTTGGATTGCAAAGTCACTAGTTGAGAAAGTCAAGGCCCCCCATCAAGTTTGGGTCCCTAAACAACAAGCTTGATCTCTTGTGTGTAGATGAACTACAAGACCGGTGAAAGTTATTGGGTTATTGATAGTGGTTGCACTCAACATATAACCGGTGATCCTTGTATGTTCACCTCACTAGATGAAGAAGTAGATGATCAAAAAAGGATTATGTTTGGTGATAATTCAAAGGGCAAAGTTCAAGGATTGGGCAAAGTTGCAATATGAAATGATCATTCAATATCAAATGTGCTATATATTGCTTCAATGAGTTTCAACTTGCTATCCGTTGGTCAATTGTGTGATCTTGACTTTCAATGTTTGTTTACCAAGAAGGAAGTAGTTGTGTTAAAGAAAGATGATGATCAAGTTATATTCAAGGGTTTTAGATACAACAACCTATATCTAGTGGATTTTACCTCTGAATATACCGACTTAAAGACATGCTTATTCACCAAAACATCACTTGGGTGGCTATGACATAGAAAACTTGCACATGTTGGGATGAGCTCTCTCAAGAAGCTAATGAAGAATGAATTGGTGAGATGTTTGAAGGATGTGAAATTTGAGAAGGATAAGCTTTGTAGTGCATGTCAAGCCGGCAAGCAAGTTGCAAAGACTCATCCAACAAAAGCTTACATGTCAACAACAAGAGTGCTAGAGCTTCTTCACATGGATCTATTTGGACCAACAACTTACAAGAGTTTGGGAGGCAATCTCTATTGTCTTGTGATAGTTGATGACTACTCTAAAGAGAAAAGTCTATTTTTGGCCATCGAACTTTTGGCGAAGTCCGGGAATGACCATCGAACTCGAAAACCAGAAATGTTTCACCATTTATTTTCTGAAACCGGACACAAAAGGCCATGGACCGCAGTCCACCTACACATTCCTGGTTTTGACAGAACTCCTCCCCTTCTCTCATTCTTCTCCTCCAAACCAGCCCTCTCCTCTTCTCACGTTACTCTCTCCTCCCCTTGCTCTCCCATGGCTGCCACTCCCTAAATCCCCTCTACAGCACCAAATCCTTGGGGGAAACTTGCAAATCGGATCGAGGACAACAACAGGAGCAAGAAGAGGTGCATCTTGCATGTGGATCGGTCCTTCCCCATCCCTTCCCGTCGCCCTAGGGTTTGTGGCTGACCAAGGTGAGTTGGATTTCCCCCTTCTCTACACAAGTTTGGTGTTTAGGGTGGATTTTAGCCATGGGAATAGGTGGACTAGTGGGGGAGAAAAGTTGCTTGAATGTTGTTCCTCGGATTTCAAATGAACAGTTTCTGCAGATTTTCTTGGGGAAACGATTAGGGCTACTTAGAGACCGAAATAAGTGTTTTGGTGAACTACAAAGTTGTAGAGGACCTTCAGATCTATTAGCTCGTGAAATTTCATGATTTTATCTCAAGCAGTTTCAGAGATATGTATTTTCGAAATTAGGTTTCATGCTGTGACGAAGTTCTGGACAGAACTGGATGTAGGGGCCTTTCGAAACCCTTAAATGTCTTATTAGACTTTCCAAATATGAGAAGCTTGTAGTACTTTCCATTAGCTTTTCAGATTGGTAAAGATTATGTCGCTTTGTTTGTTGTTTTGCTTGTATATCGGGTTGGGGGGTAGGAGTGCTAAATCCATTGTTTAATGCAGCCACAAACTTGTTTGTCATACAGGCAAGTGATAAAGTGTCCTGGGGATGAATCCATTTGAGTATCTTCCAGTCCGGTTCCATTTTAATGGAGAATTCATAAGAACAGGAAGACAAGTGCAGTACATCGGTGCTCGGATGGAGGTTTCCTTCATAGATAGGGATAAAGTGTCCCTGCCTGAGATTATTGGCCACCTAAAGGACCACTGCAATGTAAGTGAAAGGGCTCTTTTGCATTGGCTTCTTCCTGGGAAAGAGCTCAACAATGGTCTGAGGCTGCTTCTAGATGACAAAGGCTGCTTAGAGGTAGCAGGTACCATTGGGGATGGAGAGGTAGCTGAAATCTATGTTGAAGAACTTATTGCTTCGGAAGAAAGTGAATGTGACGAAGGCAGTGAATATGAAGAGGAGGAAGGAACAAGTGATGAAGATGACTCACTGAATGAGCAGGAAGTGCAAGAGGAATTGGATGATGAAGGACCTGAGATAGAAGAGGATACTCAGCCTGTGCATGCAGCCAATGAATTTTTAGGTGCAGCCATTGTTCCAAGTGGTAATAGAGCTGGGATCCAACAACCAATACAACTTGATGAGGGATGGAAAAATTCAAGGAAAGACAAAGGCAAGCAAGTAGTTGTCCATGATCCAAAGTCTGGGGATAGCAGTGACAGTGACTACTTACCTGGTGATGAGTGTTCTTCTGAGGATGATGATGAAGTTGTAGAAATTCTGACCAAGTTCAGGGTGTTTAAAAGGAGGTTAAAGGCTGGACAGGTAGCCAACTTAGATGAAGTCATATTGGACAGTCCCAAAGAGGTGCCAAATTTGTATGAGATAGAGGATGAAGGAAATTTGACCCCATATGATGGCAGCAGTGATGATGAGGATTCAGTAGAAGAGATGAGTGATGGGGATATTCAGAAGTGTACTAGTAAGTGTCCAAGATTTAATAAGAAGGAACCAATTCCTAAGTTTGAGATTGGAATGAAGTTTAGTGGAAAGAAACAATTCAAGAAGGCATGTATCAAACATGGTCTAGTTGAGAGGAAGCTTATCAAATTCTACAAGAACGAGGCATCAAGAATGATTGCAGTATGTGACTGGTCCACATGTAAATGGAGGTGCATGGCTTCTGTCAATTCTAGGAGTAGTAGTTGGCAGATTGCTAGCTACAATGCTGAGCATACATGTCCACCCAGAAGGGACAATAGGTTGGTCACTGCTGGTAGAATTGCTGCCAAGTATGAGAAGATGATCATTGCCAACCCTGCTTGGGGTCTTGACTCAATGAAAACAACTGTGCAAGAGGACATGTTTGCTGATGTGAGTTTTAGCAAGCTTAAGAGGGCCAAGTCCATGGTAATGCAGAAGGCATTAGATGCTACTAAGGGTCAGTATCTACTCTTGTACAATTACCAGCTAGAGTTATTGAGAAGTAATCCTGGAAGCACAGTTATTGTGAGAAGACAAGGTGATACAGACATTTTTCAGAGGATGTACATATGCCTTGATGCTTTGAAGAAAGGGTTTAAGGCAGGATGTAGAAAAGTTGTTGGGCTAGATGGGTGCTTCTTCAAGGGAGCTACAAATGGTGAGCTGCTATGTGCAATTGGCAGAGATGCAAACAGCCAAATGTATCCTATTGCATGGGCTGTGGTGGAGAAAGAAAATAATGATAGTTGGGATTGGTTTTGTGATCTTTTGTTTAGAGATATAGAGGTGTATGGTGGCACTGGATGGGTTTTCATATCAGATCAGCAAAAGGGAATTTTGAATGCAGTGCAGAAATGGGCTCCAGATGCTGAGCATAGGAATTGTGCTAGGCATATATATGCCAATTGGAGGAAAAAGTTCAAAAAGAAGGAGTGGCAGAAGAAATTTTGGGCTTGTGCAAAGGCCCCTTGTGTCACATTGTTCAACCTAGCCAAGGCAAGACTTGCAAAGGATACACAAGCTGGAGCTCAGGCTATAATGAACACTGATCCACATCACTGGAGCCGTGCCTGGTTCAGGTTAGGTTCTTTTTGTGATTCAGTTGACAACAATATGTGTGAATCTTTTAACAAATGGATTGTAGAGGCTAGATACTTTCCAATTATTACCATGCTTGAGACAATTAGGAGAAAAGTCATGGTTAGGATTCAGCACAACAGGACCAAATCAGATGGGTGGAACACAGTCATATGCCCAAATATCTTGAAAAAATTGAATGCATATATTAATTTATCTGGAGTTTGCCATGCAATATGTAATGGACAAGACCAATTTGAAGTGGTTCACTGGATTAACAGGTTCACTGTGGACCTGAACAAAAATGAGTGTTCCTGTAGATATTGGCAACTATCTGGAATGCCATGTCCTCATGCCATATCTTGCATTTTCTTCAAGACAAATGATCTGTCACCATTCATTGCTAGCTGCTACTCAGTGGAACAGTTCAAAAACACATATGACCATTGTCTATTGCCGGTGGAAGGAATGAATGCATGGCCTGTTTCAGAGAAAACACCACTGAAGGCTCCTGGATATGTAAAGATGCCAGGTAGGCCAAAGAAGGAAAGAAAGAGAGAAGCACATGAGAAACCAAAGTCTGAAAAGGCCTCAAAGGTGGGCACAATTATCAGGTGTACGAAATGCATGCAAATTGGTCACAACAGGTCCACATGTGACAAAAGGAATGGCCAGTCCCATAATGCTTCTCAGGTTTCAAGAGAACAAGGTGGAACTTCATCAAGTGCACCTCACCATAGCACTGCTGCATCCATGAAGAGGAAAGCAAATACAACTCCATGTACACAGAACAAAAGGACAAGGACAACCAAGGTATGGTTCCAAAACCAGTGTAACATTATTGCCAATTTATGATCCTCACAAAATATGTGTGTTCAATGATTTATTTTTTCTTTTGCAAGGCTGGAGGTTCAAATACATTGGCCAAGACATCTGCAAGTGCCAAAGTTGATACAACTCCTTCTGGTTCAGCAACTATGCACCTGCACTCCAATGTGCCATTTACCAAAGCTGGCTCAAGTGTGTCTATCACTATAAACTCAGGGAAAGCTGAAGTTCGTTTGAATGCTCAAGGACCATCCCCTCCAAAGAAGCTCCCGGTTAGAAGACCAGCCAAAGGCCCTATGTTCTTTCTGCCAGCACCTGGTGATGCCATCTGAAGTATCTGTGATGCCCATGTGTAATGCCAGAATGCTGGCTTAAGTTTATTTTGCTACCATCTGAACTATGGATTGTGAGGTGTAATGCCAGACTGTTGGCTTAAGTTCATGTTGCTACCATCTAAACTAGGAATTGTGATGTGTAATGCCTGACTGATGGCTTAATTTTACCTGACAGCATGTGAACTATGAATGTCATGTGTAGGTGGCGTCAAAACCGGCGTGGCGTCAAAACCAGGTGGACTACAGTCGATGGCCCTTTGTGTCCGGTTTCAGAAAATAAATGGTCAAAGATTACTGGTTTTAGAGTTCGATGGTCGTTCTCAGACTTCGCCAAATGTTTGATGGTCAAAAATGGACTTTTCCCTACTCTAAATATACTTGAGTGTTCTTCCTTTATGACAAGACCGAAGTGGCCGCCTGTTACAGGAAGTTTGCCAAGAGAGCACAAAATTAATTTGAAGTGAAGCTCAAGAAGATAAGAAGTGACAATGGAAAAGAAGTTGACAACACAAACATTAAAGCATATTGTGATGAAGTAGGGATCAAGCATGAGGTCTCCGCAACATACACTCCTCAACAAAATGGTGTAGTAGAGAGAAAGAACCGGGCACTTATCACCCTTGCAAGAACAATGCTTGATGAGTACAATACACCCGAAGATCTATGGGCGGAAGCTATCAACACCGCATGTTATGCATCAAATCGCCTATTTCTTCAAAGGTTTCTTGGCAAGACCCCTTATGAGTTACTCAATGGGAAGAAACCGGACGTATCATTCTTCTAGGTGTTTGGTTGCAAATGCTACATCTACAAAAAGCGACAACACCTAGGGGAGTTCCAAAGACGTTGTGATATTGGTTTTCTTTTTGGTTACTCATCAAAGTCCAAAGCATATTGAGTATTTAATCATATCACTAGCTTGGTTGAAGAAACATATGATGTGGAATTTGATGAATCTAACGGCTCTCAGGGAGCACATGAGAATCTTGAGGATGTAGGTGATGAACCATTGAGGGAGGCTATGAAGAACATTTCGGTTGGAGACATCAAGCCCAAAGATGATGAAGATGATGTACAAGTGATTGATCCACCCTCTTCATCAAATGTGCCACAAGATGATGATAAAGATGAGAGAGTAGAAAATAAAGATACTCATGTCTCTCATGATCAAATGGTGGCACAAGCTCAAGATGTTGATGCTCCACAACCTCCCCCTCAAGTGGTTGATAGAAGAAATTCACCCCTACTATAAGCACATCCACAAGATCTCATCATAGGGAGTCCTTCAAAGGGTGTAATGACTCGCTCTCAAAAACTTGCTTCATTTATTGAACATCACTCGTTTGTTTCTTGCATTGAGCCTAAAAATATAGAAGAAGTTCTTCAAGATCTAGATTGGATAAATGCCATGCATGAAGAGTTGAACAACTTCACCCGAAATAAAGTTTGGACACTTGAAGAGTGACCACAAGATGCAAGAGTCAATGGAACAAAGTGGGTGTTCCACAACAAATAAGATGATCAAGGCATCGTTGTGAGGAACAAGGCAAGGCTAGTTACGAAGGGGTTCTCCCAAGTTGAAGGGTTGGATTTTGGAGAGACCTTTGCACCGGTTGCAAGACTTAAAGCCATTCGTATCCTTCTTGCATATGCATCCCATCATGAAATGAAATTATACCAAATGGATGTTAAAAGTATATTTTTAAATGGTTTCATAAATGAACTAGTCTATGTTGATCAACCTCCTGGGTTTGAAGACCCTAGATATCCTAATCATGTCTATAGGTTGCCCAAGGTGCTATATGGGCTTAAGCAAGCCCCAAGAGCTTGGAATGAGCGTCTTTGGGATTTTCTCATTGAGAAGGGCTTCACCATTGGGAAGGTCGATACCACACTATTCATCATGAAGCTTGATGGAGATATCTTCATTTGTCAAGTATATGTTGATGATATCATATTTGGCTCATCAAATGAAGACTATTGCAAAGAGTTTGGTGAATTGATATCAAAGGAGTTCGAGATGTCTATGATTGGAGAGCTTACATTCTTTCTTGGTTTTCAAGTCAAGCAAATGAGAGAGGGGATTTTCATCTCTCAAGAAAAATATACCAAGGACCTTCTCAAGAGGTTTAAAATAGATGAATGTAAGCCAATCAAGACACCAATGCCATCTAATGGACATCTCGACCTAGATGAGGGAGATAAATCGGTTGATCAAACTCTCTACCATTCTATGATTGGTAGTTTATTATATTTGACCATATCTAGGCCTGACATCATGTTTAGTGTGTGTATGTGTGCTAGATTTCAAGCTAATCCTAAGAAGGCTCACATGGTTGCCGTTAAAAGAATCCTTAGATACCTTAAGCACACACCAAGCATTGGTCTTTAGTATCCCAAAGGAGCTAGATTCCAACTAGTTGGCTATTTCGATTCGGATTATGCTGGTTGCAAAATTGATAGAAAAAGCATATCTAGAGGGTGATATTTGCTTGGTAGATCACTAGTGTCTTGGACCTCCAAGAAGCAAAATAGTGTGGCATTGTCCACCGCCGAGGCAGAGTACATTGTCGTGGGTGCTTGTTGTGCACAAATTCTTTACATGAAGTAAACTCTTCTAGACTATGGTGTAATTCTAGAAAAGGTACCTCTCTTGTGTGACAATGAGAGCGTGGTAAAGCTTGCTAATAACTCGGCTCAACACTCTCGCACCAAGCACATAGATATCCGCCATCATTTTCTTAGAGATCATGTTGCTAAAAATGATATATCACTAGAAGGTGTAAGGACCAAGGATCAATTGGCGGATATATTCACTAAACTGCTGGATGAGGCTACGTTTTGTCGGTTGAGGAGAGCTCAATGTGCTTGACCTTAGTAACTTCAATAAAAAATGAGCTCGTGTTGTCCCTTGCATTGCATTTGTTGACACCAAAATTTGGTAATTAATGGGGAGCAGCAAAAGGTCAAACAGCTGGCAGTTCTGATGTGCCTACCATCTTGTTTGTTACATATACGTGATGCATTATTGGGCAACCGGCAAGGTAAATGGAAAAGGATGAGAGGCCAAGTGCTATACGAGCTATGCTTGACATGGATGCCAAGCAAGATTAAGATCGATTAACGAGGAAGGGATATTTAATATTTGTTTGGGCGGGCTGCATAAGGAAATAAATCAAATATATCTTTGGATGGAGATGTGAAGCTTCTTGATTAAAGAAAGAGTCCATGCATGAAGGAAATAATACGATCCCAGTTGTTGAAAGCGTAGTGATTAGTGAAGATGCAAGCCAATAAAGATGCGCCCAAGCAAATATATACGTACATGTTACCGAGCCTTTGTGGGGAAGATTTCCAAGATCGGCTAGTCAAGGTGGGCCCGCATGTGGGAAGAAGGACATTCGCAAACAAAACAAAGCGGTCGGCTAAATGCTTGTGCGGTCGGTTACTTGAGAAGGTGGTGACTCCATTCGGGAAAGCGAAGATGGCAAGCAAAGCCGATCGAAAAGATGAAAGTTGTAATAATAAAGGACTACGAGAGTTTGGGGCAAGGAATCGTAGTTTCCAAGTTTGTTTAAGAGTTCCTTTGTAAATCGTAGTCTTTTAGGACTCGTGTTTCGTCTAGGGTATAAATATTGACCCTCGACCATTGTAATAGGCGTTCACAACCAAATCAATACAACCGCCCCGTGCCAACTTTCGAGTCCTTTTGTCGTGTCGCCGAGTTCTTCGAGAGGAGTCATCGATCCGTCGACCTCCGTAAGTTCCGACAACCTTGTTATCATGTTTAGTATCATGCGGTGGATTTAGGCGTGATGCAAGTAGTCTTGTTTGTTTTCAATGATCGTGCGGGCGGATCTTTGCTTGACAATCAAGAAGTCTTTGCTTATACTTTGTTTATGAGTAGATACCGTAAGCGGCGTGAGGCGTTTGCTCAATATGCTTAGTGGAAGCAAGAGGCAGTTATCGGCTCTATTAGATTACGGCAAAATCTAAATAGATTCATCAAGTTATCCTGTGTTGCATGTTTTAAATATTTTATATATTTGTAACACACTTTTGCCCAATCTAGATTGATATTGTTCGCCCTCTTCTATGGTTTTATTCGAGCTTCAATGATCATTACTTTCATAATACCTTTGCAAATAGATAACATGCTCGTAATGGCTGAATTATTTTAATCTAGATTGTCACATGTTGTGGGTTCATGTATGTTAATCACGTTTAAGTTTTTGACGAAACTAGGTGTCGTCTTGGGCGAGCCTTGAGTTTTAGATTGGCTTAATCGTGTTTATCTACACGTTCCTTCTTCATGGACCCCAACTCAATTTGGATTGTTGAGCTTGGATATGCATTAACGCATAATCAATTTCACTTGTTCAAACATGTCTTCCCATGCATATGCATTCGCAATCGAGATCTTTACGTATGTCCATCCTACGATTAGCGAATGATTTATAAACTTGTTGGCGCATGACTTCCTATAGCTGTATGTCGTTGTAAGTGGCTTCGAGGGTCGTATATACTGAAGCTATCTGGTCTCACCCGACATGTTCCGGTTTGACATTTAATCATTTTATCCCTTGTCGTTTTTTTCGAGTCAAACCGACCGGCACGTTCGGATCACGAAGCACCGGGCACCCGATTGAAGCTACGCCGACTTGTTGTGTGTGCGGCATAGTGCGTCACATTTGTGTCAACACACTTTTTGGCACGCCGGTGGGACACCACAATCGTCATGGCGGTTTACAACAACAACGACATCCTTATGATACATTATGAATATCTACCGATGGAAAAAGACCATCATCGCCCTTAGATTTTGAAGCATGAAGTCATCGGTTTGCAAGACTTGAATGGTTGCCCCTGCATGTTGGTCTTTGTCGCAGTGGCGAAATATTTTATCCTATATATTAGCAGGACTACGAGATGTCATCAATCGCTGCTATCCTCATCGGCCCAAGAAAGCAGTTAGTTTACGAGAATCAAGTGTTTGGGCCGATGATGCCGGCGATAGCCGATTGGCAAGGATTGTTAAAACCTATGAAGTCCATAAGATTTACGTCGAGGACAGCAATACATGAGGGCGTTGATCGGCAAACATATTAAAATTGGCCGATGGAGATATTTTCTTTGTCGATTTGTAAGCGACCAATACGTTCGAAAGGTTGTTTTCATTAATCGGAGTATTGGTGTATACTATCACCGTTGAAGAGCCGATTGATGGACTATCGGCTATCACGAGGGCGACTCTCTGTGACTCGATATATTGCCCAGAGGTTTTATAGAGGTGGTGATTGGATTGTATGATGGCAGCGCATGCCAAGCCCCACCCATGATATGTATTGAAAAGTGCTCGAGCTATATTTAAATAGCATTGATCGATGGATTGTTGGGACGTCGGCTTTGGATGCGAAATAGCCGATGGTGAACCTTGTGTGTGTAATGTGCCATTTGTGCGCTACCTTCGGACCACGTGTTGCTATTGTGGAAGTCTTGAGGAGAAAATTCAGGATGTGCGGTGGAGATAAGCTACAAATTTATATACATATTACACGACCATCTAATCTACATCAAGTACAAGGTGGAAGATATAGCAACACCAAGCAGACGCGTGCATATAGGCGACATGCAAGTAAGCATCACCGCTAGGAAGAGATCAGATTTATAAAATATTATTTGATGGGCTATGCAAAGAAATTAAATGACATGTTAGAAAAAAGGAAAGTTACGTAATTTGGACTCTCTGATGAGCGGTAAGAAAAGGAAAGCATATACACGTATCACGAGATCTGTTGGGATAGCAGCTCTCTTACTTCGACGGCTCCAAGTCCAGATGTATAAGAAGTCGGCTATAGAAGAACTTTGGGAATATTCCAAAGCGAGAGCCGAGATCAGGTTCGGGAGTCTAGTGCCGATTTACAAGTCCGGCGGCCGTATCGATGATCGCTAGCAAGGAAGAGAGATTTCAATAGCCGATGAAGCAATGGATAACACAATCGGTGATTATTTTAATACTCCCACGGAAGGAGTATATTGGAAAGCCTCCATCCATCAACTCCTCTTGAGTGACCTGTGCAGCTGATGAATGAAAATACCAATGAGTAGTAATAAAGAATTATCCGAGTGACTCAAGTTGAAGGAAGCCGATGTTCATGCTATCGGCTAGTTACATGCAAATGCTTAATAGCGAGAAAGAAGACCTACCCACTAATCGGCTGACCACGCCGATTGCGGTGTTTCATCTTGGCGGGTCCCCGAGCAAGTAGAGCGCCCAGCGATGCCATGTTAATTCATCGACTTCTGCTTTGCGGTTCGATTCGCCGTGGCACAAACAGCAAATAGATCGTCTAGCGCGCTCTCCACCGGACGTGAACATGAAGATGATCATCGGCAATCAGCTAGCTATCGACAAGGAGACGGTGCGATGCCTTAATATGTACTGTCCACTACCCCGCAAGACTACAACAAGACCGGCGATGGACGGTCGATCGACAAGCTTCACTAGCACTTTTCAAATGGGCGAATAGGATTAAGGTGAATGGATCCGCCGGATATTTCGGAGCACAAGTACAAAATCGTGAAGCGACTACGAGATTAGAAACACATCTGCGATGTGATCGACGACGGGTGAATGGCGTGCCGGCAGTAAATCGATATCGTGGTGGATGACGCGACGGACGCGCAGACGTTGGACATCATACTAACGGAACTGGGCTGAAGCGTGACCATGAGCACCGTGTTCACCAACTACACCGACTACGGCAAGGGTGAGCAAAGAGCCGATGGACCAATGGAATATTAGCCGAGAGCGGACTACAAAGGAACATCTTCAAGAAAGGAGTCCGTTGAAGGAATCGGCATTCAAGAAAAGAATCGGCTCGACACAATACTTTTTGCACGTACATATATCCGGAACTTTTGGGTGGATCCGATCTGAGTCACCGATAACACCATCGATGATACCCGGTGACCGATCTTCTATGGACCTATGATGAAGCAAATACCGAGCGGTGTTATGTGTGCATGATCCGAAAAGGTGAATTTGGCAATTAAAGATCAAAGGCGGTGAAGGCGATGAGGTATATCTATCGGCTACACACTATTCAAATGAATTCGGTGCCAAATTAATTATGAAGAAGGCTGAATGAGCGAAGAGATTTGTTGCAAGTTTATCATCGAACCAATATTCTACATGTCACATATGTGTGCATGTGTTCGAAAGCTAGTAGCCTAGGCGGTGATTATTACACTTCTTTGTTTTCACATTGGAAAGTTTAGGATCGATGTATGGTTTGGAAAGTAGCAATCATATTGGAGATTGGCAGCTATTAGAATATTTAGGAAGCTTGCACGCTAGTAGAAAAGATGAGAGATACATGGCCGGATTGATATCAGACTAAGACAGGACTTCATGAAGGGAACAAATTGTCTCAGAAATCCTTGCATCGGCTATTTCCTCTTCTATGTCGGATAGCTAAGCTAATGTGATTCTACAACCAACAAGTCGATTCTTTGATTCAAGCCCTCTCAACTAGACATTTGTATCGGCTATGCATTCTTTAATTAATTATTGACATTTCAATGGTGATTGGACAACCTCGAAACCAATGAAGGAGATATTCGCACTAATCGAGTTCAATGCCAATTCAAATCCACAGGTTCATTCGGCAAGCACTTACTACTTGGTAATTAGATTGGTTCGGTTTGTATACCCAGCCGTCACCAACGATATTATCACATTGCCTTTCACGGAAGCAAGCCAAAGTTAATGAGATTAATCATTATTCGGGAAGAGTATCGGCATTGATTAAAAGAGGTTGACCGATTAAATATTGAGCCAATGGAGTTATTTAAAGAAAGCCGATTAACTTTAGTATTAATCATGGCTATTATATTATAATAATTGGAAAAATAATGTTCAAGCATAAAGGTTGAAGGCCCGATCGAATATATGATGTTTGGGGTTATTGATGCTGGCTTCTCCGTTGCTTATTAATCATGTCTAGGTGGAAAAAAGCAAACACTGCAGTAGCATATAAAGATTCTAGATGCACGTGACCGATAAGTGTCTTGGTAAAAGTATCATTATGAATCCCATGTGAAGGCATTTATTGGCTTAAAATGGAGGAGAGCGTACATGCAGATATGAGGTACATGCCCTTACGTGCTTGGCTCGCATATTATTCTTTAGTCCTTGCTTTTCCTATCACTTGTGAACAATCTATCATAGGGTAAGCATGCTATCTAAGTAGTTGATGAATGAGATATGGTATGATGAAAGAAACCTTGCTTCTTTTTGCAAAGTACTTGGGAAATTTTCTTACAAAAATTCAAAATCAATAGCTTGTCTCCTCAATGATGTTGAATTTCCTACGAGCCATATATTAGTCTCATTAAAAACCTTTTACATTAGTCGCTTGCTCTTTGTTGAGTTTGGTCAAGTCTTGTTGACCCTTGATGAGAGATTTATCATGCTCCCAAGATCAAAATCACGTACACGCCACATATGTGTGCTACTTATATCTTTGGAAATGCATAAAAACATGTTTTCATCCACTCAAAGTGTTTCGCTGCTCCTACACTGGGGAAGACAAAAATATATTTGCTAGATTTTATCATAATAAATGCTCCTAGTTCTTGATAATATTTCTCTCAAAAGTTGTTGTAAAAAGAGACATGGGTTATGCAAAATATAAAAGATAGACACAAAAGAGGTCCAAAGTAAAAAGGAGAAAAAGGAAAAAGAAATGATAATAAAGATAACCCATGTTCTCGCAAAAAATATTCTACAAGAGAGAAATATATTTCAGAGAGCATAGTAGAATTAGGTTAGCCACCAAATATTCCACACACATGCACATCTTGATCTAAGAGTATGACACTTCTCTCCTGGGATCCGAGATTTGACCTTACAATATATGCAAGGTAAGTAGGCTACATATTTTTATCCCTACCTGAACTCCACATAGGCTTTTTAGAAGCAGAATAAAGAGAGACAAAGCAATGCTTTGATAAGGAACAATGCACACTGAGCGATCTGAGAGAATCATTTGGGGAGCAAAGCTATGTTTTGATTTTTTTTTTAAAAAAAATTTTTAAAAAAAAAACAAACCCCAAGTTTTCTGAGCAGGAGAAGTGAGGATGACTGGATTCTAATCCGTTCTATTCTTCAACCACCCAAGATGGTGTGATAGACACTTCAGAGTTCACATGTGTGGGTGAGGCTTGGAATAAGGTAATCTGTTGCTAGTGAATTCTTGACTCTTTACCGGTGATTTGAGAGCCGATTATAGTTATAAACTCGGGGGCCACCTCTTAATCATTAAATCGGATGAACAGTCATACCAAGCAAATCATCAAGGCCAAGTATTGCAATCAGATGTCGCTGACTCACGAAAGAAGACCATCGGATTGAAATAGTTCGAAGCATGAAAATTCATACTCCGAACTAGGGGGGCCTGTGTTGACACCAAAATTTGGTAATTAATGGGGAGCAGCAAAAGGTCAAACAGCTGGCAGTTCTGATGTGCCTACCATCTTGTTTGTTACATATACGTGATGCATTATTGGGCAACCGCAAGGTAAATGGAAAAGGATGAGAGGCCAAGTGCTATCTGAGCTATGCTTGACATGGATGCCAAGCAAGATTAAGATCGAGTTAACGAGGAAGGGATATTTTAATATTTGTTTGGCGGGCTGCATAAGGAAATAAATCAAATATATCTTTGGATGGAGATGTGAAGCTTCTTGATTAAAGAAAGAGTCCATGCATGAAGGAAATAATACGATCCACAGTTGCCGGCGTAGTGATTAGTGAAGATGCAAGCCAATAAAGATGCGCCCAAGCAAATATATACGTACATGTTACTGTGCCACTTGTGGGGAAGATTTCCAAGATCGGCTAGTCAAGGTGGGCCCGCATGTGGGAAGAAGGACATTCGGCAAACAAAACGAGCGGTCGGCTAAATGCTTGTGCGGTCGGTTACTTCAGAAGGTGGTGACTCCATTCGGGAAAGCGAAGATGGCAAGCAAAGCCGATCGAAAAGATGAAAGTTGTAATAATAAAGGACTCGAGAGTTTGGGGCAAGGAATCGTAGTTTCCAAGTTTGTTTAAGAGTTCCTTTGTAAATCGTAGTCTTTTAGGACTCGTGTTTCGTCTAGGGTATAAATATTGACCCTCGACCATTGTAATAGGCGTTCACAACCAAATCAATACAACCGGCCCCGTGCCAACTTTCGAGTCCTTTTGTCGTGTCGTCGAGTTCTTGAGAGGAGTCATCGATCCGTCGACCTCCGTAAGTTCCGACAACCTTGTTATCATGTTTAGTATCATGCGGTGGATTTAGGCGTGATGCAAGTAGTCTTGTTTGTTTTCAATGATCGTCGTGCGGCGGATCTTTGCTTGACAATCAAGAAGTCTTTGCTTATACTTTGTTTATGAGTAGATACCGCATGCGGTGCGTTTGCTCAATATGCTTAGTGGAAGCAAGGCAGGTTATCGGCTCTATTAGATTACGGCAAAATCTAAATAGATTCATCAAGTTATCCTGTGTTGCATGTTTTAAATATTTTATATATTTGTAACACACTTTTGCCCAATCTAGATTGATATTGTTCGCCCTCTTCTATGGTTTTATTCGAGCTTCAATGATCATTACTTTCATAATACCTTTGCAAATAGATAACATGCTCGTAATGGCTGAATTATTTTAATCTAGATTGTCACATGTTGTGGGTTCATGTATGTTAATCACGTTTAAGTTTTTGACGAAACTAGGTGTCGTCGCGCATTTGAGTTTTAGATTGGCTTAATCGTGTTTATCTACACGTTCCTTCTTCATGGACCCCAACTCAAAATTTGGATTGTTGAGCTTGGATATGCATTAACGCATAATCAATTTCACTTGTTCAAACATGTCTTCCCATGCATATGCATTCGGCAATCAGATCTTTACGTATGTCCATCCTACGATTAGCGAATGATTTATAAACTTGTTGGCGCATGACTTCCTATAGTCTGTATGTCGTTGTAAGTGGCTTCGAGGGCGTATATACGGAACTGTCTGGTCTCACCCGACATGTTCCGGTTTGACATTTAACTGTTTTATCCCTTGTCAGTTTCTTTCAGGTCAAACTGACTGGCACGTTCCGGATCACGAAGCACCCGGGCACCCGATTGAAGCTACGCTTTTCGGCTTGCTGTGTGTGCGGCACAGTGCGTCACATTTTGTGTCAACAACATTATAATATAAAACATGTTTAATTCTTAGTAATGCACTTAGTGCTTGTCTAACATGGTTAAGATAACCACCAAAAAGCGTGTGAAAAAGCTTAACCTTGGACCAAACTTGACAAGTAACTAGATTTACTTGTATTGCATTGCATATGCATGTGTGTTGCTTTCTCGGTTCTTTTTGATTATCTTTTGAGCATCCACTATATTTGTCCACAAATAGAGAGAGCATTTGAAGCTCCCAATGGTTGATTTCTCTATTTGTCTGGTCATATGTTGCTCCTCACCCTTTTGTTGCTTATTTTCCTAAAAAGAATTATAGCCGAAGGCAAACTATTTTAAATTTTTTTAGGGTTTGAGAGAAGTCTCTCATATCAGTCCCAATTTATATTTCTTTTTGGTCTTATTGAAGTTAGGACTCGATTGGGAAAAAGCGGCACGCAGGATTGAAGCAAAATAGCAGCTAAAGAGTGAATGGACACGGCACCGGACTCTGCTACCGAGCGTCCGGTCAGTACTTCTGAGGAACTGCTGCTGAAGGAGGACCAGACACTGAACAGTATTTGCCCAGCGTCTGGTGTGACATGCCTCCACGTCTGGTCATGTGCGTGTTGATTCTCGAGAATGATCGGACTCTATGGCACGTCTGGTCACGTGTCATCGGACGCGTTCGATCGCCATTTGGGCGTTTATGGACCTCTCTGTACTCGACCAGACTCTGGTTTGCTCCGGTCATTTTCACCGACGTGTTTGGTCGCTTCAACTCGTGTGGATTAGATCCATTTCTTCTGTAACTGTCACGAGGGGGCCCTCATTTATTTCACCACGTCCACGCTACCCTACCCTAGCTGACGCGCCGCCCTCGCATCTCTGCCGTTGCGCCTGCGCCTCCACCACCAAGCCCGCGCCGTCCTACCATAGCCAATGCACCGCCCTCGCATCTCCGCCACCGCGCCTGGGCTCTCCGCACTGGCGCCCTTCTCGCGCTCCCGGTCCTGCTCTCGCCGCGCCTTATCGTGCCTGCCCGATGCTCGCCACCTCCATCGGAGTTTCCTCCTCGCCTCGACTCATCGGTGTCTCGGCTCCCTCTAGTGACCTCACGCATCTTTCTCTCGGCGCCCTGTGCTCGCACACTGATGATTCTCTTGGTCGGCTACCATTCCTCCAGTGACTTACCTTTTCACAGGGATTCTTCTTGTTGTAAGGTAGTAAGCCAAATTCATTCTATTCGTACCTTACTGCTTGCTTCCGATTAGGATCTCGCTCATCTCTAGAATATAATGTGCTGCTTATGTGTATTCCATCTATTTCTATCCATGTAGCGAGACAGTTCATTTGAGGTTACTTAGCAGCTGCTAGTGGCAGTTGAACCCGGGGCCAAGCTCGCGAGTACGAAATAGAGGCCAAGCCTCTTGAGTGTTAGTGGTTCTTGTCAGCTTCAAAGATGGCACATTGCAAGAATGTCGGGGGTGGTCCCGGCGATGAGGATCCAAGGCCTCCGCCTCACCTGACTCCTCATCAAAAAGTGAAGGCAAAAAAGACTATAAAGAAGAAGCGCAAGTTCGCTGATGTTGAGGCATAGAGGGCAGCAGCAGTGGCAGCCGTCGCAGAGCGTGCCAAGAGAGGTGGATCTAGCAGTGACATTTGCATAGGCGATCAGTTGTTACCAACTCAGATGGCCGTCGTCGAGAGGATTGAGGCTAGTCTTAGTAGTCCACCCAGGACTATCATGCTTGGAGGATGGCGTGTCTCTTTAAAGGATGCTCCAGAGGTCTCTCGTGTAGAGGAGAGTTAGACTCAGCGGGTGACTGAGCAGCAGACAAAGCCGGCAAGGCAGACAGAGAATGCTCAATAGGTAGAGCAGGCAGCATAGCCACAGCTTCAACACTCTAGTCACACACGCACTCAGGTGTCACCAAGGCCACAGACATAGAGGCGGGGCTCTCGTCCACCTCCTAGACCATAGGGTCCGCCTCCCGTGGTACACCTTGACCTGAGGTTAGCCGCAGCCAGACAGGTGCAGCATCTACGATTCGTATAGTTTGAGGATTGGTTTCCGCCGGGGCAGGATGAGCGTGCCTCATAGCACTTCTACACTATGTTGCAGGAGGACTTCTATAGTGCATATCTCAACAGCGGTGTTGATTTTAGATCTCAGCGGGTCTGCTCCATAGAGTCTCTAGTTGCAGCTGCAGGCAAGCAGATCTGTCCTCACCTTTCTTATCTGTCAGGCTTGTCAGATCTCCTTGGACGGACTGGTCGGTATGTTCCATCTTGGGTCCGTGAGTTCTACTCCTCCTTGTGGATTGACCTGAGTCATAGGTTTATTCACTTTGCTTTCTGAGGGTGTGACTATAGGCTCTAGAGCTCGAGGGTCAGAGAGATACTGAATTCCAGAGTCACCTATTCATCTTCACAATGTATGCTATGGACAGACAAAGCCTCCGAGACGCCCTCATGGAGGACTTGTGCCACCTACAGATCTTGTCAGACCATGCTTCATAGAGCTATTTGGTGAGGGGTCGAGCAGGACACCACATGACCTTACACCTACAGCTCGGCTCCTTGATGCTATTATGAGGAGGACTCTGCTCCCGAGGATGGGCTACAGCGAGGGCCTGACTCGAATTTAGCTATGGCTAGTGCATTACCTGGTGTCTCAGACTGTCTTTGATATTTGGGATGTGATGCTTTCAGAGATGGAGGACACACTAGTAGAGGGCTTCAGATGTCACCGTCAGCTACCTTATGCTCATTGGATCACTTTCCTACTCTGAAAGGCAGTTCCACATAAGTCCCTAGAGACAATGGTAGAGTGGATAGGTTCTACCACTAAGTTTCCACAGTACGACATGAGCTAGATGCTACATCACAGTCGTGCGAGGACACCTCAAAAGCCGAGCCATCGCCCAGAGGTACTAGAGACAACAACTCAGTAGGATGAGATCATCAGGGGCATTGCAGAGACAGAGGAGGAGGAGCTAGATGCCCAGCAGGAAAATGTGGTCGAGAATGACCCTACTAACAGCTCAGATGATGACTATCAGTCGATTCCGCAGATGGCTCCTCGACCACATGACAGAGATGCTAGTGGCTACAGGTCAGCTCCACCACAGCCACCGCAGACTGACCCAGCACTTCTAGCTATACTTGAGAGGATGAGACAGGACCAGGCACACCAGGCACAGGAGACCGCAGCTGCACTTGCTCAGGTTTAGGCATAACATGATGAGTTTCAACAACAGTAGTAGGCCATGCAGCAGCAGCAGCAGCTTATGATTCAGCAGCAGTTACTTGGCTTCATGCAGCATGTATTCACTGCTATTGGGGTTGCTCCTCAGTAGTCTACAATTCAGATAGGCCAGTCTGCCACCACCACTCTAGTGACTCTAGCTCAGCCCAGTGGGCTTCCGAGTCAGAGATAGCCAGCTCCTCAGTTTGCCTCACCTACAGAGCAGGTGTTTCAGTGGTTTGCTTCACCAGGGATAGCTCAGGGTCTGCACTTTACTCCTATTGTTACGGGCTTCACTCCGACTCAAACTTCTTCGGGGTTAGTGACAGACACCTCAGTCTCCAAGAGTCTCGGCGCTACCTTCAGTGAGCTTACAGGGTAGACTACACCTCCAGTGTTTCGAGTCTCTGTCCCTACCACAGCAGCCCCAGTTACCGGGACTACCGAGATGATTTTGTCGTTTGTTGCATCATCCGAGCCACCTCAGATAGTCACTCCTACACTTGAGGCTTCAGCGATAGCGATAGCGACAACGGCAGATGTGGCTCCACTTCCTACAGTGACACCTCTAGAGTCATAGGCTGCGCCAGTTACTGAGCAAACCCAGACCGCTTCACCTTCACCTCCAGCGATAGAGGGTCAAACTGCTCAAAGCTCAGGGTTAGACGGTGATGCAGCTCAGTTCTAGATCTCTCATCGCACCTCAGCGTCCGACTCGTCTGCTCCTGTCCCGCCGTCTAACCCTTAGGTTTTGGTGCTTGTCGCCAAAGGGGGAGAGGGAGCGAGTATGTTAGATCTAGGGGGAGCGTGTGAGATGGTCTCAATTCATTTCTTTTGGTCTTTTGTGTGTGATACTTCATGCATTCATGTTTACTTTCATGCATTGTATTATATACATGTGATTGTGAGACTTATGTGACATGTGTGCTCTCTACATTGATATATATATATATATGTCATGTCACTTGGTCATGCTTATTTACTGTGCTTCCGCATTTTACTCCGTTTCAAATGATCTTTACTTCATGTACTCATGATTAATTCATATTTTTTGAGTACACCATGTTGGCTTGGGTCATATAAGCATGCCTAACTCCTTTGTTCTTATTGTCAAATGCTTATATGAAGCAAGCATATTGAAAACCTCACTCATCTCTATTACATACTCGAGGTTGTGTTGTCATCAATCACTAAAAAGGGGGAGATTGAAAGCATCTACGCCCCTAGTTGGGTTTTGATGATTAATGATGACACGAGATTACTATAACCAACATGTGTTTTGCAGAAGCAATTTGAGTTAGGTCATGGTAATAGAAATTGATTGGACAATCATGGTTGTCATGCCCCTATCGATGGAAATCATTTCGGTTTTCAAAGGATGGACGATAAGGTTAAGGACGAACTAGTTCTAAGTGTCGTTTGGCGTTAGAGAGACACTTAGAGTAGTTTAGGACTTTGTTTTTCCTTTGGCCATACTATTAAGGGGGTATGGACTAGTAGCTTGACCTAGGTGAGTCTAATGAATCGGGTGTGGTGCACACATGTCAAACTTAGCACTAGGTAGCTCAGGAATAGCCCTAAGATCGATAGAAGTCAACTTCATTCTCGAAGGATTTCGAATTGGAAGTGAATGGAGGGTCAAATGACTGACCGGACACTGGTTTGGTTGTGTCCGGACACAGTGTGAAGAGTCCGGTCAGTTCATTTGATCAGCAGCAACAGTCATGTACTGACTGGACGCTAAACAGTACATGACCGGACACTAGGGTGCCTGCATCCTATCAACATCAAAGAGCATCCATAGGGGCATTTTGCTGACCGGCGTGTCAGGTCACCCCAAAACTTCCTGAGTTGGCCTCCAACCGTTATGTTTTGAATGAGGGGGTATAAATACTTATCCCACTCGTTCATGGGAGGTCTCTTGCCTAATTGTTCAGCTGTGAAACGCCTTTAGAGTGCAAGGGAGAGCAAGAACGTAGTGTGGTGATTGAGAGTTGATAATCCAAGATTAAGGACCTCACTAGTGCATAGGGAGTAGCAAGTGTGCATCTATCTTTCTCATTAGGCTTGTCTTGGTC
This sequence comes from Miscanthus lutarioriparius, assembly GCA_904845875.1. Taxonomy (NCBI): domain Eukaryota; kingdom Viridiplantae; phylum Streptophyta; class Magnoliopsida; order Poales; family Poaceae; genus Miscanthus; species Miscanthus lutarioriparius. The sequence goes on along the minus strand of CAJGYO010000016.1, from coordinate 79,450,700 downwards.
AAGTGAGAGTTTGTGATTGTTACTCCTGGTGATCGCCATCACCTAGATGGCTCGGTGGTGGTTGGGAGCTTGGTGATCATCCGACAGAGCTTGTCGATGACCCAAGTCATGTTGTGAGTGGTTGTGGGCGATTCACCGTGACAGAGTGTCAAAGAATCAGCCGTAGAGAGCACTTGATCCTTGCGTGGATCAAGGGAGAGCTACACCCTTGCACGGGTGCTCCAACGAGGACTAGTGGGGAGTGGCGACTCTCCAATACCTCAGGAAAACATCGTCGCGTTCCTTTCCGTGTCTTTATTTTGAGCATTTAGATTTGAGCAATTCATTTCATGTCTTTACATTCCTCGAATTGCCATGCTAGAGTAGGATTGGAACCTAGAATGCAAAACTTTTGTGAGGTAGAACAATAGAAACACATTCTAGACACAAGGGGTGAAATGGGCTAAGTGTAGGGCTTAATTATTGCAAAAAAATTAGAATTAGCCCAATTCACCCCCCTCTTGGCCATCTTGATCCTTTCATAAGGGTATAATGAGATTCAACAAATTAAATTCAGAAGTTTTATATGTCTAACTAAAGGTACTTTCATAACCATATAAGTTTTTTTGTGGTTCAAGGGATAGGAATATATATATATACTACTCCCTCCGTCCTGTCCTAAAGAAGAATGTAATTCTAGGTTTTGAGCTAGCCAAACTTTGTTAAGTCTGACCAAATTTGTAGAAAATAGTATCAATATTTAGGTCTCTAAATAAGTTTATTATGAACATACATATTCCACTCCGATGGTACTTATACACTACCATAGAAATTAGTGTTTTTTATATATAGATTGGTCAAACTTAAAATTGTTTAACTCCTTGAAAATGAGAATTACATTCTTTTTGAGACGAAGGAAGTATATAGGAGAAATTATAGTGTTGAATTTTGTGTTATGGAGACCGTACGTGTTGATATTCGAAGTGTATCTCTTTTACCTAGACTCTACCATATACCAAATAGACATGCATGAGAGTTAGGAGGACCATGGATCCATCCCCTTATTAGTTAGGTCAGGCATGCATGCTATCATAATAATCAACTTAATTCAATGTCCCCCAACTCCAACCATCTCAGGCAGCTACTTAATTTCTCAGCATCCATCTGCCTCTTCCCAAATTAAATATTCTCTCATTTACAAACTTTATTTGATAAGTTTGACCTCACTGTTCAAAGTTAGATATTTGGTTGCTTCTTCATGGATACAACGAAACCAATTGTAAGTGTATATATATGTTGTTCTCAAAGTACCTAATTTCGACAAGAAATGTATTACACTCTTAACATTATTTGAATTGACTAACTAACCATTTGGTAAACTTTGACAAGTTAAAGGGATGGCTGTTTGTACATGGAGTGCGTATGTATGTACACTTTGAAAAGGATATACTTCTGAAGAATTAGAATGGGGAGCGTAGTCACTTATGTTTTGTTTTCTTTTTTAGTTTACACAATAAATACATGTTGTGTAGACGTGACAGAGACGTATATGATCGTCCACTAACCTTTGTCCTATATAGATGATGATAATGATGATGAGACGATTCTTGTTCACCACTGAAGGATGATATGACTGAAGCTGAACGGTGGTAGCTAGCTTGTATGAAGATAAGGCTAAGACTAAGAGCAAGCCAAGCCATGTACAATACATATGGCTCCCCCCTTGTGGAGCAGGAGCACCATGCATCTCACTTTCTGCCTTTGGTTTCGAGAACGTGAAATGTGTTGTCTTCAGTTGAATATCTCTCTCCATTTGCTGTATATTTCACTTTCACAATGATGATCTGATGGCATGGCAGCGTAAGCTCCGAGTCTGACGACATACATGCGGTTGCAAACTGCTAAACTAAAAGAATAATGTTATATTCAGTATGTTTCCTTCCTTCTTTTCCTCTAAACAATTCTGGAACGAATTGCTAATAATGTCAGCCAGAAATGCAGTGGCAGAAATTAAAAAAAAATGACACACATTAGCTGATCAGAGAAGAAAGAGGGGGGAACTGGCAACTGGTTTTCCTTATATATATATATATATATATATATATATATATATATATATATATATATATATATATATATATATATATATATATATATATATATATATATATATAGTTGCATACATTCCTAAAGATAGCATCCAACAAACAATTTTATTAATAGAGTTCCTAAACACAGCATAGCGGCTCTGCACCATCTGTGTTTTAGGCCCTGACGACCTCTCTCTACAATAATATTAGCAGTAATGTCATTATTTATAGAAGATTGGTAGTGTCGCATTCCTCCATCACTTCCGGTGATCCAAGAAAAACATCTAACACAACAGTACGTCGACGGACGGCGATGGGCAAGGCATCATGGAGGACGCCGTCCTTGGTCGCATTGGCGCTGCTGGTGGCGCTCCTGGCGGCAGCAATGGAGGAGCATTCACTGGCTGCCGCGGCAGAGGAGGCGGTTGTGGATGCTGATGCACCGGAAGCTGATGCGCCAGCGCTGGCGAACGAGGACACGACAGCCGGCGGCGGCGGCGACGGAGCTCCAGCACCAGCGCCGGCGAGCGAGGAACCCAGCCACAAGACGACGATAGGCGCCAAGGCCAAGGCGGGGCTGCACACCATGATGAAGGGCATCTCCGCGGGCAAGAACAAGCTGGAGTGCAAAGTCCTGGGCCGCCATTGCCCCGCCTCTGAAGCTCCCTCCGCCCAGTAATTAATTAATAAATAACATAACAACAACAAAAAGCCATATATGACATGATCCATCCACCACACCACACATTCTTCATTTGTTCATTCTTGTTCAATGCAGTGATCTGCATGCATGTATGAATTATGATCACTCCCCTCCCCTGCCTCTCGGTCTCACAATGCAGTCAAACATGGGTACATTAAGAATTTCTTGTTATTTATATTCTTGATTGATTCTTAACTGGGTACATTAAGAATTTCCAATCGAGCAATTCATCCATCAATTGGCCGGTGATATATATATATTCATTTTGATCAAAAGGGTATGTAAATATAAAAACCAACAAACCAGCAGAGGAATGTATATGAATCTCACAAGTGAGTTTGCAAAGCGCAAGAATGACAGGCAGTCATCAATCAGACAGGAATTCTGTGTTTCAAAAGAAAAGGTGTGGCCGAATACAAAATTCACAATACTGGAATATATCTTCTATATCATCAGAGCAGCAAACCAGAGTGGTAACAACAGAGTACTCCCTCAAGACGTTTTGGCTTTTCTATGTTCATGTCTTTTGCTATGTACTTAGATATACACTATGTCTACATACATAGCAAAAACAATTTACCTAGAAAAGCAAAAAATGTCTTATAATTTAGAACAGAAGGAGTATATATCTTCTTGTTGCCAAAACGAAAAGGCAGGTTAAATGTCGAATTTCTTTGAGATACTTAGTTGCAAAATATAGGAGACATAGTTGTTTTTTAGGAAAAATAAAAAAGGCCACGCATCATTCTCAGACTTTCATAGTTCTAAAACAAGGCATCACTAAGGTTTCCCTCATGGGAGATAAACAGGACAATACTTCCTACGGCCCAATAGGACATAATGGCATTGATTCACTTGGCACAGAATTCTACAGCCAATAAACTGAATGAAATAATGCAGGTTGCAGGCATATATTTGTATCATGCAATGTATTCTTGTTTCTTAATTGGGTATATTAAGAACACCCAATTAAGCAATTCATCCATCAATTTGGTATATATTCATTGGGAAAATTGGTTCTGTAGCATCTAAAGACCGCGGCTTCCGTAAAATACCACTGAAAGACATCGGTCCCGTAAAATACCACTGAAAGGTGCACACGTTAACTAAAAGTCACACTCCGTCGCATTTTTTCACCGAAAACTCTTTTTTGGACCCTTTTCAGCACATCACGTGAACTGGAATGACCTTTGTACCCTTGGCTGGAGGACAAGTCCCAGGCAAACCTTATCCTACCGCATCCTCTCGCACAGACCCGTCCCTCCCAGCTCCCGTGCAGCGCCCTCTTTCCCACCGCCACCGCCCCTCCCAGCTCCTGCGCCGCCGCCCCTCCCCTTCTCTCCCACCGCCGTCGCCCGCAGCCCCTCACAACTCCTGCACCGCGCCGTCGCCCTCCCCTTCTCTCCCACCGGCGGCGCCGCCCCTCCCAGCTCCTGCGCCGCCGCCCCTCCGTCATCCTGGCGTCCCTGAGCGGCCCCTCGAGCCCGGTGTCCTCGGATGCATCCAATGGAGATCCCCGAAGGGTAAGACTGAAACCCTAGCTCGTCCCTTCCTTGTTACTGCTCATTGTTCCTCATATGCTGCTCGTAGATTAGTTGTATTGTAGAAATTAGTTGTAAAACACGTGTGTTGTCAGATACATGGACTGATTTTGTATGGGATTAGAAGTAGGGCATACATGGACTGATTTTGTATGGGATTAGAAGTAGGGCATACATGGACTGATTTTGTATCAGAAGATAGTTGACTGATTTTGTACTGATTCAATGGGAATTGCAACAAATGTCAGATGGATTAGAAGTGAGGATTCACGTGAAAGTGTTGTTAATTTCTGCACTGCTACTATTTTCAGGATTGATGAGAATAATGCTTGTAGAGTAGTGATTGATGTATGCTCCTTCTCAACTATTGAAGATGGTCGAGCGGTGTACCGAAAGGGCAGATGTTTGGAGTGGTGGGTAGATTCAGATGAGTACTCTATCATTGACATGGAGACGGATGTTTTCAAACATTTTGCTTGGGCAAGCAACCAAGAGGCAAATTTTTGGTTTGCAAATAAAAAAGGTCAAACGACTCGCCTTGCTACTGATCAAGAGCTTCTTACCTTGCTACGGGTTTCAAAAAATGTGAAGTTCATCATGACTGTTGATAGATGTGTCACTCAAATGGGGGATCAAAATCAGGTCATAGATGAGGATAATAACCTGCAACTTGTAGTCAGCAATGAAGGTCTAGATAAAGTTGTAGGTCCAGAATATGAAGGTCAAGAATGGGCAGATGAACCAGAACTTGGGGTTTCAGCAGCTGGTCCTGCTAGAGTAGAGGAGGAGGAGAAGGAGCACTATATGGACCATGGTTTTGACCCTGAGGAAGATGATCCGGTTGGAGCAGATGAAGAATGGAGATATTTCAAGAAGCAACAGAAGGAAAAGAAAAAAGTGGAGAAGAAAGGGAAGGTATATGAAGGTACAGATCCTGATCCAGACATTTGTGGAGCATAGTGACACAACAAGGTACAGGGCAAGATGTGTCGATTCAGCTTGTGAATGGAAAATACATGCAAAGAAACTTCTTGGCTGCCCTACTTTACTGTATACATGATTTGTCCATATTTTCATAATGGTTCAGATTTGTTATATACATGTTTTGTCCATATTTTCATAATTGTTCAAATCTGTTATATACATGTTTTGTCCACAATTTCATAATGGTTCAGATCTGTCCATATACATGTTTTGTCCATATTTTCAAATTGTCTCCATTTCAGAAGGGCATACATGCGCGAGCACAAGCCAAGTGAAGGGTAAGGAAGCCACTAAAGGTTGGATCGCCGACAGGGCAAAAGGGATACTCATGTCAAATCCATCCTTGGGAGCAAAGAAGATGAAGGATCAGCTTGAACAACAATTCCCAATCAAACTATCATATAACAAGGTGTGGAAAGGAAGACAAAAGGCACTTGAAGGACTCCATGGCACTTGGGAGGAGAGCTTCAAAACGTTGTGGAGTTTCCAAGCAGAGTTAGAAGCTACATGTCCTGGAAGCATAGTAGAGATCGATTGCAAGAAGAAGAAAGATGGAAAAGTCTACTTCTCTAGGATGTTTGTGGCCATCAAAGCATGTGTGGATGGATTTCTTGTTGGATGTAGACCATACCTTGGAGTTGACTCTACTCACCTCACCGGTAAATATAATGGACAGCTAGCTGCAACAACAGCAATTGATGGGCATAATTGGATGTATCCCGTGGCATATGGGATTTTTTACAAGGAGACAAAAGCTGATTGGACTTGGTTCTTGATGCAGTTGAAGAGAGCAATTGGGACTCCACATGGACTTACAATCCACACTGATGCACAGAGAGTGTTTTAGACACCTCATGCAAAACTTTAGGAAACATTTCGAAGGAGAAGTATTGAAGTTATGAAGTACATGTGGCCTTGTGCTTGGGCATGTACTACTCGAAGGCATCAATGGTTATGGGATAGAATTGTTGAAAACTGTCCAAATGCAGTTCCTTACTTGGAAGCAGAACACAAACAGATTTGGTCAAGAGCTAAGTTTTCAGGTGAGTGCAAGGTTGACTATGTGAATAACAACATATTGAAAAGGGATGTCGTGAGCCCCCTACTGAACTTGCTGCTGAATTACCACCATCACTTCCTACCAAATCTAGGTAAGTTGCATGTTTTTGCTAATATGGTTTCTTTTTTTTCCCACACGCAAAATGATTTGATTACATTGCTGTTCTGTAGTAAAAGAAAGGGAGGATGTGGTACTTCAAAATGCAAGAATGCTTCCAAAAAGTCCAAGAAGAATGCTACAGGAACCTCTACTTGTGAGCCCCCTACTGAACTTGTTGTTGAACCTGGGTAAGTTGAACTTCAAGTTTCATGTTCTAGCTGAATTACCCTACATGTAAAATGACTTGATTACATTGCTGTTATGTAGTAAAAGAATGGGAGGAGGTGGTACTTCAAAGAATGGTACAGGAATAACCTCTACTTCTTTAGTCAGTCAATCACCTGGTACAGCTACAGCTAGCCCCTCTACTTCCTTAGCCATCCAAGCACCAGTTAGTCCAGGATCAACAACAAGAAGGATGGCAGCTTCTGTTTCTACACAACAAGACCACCAGGCACACCAGTGAGTCCAAGGCCAATAACAAGACGAATGGCAGCACAACTGGATACATCACCAGGAGGCATTGCTAGGAGGGTCATCATAAACTAGGCTAGTGTGATCCTGAATCATTTTATTGAACTGTTGCTGTATGAAAAAGTCATGTACTGAACCTATTTTGGGCATGTGTTGTTCTGCATGTGTTGGACCAGACCAATATGATTCCTATACTGTGAACCTATTTGGCCATGTGCTTGCAAGATGTGTTGGTCAATATTAGTCCATGTGTTGAACCAGAATATTTTTCATGTGCTTGGTCAATATTTAGTGCATATGGTGACTTGTATGTGTTGAAATGCTGTCAGTTGATGCCCTATGCTTCATTTTTATGTTTTTAGAGCTCCTGTACCGGTTTGGGGCTTGATTCTTATGTTTTTAGAGCTCCTGTACCGGTTTGGGGTATTTTGGTCTAAGTTAACAGACCTAATGCTCAAATCTAACAGAATGGTACTTTCAGTTCACGTGTGCACCTTTCAGTGGTATTTTACGGGGCCGATGTCTTTCAGTGGTATTTTACGAAAGTCGCGATCTTTCGATGCTACGGAACCAATTTTCCCATATTCATTTCGATCAAAAGGATATATGAACCAACAAAACAACAGAAGAATGTAGATGACATGAGTTGCTCGGGGCAACCAAGCACTTGTGTGACAATAGCTAAATCACTAGTGAGTGAGTTTGCAAAGCACTAGAATGAAGGCCAGTTTGAGCAAATGGGACTTAACACAAGAAAATGACAGTATTCAGACAAACACTCTGCGTTTCAAAAGAAACTCAAGGGTAGAATCAAAGATTCAAATACAAGAATACATTCTACAGATCAGATCAGCAAGCCAGAGTGGTGAAAATATCTGTATGTTTTAGTTGCAAAAAATAAAAGGCAGATTAAGTGTCGACATCTTAGAGATCCTTGGTTGCAAAAAATAAGAGACATAACCCTTCTTTTAAGAAAAAAGGTCACCTTGCCTGGCGAGCACCATTCTCAGACTTTCAGATATCTAAAAGCAGGCATCACTAAGGTATCTCATGGTCATGGGAGATAAACAGGACAATATTTTACTAAAGCCCGTGAGGATATATTACCATTGGACTAATTGAATAATCCATCCATCAATTGGCCGGAAATATATTTATTTTTTTGATCAAAAGAATATAAATAATGAACCAACAAAACAACAGAGGAATGTAGATGACACGAGTTGCACGGGCGACCAAAGTGACAATAGCTGAATCAGAGCAAATGAATTTGCAAAGCAAGATAATTAAAGGCAGTTGAGCAAATGTGTACCTGCTTTACACATGATAATGGCAGTATAGAGACATAAACTCTATGTTTCAAAAAGAAACTCTGTGGTAGAAGCAAAGATTCAATCCAGTGATATAATGCATTCCACTCTTCGAATCAGCAAGCTAACTGACAACATATAGAGTGCAGATTTGGTGCCCAGGGGGCTGGCACCCTCGTTGGCTAAAATACCATGTTGCAATGTTTCAGAAACCATCACAAAAATCATGTATGTAGTACACATAAAGTTAAGTATAGCTGCACCAATTCAGTTAGAAATTCATCCTAGATGCCAAGAAACAAAATAGACAAGCAACCAACCTGCCACTGTTCATCATGTGCTGATAGTGACACTTCTGTTTTTTTAATCTCAGCACCAAAGATGAATTTCAATCTGAATTGTTGTGGCTACACTTTAGGTGCACTACATACATGATTTTTATGATGACTTTTGAAACATTCTAACATGGTATTCTAGTCTTTTAGCTAACGAGGGCGCCAGCCCCCGTGGGCGCCATATGATTTTTCCAACATATATATGTTCTAGCTATGAAAAAGGAAAGGCATATTAAGTGGCAATTTCTTAGAGATCCATAGTTGCAAAAGATGGGACACCTTTTTTGTATTTTAAGAAAGACCACCTTGCCTGGCTAGCACCATTCCCAGACTTTCAGAGTTCTAAAAGCACCCATTACTAGTGTGCACACACAAGAATGAAAAGCAGTGTGCAAATAGGTACTTTGGACATAAATTCTGTGTTTCAAAAGAAAAGGTGTGGTTGAAGCAAAAATCGAAGTACTAGAATATGTTGAACTCATTGGATCAGCAAGCCAGAATGGCAACAATATATATGTGTTCTATTTGCAAAAGGAAAATGCAGATCATATTTTGATAGTGGCAACAATATATATGTGTTCTATTTGCAAAATGAAAATGCAGATCATATTTCAATTTTTAGTCGAAAAAAAGGAGAGACGGTTTCTTTTTAGGGGGACACCCTGCCTGTCACCATTCTCAGACTTCAGAGTTCTAAAAGCAGTCATCACTAGCGTTTCTCTCATGACAGATAAGCAGAACAATATTTCCTATAGCACAAGAGGAGATAATGATATTGATCCACTTGGAACAGAATTCTACAGCCCATGAGTGAACGAAATGCAAAATAGCAATGCTGACACTAATAAAGCATTGTGCAAATCAAGGAAAAGAGGTAAACAGAGGCATCATGCACACAAGAGTTCGACAATAGCCCAATAGTTATACCGTAGAACACAGCAAAAAATATGCAGCGTGGCTAGTGGATACCATTCCAACACAAGATCCGATATATCTTTCAGACAAAAACCTTTTCACCAGCAATTTGATATACCAATTGTAACAAGCATATGCAATATCCCTGGTGCTGCCTCAGGTAGCCCAGTGCAGTGGCATTAGAAATCTACAGTGGGTCCCATGAAAATCCTTGGTTATTTCAATCACCTCAACTCAAAAGATCAAAAGAAAACGCAGAGTCCGCGTATCAGCTCACCCCAACTCACAGAGCTTGATGGGCTACTTACTAATCGGCTTTTGGGGCAGCAGCCTTGACGGCCATGCGAGCGCACGCCTCAAATCTCTTGACTGCTTCAGCACACTTGAGCGGGTCCTTTGCGTTGGTCTTGTAACACTCGAGGCATCCTGCCCTCTCCTGGGTGCAGGGCATGGGGTCCTGGTATGGCAGCTTGAACTCCTTGTCATGCAGCTCCTTTGCTCTCTTGCTGAGCTCTTGGCGTGCCCCAGCTTCCTGCTTCTCCAGCTTCTCGAGAACCGCCCCGCTTTCTTTCAGGATGGAGCGGATGGCTTCCACCTCCGGCATTGTGGCCGGGGGTGGCGGCGGAGCAGGGGTCACGGGCAGAAACATAGGGGGAGGCTGCAGAGGCCACCCAGGAGCAGGAGCGGGAGCGGGAGCGGGGCTGGTCGTCTTGGGTTCGCTCGGGAATTCCAGGGGCTCTTCGTGTGGCTGGACGGTGGGCTTCTTCTTAGGCTTGGGCTTCCTGGCTTTCCGTTTCACCTTCTCATCATCGCGAGCAAGCTGGTCGATGAGCTTGGTGCTGATCTGGATTGTGTAGTCACCCATTGCAGCAGAGATGTGTCCTGCACCAATAGCAAGCATATCAATGGCCATCTTCACCTTGCAAGAATGCTGATAATTGCAAGCAAGATGCAGATTGTTTAAAGGTATGCGTCGTTTCACTGGATTTGTACTGGGTTAGAAGCACATCAAATGCACGATGGTACCGTTAGAAGTGAATAACATGGGAGTACACCCGATAATTTTTGCAAAAATCGAATCCAAGTTAGCAGTAGGCGTAATCCTACATGTGCACCACGTACATACACTTGTAATTAGATCGGATCCGGAAACGAATAGCTTAGGCTCGGTTTCGCACGGCAGGAACGGAAGAGAAGAGAAGAGAAGCGGGTGGGCGTACCTGGTGGGTGATCGTCGCCGAAGAAGACTCCCGACGACTTCCTGGTACCTGGCGGCGGCGGGAGCCGGCCAGGCAGGCGGCGGCGGTCGGCACGAGAGGGAGAGACAGAGAAGGCGGACGCGGGAGGTAGGAGGGGAAAGGAAAAGGAAAAGGAAAAAGAAGCACAGGCTGACCAAGGCTCCGGCGCGGCGATGCTGTTTGGATTCCAAGTAAGATCCCGTGGGAATTTACATGGGCCTTAATTACCCCAGCAGATTTGGTCATCCAAGCAAGGCTTCTAGGCCCGGTCATTCTTCATCAATCTTTTAACTCTCCGATCTGATCTATCCGAACATATATATCTATTCTAGCCCCAACTTTGCCTTCTTATATAGAATAATAATATATATGGCCATGGCCAAATTCATATTAGCAAACCAAACTATGGCAGTGAAGCGAATAGTAACCAATTTTTTATGGGATTGCCAATTTTTGGTCTTGCTTCTCAAGCTCACAAACCAAACATGTCCATAGCTTCCAAATAAATATCAAAATTAAATTCCACTCGTGACCACAAACCCAAAGAGGCGTAGGGTGTGCTTGGCTCCCTCACTAGATGTGTCTGGTTCCTTTGCTGGTCGCGATGCTACCTTGCCCAGCAATGAAAAATTTTGCTAGTGCAAGCCCCGAGGCAACGCTTGTTCCATCTCGATTTCTAGCCGAGCAAGAGTAAGGAAAAAATTTGCTAGCGCAAATCCTGCTGTAGATCTCACATGAGAACTAAACGCGCCCATAATGGCCATTGGCCAGTAACGAGAGATCGGGAGAGAAATGAGGTGGCTTTTCGCAGCGCCGTGGCGAGGGCGGCCGTGAGGACCAGGAGCGGGACGTGGAGCACGCCGTTTCAGTCCGGGAGGATGCTTCAGGAACGTCAAGAATCCATGGCCATGACGAGGCAGAGACGCTTGGAGATCGAGCGACGGGGAGAGAGAATCACGAGTGCGGAGTAGTTTTTTCTGTGGATTGGTGGGGCAGCGAAGACACGGGCCTTCTCCCCTACGCAGATTAGCCGGGGATCCCCTCGTGGATTGGGGTACCCAAAGGAGCCCTAACAGTGGTTAAAATGCAATTAAGAGCATACATGGACCGGGACAACGCAAGAGGACAAGTTTAAGATCCAGCCATGCACTCTACTCCGAAAACAATCACAAAACACAAAAAATTGGCAAATTCGCCCTTCCAAATTTCATGATCTCATCTCATCGAACTTGAGTTCCTCTATCATCAACAAAAACATTAATGCCCATCCAACTAGACTAGCTCCACCTCATCATATCTATCCCATCAAACAGCACAGCTTAAGTCCCCAACACATAGTCCTCGTCTCATTGTGTTGAGCCTGGCGTGTCCACGCCATGGAACTTTCTCCCGGATTCGATGGCCTCCCTGTTTGTTTGTTTCATCAACATGACCAAAAGATCTGAATTAGCACAAGAACAGCATGCTAAACAAAATTAAAGGCATCTTCTTTACAAGCTAGGGAATGCTTCTAACCTGAATGCGCTGACGAGCTCTTTGTTCTCCGGCTCAAGCTGCACCCCCTCATAGAAGGCATTTGCTGCTTCCTCAAACCTCTGCCAGGATCACACCACAAACAACAAATGAATCAGTCATCGTCTAAACACAAATCAGTAGTGAGTGAGTTCCCAATCACATCACAGAGCCCTCGCATACCTGCAACAGACGATGGGCCGCACCTTCCCTGTAGCAAGCTTTCGCCCAATCTGGTCTCAATGCCCGGCATGCTTTCGCATCCTCCAGAGCACGCTCAGCTTGCCCTGCTCGCAGCCAGCAGAGGCTTCTGTTTGAGAGCACTGTCGCATCATTTGGGTCCAACTCTGTAGCCTGAATGCAATTCATACCAAAGTAAGTCTCTTGCGGCTAAACTTACAGCACTCTGGGCATGAAGAATAACAGTCTGATCTCAGGTACAGTTAAAAAGCCCAATTTCAGAGTTCAATATCGTGCTTGGTCTAAGCGGAAAAACCTCCATCTTAGTTACCTGCGTATAAGCATCCACTGCTACAAGGTAGTCCTTTCTTCTGAAGGCATCATCACCTCTTGATTTGGCTTCCAAGGACCTCTTTTTTGACTCTGGTGACACCTGCACATCAAATTAACTAATGTCAGATTTCAATTTTCAGCTAACCTCAACAATTAAATCAAGTCTACCTCTATTTAAGATGATAGAGACCTGTCCCTGATTATGTCCTAATACAAGTATATGACTTGACTGTCATTTAATATAGTACAAGCCCGGACTGACACCAAAACTATGTAACAAGTGCATGACATACCTCAACAGTTTGTGTTCGGCCTGATTTCAGAGATGTTGCTTCCTTCAATTGAGACTGCAAAGTTTGTTCAACAGTTAGCAGACACGGAGAGCTTTTCTTTTTTTGGTTAGAGGTTTATGGATCCTATGGCAATGCAAAATAACTAAAACGGTGATTCAAGAGGCACCTTTTCCCCATACTCTTTAGGCAGCATGTGTTCTATAATCCCATCTACGCTCCAGTTTGAAACACCTGGAATTGGGGATGTTAATGGTAAAAGAAGTTCCACAGCTTCACGGTTATTTCTCCAAGCAGCAACCTGAACTGGCTTCAGTTCATCCTGAGGTAGAAAATCACATGGCAATCAAGTTGTATTTAGTGTTCGTTGGCATGGTCTGGATACGAAGACCAAAAGATTGCTGCATCTTTGTGGATATTTAAAACAGGTCACATAGCATGAACCTGATATTGAAATTTCAGTATGACACTACTTGTTTTATTACGATGAAATACAACTTACATCATCGCAGATATTCGGGTCAGCTCCAGCTTTAAGCAAACATTTGATGACTTCTATATTTCCACTATCTGCAGCAATATGCAATGGGGTTGCTCCACCAGCCTTGACATTTGGGTTTGCACCAGCCTACATTGCATATTATTTGGTTAGTTGCTGAGGTAGAAATCACAGCTGATACTCCCACTGTCTGTAAATAGAAGGCGCAACTCCTCCAGCACCAAAACCAATAAACAATTTAATTTACGTGCGTTCCGAGGAGAGCGTTTTGGATGTCATGCATGCAGGAATGGCCAGCCCATTCACTTCTCCACGCGCGCATGAGAGAACATGCATGCTCTGTGAGTAACGGTCTGTGCATGCGGCTAGGGAGAACAGAGGTTAACAGACAGCAGTAAATGTTGCATGCGCGTGAATGGTGCCAGGAGTCGGCCCCCATGTATACTCGGACTATAGAAAAAAGTGGTTACGCCTTCTATTCACGGCGGAAGGGAGTACAAGGTATTAGTAACTAAGTACATGGAACAATATTGTGCTGCGTGTATCAGTCAACTAAACATTTCAGCTTTTTTCCTTGAAACTCCTTTATGCTGGCAAACAAGCATCACACTTTGCATTGCATAATATAAGCAAGACTGAAAAATAGGGGAACAAGAAATATGCTTAATTTTATTTATGTGCTTTCCTATGAATCCCAAGGGCATTGGACACAGCATGAAGTAAGAAGAAATCGTAGGGGGAAACACAGGTGTTTTACTCATCAAATTAGACTACGTACCTCGATTAGAACCTCCAAGCATGGGAGGGAACCTGCAGCAACAGCAGATAACAATGCTGTGACACCATCATCGTTTTCAGTATTTGGCTGCAAAAAAAAAAGATAAATAAAAAGAATTAGCCCAATTACAACATTACAGGAAGCCTAAATAACTTCATGCCATACTCAGGAATCATGATTTAATTATTGTGCTTCCGGATTGGCACATCTGGATCCAGAGAAACATATGCATCTCTTGCATAGTGGCTTGAAACATTCATACAAGTATAGATGAAAGATGTCACTAATGGCAGATATAAGTCTGGAAAAGGCAAAGAGGTTCATCAGTAACGTTTGCTGCACCTACTGGCTTGGCTACAAGATAATTAATTGATTGTCTTCAACATTTATATTAGTCCCGTTATATCTGTCGGCTTCATACACCTCTGTGCTTTTGTCCTGATCTTGTAGGTTTTGAACACTATTTCGATACATTAGTAGCGAACTAGGGGTCTCCTCTATTGTTCTCCGGACCAAACACAAAAAAGGAAAGGGAGAGATTATTGCTGCATGTTTTTTGTAGTCATTGGTTCAGATCAAGGAGAAAGGGTTGCAATCAGGAAAAAAATTAAATGGTCGTGGAGATAAGTACTGAGGTGAATTGACAGCATCGGAAGAGTTACAAAGCTTAACCAGCCTAATGTTTGATGCTAAACTGAATATGTAGTCAGCATGTTTTGAAAGAATAATCGAAAACCGAGATGCGTTCCATATAATACATGTAAGAGGTACGGTACCTTAGCATTGTGTTGAAGCAGAAGTTTGACGGCATCCGGGTTGCCATGACCAGCAGCCCACACAAGGGGAGTGCCGACGTCGCTTTCTGATTCGACGTCAACTCCCTTGGAGAGGAGAAGCTTCATGAGCTCCGTATTCCCTGCTCAAGCAAAAGAGATGTTGCTATACATGATTTGGTGATTATTGACTGGTGGAGTGGCGGTGGCGCGGAAGGGACAGAGCACCCATTGGCCGCGCATGTTATGTTATGTTACCTATGCCTGCAGCATGGTGTAGCGCTGTGGCTCCTAGGTTGGTGGCCACCGAAGGATCAGCGCCATGGTCAAGGAGGTACTTGGCAGTGTCGAGATGGCCCTGGCGCGTAGCATGGATGAGCGGAGTTTCGCCTGGGGAGGATGAGGAGTATCCAGATGAGATGGCATAATGCATGATACCACACTAGGCATACAGGATTACAGGTGGTGTTTGCATTCATGTATTGTACCGGGCACAGTGCAGTATATACAGTAGAGATGAAAATCAAAGCAAAGGAAAACGGAAATGTAGTATTAGACTGGTACTCTGGAAGGTACCAACCATCATCGTCCTTTGGGTCGACAGGGAGCCCGAGCTCGCCGATGAGGAATTCACAGACGTCGGTGCGGCCCTCGCGCGCGGCGAAGTGGAGGGCAGTGCGCTTGTTGGCGTCGCGCACGGCAGAGGCGACGGAGGCAGCGCCCGTGCCGTCCTCATCGAGCGCCGCGACTAGGCCTGCAGGTAAAGCACCGGGAGAGAAGATGGCAAATACGGCGGTACCGTAGTAGAGAGAGAGAGAGAGAGAGAGTTGAATAGATGAAGGATGACAATCGAATCGGCACGTACTCTTGAGAGACTGGAGATCGCCGGCGCGCGCAGCCTCCAGGAAAGCCTGCACCTTGCTCCGAGCTGCCAATTCCAAGCAATGTGGGGAGTTAACCAAACTGAGAGAGCGAGAAGCGGGGATTGTTTCGTTGGATCCAGTAGAAGCTAGGTACCTGAGAGGGCGGCAGTGGCGTCGGCCATGAGAGAAGCGGAAGCTTGGGTTTCCGACCGGGGTGGGGAGGGGAAAGTGGAGGCGGCGGTGAGGGAAGCAGATTTCTCAGAGCGGGCGAAGACAGGGCAGAAGAAGAGTGGAGTCGGGCCTCTCTCTTTCTCGTGTAGAGTCGTCTACTCGTCGCCACTAGGAACGGAAGGCCCATTAGAGTTAGAGCCCGTTCCTTAACACTAAATTAAATCAGGCCGATTTGCCGGTGTTTAACTGAGGCCCATTTTTTTTTTTTCTACTATCTATATTATATATACAAGTCTTCTTTTTGTGAAAGGAATGTTCACAGGTGTAGAGTTTGTGTGCGTCCGTTCATATGGGTGAGTATGCGTTATAGTGTGTAATTCAAAAAAAATCTTCTTTTTAATGAAAAGCCTCATGCAATAAATTTTGTTGGGCAAGTATTAATAGGGAAGAAGCACCTTAAGAACAAAAGCACACTCAAAACAGAAAATAACCACCCTAACCAATCGACAAAGACAACATCCACAACAACGCATTGCCCATGAAGCCATCAACGCATTGCCCGTAGGGCCTGGTTTCTCTCCTTTCAAATGCACCTCTAAAAACTCTGACAGGGTAACACTAACAGAACAAATGCTTTTTCTGTCGGGTTTTGCTTTTTCTGCGAGGAATAACACATAGAAAATTTATTTTTAATTTGGGCGAATGCAATTTTTCTGTGCGTGTAAGATCTACAGAAAAATTGTTTCTGATGGCGAGCCGATAGAAAATTTTATGTGCGTTATTTTCTGACAGTACACCGTTAGAAAAATATTTTTCTGTCGGTATTCGCATTTTTTAGGAAGAATTCGATATTCCAGTGGTGTGTATTGAAAAGTTTTTTTTATCACGTATCAGCACGTTTTTCATTAAGCACCAGAATTGTATTGAAAAGTAACTAGAGTGTTGAACAAGAGACTAGTATTAAAAACATATATGCATTAAAAACAACTAACTTTGATTATCAAGCCTGGAAGATCCTGCTAATTTTACTCAAGAAGTTCCCTATACTATACTCTTCTTTTACTAAAGTTCCATACTATAGACAAACCCTGGAAAAAAATTGCAGGCCGCGCTTACTTTTACTTCATGGAAACAAGGATGGCAGCAGCGCACACTACTTCTCTGCCCAGCGGCGAGCAATTCTTCTCGTCGACGTCGTCTTGTTGGTCCTTGATACACTGTGCTTCTTGATCGGAGTCGGAGGAAGAGTCGGAGGACGTCCTGATGCCCTCCTCCTCCTCCTCTTCTTGTTGTAAGGAGGCCATGAATTCGGCGTCCTCCTTCTTGGTGTAGTGAAGGAGCACGAGGCCGAGGCCGGTAGGCCACGCCGGCGACCGGAACGCCCATATCTCGACGACGTCGCCGACGTGGGTGTCGTCGTCCTGGCGCACGCCGGAGCTGCGGAGGAAGTCCCCCCAGCCTGTGCGGAGGCGGCACGTCTTGGCGAGGTGGACGAGGACCATGGGGTAGGTGACACCGCAGCGGTCCAGCGCGCGCACGGGCAGCCCTGCCGCCGGAAGCCGGCGTCGTACTCGCGCGGTCTGCGTGATGCCCAGGTAGTTCTGGTTCCGGCTCAGGTAGGATCTGACGAGCTTCTTGCGAAGGACAAACAGCGGCCCGCACACCTTGAGCCTCAGCAGCGTGCAGAGCAGGCCGTCCCGGCTGTTGCTAGTGTCGACGACGACGGCACCGGCACCGGCATCATCATCATGATTCATCTCAATCTCATCCTCCTCCTCCCGCGCCTTCTTCTTCTTCATTTGTTGTCGACTTGATGCGTTCCGACGATCCGATGCCATTTATTTGCTACCTCGGCGCCATGAGCATTGCCTGCTACAAGTAGCTCATCGCCGTGCTGTGCATATATACGATGATTCCCATCCAGGCAGGCAAGACCATGTTGATGATGATGAACAAATTAAAGAGAGGGACGATAAGAAGATGGGATGGATCGTAGTAGAGTAGGATTAGTCCTAGCCTACACTAAAGACTATATATATCATAACGTTACAACAAATCACTTAGCAAGAAGTTATTATAATCTCGTGAATTAGTATAGTAATTATCATAACTCAAAGTGACCACAGAATAAGTTTTTTATATACCAGCTGCAGAACAGTAGTTATATATATATATATATATATATATATATATATATATATGAACTATTACTCTGTAGCTGGCTACAAAAATAACTTATTCTGTAGCCACTTTGAGTTACGATAATTACTATATTAATTTACGAGATTATAGTAACTCCTTACTATGTGATTTACTATAACGTTATGGTAAATATCCTCATGTGTTATAGTAACAACTATCGTAAATATGTATTCACTTTATCGTAAATTAATATATAAAATTATCGTAAATAGAGGTGACTACAGAATAACTTATTCTATGGCCAGCTGCAGAATAACCTTACGTGTGTGTGTATATATATATATATATATATAGAGAGAGAGAGAGAGAGTAGCACTTTTGCAGTTTTGAAGAGCTACGACTACTAGTAGGAGATATAATACGACGTATCGTATCGTATCATTCATGCACACAAGATACAGTCTCCTTATATATTTTTGAGCAAAAAAAAAGTACAGATTTTCGGTCTTCGTTCCGCACTTGCTAGGCTGGATGACCCATCATGAATATATCTAACTAGGGATGAAAACGGTACGGATATTTTCCGACCATATTCGAAACCGAATCCATTTAGAGGGGTTGAGATATGTCCGTATCCGAGTCCGGATATCCAACATCCGATACCGTATCCGTATCCAAATACTCAAATCGCATATTTATGATGTCGATATCCAATCATATCATATCCGACATAGTTGACACTATCCGTATTCGAATCCGAATCCGGACAGAAATATGAAAACAAATGTAATATCGGTGATATCCGTCCGTATCCGATCCGTTTTCATCCCTATATCTAACTAAACCCAGCCCAAATTTAGTCCAAGCTGATACCAATAGTTTCCCAAATTTAGCCCAATCTGATGCCAATAATTTTGAGGATGCCAATAACTAAATAGTCTCTTCAATCTCCATTCATAATTTGGTTATAATACAGCCGTCTCCTGCAACAGGGTACTCGCTTGAGCTTCAGAATCAGAATCATTAAGTTCCATCGGAAGAGATGACAGGGTTTAGAGTAAACTGTTACTACTAACTCATGACCCGATTATATTACAGAATAGAATACGAGTCAACAAGTCGTACCTAACATTCTTTGGAAATAATTGCACGAGTCACATAAACACAAGCACAAAGGTCTAAATCGAATTTGCAGCCAATGCATGCAAATCTTCACCCTAGCCAGATAGTTCTGATATGGAGGCACACTCGTTTCGTTTGTATACAAAAGAGTTTTGACACATGCCACCCACCCACCCACCCGTATTGCATTGCTAATTGCTATCACCTCCTCCTGTTAGGAGGACTTATCCATCTAAGCTACAAAATTGCTATGGCGCTGCCATCCTGTCCTAACTTAAAGCAGAAGCCCTGAGCAAAGTGCCAAGCACAGGCATCCACAGGCCCCCCAATCGGCTCGAGCTTGGGTTTTGTGTCTTCATGCTAGCTGCTATAGCCGCCGATGATGCTGATGACGATGATGAGGCCCCATGCGAATGGGATGACTTCTGCTCACATGATCCTTCCCTGTTTCTCGTACGACATGTTCGGCTAACACTCTCCTGCTCCTGCTCCTCCTGCAATGCAAACGTCAGTCAAAGCGCGACCTGATTGAATAAAACCACTGAAACGGATTGAACAAAATAAAAAAGCTCCAACCAAACCGAACCTGCGATGTCGTCTCAGGCCGTTCGGCCGCAGGTGAAACCTGCAGGGATGTCTCTGCTCTAGGCGACTCAGCTACAGGTGAGGAGATTGGCGACTCCAGAGCTAAGCGAGGCAAACAGCTAACCTGTTGGTATGGGGCAACAAAACAAAGTCAACAAGTGAACCAGTCAAAGCTCGGACTAGGAAATAGGACGGACAAGGTATATATGACTCTTTACCCTCCCAACAATTCGCTCTGAAGAGGAATCCATAACAGCAGGAATGGATGACGAAGAGACCTGAAACTCAAAACGCCTATTCAGAACAGAGAACCAAAGGTGGAATACACAACACTTCAGATCACACAAGCAGCATGCTGCATGTTCCATAATAAAGAGTAACACGGGCCATATATGTGACTTGCCTGAAGAACATTGGCATTCTGGCTAGGTTCCATCTTTCTGGTGAACTCACAAAGGTGATTTATTCCGTCTACCGTTTGATCCTGACAGGATGTGTAACCAGATAACGTTAGGCACATGTACAACCTGTAAAGGGAATTGTGGTGCTATGACTTCTCCTTACCTGAGAGCTTTCAAGACGCCCAATCTTGGATTCCTGCAAGATGTATATACAGGGAGGCAGGGAGCATGATTCCATCAGTATGTGATACTTATATCCTCAACAGGGTACAAATGTGGTCCAGTACAAGGTGCCTACCAGAGTCCGAACTACAAGATTGACTGATTGCAAATCCTCCTGGAAAGCACTTAGATCTCCATGTATGATTCCAACCTACAGGTCAATAAGCTCTGCATTATTATCCACCTTCCAAATACATCAAAACCAGATAAATAAATAATGTTATGCTGCAATAAGGTTCCACCTCATCCCTTGTGCCTTCAATAATCTGCTGGGTTTCATCTAAACTAATATCCGCACGATCAATCCTCCCAGCCAGATGTTTCCTTGTGACCTGAACAGTAGTAGCCAGAGAATTATGGATATGTATTGGTTGGAAATAAAACTGAAATTCTGGTGACATAATGCAGTCTCCGAATGCAGCACAAGTGAAAATGGAAACAATTTAAGAAAAAACTTACAACGACAGAGTCTGAAACTTGATCCAAATGGTTGCCAACAGCAGTGCAAGCATCAGATAAACCACGCTTTGTCACAAACATCATATCAGAGAGTTTCCATCCCTGTACATTAATGCCCAAACTTTAGATACTAGTAGTAGCTACTATATTAGTCAAACATGACGTCTAACTGGTAAGATAGGGCTGCAACAATAATAATACAATATATGCAGTTATTATGACCAGGATATTATTACTAGCATAAACATTAGCTGAAACTAAATAGTATTGAATGGTAATTTAGCATTGATGATCTGTACACTTCCATTCATAAACTAAAAGAATCAAATCTTACCTTCCACTTTATATAAGCATAGCCGATAGCCCCAGCAACAACAACTGCTGTTATAGTATATACGCCGGGTCCTACAAGAGGAGGGTGTAAGACAACAATTATCCAGGGCTCATTTGGAAACAAGATAACCCCCTCCAATCCATATATGTAATGAAACGGTGGGGAAGTTAGTTCATTTTCCACTCTAATCCATATGTTTTGGGAGGGAATGGGTTTGTCAAAAGAAGCCCTCCAGAACTCTGATAAATATATTGTACAAATTACAAAGGAGTGCCAGTTATTGAGTCCTGTGTGTTTAATTGGAACAGTCTTAAAGAGATCAATATACCAATAAAAAACAATTGAAATAGCAAGGAAGCATGAGAAACAAGCAAAAATATCAGAAAATAAGCATTACAAGCATCAAAAATTTATGAGAATGTAACTCCCATTCACATCTGATGCACGTTTGCTCTGGACCCATACACAAAAGACATTCGCCGTTAACTTGTGTTTGTGAAAGTTCAATTGGTTACAGTCATAAACCATAACTACTAGATGCAGAATCCACAGTGCATCAGTGTATGGATATCGTCAATAGAAGCCATAAGCAAGCACTGACCAGAATTCGCAGCCGGTGTCACTATTGTATTTGGTGTTGTGGCTAGGGTGTGTATCTGCTCCCTGAGATTGTTGATCTGAAATATCAGAGATCCCATTAATCACCATATACCCTAGACGTTTAGAATTGCCCATATATATATCCTGAGAGCCAGACAAAAGTTAACATGTTAACAAACCTGAGATAGCAACTGATTCTGATCGCTGCTGCCAGACTTTGCGTCACCGCCTTCTTTCCCATGTTTCTTCACAAACTGTATAAGACAGGCAGGCACAAGCAAAGCTATAAACCCTGTGCCTATTCCTTTAAGATATACTATATGCTACTCCCTAATTGTTTCCCTGTTGAGGGTCAATCTGACCAAGAAGGTAACAATACTACCTTGGCGGCTCCAGAGAATACATCCCCCAGTTTAGGAAGTTTGGCGTCACCGGTGAGAACGGATCCAGCGACGCCTGCAAGCAACATTGAACACGGTTGTGATTTTGCTATAAAGCAGTTGCAAGATCATTGTTATCTGGGAGAAATAGATCGATAAGCACTACACAATTCTTCTGATTTCGTCAATACTAGCAAGTGGACGTACGGCAGCAGACGAATTAACGTACCTGTCACCCTAATCCAACCAGGACCTAACGCTGCAAAATACTCGTAGCACATTAAGCGAGCAGCCTGTAGCATGAAACTAATAGTAGCTAAGGTAGATTGGGTCTAGGTCATGAGACACCACAGACTGCTTCAAATTCAATTCAATCTAGCACAATCCCAACACCGCCGCGAGTCCGCGACGCGAAAATAAAAGACGGAGCAAGGGAGAGAAGCGGTTTGAGGGTGGGGGAGCGGCAGTGACGAACCGGAGCCGAGGACGATGAAGACATTGCCGAACACCATGGGTGGGAACGGAACGCGAACCGCCGCGACGGCGAACGAACGATCTGCTCACGACAGCGGCGGCGGCGGCTATGGCGATCTATTTATGGCTCAATGTTCGCCGACTGTTGAAATTTCCTCTATCAATCAAATCAAACTACTTATAATAATTGTCAATATCTACTTTATATATATATATATATAAACAATTACATAGTATATATAGAATCTGATTTATTAGTAGTTGTTAATAGAACGCCCAGCCCAGCCCGTTAATAAGTTCTGTTGGGCTGGATGATTTTCCTATATTTTACAGTTTTATTCTTATGAAAATGAATTATAAAGTTCCTATATAAATCCTATAATTTTTTTGCATTCTACGACTTCTAAAAGAGCACCATCTTTGTAGGAGTAAAAAAATCTCGTATTTCCGGTCAAGCGTGTTTTTTGACAGACGGATATGGGCGTCGGTGATTGGATTTGCGGCCCGGTATAAGGGAAGCAACACGATAACTTGGGCCTGCAAATCTAGCTCGGTCCAAGTGAGACAGTTTAACCAAACAAGCTGTTTGTTGCTTGCATATGCTGTAAAGGTGGCCAATCGTATCCAAGGCTATATGATTCACGTTCAGGTCCAAAAATTAAAATTACATGGCAGCTCATAGTGCAAACTCCCATCTCAAAATAAAGTCGTTATAAAAATTTATCAATATTTTACTATTTATTCAATTTAACTTTTGTTTTGTGAGTCGATTGGTTTCGTAACCTAATTAGTATGCCTATTATAAAAATACATATGTATATCTCTAATTAAGTTTATTATGGAAAATATATTTATATAAAAACTATCTATCGGTGGGACAAATCCATAGCCCTAATCATTATTATGTATTATAAATATTAATATTTATATATATATTTGTCAAAGTTGGAAAAATAATTTAACTACAACCCCTAAGAAGAAGTGAAATGATGGATCTATTTTGGGATAACTGTTGAAAACATATAAGTAGTAAGTAAACTCATCATCTGCTCGGGCGCCGCCCACTAAGGTTAATGGCATCGATTTGAACCTTGATCTGATCAATCAAGCACTTGCCATCTACCTTTTGTATAATCGACGATAAAATTAACATTTCCATTGCATTTGAAATAGTTTTTTAGAAACACGTGCAAATGCGTGCATATTCTTAGTATAAATCGGATTTATTAGTAGTTGTTAATAGAGGACGAACAGGGCCAGGATGGGCTGGATGGCTGGGTTGAAAATGGTACCATTCCTTCCTTCATCAGAAGATGCGTGAGTGAAATGGCATGGATTTACCCCTGCTAACTCAAATCCGTCCAAGTGAGACATACAATGGACGTGGGCTGTTTGTCGATACATTCAAAATAAAACTTTCCTTGGCCCACTGGTAGAAACCTCTCTCTAATTAAATTTATTATAAAAATATTTTCCGTTTGTTTGTATTTTTTTATTTTTCATTAATTTATAGATAAAAATATTTAATATGGGCTGGGACCATATCGGTACATATATATCTATTATTATTACGATCAGTAGATGCTTGAATGGATGGGGTACCATTCCTTCCTTTTCGTGAGTGAGAGACAACATGGAGTGGGTGAGCGATATTACGCTTGGTAGTCCCCCAGATTGTCCATGGACAAGAGTACGGTACATATATTATTAACAATGTGATGTGAATGGAGGCACGAGAGACGCAAGAGGTGAGCTATAGGCAGCACCCAGATTGTCCATATATATATATATACACATGTGATGAGCAAGAGCTTGGTACTAGCACTCGCACTCTGAATTGAGTCACTGGCCATCGTCTTGTTTGTTGGTAAAAGTAAATAAATTGAGAAACTATTCTGTTTCCATTTTGACAATTCCAAAAAAGGTATACAAATGAAGACATTAGTTTCCCCTTTATTTATTTTATAATCAATTAAAAACATAATTTGTTGTACAGAAATGAAGGGGGGTGGGGAGGCGAAAGCATCATCCTATAACTAATAATATTGTGAGTGCAGGGTTATTTTGTTGCAATGCAATGCTAGCTAGAACATCGAATGCTTCCCCATATAACAACGATACAAGACAAGAGTGCACGCACAAAACCTGTGGTATTTCATTCACTAGTAGAAAGCACGCGCCCCTGCGCGCGTTTGTAAATACAGATAGAGGATATATGTTTTATTTATGGAGTGGAAACCAGTGTAAAGTAATACACAAATTTAAAGAGGACTACATAGACATATGTTACAGGTAGTGATATATTTTAGAGTTTGATGAATCCATCTTTGATTGCCTCTGGGAAGAGCGTGGTCTGGGAACTTTGCAATGACAAGCTTGTTCTAACTGCACGAGTCCAATAAGGGTGTCGTCATCTTCTTCAATAATTGTGAGATTGGGGTAGCGATAGCTATTCATCGTTGTTGATGGGGATTTCGTTTGTTCCTGTGAAAAGAGTTGTACTTAGGTTTAGTAAGAACAGGGTATCAAAAGTGCATAACAGAGTTTCAAAACCTTAGGGTACAACGAAAATATATGATGAGTAGAGGTAGGCAACAGGCTAAAACCAAAGCAACATGATATCATATATATAGGAGTGTAAGTTATAGATTTTTTTGGTCGAGTAGAGTAGATATGGTTTGAGACGGGCCAAAACATACAAATTTTGACTTGAGGCACAGGTGGCAAGAAATGGAGCAAACGTTTGTACATATAGCACTGAGCATATTCATTTTGAATTATTAATATTGAGCCATAGCAAACATCGTACATGTCGGCAACATCGATACAGAAAAGGAAAGCAAAGTACTATAACTGTATCTATAATGTAAAGTTAGGCACTCAGCAGGCAATTGCTGACTGAAGAGTTGGCATGATGGGAAAAAAACACCACCGCTTTGAACAAATTGCGCCAATATAAATCAGAATAAGAGGGGAGAACAGCAGGACAGCTGACCTGCTGCCATGCGACGCCGCTTGCCTGCTGCTGAGACACACAAGCGTACAGGTGATGGCCTTTTCTGTTGCGGTCCTCCAATCAAACGTACATGCTGTTGCTGAGACAGTAGAATGGCCTTTTTGTTACTATCACATCGCACACAAACTACTCAAAGCAGGTTATTTGACGCAGATTATAAAGAAATAAAAATGGAAAACACACACATGCCGGTTCTGAAGCCAAAATCAAAGGCAATTTAGCCTTGACATTGAGGAAAAGGAAATTCGACGTCATCCCAAAAAATAACTCATCGATCTACATCTACACATGGTAAAAGAACTGAGACCATATGTTCTCATTAGTATGGGGTACCTAAGAAAATAGATGATTACCGAAGCTGAGAGCGTAGCAATGCGCAGATCGGGCCAGGGCAGAACCTCTTTTATGTATTTCTCTGTATATTTCGAATTGGAGTCATGCTTTTATTGTAGAACTTACTATGGCCATGAACCACAGTAACACTGCCCAAGCAAAGACAAAGCACGAAATCAAATCGAAAAAAACCATCTGCAGCAGCAGAACCTGATATTGCACATTTACCTACGTGAGCCTTTAGAGCAAGAGGGCGGACAATAAACGGCATGAACAATATAGCTTAGCAGCATAGGTAGGAAAAGAATAGCACAATTTATGAACTGGCACAAAGCATAATTGTAAGTAAAATTGAATCTAATATGTGGTTTGTGTTATGGTCAAATTTCCTCAGACAGTTCAGGGTATGAAGGCAAATGAGATATCGCAATACCTTGGGTTCCTCTAGCTACAACAGCGCAGCGATGAACCGCGGCACCACTCTCACAAGCATCCCAGGGTGCCCTGCAGCCTCGCCACCAGCAGCTATGCGCTTGTGCTGCTACGCTATCCCCTTGGAGAAGGACATGACAGAGCGTGAGAGGGCCAGGATGAGGAGGGGAGGCGACTGAAATAGGAACAGGGGATCAGGGGAGGTGACACCGCAGAAGCACATTCTGTCAATGGCAGCGGCCTCGATCTGGATAAGCATGCAGATAGTGTGGTGGTTCTCAGCTATGAAAATTAATACTAAAATAGGGGTATTCAAAGTTGTTGGGACAAGCACATAAAAAATGCAGGCGAGACCGCGAGAATTTTTGTGTGCAAAGTTGTTAGCCAGGTGCTTCATACACTGAATAAACCAGCAATTGAAATTTACAAATAGCAGAGATTATCATATGGGAACGTGACCAAAAAGGTGCCGAAGCAGGAGAGCAGAGTTGGGGAGATCAACTGCCCACGCTTATTCTTCACCTATGGGAACACGCCCGATGGAAGATAATTGGGAAAGGACGGCTCCCCACAAAAACAAAAGCAGTTAAACAGGATGTTACTAGAGCCCCGTTCGGCTTGCTGAAACTTGACAGAAACTGGCTGAAAAACATTATTTCGGTTGAATTGTTGTGAAAGAAAAACACTGTCCCAGCTGAAAAAAAAACCGAACAAACCATTTTTAAGCCGTTTTTAAGGTAAGCCGTTCACTTTGCTCTAACGCAGCCTTTCTGGCTTCTTCGTAACGGCGCAGCCAGCAACAGAGCATGTCAACAAAAAGGCTAATGCTCATCACTCATCGGTAGTGTAGGCTTTGGAGTTTTAATTCATGGAGTAGAGGGGCATCATAGCATGACCAATGCTCATCACTCGTCAATAGGTGTAGGCTTTAGAGTTTTAAATCATGAACCCTTGAATAAAATAATTCACAACATCGAACTCATGTAGATAATATTCTGTACTGAAACAGCTGATAACTCATACTACATAGAACAACTAATATAATAATCTAATATGGACATCATATATTACAGGGGACATCTCACTGCTACATGTACACATGGCAAAAACATTATATTGAGCAAGTAAACAACCGAGGAACTTATAATTGCAATTATTAATGATACACCTTCCTTAATACGAAAAGAGATAAGATATGCACCTCCGTTCAGCTGCATGATGCACTTATGCTCCTCGATCATCATCTGCAATTCACCAATCAATATTGAAGATAGGCAATGGCAGCCAACACCATGACTGAACCACCAGCCCTCACACCAGAAGGCATGCACACACAAGATCAAGGCCAGTGAACATTTAGAAGTAGTCAGGTTGCCTAGACCTCATAGGACGTAGCAGGTGGTAAGATCATAATAATTAGCCCACGTACTCCTAATAGTTTCTAGACTTTGCACTGACCGATATGTAATAAATTCCAAGTAATATATAAATTAAGCAATCATGCAAGAAGCAGACAAGATTTTTATAGCCCGTTGAATATCGCTTTTTACCTATATTTTTGTAATAAAGATGCATATATAGAAACTGAGTGACCGTTTAGAAGCTCTCAACCTGCACAAACTTTTAATAGCCAATATTAGGTGCCGAAATCATTAAAAGAAGCCATATGTTCTGTCAGCTCCTAAATTTACAGTGATTTGCATGTGATTTTCAGGCAGCATCAGAATGAAAGCAGGGAAAATGGAGGACTATTTCATTTGCGAGACAATCTCGCTGCGCCAAGTACTCCTCCATATCTATTTTACGATCCAGGATGTAAGATATTATATGCAAGCCGCAACTCTGCCAAATATATTTTACAGTTGTAACTAAATAGGAATGAATTGTCATATAATCTGAGGACCCATAATATACCATTAACAATAATAGCAAAAAGCATCTTTCATAAAGCACGTAATCTAATGAAAAGAGAAGAAAAATAAGAGTTGTATTTGAGCATCCAAGGATTTTCATTGGCCCAGCGGCAAATTCATTAATAGTCTGAAGAGTTCGCAGGATAAGAGGCAGGAGCTGTCTTACCACCATACACCAACTATCCAGTAAACAAGAAATGAGCCCTTAAGGTACCCAGCGACCTGCACAATCTGGAGGAAATGGGTCTGTTCGCTTGTCTGAATTTTGGAGGAATTTGAATGATTTGGAGGAATGCTGGAAGAATTTGTGAGAGAAAAATATTGTTCTAGATAAAAAAAATAAGCGGATCAAGCCGGATTTAAGGCACGCGAACGGGACCAATAAGAGGATGTTTGATTCAGCTACTAAAATTTAGGAGGTATGTTGGGAGGATGTTGCATGGGGTGTTTGGATACTAATAAAAAAACAAATTACATAATCTGTCAGTACTCCACGAGACGAATTTTTTAAGCCTAATTAATCCATCGTTAGCGCATGTTACTGTAGCAAAACATTGTCAAATCATGAGCTAATTAGGCTTAAAAGATTCGTCTCATAAATTAGTCAAAAACTATGCAATTAGTTTCGTAATTAGTCTATATTTAATACTCCATACACGTGTCTAAACATCCGATGAGACAGCGACTAAAATTTAGGAGGAGCAACCAAACACCACCTAAGTAGCATTAGCTGGGAACGTGAAGAATACCTCATGGGCAAACGACGAAAGAAGAACTGGAACTACAGATTAAGGCCCCGTTCGTTTCGCTGGAAAAAAAAATCGAAACACTGTTTTAGCTGATTTATTGTGAGAGAAAACATTATTCTAACTTAAAAAAAAATAGATTATAAAAGAAGCGAATAGGACCTAAGGATCAAACTCTAGTTCGAATACCAAAAAGAAATATAGATGATTAAATCTCTCTCGAGTCAGTTGAGAACCCTCTTTCCCAATGCTGGTCAAAATCCTAAGAGGTATGGTAACCTAGTATGTAGCTTCTCGTAATTCCATTGGCACCGCGGCACCAGAAACTACTGTAGCAAAGCTGAACATCTAGGCAATAATCTTTCTTTTCGTGGAGTCCTATTACTCTAGTATGAAGCGCAACAATATATTTTGCGTAAGAACCATATGTTTACTTTACTGGTTGTTCCACGAGGGTTATCACCATGTTCGTTTATCTTATAATTCATTTTTTTTACTTGGTTTTTTAGCCGGAACTGCGAGGCACGGCGCTGCTCGGCGCGTCTCGCAAAACACCGCGAAGATATCCTGAAAATATTACGAGATCTGTTAGGATACGTATGATCACATGATTCATGTAATCTGTTATTACTTTCTGGCTATCTCCTAGATCTAACCGACTTATAACCCTGCCCCCCGGACTATATAAGACGGGCAGGTACCCCCTTCAAACACACGTAATATCATACGATAGCCAATACAATCCAACAGACCACATGAGTACGGTATTACGTCGAGCAGACGGTCCGAACCTATCTAACTCTTGTGTCTCTGTTGCCTTCTTGTTCTCGATTACACGCATTTCTACCGATCAATTTACCTTCGTGGGATATTCCTCGGAGGACTGCCGACGATATTCTGTCGACAGTTGGCGTGCTAGGTAGGTGTGTGCGTGTTGTTTTCATGTCGAACAAGATGGTACATTTTGCAGGCTCTTCGTCCCTCCCACAGCCCGGCCAGATCTTCATGATCGGATCGATCTCCTGGCTCATCAACGCTGACGGAGTCGGAGAGCTCATCGAGCCAGTGCAGATCAATACTGCGCCGATCACCCCAACAACTGCGACTGCAGCTCCGATCTCGGAACTGCCTCCGAGGTCGTTTTCGTCGGCAATTTGCCGCCCACTCACCTGCTACCCGAGGAGGCAAATCAACAACAACAATCTGATCGCATCCATTGATCAGGTTGGCCAGAAGCTCGCCGATTGCCTCTTCATCGCAGAATCGGCCCTGACCAC
Organism: Miscanthus lutarioriparius; assembly: GCA_904845875.1. Taxonomy (NCBI): domain Eukaryota; kingdom Viridiplantae; phylum Streptophyta; class Magnoliopsida; order Poales; family Poaceae; genus Miscanthus; species Miscanthus lutarioriparius. The sequence goes on along the minus strand of CAJGYO010000016.1, from coordinate 79,420,137 downwards.
TCTGGTCTAGCGCCGACCACCCTCCGATTTAGATCTATTGAAGGTGGATCAGGAAACTCCAGGGGTTACGGCCCTATCCTTCGGGCTCACCAGTGTCGCCGCCACCTATCAAGATGCCCTAAGGAGCAACTTCGCCGACCAGGTGGGAGATATCCATCCTCTCACCGACCAGATCGTCGACCAGCTCTCGTCGACTGTCAACATGCTACACGTCGGCCGATGCCCCGAAGCATCCCTCTAAACCATCCTAGAGGAAAATACAGACTCCGAGTCCCAGGGCTCTAAGGAGACCGTCACCGAAACTACCGCCGTGCAGCCTCCTTTACCGCCCTTCCGTGGAGGCAAAATTTTCAATGTCAGCGTCGACAGCCTCCCATGGGATGGGGAAACCGAGGAGGACCGCGCTGCTCGCATCAATAGGAACGTCAACCGTGTGCAGCGCCGAGCAAATGAGGCTGCCCTTGTGCTAGCCGAGGCTGCTCGTAACGATCAGCTCGACTCGCAAGGAAGGCCACGTCCACTCCAATGCAACCTCGACGATGAATTTTTCGTGTTGACAGCCACGACGTCTACAAGACCCCAAGCGCCAATTTGGCCGTGGCCACCAATGAGCTCACCCAGCTCCCGCAGACACCGGAGGTCGCCAAGGTCGCCGCCATGCTTAAACCGGTGCACTGCCAGGTCAACGAGATCCGCTAGGATCAGAGACCTTCCTACTCCACGAGCTCGATTCACCGATCCACCGTGCCGAGATCTAATCGCCGCCCCAGCCAAAGTCATTTCACCGACCAGCACTGCGACGATGGACAACCTCTCCAGGGGGGAGCTAGGGGCAACCGCATCGACCACCCTCGCCAACACGACTAGGAAGTCGACCAGGACGTCCGAGCGCACATCAATAATCTCTAAGACGTGCGATGTCATATCGACGAGCATCGTTTCTCTCGCCACGAAGAAGTACACCGCCATCAAGAGTTCGAGCAAGAGTTCGGTAATCCAGGCTTAGCCCTCTAGCCGCTCAACGTCGACAACACCGCAGATCATGACGGCAATAATCCCGAAGGGCCCTGAGCATTCACGAGGGCACTCCGAATACTCCAGTTGCCCCATGGTTTCAAAATTACTAGGGTCGATCCCTACGAGGGATGGATGAACCCCACACAGTGGCTACAAGCTTATGCCACTGCTATGCGCACCGCCGGGGGAGATACCAGCGTCATGGTGAACTATCTCCCCGTCATGCTCACGCCAGCTGCGATGAACTGGTTCACAAGCCTCGCTCCGGACTCCATCGGATCCTAGGAAGAGCTGAAGAAGGTATTCACCGACAACTACATGGCTACGTGTACTCAGCCGGGCACCAAGCATGATCTAAATCGCATCTACCAGAAGCCATCCGAGCTCCTCCATAGCTACATCAGATATTTTTCTGAGATGAGGAATTTTATTCCTAACATCACGGAAGCTGAGGTCATCACCGCCTTCATCCGAGGACTTCATCACTATGACCTCCACTCCAAGTTCAATCGCAAGCCGCCTAAAGGGATTGGCGAGATGATTACGATCGTCGATCAGTACGCCAACGCCGAAGAGGCCAAAGTACGCTTTAATGAGGATGCAGACACTCATCGCCCAACTCGTCGCAGCGACGAGCGACCCAACGACCGATGCCACAGCAACCACCGCTACAATGACCACGGTCACCATCATGATAGTGGCCGTGATCGGCCAGAAGGGTCCAAATCTGGTCAATATCGCTGCCGCCGACCAGACCACATCGTCGCCGCCATTGATGAACCTCATGTCAAGCACAACTACAATGAGCACTACAAGAATATTCTCGAAGGCCCATGCCCTCTCCACAATAACAGCAAGCATAAGATGAAGGATAGCCTCAGCTTGGCTAAGAAGTTCTAGGCTCAAAAGCCGGATGACGACAACAATGATGGAGCCAGAGACCGCCGACCACCTAGGGGCAACAACAACGCCTTCCAGGATCATGACAAAGTGGTCACCACCATCTTCGGGGGCCTCGCCGCCGTCAAGAGCAGAAGAGATCGGAAGCTCACCGCCCGCCGGGTGCTCGCCGTCAACATGGAAGACGCCATCGCCAACCCCATCTATCGCCCCTGGTCCGAGGCCCCCATCACCTTCAGCAGGGCCGACCAGTGGGCAGACATCCCTTACATAAGGCGTTCTCCCCTCGTTCTTGATGCAACCGTCAAAAAGTGCTTTTCAGGAAAGTGCCCGTCGACGACGAAAGCGTCCTGAACCTTGTCTTCGTCGGAGCCCTAAAGGAGCTGGGCCTCGGGATAGGAGACCTCACACCCTTTGACTTCTCCTTCTGGGGTGTGGTGCCTGGTAGGCATCCAAACCGCTTTGAGATGTCACCCTCCTAGTACAGTTCGACACGGCTAGCAACTACCGCGTTGAGCACATCAACTTCTACGTCGTCGACTTCAATACCGCCTACCACACCATACTTGGTTGGCCAGCTCTGGCCAAATTCATGGCCGTACTGCACTACACCTATCTGGTGCTAAAGATGCCTTCGCCTACAGGAGTCCTGGCCCTGCAGGCCAACCTCTCCATCGCCTACGCCTACGAGACGGAGAGTCTCATCCTCGCCGAAGCCACCGACCTCTCCATCCAGATGGATAGCGTGGTCATCGATGCCAAGACGGCGCCCGCCGATGACCTAGAGATCCCAGTGCTGGAGCCTCCGCGCGCCTCCGCCATGTCCAAGGAAACCAAGGAGGTTGGCCTCGGCCTCGACGATCCCTCCAAGACCGTGAAGATTGGGGCTCACGTCGACCCCAAATAGGAAAGCGCGCTCGTCTCCTTCCTACGTGCCAACGCCGACGTATTTGCTTGAAAACCTATAGACATGCCAGGGGTACCACGGGAGAAGATCGAGCACTCCTTGAATGTCTCGTCGACCGCCAAACCAAACAAGCAGAAACTCCGATGATTCACGCCAGATAAGAAGGAGGCTATTAGGGTAGAAATAAAATGGCTCCTAGCTGCCAGATTTATTAAAGAAGTGTATCATCCTAAGTGGTTAGCAAACCCTGTTCTTGTTCGAAAAAAGAATAAATAATAGAGAATGTGCGTTGATTACACTGATCTCAGCAAACACTGCCCTACAGACCCCTTCGATCTGCCTTGAATAGATGAGGTTGTAGTCTCCACCGCCCGCTGCGAGCTGCTCTCCTTCCTCGACTATTACTCCGGCTATCACCAGATATCCTTGAAAGAGGACGACCAGATCAAAACATCATTCATCATGCCTTTTGGTGTGTATTGCTATACAACCATGTCCTTCGGACTAAAGAATGTCGGGGCGACCTACCAAAGGGCCATCCAGATGTGCCTCAATCAACAGATAGGCCACAACATCGAAGCTTACATTGATGATGTGGTCGTCAAGTCCAAGACCGCCGATTACCTCATTGTCGACCTCGAAGAAACATTCGCCAACCTAACACGATATAGATGGAAGTTGAACCCTTTAAAGTGCATCTTTAGAGTTCCATCCGGCATACTCCTAGGCTACATCGTTAGCACCCGTGGCATAGAGCCCAACCTCGACAAGGTCTCCGCCATCACCAACATGAAATGGCCAACCTGCGTAAAGGACATACAGAAGCTTACAGGCTGTATGGCTGCTCTTAGCCGCTTTATATCGCACCTTGGCAAAAAGGGACTACCGTTCTTCAAACTCCTCAAGGCCTCCGAGTGCTTCTCCTGGTCGGAGGAGGCAGATACAGCTTTCGAGCAGCTCAAGTTGTTTCTAACGAAGCCTCCAATCATGACAGCGCCTAGACCAGACGAAACTCTACTGATCTATATCGCCGCCACTTCTCGTGTCGTTAGCACAGCTATTGTTGTCAAATGCGAGGAGGCCAGACACGCCTATAAGGTGCAACGTCCAGTATACTTTATCAGTGAGGTCCTTAATGAGCCCAAAACTCGTTATCCTCAAGTTTAAAAACTGCTATACGCTATTCTAATCATGTCACGCAAGCTCCGCCATTACTTCGAGTATTACAAGATCACCATGGTCACCGAGTTCCCTCTGGGGGACATCCTCTGCAACAAAGAGGCCAACGGCCGCATCATCAAGTGGGCTGGCGAGCTCGGCTCTTACTCCATTGAATTCAGAAGCAGGCCTACCATCAAGTTACAGGCGCTCGCCGACTTCGTCGCTGAGTGGATCGAGATCCAAGAGCCCATCCCCGCTACTTGCCCCGAGCACTGGGTGATGTACTTCGATGGCGCCCTTAACATCAACGGTGCTGGTGCTGGCATTTTATTCATTACGCTCACCAAAGAATTTCTCCGATATGTTCTCTGAATACATTTTTCAGCCTCCAACAACGCCGCCGAATATAAAGCATGTCTCCACGGACTCCGTATAGCCGTCGAGCTCGGCGTCAAACGCCTCATGGTATACGGAGACTCCACGCTGGTCATCAACCAGCTCAACAAAGACTGGTCCTGCTCTAATGAAAAGATGGATGCATATTGAGCCGAAATCAGGAAACTCGAAGGGAAGTTCTACGGTATAGAGTACCACCACATGGTATGAGATCAAAATCAGCTCGCCGGCCACCTATCTAAGATAGGCTCTTCTCACGCCGTGATTCTGCCTGGGGTCTTCGTTCAAGACCTCTTTACGTCGTCTATTAAGGAAGAGAAGGAAGTTCAAGAAATTCCCCCCGCAGAGCAGTTGGTACTTACAGTACCTTCGCTAGCCGCCGACTGGAGGGAACAGTTCATCAAGTACCTCACCAACGCCGACATACCCACCGATAAGACTGAAACTGAATGCCTAATCCATTGAAGCAAGCATTACGTGCTGGTATACGGGTACTTAATGAGGAAAAGTGCCAAGGAAGGGATACTGTAGAAATGCATCACCCAAGAAGAGGGAGTGAAACTACTTCTCGAAATTCACTCTGGTTCCTGTGGCAATCACGTAGCCTCGAGAAACCTAGTCGGTAAAGCTTTCTGAGCTGGTTTTACTGGCCCACAGCCATCGCCGATGCAGAAGACCTCGTCCGACATTATGAAGGATGCCAGTTTTTCGTCAAGTAGATACACGTGCTGGCACAAGAACTACATACCATCCTAGCATCCTGGCCTTTCGCATGCTGGGGACTGGACATGATCGGGCCTTTTAAGCCAGTGCCAGGTGGTTTCCGGTACGTGTATGTCGCCATCGACAAGTTCTCCAAGTGGATCGAATACAAACCACTTGTTTCGGCTACTGCAAAGAAAGCAGTCGAGCTCTTCGAAGATATCATCCACAGATTCGGTCTCCCGAACAGTATTATCACCGACCTCAGAACTACATTCACCGGTCATCATTTTTGAGACTTCTACGAAGACCGATGCATCTCCGTCAAATACGTCTCTGTTGCCCATCCTAGAGCCAACGGCCAGGTCAAACGGGCGAACGGCATGATCCTTGATGCCCTCAAAAAGAGGTTATATCAGAAACAGGAAAAGCATCCTGGCAGATGATTCAAAGAGCTCTCGGCTGTGGTGTGGGGACTGCGCACTCAAGCTAGTCGCAACACCGGTGTGTCTCCATATTTCTTGGTCTCTGGCTCAGAAGCCATACTTCCAGCGAACATTGCCTTCCGAGCACCTAGGGTGGAACATTATAATGAAAAGCAAGCCGCAGCTGTTCGGATAGAGGACATCGACAGGGCCAAAGAAGAATGCCTAATCACCTGTATCCGCACAGCTAAATACCTAGAAGGCTTGTGAAGATACTACAACCGCAACATCAAAGATCGTTCATTTGTTATTGGCGACCTCGTTCTCCACAAAAAATAGAAAACCGAAGGGATGCACAAGCTCTCCTCTCCCTGGGTCTTACCGGCTATGTGACTTGGACAGAATCGATATCCCCAATTCATGGCACATCGAGCACCTTATACGTTTCTATCCTTGAAACGCTCTAGATATGTATTCTTCACTCCATAATGAATGAAGTTTTGGTCGCCATAATTTATCTCCATTATTTCTCCACTATGATTTAATCTCCATTTGCGGTCGCCAGCTTTAAGCTACTCCTTAACAAACTCCAATACATGATCTCCATAAACGCTCTGCCATGTTTCTCCATATCTCCAAGATATTTTGCCAACCGCCGAGCAGCACACATTCTGCTCTGTGTTCTTTGGAGAAAACTTAGTCTCCGATCTCTCCCTACACGTGCTACGGGTTCCGTGCTCTGCGTTATGGGTGGTCGGCTGCGGTTCCTTGGTCACATCTGTTCCTGCTACACGTGCACAGGCTCCGCGCTCGACGTTATGAAATATGGGCTAGCCAAGGCCAAGAGCTCAGTAACGAACTAACTGCTCGAACGCTACTTATACTACGTATAATCACGTTAGGGTTAACACTACAATGATTTTTCACTAAAATATTGGCAAACTGCATAAACATACACATGCCACTTTACAACATTTATACACATACATAAATGATTGTCTACGCCCTCGCGCGTTTTAACTATCCTCTCCAGCCGCTACAGATCACTCTTCGAGTAGGTCATTATGTTTGGCTCTCCCCGTCCACCTCGCCGAACAGGTCGATGTCATCGGCCAGCTTCTTCACCGTGTCCTCCACCTCATCTTCCAGCTCCTGCTGCTTCATCGCACTAGTGCCTCTAGCAAATCTGGCCCCTATCGCTCGGAGATCAATGGTAGGGTAATGAGACCGGACTACCGCCAGGGCATGGGTCATGGTGGAGACAGTGGCGTCGCGGTTGAAGCTTTTGAAGTTCTCTCACACCACCTTACACCTATCGATGATGGTGTCTGAATGAGGCGGCCTGTCGTCGGGCTGAGGAGCTGCCTCCATGTCGATGTAGTCAAGCACTGGCCTAACTCCGGCCACCATGGCGTCAAGCTTTTTCCTCTGAGTTTGCGCCTCCTGCTCCAGCACGTAAAACTGGGCTTTGGTCTTTCGACGGTATTCTACAGGCACCAAAAGGATCTATCAAATGAAGAAGTCACTTCAGCAATAACTCTGGCCATGAAGTACTCACCTTTCCGCTCCTCGGCCAGCTTCTTTGCTCACACAGACACTTTCTCCTCCTCCTCTTAGAGTTGACTGATGACCTGGCGCAACTAACCAAGCTCTGTGTCTTGCTCTACAAGCATAACGGTCATCAGCAACAATAAGACTATTCAGCAATGCAAAGCAAATTCGCTAATCCGCCATACCTTTTCTCTACTCATAGACATTTCTCAGCCGCTCGGATTTGCGCTCCAGCTGCTCGAAAAGACTCGTCAGCTGCTCGAAGCTGCGTTCCAGCTGCTCGGAGCTGCCCTGCAACTGCTCGGACATGATCGCTAGTTGCTCGGATAGGACGCCCTTCTGGTATTCTAGATCCCGCGCGTTAGATTCGGCAAGATCCCGCTCATGCTAGGCCCTCTAGACATTTTTCTCCATAAACTTCATCGCCTCCTTCAGTCGTTCTCCTCGGCGAGGGGCTCTATCCTCTTGATCAGTTGTCGCCGATGTTCGGCAGTTCATGCAATGCCCTACAAAAGCAACAAGATTATTGTTTACACCAAAATTTGGAAGAAAAGTCGTAGGGACTCGAAAGCTCCCTAGATCATGTCACCAATGAATAAATTATGTGCAGATCAGAAACAACTGATTCAGATTCAGAAATTGGAATCGGCTCTCCTCGGATAGCGTCAGCAGATAACAACAAAGGCGACGTTCGGCGCCAGGACGAAACATGTCGGACTCTACAGAAAGAGAAAGATTAGAGTCTAAGTTATCTTAAATTAGGAATGTTTTCTTTAGGGTCAAAAATTGTGATGAGTCGTGCTTAGACAGGAGTCGTGCGCAGGTCCCGGGTATAAATATCAAGCCCCGGCTATTGTAAAAGGACATCAATCAATCAATCAAACACAAGTCAATTACTTTTTTTTGGCTCCGGCCACCCCTTAGGAGTAGGAGTAGAGTAGATCTTGGCGAGTTCTTCAGCGAGTACGGCTACATCAATCCGGTCGACCTCCACTGCTTGTCTGTAAGTACCGTCATGGTTTATACCTCTGTTCGTATGGCTACATCGATCCGGTCAACCCCCACTGCGACTCTGGTATAGGCTAGTTATCGACTCTTGCCTAGTTCAAGTATGGCCTGTGTGATTCTGCCTCACACCCCACTGCTTGAACTAGATCAAGGTCAAGTTATCGGCTCTACCTTAGTATGGCAGTCTTTGGTAGATTCATTAAGTTACCGATATTGCTTATTGCTTTCATTATTTATCTAATTACAGTAATATCACTCTGCCCAATTGAGATTGATCTAGATCAGCCTTATATCTTATTTGAGTCATCATTTGCTAATCTGAAATTGATCTAATCTACATCTTAAGCGATGGGTTATGTTTTTATCGGCTGTTTTGCGTCAATCTTAATCGTGCATAGCGTGCGGTCAAGGCATGTTCGATCTCGAGTAGATCTATTAGTTAGCGAGAACCGTTCCATGGCCTGTCATCACAGCCTATGGGATTCTGCCTCTCACCCCACTGTTGGCACCATGGAGTGGGGATCGTTAGTTAGTAGACCTGTTCCTAAGAAGGCATGACCTTAACTGTGCGCTATGCCTAAATCGGTTGTTTAGCTGATATCGAACGCTTTCACAAACAGTTCACATTACGAGATCATTGAAGTAGAGATAAGTTAAAAGATATGTTAGCCCCATGATCTTATTATTGTATTATGGCCTGCATGATTCTGCCTCATGCCCCACTGATATTAGTAATGAGTTAGGGTCGTCGAGTCTAGATAGATGAGATCTAACATGTTCATTAGGTTTATCTTTCTTAAATGGTTAAGTGGTGTTGAAATGTTTCTTTATATAAAAAGGAGTTCGGTTACTTATAATCATTGGCTCAGTATAAACCGATTATCATTGATATCTTATTGCCATTGATTAATATTTGCTTAAATAATATTTATCCTGAATGAGAACTGATTCTTCTTATACAACCCCATGAGCTCTAATCGATTTATTCTTATGAATATGTTGGAATCGACTATTTAGTCGATCTCCTCTCATATCGGCTCTTAGAGCCGCACATTCGGGACTGTCTGCCAACACTGGCACGTTCCGCCCTTAATTACTGATAAGCTTTCTCTCCTTGTCAATTACAGGGTCAAATTGACTGGCACATCTCGGGAGGATTGCGCAGGATTGACCACCCTTGCGCTGAAGCTAGGCGGATCTGCTCCATCGAGCGGACCCTTCCGGCTTGCTGCGTGTGTCCTCGGCACGGAGACAAAAATTCTGTGATGACACACGTTTCTGGCACGCTCGGTGGGACACGACAATCATCATGGCGGTTCACAACAACGACAACATCCTTATGGTATATTATGAAGACCTACCTGATGAAGATAAGGATACCATCAACAAAGCTACAGAAGAATTTCAGAAGAAGTGTTTATTGTCCTACACCAAAACACGTGACAGCATAATTATTCAGAAATTTCCACTACCAAGAGTTCTACTACACGGGTAGACAGATATAATTGAAGCTAAAGACAGGGGTTTCTTTATGGAAGCCATAGACAAATATGTTCTTGATGCCATATCAAGCCGCAATGAAACTTTCATTGACGCATTTCACAACTCCATGAAAGAGGCAATTCATGGAATTCCAGTTGGTCAGGTTGGATCGACTTGTTACAACATTCCAGATCTGTCAACCCAAGGGACTAATCAAGTTGGTACCAACCATCAAGAAGCAGCACCAGCTGGTAATGGTGACGTCCAGGCACCTCAAGTTTCGTCTAAACAAACTCCAGGTACTACTACGAATTAGATACAGTACAATCCTGGATCGTCGATACAGCATGTGCACAGCCGATGGGGTAAAGTCAGAACCAGATGATCAATTTTGGCACATCAGGCCACATATCGTCGTCGGCTTAAAAAATAGCACCATCAATTCAAAGGATCCGTAGAGATATAGATCCTTATGTCTATAATCGGATACTTTAAGCAGCATGTCAGCAAAGGACCCAACAGATTGAGATTCCACAAGGGTATCATTATGGCACAGATTATAACACTCTCCACATGATACCACATCTAGGATATCAAGGCACATGAGATTTCAATCCATAGATGGGTCAGCAAGTACCGAGAAATCCAAATCCGCAAGCTAATGAGTTGCTGTTGAAGGTGACCGAGATGATGAAGAATCAGTTCGGTCTGAAGCCAAAAGGGCTGACCTTTTCGTATAAACACCCATATCCAGAATGGTATGATTTGGTCCTTCTTTCTACCAATTACAGGCTACTAGAGTTTGCCAAGTTCACTGGTCAAGACAGTACAAGCACAATAGAACATGTTAGTCGATATCTTACACAATTGAACAAAGCATCAGTTGAGGATGCCCATCCAGTTCGTTTCTTCTCCTTGTCCCTATCAGGGCCAACCTTCACTTGGTTTTCATCACTACCAGTCAACTCCATTGCCAATTAGGTGACCTAGAGAAGAAGTTTCATACATATTTTTACACTGGGACTGGAGAAAAGAAGATAACCGATTTGACAACCATGAGACAGAGGACTAATGAATCGGGCACTGATTTTCTTTAGAGATTCCGAGAGACTAGGAACTTGTCCTTCTCGTTGAGCTTGGCCGACGATCAGGTAGCTGCTTTAGCTATCCAAGGAATGTTGCCAATGTGGAAAAAAAAGTTGTTAGGACAAGAATTTGACAACTTGGGTCAATTGGCTCAACGAGTAGCAGCGCTTAATAGCCAATTCTAGAGTATACGCAGGGATACCCAATTCCAGAAGACTACCACCATAGCCGAAGCTTACGATCCATATTTAGCAGATGATGGCTATGAAGATGAAGAAGAAGGGGTTGCTGTAGCTGAATGGAATTGGGGCAAGAAGACAGTAATGGTGCCAAATCCTTAGGGAAGAGGAGTCAAGGAGAGCTATGACTTTGATGTCACAAAATTAGACAAGCTCTTTGACTTCTTACTTGAGAAGGGCCAGATTAGATTGCCGGATAATCTTGTCAGGTTGCCCCCTGAACAATTGAAGAATAAGAAGTTCTGCAAGTTCTATAATGCTACTTCTCATTCCACTAATGAGTGCAGAATTTTTCGGCAGCATATACAAAAGGCTATTCAGCAAGGGAGGCTCAAGTTCGATGTACCTTGGAAGATGAAGGTTGATGATAATCCTTTCCTAGGAGATCAAAATATGGTTGATGTTGGGCTATTGAAAGGAAAAATATGGTTGATGTTCGCCCTTTCCTAACATTGGCCAAATCAAGAAAGGATGGAACGGTTGATCCTAAGATGCAAACATGGACTGATGAATACAGAGAGATTAGAAAACATCATGATCAGCAGAAGAACCGATATAAGCAGGGGGAAACGTCAAAGGATGGAGCGACAAAGCCGCGAGTTACATCTCGGATCCTGTTGAATAAGTGGCAGTGGTAGAAGGAAAAGGATTATCAGCGGTGGCTAGAGGATCAAGAATACCAGCGTTAACAGGAAGAAGAGAGGTATAAAAGAAAGCAAGCCGAATCGCACTGGAGTTGTCCTTTCTTCAGATATTGCTGGAACAAAGACTTGAAATTGTCTACCAGATATAACTGTCCAGAATGCAGCAATCAACATTGGGAGTTTAGACAATCTCAAATCAACCACCGGTCTATCCATGCCGAGGATGCATATCATCATAATAACATGGATCGGCGCTTAAAAAATAAAAGTATTCATGATCGGCTGGGAAAAAGAGTTATTGACCAAGATTGGGCTGATCATGATGAGGAAAGCAAACAGAGGGGACATGTTTGACAGGAAGGCCAATGGTGTCCTAGAGGTTTAACAAGAAGCCAGAAGAGAAGAGTGCAACGTCTAAGGAATAAGGAGATAGAACAGGCTCAACCATCCGGTAAAACTCAAGTGTGGCGTACCAAGCAAATAGCTGATAAGAAACAACCATCGGCTAATATCCAAATGGCTTTTCTGTTACCATCATAATTCAGAACTTTGGCAGATCAGGAAGTTTATTCAGACTTCGATGAATCAGAGTATAAAGAGATGGTTGCCAAGTTAACGGTTGTGCAGCAAGCAATATTTGATAAGCCAGTCAAGCATCGGTGCTTAAAGGCTTTATATATGAAAGATTTTATTGATGGGAAGCCGATGAACAAGATGTTGGTGGATGGAGGTGCTTCTATCAATCTTATGCCTTACACCACTTTTCGTAAGCTTGGGAAGGGACTAGGAGGTTTGCTTGAGACCGACATGATGCTTAGAGACTTTGGAACAAATACATCCAAGACCCAGGGGGCAATAAACGTCGAACTGACAATCGAGAGTAAAATTCTGCTCACCACATTCTTTGTCATTGATGGAAAAGGATCATACAGTTTACTCCTCGGTCGTGACTGGATTCAAGCAAACTGTTGTGTGCCATCGACCATGCATCAGTATTTGATTCAATGGCATGGAGATGATATCGAAATGGTTCGCGCTGACGAGTCTGTGAGTATTGCAACAGCCGATCCAGTGTTTTGGGAGTTAGGAGACTTCGAATGCCTTTCTGGCAAAACACGGGAAGGAGGCTTCATTAGGATTAATAATGAAGGCCAACAGCCGGTTCAAGCGATCAGCTCTGAAAGTTTGTTTTGATCAATGATCGTGGCTTCACGTCGGCTATTAAATTAAGGAAAAATAAGTATTGATTTTAAGGATGGGTTTGGGCCGACGTATGTGAGTTCTAAGTCGAATCATAGGCACAGTTCGGAGTTAATAAATCTATTGGAGAAAGTTCTGTTTAGCTTAGCAGGATGCTTGACCTAGGATGATCGATTGTTTGACCTTTGGAATGAAAAGTTCTACAGCAAGAAATATCTAAAGAGATGTCATCTTAACATTCGATCAATACTTGATAGCCAATTCGTTTAGTCATCGGCTCTAATAGCCGGTACCGGAAAGGTATCGCCTCTAGTTCAAAAAGTAAAAATTTTCGAAGACAATAAAAGCCGATACGATATGTATCGCCTACAGAGCAAAAACAATCATACGCAGGGATGTCACACTAAAGCACAATCATAAAGGAACATGAGTCTTCATTCATCGGTTTATCCTAAGTACAAACTAATCAAAGACCTTGTTCACCACATCGTGAGCGGATGTGATATCTACTATGACCTCCGCTACCATGGTGAATTCTTCAAGCAGGTCCTCGTGCTCCTCAGGGCCATCGCCTACTGGGAAACCGGTCTCCATGGCATGGAGCTCGTGCCCCGTCTGAACCTACGCCGCGGTCAGTGCCACTGATGCGCCATGGCGAACGCCGTGGTGGGCAATTTCCTGCACACGGGCTGGGATGTCTTGCAGACGAGCATCGACAAAGGAACCCCGGGCATTGATGGCGTCCACGGTCGCGTTCGCCGCCAGTTAGAGAGACTCCAACTGCGCTGTCATGGGTGATGATCGCAGAAGCGGAAGAGCTATCAAGATAAAAATAGCCAAAATCAGAATAAAGGCGTTCCTGAGGCTCATCGTACCTACCATCGCGGCATCCGATTTAGTCAGCCGCGCTCGAGCGGCGTTAGCCTCTTCCTCGGCCGCATGAAGAGCGGCCTGGGAAACCCTGAGGCAAATCTCTAGTTGGCCGGTCTCTTAGGTCACCTCGGAGTAACGGTTCTAAGCCATCCTCCACTCATGAAGGTAGCACCGGGCGTCGTCGCCGTTGTAGGAGTCAGAGGAGTCCGATGACGAGGCCGGCATAGAAGATGCGGCGTTAGAAGGCCCGCCGACCTTGGGGAGAGGACGGAGACTGTCATTCACAACAAACCTATAGGCGAGTCAGAACTGTTCATCATCATAAACAAGAAATGTCAATCTCACCTCATGCGCCGGAGATGCTGATTCATCGGCATATTCTCTTCTGGGATTTCCTCCGCCGCGCGCTTGCCTCGGTGGTCTTCACCGGCCATGAAGAATGATTGGATCTACGAAAGGGAGAAGGAAAAACCACTATAGGGTTTTTAGTGGGCGGAGAAGAGTAAAGGAATGGTTATGGATGGAGATGTGTTCGAGGCAGAAGCCATCGACTGGTATTTGAAGACATGAAGCGAAGGGACGAACGTCTCAGAACGCACAAAAGGCAACCACAATTAATAGGAGGCGAAGCGCCACTTCACCAATGTCGAAGAGAATACAGCACCAGATGACCGAGGATAGAAGATGGAAGGGCTCTCTTAATGAAAGCCATGTTTTCAGACTTAATTAAATTAAGATTAGAACTCTGGGATTGGCTGTATCGAATCGGCTCTTTGGCCGAAACAAAAATGCAATTGAACAACAGGGAATACGATCAATTCTACACAAGCTGATGATCTCAAGGCTGATTCAGATAGCTCAACCTGTTCTAACCTTGGCCAGCAGTTCCCGTTTCTCTTGTTGAATGGCATCAGGTATCTTAGCCAGAATGGACTTGTGACAATCAATGGCAGTAAGATTATGGAAAAGACCTGGCATGGACTACTTTTGAGAGCCAAGAGCAGAGGAGCCGAACGATTTATTAACCGAAGACTACAAGAATTTTATAATGGACAACTTAGAAGATTTGAATTACTTTCGGTTGCATGCTCTCGAAAACTTTGAAGCCGATAAACTAAGGATTGAGGGTCAAAATTAAGCAATTTTCTGAAGGAGACTTAGTCTGGAGAATAAAATCGCCGATCGAGGCAGGGAGCAGCAGGTTCGGTGAAAAGTCACCCAACTAGGAAGGACCTTATCGGATCAAATGTTATGCGCCTAGTAATACTTGTATTTTGAAGATACTGAGAAGGGAAAGGAAATTCATCAGAGCAATCAAATGGGGAAATATTTGAAGGAATATTACCCTAGCATTTGGATTGATACTTAACAACGAATTTGCTCGGTCGTCAGTTTTAGTAGCCGATGCCTGAAGGGTATCGTTGCTAGCGAGAGGGTAAACCCAAAGGGGTGAAAGCCGATACAATGCATATCAATTATGCCGACAGAGTGATGTGTATAAAATGAAGCACGAAATAAAGGAAAATCACTCAAAGCAAGAAAGTTGTTTGCTAAACATCACCTATTACAAGCTACGGGCTGGAAA
The DNA here is from genome assembly GCA_904845875.1 of Miscanthus lutarioriparius. Classification (NCBI taxonomy): domain Eukaryota; kingdom Viridiplantae; phylum Streptophyta; class Magnoliopsida; order Poales; family Poaceae; genus Miscanthus; species Miscanthus lutarioriparius. The sequence goes on along the minus strand of CAJGYO010000016.1, from coordinate 79,404,961 downwards.
ATACTTTGCCTACTATATCATCGGCCAGGGTATTGAAAGCTATAGAGTTGACGGCGCTCATAAAATCCTCAACCAAGCGCTCGTGCTCCCTAGGGTACGTTGCGTCTAGAAAACCATGGGGAAGAAGCCGAAGATTATGACCCGAATGGGCTTGTGCAACAGCCAACGCCATGGCGGATCCATGATGAACTCCATGAAGGGCGACCTCCCTGACGCGATTCAGGATGTCGTGCAAGCGAACCACCAGAACAGCGCCCCTGGCATTGACAAATCCTGCTGCATGATCCGTGGCTAATCGAAGACTCTCCAACTGAGCGGTTAAATCTAAAATATTCAAGAAAAGAGTGATCAGAAATCTTGAGGACAAAATCAAAGAAAAAGAATAGAGAAATAATGGCAGACATCTCACCCAAGATTCTAGCTTCAGCCCTAGCCAACATTTCTCTCATAAGGTTGATCTCGGGGGGTGATCGGTCTTCAATCATGGCCAGAGCCGATTCCGCTAGGGAGAGGCAGTTGGCTAGATGCTGGTCGGTCCGATCAATGGAGGCCAGCAGATCGTTGTTGCTGATCTGTCGCCTCGAATGACAAGGAAGCTAGCGGCAGATTGGTGCCAAAGATGACCCCGAGGGCTGGGTGGAGTTCGCCCTTTGATCTGTAGCGATGGAAGCGCCCCAAGATGCGTCCTCTTGATGACGAGGGTGTTGACGTGATGATGTGGATCTGTTGAGGGCTTTTTCAGCAGACCTCTTGTTGTTCTCCATGACCTCGAACCCACGGAAAGGCAGGGATATGCTAAAGACGAAGAAGGGTTGAGACAAAGAGGGTTGTTTTTTGACTGGCAGCCATAGCCCGTATATATAGCCTGGGAGAGCGAGAAGATAGATTTCAATGGAGGTATGAAATCAAAATCGAAAACGAAAATGGATTAGCACTCCGAAAATTCAGGGGACGGATAACGAAGAGATAACAAACTCAAATTTATTACTTCCCCAAATTACAAAATATCGTGGAGTGGATACATTGACCAGAGATTAACTCACTAGAACTTCTTTGGATTGAAGGGAGTCCGAATTTCCACAAGGCCGAAACTCATTGTGAACCAAGTCGCATCGGCCCATCAATCAAGTTATATCCGAGAGGAAGAAAGGTCGCCCGCCTAACATATGCATAACAGATTTCTCAATAAATTGAGGAACTATGGGAAAGAAGCCTGAGACTTTCTCGGTGGGCGTTTGGAGGAGTAACAAGGGGAAGGTGATCACACATTCTAGCCCTCGCAAACACTAGAACAGCTTTGTGAGCATGGAGAGAAGACTCAGGTGATATCACAAGAATTCTTCTAACCGCAATGACTGGTCTTCTTGCTCAACGAGGCGCTAGAATAAGTAACACAATCACCCTATGCACAAGAATTCTTCTAGCCACTCAAGATCTTCATAACAAAAGGGCAGACCATGGAGGGTCTGGCGGAACTAGAGGCACGCGAGAAAGTAGATGAAAACAAAGCATGGCTAAATTGTTGAGTTACTCTTGCCAGAGTTGGATGGGCATTTTATAGCCGGCTCGGGAAGATGAATCCAAGTGCCCGTGGAGCAGTGACGCTCTTGTAAAAAGTTTTGAGGCATGGGCTTATGAGTGGGCGCAAGCAGTGACAAACAGTGGACCCCAGATCAGGGTTTTCTACCCATGACTATGGACCAATCAGGGATGCCGACATGATAATTTTAGAATAAAATTACTTTTATCCCACAATTGGGGGCATGTGTTTACACTGAAATTTGGAAAAAAGTCGCAGGGACTCGAAAGCTCCCAAGATCATGTCACTAAGGAATAAATTGCGTGCAGATCGGAAATAGCTGATTTGGATGCAGAAATTGGAATCGACTCTCCTCGGATAGCACTAGCAGATAACAACAAAGGCTACATTCGGCGCTAGGACGAAACATGTCGGACTCTACAGAAAGGGAAAGATTAGAGTCCAAGTTATCTTAAATTAGGAATATTTTCTTTAGGGTCAAAAATTGTGATGAGTCGTGCTTAGACAGGAGTCGTGCGCAGATCCCTGGTATAAATATCAAGCCCTAGCTATTGTAAAAGGACATCAATCAATCAATAAAATACAAGTCAATTACTTTTTTCGGCTCCGGCAACCCCTTAGGAGTAGGAGTAGAGTAGATCTTGGCGAGTTCTTGTCAATTGCAGGGTCAAATTGACTAGCACGTCTCGGGAGGATTGCGTAGGTTTGACCACCCTTGCGCTGAAGCTAGGCGGATCTACTCCATCGAGCGGACCCTTCCGGCTTGCTGCGTGTGTCCTCGGCATGGAGACAAAAATTCTGTGTCGACAATTATGAAGAACTCCAATCTTCGACGACACAGACAGACATTGCCGATGCAATACTAACCTTAATCTGCTTCATCGTCGTGGAAAGGGTGGACTCTAGCCTTCTGACTTCCCTGGTGGTGTCCTCCTCTTCAACCACCACAACTTCATTGCCCCGCTTGCGGAGGATCTGGACGGCTTGAGGTCGAGCTTCCTCACGCTCAATCTCTTCCACTTTGTCTTCCTTCGTAGCTGGTGGCACCACCAGGGGGCTCGATGGCCGCACATCATGTCCGACCACACCCTCCGATGCCTCAGGGAGTGCCGTCTGCTCCTCTAACTCCACCAGCTTCTCTGCTCCAGACTCTGGCACGGCGTCGGCAACTCCAGCATCCGCCTCCGAAGACCCAGCGGCTCCCGCCGTTGCCTCGGGCACCGCCGTCGGCTCATCCATCGTCGGCGCCAACCGTTCTCCATCGCCAAGTCCATCAGTAGTGGCGGTTGACTCCTCCACAGGACGCCGAGCGCCTGGGGACTCTAGGATGGGGTCTGTAGGCATTACCTTCACGTCAGGACCAGCCCCCAGCTGTTCGCCAGTTTGGACGAACGGATTCAGATCCTCCGTACGCCTCGCTCTACATTAGATTAGCTTGTCAATCGCTGCAACTATAAGGATCCAACAACAAGTTGAATCTAAGGAAAAGAAACTTACATGTTAGTCTCCCGGTAAACTTTTCTGAACTGGCGTTGCCTACCCGAGCCCCTAGGCGCTGCCCTAGGGTTGACTAGCGCGCCCTAGGGTAGAGGACTCGTGGCCTCTGTCGCCGACCTCTCTTCCGCTTGTTGCTCGGGGACTCCCTTCGCCTATTGCTCAGGGACTCCTTTTGTCTGCTGCTCGGGGTCTTCCTCCCCTCCCTTCGGTTGTACCTCCACACGCGTGTTGCGCGGAGGCGCTGCAGTGCTCAGAGGAGGAGCTACTGAAGCCCCGTCGTCATCCGACCACTCAGACATCGCCGCACTCTGCGTTCAAGTGGTCTGGTCACCACCAAGCGAGATGCTGCCCGGCTTGCAGGGAGCTACACCTACTATCTTCCTCTTCTTTTGGGCCAACTCATCTGTCGCCACCCTTTTCCCCCAAACTTTCTTTGAAACCGAGGGGGACTCTCCATCCGACCAGCGTCTGCGCCTCTGGACTCCGACGAGGTGTAGACGGCACCTTCCTTAGGTTGAGTTGTCGGCTGGGCGTCCACTGCCTTCGGCCAATCGCTCCTCAGCACGCTCGAGAAGTACGCAGCTCATTCATGCAAATGGATCTTTCCACAAGTGAATCAATTCACTACTCGGCAACGATACTGGATAAAAAAGGATTAAGAACAAATAATTGAGACTTTTACCTGAGGAGGCGGGTTCGTACAGTTGAAGGGTCTGGTCTGCCCTGACACGCTGAACGAGGCATTTAGAGCGAATAGCTCTGTGGCCCGCTCTAGCATGTCATCCCACGACAACCTCTTCGTCCTCTCTCGGGTGCCATCGGTGTCCCCTTGAAGTCAAACCCGGCGTGGGCCCTCTCCTTGTAGGGCTGGACGTGACACACTATGAAGCTCGCCGCCACTAGTCCACCATTGGTCTTCACGCCCTTTATTAGGCTGAGGAGCTCCCTCACCTGCTCCATATCGGCACTGCTCGGCTTCTCCGACCAGCTCTTCTGGTTCTCCGAAACGTGGTCGACGTCGCAACGGATGGTAGGATGGCTCTGCTTTATGTAGAACCACCTGACGTTCCACCCCTTTAGCGTCATGTTCAACGGTATAGTTAGGTACTCGCCTACCATCTCATCACGGAGTTGCAAATATACGCCGCCGACCACTCTAGAACCGCCGCCGCCTTTCTTCTTCAGCCAGAACAGGTGTCGGAAGAGGTTGAAGTGGGGAAGAACTCCGAGATACGCCTCAAAGAAATGTATAAAGATAGAGATATGCAATATGGTGTTTGGGTGGAGGTTGCACAGACTAACTCTCCAGAACTCCAATAGATCTCTCAAGAAAGGATGAATGGGAAATCCTAACCCGCGCCAGAAATAATCTTCAAAAACTATAGCTTTGTCGGTATGAGGCATTGGGTAGGGCTCACCGTTGGTCGGCCGCCATCCAACGGTGACACGGTCTAGGAGAACGCCCGCCTCCACCATCCTATTGATCTCCACCTCTCCCATGAGTGACGGCACCCACTCATTGTCACAGCTGGCTCTGGCGGGTAGCCTTCTTTGGGTTTTCAACTCCCCTCTTCGTTGCCATCTCTCAGATCTAGTTTGGGATTGGCAGCGGAAGTGCGTATAAATCTAGAAGTGCGAGGGCTGAGGAGGAAGACAAAGTAGCAAAGTGGCAATGGTAGGAGCACGAAGTGCGGTGGCGCAGTTATAAAGCACTCCCCCCACCTTTCGCATTCGAGGGTTTTTGGGAAACCACTCCACGATTTGCGCCTCTCTGAATTCTCTAAAACCATATGGTGGGCCGTTACCTAGGCTTTTGCACAACTGTAGCCTGTATCACCCATTTTCACCGCAATTTGTTACTGTTCACTGAATATTTGCTGACTTCTTCGCAATCCATTAAGGCTCAGTGTCGGGTTCATAAACCCAAGGTCCCTCATGGACCGGCTTCCCAGCAAAGGATCAGCCCAGCAGACGACGTTGCGAATGACGCGCAACTCATGGGCCGGCCCAAATACCTAACGATAGGCCAGGAGGAAGGTCTCGCTTCCAACTCTGGCCCGCCTCTCCAACCAAAGGGCTTGGACGAGGAGGAACAACGCTCGCTTCCAACCCCGGCCCGCCTCTCCGACCGGAAGGCCTGGCCAAGGAAGAACGTCGCTCGTTTTTGACTCCGACCCGCTTCTCCGACTGGAAGGCCTGGCCAACGCCGCTTCTGACTCCGACCCGCGTCTCCAACCAGGGATACACCGAACCTCTGCTTACAGCTCTTCTCCGACTAGCACAGTCGGAGCCAACTAGGACCAACCGACCGAGGACGCCTGCTCGGTGAGAACCCAGGAAATGGGTAGAGCAAGTAAGGCAGGGCACTCAAGTCAAACCGCAATACCAAGGACCGTACCCTGTGCACCTGCAGGACAGTACCGACATGACATGTTAGAAGGGTTCCCTACAACCTTCCGGGCATGTCAGAACCCAAGCAGTGTTGTGGGCGCCGATGTTTTGCCCTACAGTGTTATGGGTGCCATCAATCCCCATACCAGGCAAACACGGTAAGACCCCCACATGCCTCTGGGCATCAACAGTGTTATGGGCGCCATCATTTGCCATACGTGGTGAATGCGGTAAAAACCTCCCACATGCGTCTAACATAAACAGTATTGTGGGTGCCTACCATCATCTCGTACCCGACGGCGTGGGCAACAAGACTTAGTAGCATACATACTCTCTCTCTCACTTGTAAGGCCGTCCCCTTCATCTATAAAAGGGGATGCGCTCTCTCCCGATACAGAAGGATTGGACAGATCAACTCTCAGACGATTCAGCCACCAACGGATCAAACAACCTATGAGACGATCAATCACACAGATACACAGAGCACATGCTCGAATACTTAGCGCATGTAGGAGCTCCTATCACTCTTGGCCCTTCAGTCTAGAGTCCGACCGGGCCTCTTGCACCCCCATCTTTCTTCCTCTCATTTATAACCCCACAACAAACTTCGAGCACCTGGGCTCAGGAATAAAGTCATCAACCGACTCAAACTGGACATATGACAAATTGCCTGAACTAGTATAAACCCTGTGTCATTGAGTGCTAGGCCACATCCTATCACAACGTACGACAAAACTACAAATATTTATGTGTTGGTCACTTTCTGCACCGACACTCGGTAACTCCTACTATACAGCCGTTACTCCGGTTTTTTCTCCACAATTTGTTTTCTCCAAGATTTCCACTTGTGGCTCGGGGACTGCGTCATCAATACGACTTGGTTCCTCACCGCACTGGGGACTTTCTTTCGTTGACTATTGTTTCTGTCCCTGGCACCACAAGACCACGTCACCTACTGTCAGGCTCGGGGACTAAGTGGGCACACTTCACCTTACGGTGAATGTGCTTTTCTCATTTCGAGGCTACACCCGGGGACTGGTTGCCTGCTTGGCTGGTCTTTTGCTTTTCTTCTACTTTGGACCCTGGCACCACGTGACTACGTCACCTACTGTTAGGCTTAGGGACTAAGTGGGCACACTTCACCTCGCAGTGAGTGTGTTTGCTTTAATCTAGAAGACTCCACGCCTCTTGAAGTTGAAAAAGAGTATCTCCCTTTCTCGTGGTCGGACTCTGAGTGGGCACACTTGATCCACTACGAGGAAATTTTCGATTTTGAACTTGAGCTCCTTACATCCTTATGGCAAGCCTTACTTGGGATACACTGCTCGACGATGATTCACACTGCTCGGCGATGGTTCACAACTACTCGGCAACTCATCACGGTGGTCGGACCATGAGTCTGACTTCTCGACTTTGTTCGCACCTGCTCGGACAAGCTCAAGACGGCGTTGTACAATGGATACAAGGTGCTCGAGGACTAGCTGTGGGGGGTACGACCCCGGATACCCATGGCATACCACATGGGTTGCGCCCCAAGGGCGGCCCAGCCCACAAGACGAAGCCTTGCGGGGCACGACGCTGCTCGGCGCGTCCCGTAAGACACCGAAAACATATGATCCCATGATTCCTGTAATATGTTATTACTTTCTGGTTATCTCCTAGATCTAACCGACTTGTAACCCTACCCCCTGGACTATATAAGGCGGGCAGGGACCTCCTTCAAACACATGCAATATCATACGATAGCCAATACAATCCAACATACCACAGGAGTAGGGTATTACGTCGAGCAGACGGTCCGAACCTGTCTAACTCTTGTGTCTCTGTTGTCTTCTTGTTCTCGATTACACGCATCTCTGCCGATCAATCTACCTTCGTGGGATATCCCTCGGAGGACTGCCGATGATATTCTGTCGACAAGGAGGTATATATATATACAACAAGAGTAAATGGAATAGAGCTGGAGAAGCCTTCTGTTGTTTCATCGGCACTAAAATTTTATCATCACTTTTTGAGTATCAAGATTTTTGCCATCAATTATTGTTATATGAGATTGTAGGCAATCGATAAATGTCAAAGGCATGGAGAAGCCTACATGAACAAATAAAATTTGCATCACCCTCCACGATGGACCGATAATTTTTTGAAAAAGAACATCTTTTGCAAATCATTGTGAGTTGTGACAGAACTACCATTTTCCCTCAAATTAATCTAACAGCAAGAGGAAAGTGTACTCATCATTGTACATGACCAAAACCATGACCACCGCAGTGCACTAAGAATCGAGACAAATACAATTGCCATGGTCATGTCCTCAGATATGTGGCACAAAATCATGAACACTGCAGCGTGCTAAGAAATCAAACAAATATCACTGACATGGCCATGTCCTCAGCTATATGCCACGACACATAGGTTGTCTCAAGATCCCAGCCGATCCAAGCAGGTGACAAATGCATAAAAAACTGCAGTAAGGCTTATTGGATTGTTGGATTGCGTCCAAATCACAAAGCAATGCGACCGCAGATTTAGTGCACTAAACCCTACATAGAGTAAGGAGGGAGAGTGTGTGTGTGTGTGTGAGAGGGAGGGAGGGAGCAAACCAGCGAGCAGACGGATCGAGAAGGAGCACGCGCGTACGGCGTGCAGGAGGCCGCGCAGGGGGAGCAGGGGGAGGCCGGCAGTCACGGCCACCGACGTTGCCCGCCGGCGCCGTGGCGTGCGGCCTGGGGGCGGCCACCGCCGGGGCTCGCTGGTGCGCCACCACGTCGAGAGAGAAGTAGAGAGGGAGAGGAAGGGGAAGGGGAGGCGCGGGCGGGGGCGACGGCGACGGCGGCGCGAGCGGCGGAGGCGGTGTGGTGCGAGAGGAGAGGGGGAGGTCGAGCGTGGGAGGGAGAGATTTTTTTTGGAGATGGGGGGCATCAATTTATCGGACATGAATTGGGGAGCACGTGGCTCAACTGTGTCCACGGGGAGGGAATTTCGGACGACGTGGCCACTTATATGAATTTCGGGTGACGTTGCTAGTTGGAGAAACCAACGAAAAACATGGGTTTGTAGGGGTTAATGGCATTTAAATAAGGCGGTCTCAAACATCGGAACCCGAACCCAAAATAGATGTCTAACACAATACCTATAGCCTCCAACAGAGTATCAATATGGAAGATCTATTTTAGGTGTCAGGCATAACCCAAATTTGAGTATCCTCTCTTCTGGATACCCATTTACGGAGAGAATTGTTTTTAGGTCTTGTTGTTAGAGAAGACCAAAAATAGATATTAAATCTTTTATCTGTAGCGTTCCTCAAAGAATGATTAGGTCTGATATTTTGGGTCGCGGTCGTTGAGGAGCGGAGGAGGGTAGAAATGGGAAAACGCGCTCTTCCCGCCAGAAACACTTCCGCTGGGGCCTGGGGGCTGCACCTGCACTACACCCGTCAGATATTCAGGGCCTTGTTTAGATTGCAAATTTTTGCAATCTGGACACTGTAGTGTGTTTCGTTTGTATTTGACAAACTTTGTCCGATCATGGACTAACTAGGCTCAAAAGATTCGTCTCGTAATTTACAACAAAACTGTGTAATTAATTTTTTTACCTACATTTAATGCTCCATGCATGCGTCCAAAAATTAATGTGATAGAGAGAGTGAAAAAACTTAGAATTTTGAGGCAATCTAAACAAGACCTAGGTCAGAGAACCCTCAAGAGCAAAGAGCAAAGAGGCAGCAGGCCATAGCTGTCGTCCACTTCCTTCTAGGCCTAGTTTAGATTGCAAGTGTTTTCATCTTTCACCGTCACATCAAATCTTTGGACACATGCATAGAGTATTAAATGTAGATAAAAAATATAACTAATTACACAGTTTGATTGTAAATTACGAGACAAATCTTTTGAGCCTAGTTAGACCATGATTGAACAATAATTATCAAATACAAACGAAAATGCTATAATACCAAATACTGATTCCTAACCCCAACCTAAACAAGGCCCTAGCGGCCTCGCCGCCCCCCGTTCTCTGGCCTGGGCCCAGGTACACCGCCTCAAACATCTCTTCCGGTCTTCTTCCCCTTCCCCTCCGTCAAAATTGTTTCACACCTTATTCTAAAATTGTTTCAGACCTTTATGGCTATCGAAGTATTCTATTGAAAAATGATTCTATAAAATAATGTTATAAAATAAACTAAGAGGCTGACTCAAAAAAGTACTATACTAGATTCTACGCTGGTTTTAAGTTATTATATTTCTTTCCATTTTGTTATACACCTAAACTTTATTTAAATAAAACTTCCATCATCTAAGAGGAAACCCCTTGCCTAACTTATCGATAATCAAAAGAATTTAGGATCATGGTTACAAGAGTACTATTAAGGATTATGGAGGCCGATAGGGATAACCGGATAAAGTCTTTGTGTAAGGTGGGCATTGACTATGGTAGTGATGAAAATAGATGGAACAAATCCTGTCCCATTTCTTTGTTTCGGTATTCGTAGAAAAATACGAAAACTAGATTGGAAACAGGATATGGTGTTTTCTGTTTGTGTTTTATGGGATACCGTGTTTAAGTGGGATACACCCATATTCATCTTATAACAAAACTTCTAACAGGTTGAATAGGCAACCTAAGTTTCCTAGCATCTCCTCCGTATCATAGACTCATTTTCGTGCTATAACTTATCATAAGTTTGGTTTCGATTATGCTCGCCACATTTTCTATGACAGTCCTAATTTGCCAAAAATCAGACATGATAAGTTTTGATCGTCAACAAAGAGACCCTTAGATATACCTTACGCTATATCATGTCTCAAACCAAACTCTCTTATTTTTTATGTCGACACAGCCAGAGAAAATAAATAAAATATACTCGTACAGTCGTCCTTGAAAAGGCAGGCCGGGGAGAAAGAAACGGAAAAAGGGAGATTTTTAATTATGTAATAATAATAAAATCCGTAAAAAAAAGGTGTGACTCAGCGACTGTGAGCAAGTAAAAAGGCACCGAATTTCGAAAAAACGGGGCCCATCCTCACACTCCGTCACACGTCTAGCAGTACACGCTGCAGCAGAGCACTAGAGGACGGAACGGCGGTGCCTGCCTCTGTGTCCTCTTCTCTCTCTCTCCTGCGCGATTCCCGAGACAAAGCCCCAGAGGGAGAGGGGGGCAGTGCAGGGCACTGGCTGGCACGCAGCCTCTGCGCCGCTCCACCCCTCCGCCACCGCCACCGCCACCACACATCCATCGCAGCGGGTGCCTGCGTCGTCTCTCTTTCTCTCGTGTGCACGCACACAGACACAGCCAAACCCCAAAGGCACCATTTCTTCCCCAAAGCCCCAAACCAAAACACCTTTTTCTCCCCCCAACCCGTGACGCCGGTGGAGGCCGCCGGATCGCGGCGCGCAATGCCGTTGCCGCTGCCTCCCGCCTTCCTCCCCTTCCTCCTCCTCTCCCTGCTGCTGCTGCTGCTGCTCCCGGCCGCTACCATTTCCACCACCCAAACAAATGCCACCCTCCCGTCGCCGCCTCTGTTTCCGCCTCCGCCGCCGGCGGCACCGCATCCTCCCCACCGCCACCACCACACCACGTCTCGTCGCGCCCCGCTGACGCCGCCGCCACCACCCAGCCTGCCCCCTACACCCACTCCCGTCGCCGTGCCGCCGGCACAGGCGCCGCCCCCGACGCCACCGCCCACGCCCACGCCAGCGCCGCCGGTCACCACGTCGCCGACGCCCAAGTACCCATCCTCCTCCGCCACCCCCTCCACCGGGGATCCATACCCCTTCACCAACAACCCCTTCTTCCCAACAGCCAACTCGCCGCCGCCTCCTCCCCCGGCCGCCGAGACCCAGCCCTCCGGCGACGGCGGCCTCCCGACGTTCCCCGCCAACATCTCCACCCTCGTCGCCCCGACCTCGCGCGCCTCCGGCTCCCGCCACTTCCCCGTGCTCCAGGCGCTGCTCCTCTCCCTGCTCTCCCTCTGCCTCCTCCTCCTCTCCGCGCTCCTCTCCATCCACCTCGTCCGCCGCCTCCGCCACCGCGGCGGCGCCCGCTCCGGCGCCGCGCCGTCCTCCGCCTCCGCTGCCCACCGCCGCGCCGCCAGCAACGACGACGACGACGACGACGGGGACGAGGAGGGACGCAGCCTCAAGCCGCCGCCAATGCCCACCTCCTCCACTAACCCCAGCACCGAGTTCCTCTACCTCGGTACCCTCGCCACCCCGCCGCCGTCGGGACCGCAGCACCCCGGGACCAGTTCCAGTTTACGCCCTGGCTCGCCGGAGCTCCGCCCTCTGCCACCGCTTCCGCGCGTCGGACCGCCGTCCGGCGAGTTCGCATCCCGCAGCTCCGCCTCCGACCCCAGCACCGTGCCTCCCGCCGCCGATGCCTCGTCCTCCTCGCTCTCTCCCTCCTCGCCGTCGGCCTCCTCACCCACGCTCGGCTCCAGCCCTGTCCATTTCCGCCCGCCGTCCATCCCCCAGCCGCGTGGCCGAGCCCCCAATCCTTCGCCGCCTAAACGGAGGCCGTCGCCGCCCAAGGGTGCTGCGGAGCCCGTGGCGGCGCACGCGTGGAACCCCTTCGTGCCGCTGCCGCCGCGACCAGCAGTTGCTTCGTCAGATGATGGTGACTCTGATCAGATGATGGACCTGCGCAAGTCGCGGCCTTTGCACTCGGACAAGCTCAAGCCCGGCTCTTTGCAGTAAGACCAAATATTCGCGTTCCCTCTTCTTCTTCTTCTTCTTCTTCTTCTTCTTCTTCTTCTTCTTCTTGCGGATTCGATTTGATGTCTGAGGTTGCCTCTCTCTGCCCTGTGTGCTATAGCATGAAGGACGAGGTGATCCAGCTGTACCTCAACAACTCGGCGGTGGTTGCGGCGCCGAGGGAGGTGTGTTTGCTTGGTGCCCTCAGGTGTCATGGCATCGGGATGATTGTGGGGGCATTGGGAGTTTCCAAGGAGCAACTGAGGGAGGCACTCTTGGAAGGTACATATGGATTGATCTTTGCTCTTATATATAAGGCAACCGAGGTTGAGTTTTCTCTGAATATGCTGACAAAGTTGCAATCTTTCTTAGATGATGAAAGTACTTAGTGTTTATTACTTGTGGGGGGGCCTTCAAATTGGTTGTGCCATTGGCCATGTTTGTAGCATCACATGGTGCCTTGTTGATTATGAGTTACATGAATGATTGTCTCTGATAGACGTTGGGGCCTTACCAATGGGCCACATGGCATGCTCCCTCCTACTATCTTACGTTTTGAAAAACCAGAGTTACACAGCCTGCTTTCATTTTAGGTGCATTGTCTATCTATTTCAGAGAAAGAGATCGCATATAGGGTACCATACCATTGGAGTGTTTTGTTGGCCATGTGTTTAACTTCTTCATGGGGGTCACACCACATTTTAGACAAAGTTGTCCTTTCAAGGGTGCACCACTCTTTGTTTTACATGTCTTAGCAAATCTGTTTTGGTTCCTGAAGTGGATCAATCACAACTTTCTTTAATCCTTCATGCTATGACTTTATGTGGTATGTTTGCTTGCTACTAACTGTAGCATATTTCTGTTTGCCGGGTACAGGTAATGCACATGGTTTGGGAGTGGAAGCCTTGCGGATGCTCACTCAGATGGTGCTCAGCAACGAAGAAGAGCTTAAGCTCAAATATTTCAAGGATGATTCCCTGAGCAGACTTTGCCCAGTTGATGCTTTTTTGAAGGCAATGCTGGATGTTCCATTTGCGTTCAAGAGAGTGGATGCCATGCTTTACATTGCCAGTTTCTATTTGGAGATCAATCAGCTGAGAATGTCATATGCTACTCTTGAGGTAATGCCGTGTTCTTTAGGGAATACAACACAATTATACTGGACAGAGATTGCTTCTGCTGAAATGATATCATGATTTTACCTTCTTTCGACTATCATGTACTCATATCTGAATGTTTAATCCATTTTATTTATTCATCTAGGGGGCTTGCCAGGAGATGAGAAGCAGCAGGCTGTTCCACAAAGTCCTTGAGGCAGTTGTGAATTTCGGCAATTTCATGAACACCAATTCGGGGTCTCCATGTTCAAAAGGCTTGGAGCCAAACACTGTTCTGAAGATAGCTGATGTGAAAGGAGCTGATGGGAAGGCTGCTCTCATGCAGTTTCTTGTCCAGGAAATTGTGAAACCTGAAGGATACAATGTGATGGAGCATGGTTCAGGTACATGCAAGATGAACACAAGCACTTTGCAGTATGATGCCGGATGCAGGAAGCGCGGTCTTGAGGTTGTCACCAAACTTGCAGCCGATCTGATCAACACGAAGAAAGCCGCGTCCATTGACATAACAAGGCTGAGCCGAAGCGTGTCGGAGCTCGGAATGGGGCTTGGGAAGGTCCATGACGTGGTGAGGCTGAACAGCATGGTTACATCCACTGAGAGCGCTCGGCGTTTCCACAATAGCATGAGCACGTTCCTGAGGCACGCTGAGGAGGAGATCCTGAAGCTTCAGTCCCAGGAGAGCATCTGCTTGTCGTCAGTGAAGGAGATGGCGGAGTGGTTCATTGGGGTGGAGTCAGGCAACGACGAAGCTCACATGTTCAGAATTTTCACTGGAGTGAGGGAGTTCCTAGCTATGCTCGACCGGATCTGCAAGGAGGCTGGGGAGGTGAGCAGCAACAATTGGGTCGGCGCCACAACAGTGAGCTGGATGGCTGCACCCATGGGGATGACGCCTTAAGCCGCAGGAGCTGCCTTGGCAAAATCTGTAGCTGTCCTTTTTGTAGAATATCATATCGAATCGAGCTATTTGGACTAGTATGGTTCCTAGTATTAGCAGTAGATGAGAACAATATCTGGATAATGTATGCTGGACACCCTGGCTATTGTAAAGTTCACTGTTACTGGTAATGGATGTTGTTGGTTTGCCGTCTTCTCCTTAATGCTGCATTGCTGCTGCTGTCTTCCTCTCAATGGAGCAGCCTGCTATTCCAAGTCCATTGGTGATGGCCCTTCTTCTGAATTCTGATAGTTTGGGCTCATGGATGTCTCGGTCAGAATTTTGTGTGATGACATGGTCCTTTATTTGGTTTGGGCAATAGACGAAGAACTTTTTTTTTTTTTTTTTTTTTTTTTTGTGACGTGCTTTTGATCTGCAACAGCAGGTTGGTTTGTATCGGTGCCAGATTTACAAGTCAGATTCTGAAGTCCTGAAGTCGTCTTCCTCCTTCGCCTCCAAGCAAGCAGCAAGCAGCCAAAGTAGTCGCCGGCAGCGGCTCCCCCGCCCCTCGCAGTGGCTGAGACAGAGAGGGAGGTCTGCAGAGACTAACGGCGATGGCGCCACCGTGCCCCGAACCCTAACTCCACTCCACCACCGGCCATGGGATCCCAGCCGCCGGCCTCCCGCGTCGCCCTGGAGCCCCTCGCCACGGTCGACCCCGCCGCGCTCGCCGGCCTCCCGGTCTCCTCCCCGCTCACCGTCCGCTCCGCCGCGCTCTCCGGCCACCTGCTCTACCTCGGCACCGGCGGCGGCAAGCTGCTCCTCTTCTCCCTCCAGGATCCCTCCACCCCCGAGTTCCTCCGCCTCCTCCCCATCGGGGCCACCCTCCCCGTCTCCGCCATCGTCCCGCTCCCCTCCGTCGTCCGCATCCTCGTCCTCGCCGACGGGCTCCTCCTCCTCGCCGACCCGCTCCTCTCCCGCCCCGTCCGCCGCCTCGGCTCCATGCGCAGCGTCGCCGCCGTCGCCGCCCACGGCGTCGACCCCGCCAACCCATCATCATGCTCCGTCGCCATCTCCGTCGGGAAGAAGCTGCTCCGGGTCGACCTGACTCTGCACGACGCCGACGAGCTGGATGTGCAGACGCGCGAGATCGCCTCTGTCGAGGGGGTCAAGGCGCTCGCTTGGGTCGACGACTCTGTCTTCGTTGCCACCGCCACTGGGTACTCCCTCTACTCGAGCACCACTGGCCAGGGTGTGGACATATTCTCGCTACCTGAATCCTCCGGCCACCCAAGGGTGAAGCCGCTCTCTGGAGGTGACGAGGTGATGCTCCTGGTCGACAATGTCGGTGTTGTGGTCGACAGATTTGGCCAGCCGGTTGGAAGCAGCTTGGTGTTCAGCACCACCCCCGACTGCATAGCCGAGGTGTTCCCCTATGTGATTGTTGCTGGGGACTCCAAGGTCGATGTGTACAGGAGGAGAAACGCCGTGCACCTACAGACCATTCCGGTTGCCAGGACTGGACAAGGCATTTTGATTGTGGCTAGTGATGATGACGGGATCGGCACGGAGCTAGTTGTGATCGCTACGACTTATAAGGTAACGTAGGTATGTCAACTCATCCATTATTCATTTGAACTTCTCCAAATTCTATTAGTGTTATGTGGTGCCACAACTGTTGGAAAGAAAATAACTTTACATTACATTGCATCCTAATTCCTAAATAGATGTAGTTTCCGAAGCACACAGGACTAGATGAGCAGGAAAGACTGCCTATATATGTGAATTTGGCATGGGTTGATAGCTAAAGGGTGTATACAACTGTGGTTAGCCTTTGGTTTTACTTTTACAAGGAAGGATGGTAGGTTACCTTGCAGAATCATAATGTTTGTATATATATATACTAGTTATAAGTTGCATAAATAAGGCTTGCCTTTTACATTCCCTGTACAATTTTAGTACCATATGTATAATTATCTAAGATTCTAATGTAAAGGAAAGGCTAATAGTAGTGGAACTGAGAATTGTCTGGCTCTAATTTACACAGATTATACTGATATAGGAATCAATTGGCTTATCCAGGTTTTTTGCTACCGTAAAGTATCTGCAGTGGAGCAAATTAAGGCATCTTTACGAAGAAAGAACTACAAGGAAGCTATTTCTTTGTTAGAAGAGTTTGAGTCTGATGGTGAAATTTCAAAGGATATGATCTCTTTTGTCCATGCACAACTTGGATTTTTGTTGTTTTTTGACTTGCGTTTCGAGGATGCTGTAAATCATTTCTTGTTATCGGAGACTATGCAGCCATCAGAAGTATTTCCATTCATTATGCGGGAACCTAACCGTTGGTCAGATCTGGTACGCTACATTGCCACTTGGTATTTGGGATACTGTATATGAGATAACTGATTTAGTTCCTTCTAAAGTAAATCGTGTACATCACAAGTTGTGTTCCAAAAGTACTTCCTTATCAAGTTGTCTTAACCTATTTCTTTGCATGAAAATTCACTCTTAATGCTTTACATTGAGCTCTTAAAATGATCCAATAAATCTGAATCAACTATTAATTTCTCTAGATGATCCAGCTTGACCCTATTTTAGCACAATAGTTGAGACAAGATTACAATAACTTGCTGAGCATGACCGGGTTAGAGTATTTTTGATTCCCCAGCTCATTCTGATGAGTTTTCAGTTTTTCGTTCATCGCTCTTTTGGCAACTTAATATTGATTGCTGTACCCTATATCTGTACCTACTGATTATAAGCTAGGGAGAAACCAAACAATCTTTCGTTGATACCTACTGCCTTCTACGTTTAGCTACTTGTTTCTAATGGTAACCGTTAACAATTATATCCATTAGGTGCCAAGAAAGCAGTATTGGGGTTTGCATCCACCCCCTAAGCCCCTTGAAGAAGTTATTGATGATGGTCTGGTAGCAGTTCAACAGGCATTGTTTCTGAAAAAGGCAGGTGTGGATACAGTTGTGGATGAAGGTTTCCTTTCAAATCCACCAAGTAGAGCTGATCTTTTGGAACTAGCAATCAGAAATATTATCAGGTATGGTATATGCACGGGTTATATTCATTGTGAATCACTGGGAAGCCATGTCTATCCTCAACTATCTTAATGCTAAATGAATCTAGGTACCTTTGTGCATCACGGATGAAGAATTTATCTTCTCCAGAGATGGAAGGAGTTGATACTCTTCTGATGTATCTTTATAGAGCACTTCATCTTGTTGATGACATGGAGAAGCTTGCATCATCTCAGAATAGCTGTATTGTGGTATGTACATGCCCTTTAGACATCTGCATCCGATGTGCTTTTGTATGTTGAAGTATTGAATTGACAGAGCACAATGGTCCCATCCTAATGTTTTCATCACATTTGAATGAACACTAAGAAAGCTGCTTGATGCATGGTGCAGGATGAACTAGAATCCCTTTTGGATGACTCTGGACATTTACGGACACTTGCTTTCTTGTATGGCAGTAAAGGAATGTGCTCCAAAGCTCTTTCTATATGGCGTTTACTGGCAAGGAATTATAGCACAGGTTTGTGGAAGGATCTGTCTGAGAATGGTTTCTGTGGAACTTTGGTTGGCAAAAGGTCTGGCGAGGAGATTGCCGCTATAGAAGCAGCCAAGATCCTCAAAGAATTGTCTAATGAGGACCTTGTTCTGGAACATCTTGGATGGGTACGCTTTTCAGGTAAAGAACTTGTTTATCTTATAACAAGTGTTTTATTACTGAATTTTATTTGTAGGTGGCAGACATTGATCAAGATCTAGCGATTGCAGTTTTAACATCTGAGACAAGGGAAAATCAACTCTCACCAGGTAATTGATATGTTCTGGATAGACCAATGTATCAGTGTGCTTTTACTACATAATCATGGCCAGACACATTTTCTAGTTTCTGAGCATGCATGTCAGAGAATGATGATAGGAACAGAGGGGTAGACTGTTTTAGAATAATTTTGCATGGTTATAGCTGATTGTGTGACATTTAGGAATGTTTTTTTTTAGTATTTGGGGGTTAGGTATCTTAAAAGGCTATTCTTGTAATAAAGTTCACTATCATTTATTTGAATAATGCTATTTTGCAGAAAAGGTTGTCGCTGCTGTTGATGCAGAAAAGGTTGTGATCCATCAAAGGTATAGATGATTGTCCGTGAACTTTTCAATAAGTTCAGATCTCTTAATTCAACAATCCAAATATAATGTGTTAGTTTCATATGAGTGACAAAAGTAGTAGGATTACTCTTTGGACATATTTGTATGGTAGCTTCTTAGTATTTGTTTTTGCAAATTAGCTCTAAGTATGCAACATCCTTATAATCAACTTTTAGTGGCCAAGTGTTTTACAGGACTTGATTTTGCCCCATGCTTTCAGTGAGGTTATAGAATCATTATGCAAATAGTGTTATTCCTTTACATGTTCTTTAAAACTGTTTGTCTATATCTTCTCCTGTATCTTGTCTCTTTGGCCACCTTCATTTGTCATTCATCAGCAGAGAATGCTATGTGGTAATGATTATTTTCTTATTATCCTTCTGTTATAAAAAGTCTGAACCAGCCAAATTGTACAGATATCTGCAGTGGTTGATTGAGGACCAGGGCTGCGATGACCCTCACTATCACACATCATATGCTCTTTCACTGGCTAAATCTGCGATTGAAGCAATTGATATGGAATCTAAATATAGAGGGAAAGACAATAGTGAAATTGATTCTCATGCACAATTTATTTATTTATTAAGAGAGAGCTTGCAATTGTTTCTGCAAGCTTCAGACCTGTATGATCCAGAAGATGTGCTCGATGTGATAGTAGAATCTGAGCTATGGCTGGAAAAGGTGATGTTACGATTTGTCTTCTTCCTGGCACTTCCATGTTTGCCTGGTTAAAAATCTTTCCATTAAACTCTCATGCTTGCCCGGTCATGCTATACTGATACTCTAGACTTTCCCTTGTCAGGCAATACTGTATAGGAAAATGGGCCAAGAGAATATTGTACTTCAGATACTAGCATTGTAAGATTCTATGCTCTTGGGTTTGCTTTTCTATATGTTGCTTTTCTTACATATTGGTTTGTTGTAGCCTGTAAATTGCTCTATTGAAATGTCTGCTGCTTGTTATGTGATGAAGGAAGCTGGAGGATAGTGAAGCCGCTGAGCAGTATTGTGCTGAGATTGGTCGAGATGATGCCTATATTCAGTATGTTCTTTTTTTTCACATCAATATTTCTAAATTAATTAACTTAATTTTTTTCTTCGTCTTTTTGAACAGAAATAATCCCTGCTATTTATGTTGTCCTTTTTTTTTTCAAACTCAGGCTTTTGGGTTTGTATTTGGATCCTCAAAATGGGAAGGAGCCTATGTTTACAGCAGCTGTACGACTTCTTCATAATCATGGTGAATCTTTGGACCCCATACAAGTATTGGAGGTATTACTTCATTGTTGCTTCAATATCGCAGATTCTTTTGAGAATCTTGTAGCTTGCATGCTAGTTTGCAAGATGTTGGTGTTCTGGCCTTCAGTATTTTAGGATGGCATATCAGTCATGTGAGGACTGGAGAGGACGGAATAAATATCGTGAAGGTAGTTGTTAGCTCTGGAAATGTGGTGTTCTGTTGAAAAGTGAGCAATTAAAAAAAAAAGGACATGGATACAATTGTTCCCCCCTTCACAATAGGATTTGGCATATCTGAACAATTTATTGACCTGTTGGCCGTTAACGTTCCAGTATAAACGTTCACGATCCTTTAAACATGGTTTGTCTAGTTTCCTATGAAACAAACTTGCCATCTAGGAGGCGATTAGAGTAAAGGTAATAAGATGATCTATAATCTCCTAGTACTGGTATTGGAAAAGAACAAATATGCAAAACTGATGTCCAACCATTTTTCTTGTACTACTGTTGCACACGATCCTAGGAAATGTGAGAAGTCTCAAAAAAGGTTACTGAATAGTTGATACCTAAGTACAAGGTACTCATTGCTTCATTAATTCACAATTAGTACATGCTGTAATAGCTGCAGGGCTGCCATGTGCATCTTTGTCTTTATGTTGTGCCATACACTAGTTTCTGGAAAACGAATCTAAACCATAATCTTGTGCCAGAGATTATCTCCTGATATGCCTCTTCAGCTGGCATCAGATACAATTTTACGGATGCTGAGGGCCCGAGTGCACCATCATTGCCAAGGGCAGGTGAACATAATTCTTTTTCCGTTTCTTTAGGGTGGAGTTTTCTGTATTGAGCAGTTGAACAGTGTTGTGGATCATTGCGTAGTTTAAATGAGTTTGTTTTAGGTTAAGCATTATGAGAGATGCGTCTTTCTTACCAGTTGAATTTCTTTGTTCTTTTGTGCTCCTTTGCATGTTTTAGATAGTCCACAATTTATCACGGGCGACAAACCTAGACGTGCGGTTGACAAGACTGGAGGAGAGATCAAGGCACGTGCAACTAACCGACGAGAGTATCTGTGACTCCTGTCGAGCTCGCCTTGGCACCAAGCTATTTGCGATGTACCCAGACGATTCAGTTGTTTGCTACAGGGTATGCCTACCTGAGGTGTTTTGAGTTTGCTGCTGATAGCAGTAGCTTGTTTGCATTGGAGGTTTCAGGTTTCTTTGTGTGTAATAATAATAACTTGGTTTTGCAGTGCTATCGGTCCCAGCAAGGTGATTCTTCATCAGGGCGTGGCCGTAGCTTGAGGAAAGATGTTATATTCAAACAGAGCTGGCTTGTCAGTAGATAGATAGCGAGGAAGGAATGAAAGAGTGGTTGATCTTGAGGCCAGCATTCGGCTGTGGCTGCTCGGAAATGGGCACTAAGTTTTTTGTGTCTGGATGGGCTCACTCTGGAAATTTGACCAGGGCGTTGTGTATTTTTTGCTGAGGCCAATGAATGAATATACAAATACAGGCATACCGCATACAGGAGGATGTGTAGTCTGTTATAGTAGCTGTAGTACATTGTCTGTAGAGACAAATAATGCTATATAACACGCTGATACGAGATTTGATAGCTGGAAATTGCAGATGACAATTTTGTGCGTCGTCACCAGTCACCAGTAGCCCAGAAATGCAAATGCCCCACTAGATCGCAGTGCTGGAGGTGTGTGAAACACGTTTTCGGAGAATCTGGATTGGAAACGAATGGGGTGGTCGTGAAAGTTGATAGCTAGACAGAGACACCAACAATCTGTTTGGAAAGCTGGATCTTAAGCAGGATGTCGTAGCTCTATGTAAACTGCCACAACTCACAACCTAAATACCTACTAATAGCCATCATTCTCTAAGCATAATCAATATAAATTACATCATTACATTAAACCAGTGGCAAGAGTCAGGATTTTGCACCAAGGTAATCCTTGTAAATAAATTGAGCCACACAAATGTACAATTAAAAGTAGGACCACAAGTCCATACTAATAACCAAAATGCAACTATGACATAAAAGTGAACATAAATCCATAGTAATAATCCAAGTAATACAAATGGTTGAAATAGTGGCACTATGGCACCATCTCTTAATAGTTCAGAAACATTACAAAAGCATTTGTGGTTCCAAGGAATTACCCTGCCGCAGTGCCGCCACCATTATGAACCTATTTGGTAGGGATTTTTTTCCTAGCTTCACAAAGCTGTTTTTAGCTTCTACCAAACAGATCATGATAAAACAACTTCTCTCAAAAATTCACTTTCCTCACATCCACAGTCCCCCAGGTGAAGCTAGATGAAGCTAAAATTATTAGATTCTCCTAGCTTTCTCTCTGCTATCTTTTCTGAGAAGTTGTTTTACCAAACATTTTTTTAAATAGCTTTAGCTTCACTAGTGAAGCCGCTTTAGGGAACTGAAGCCACAAAAGCTGTTGCGCTAGTGAATCTGAGTTGTACCACATAGGCTCTATATTAAACTAAGGATTCCAATATAGCAGGCTAAGGCTATCCGCACCGCAGCCTGTAAACGGACCTGCGCGCGCGATAGCGTGCCGTGCGCCTGCACCGCGCGTCTGCAAAGCAGCCGGTAGCGTACCGGCTGCACAGGCCGCCGCTATTTCCAGCGAGCTGAGAGAGGGAGAGTTAGGGAGAGAGAAAGGGGAGTGAGGGGAATAAAATATGGAGTAGCTGGTATAGAGTATAGGATAGAGATAATATGGGTGCGGGAGAAATAGGTATAGAGTAGAGAATCTCAATGACTAGGATAAAATATTCCTTTTTAGATATGGAAATAGAGGTCCACGAGTGCGGATAGCCTAAGCCCCTTTTCACTTCTTGGGGCCGATTCGGCGCCAAACCGCCACCTGTCCACCCTTTTAGACTGGCCACCTCATCACCTTGCTACATCAGTACGATCACATGGCTGGTTTCGCACCACTACTGGCCGCTAAACCATACTCTTACCCCTTGCGGTTAGACATCACGTGTCTTTCACGTGCGTGTAGAACCGTGACCAGATGCGATCGTACTTGTCTCACGTGCATGGTTAACTTTGTAACCCTTCATTCCCCTAAGGCCCTAACTGCATCTAGCCAGTGGGGTCTATCGTTATGTCATCTAGCCTTCCCCCAACACTGATCTCTCTCTTATCTTAGTTGCCTTGCCATGAGCTTCTTGTTCGCCACGCCACGTGTTGCCACTGTCTACCGCTATCCACTTAGTCGGAGTTGTTGCCCCTATTACTGCAGGTAGCCCTCGAGCCCTTTCACACTAGAGAATCACACTAATGAGCTTGTGCCTTCCTCCCCATGAAGGTGCAAAGGACACTTGGTCCTGATAGTGATCTCCTAGCACCATCATATGCTAACACACGCCCCTTTCCCGTGCCCTCCGCCATACATAGCGGTACGGTGAGCCTCACCTCCATCCCTTTTCTCCTCACAATCATGGTCGTCGCAACCAAGGACAACATGGACATTGCCATTGTCTTGCCTTAAAACTTCGATGCATGTCAAACCTGATTAGCAAAATTCATTTCCCACATCACCTGGAAGGTTTAGAATTAAACCTTGCCATGAGTTGTATCAAAGATCCTAGGGGGGTTGGGGATGTATTGTTGTTGTTGGTGGTGGTGGTTAGGCTATCCCTTGGGTCGGTCCAATTGCCATGGGACATGGTAAGACTGGTGGTAGTCACCCCAGTACAACCCCAATAAGTGGTGCTTGTCCTTCTAAACCCCCAAGTCCGGCTGACCGTGGTCCTTTGTCGATCTAACTGACCCATGGGTCTAGAACTTTCCTTGTTCTATAACCTAGCTTGTACCCTTAGGCTAGTCTAATCGCCAACCCACCTGATATTACACAATGTTGCCTTTAAGTTGATGTAGTTGACCAAAGGGCCATTTTCTATTACTTCTCATTCTACATGGGCCTTGTTTAGATTAGGGTTACGAATCAGTATTTGGTATTGTAGCACTTTCATTTGTATTTGACAATTATTATCCAATCATGGCCTAACTAGGCTCAAAAGATTCGTCTCGTAATTCACAATCAAACTGTGTAATTAGTTATTTTTTTATCTATATTTAATACTCTATGCATGTGTCCAAAGATTTGATGTGACGAAGAGAGAGTGAAAAAACTTGCAATCTAAACCAGGCCATGATCGATGGAGATATATACGAACGAGGAGTGGAACCGATTCTATATAGTTTGTTTATGTACTCTAATGCTATGAGAGAGCGCTGAAAACTTTGCATTAAGAAATCGATGAAATGTGATGTAAACTTGGATATGGTTTTGTGAAACTTGAATGTTAATGGATGTGTTGTGACGATCTGTGTATGGTATGTATAAAACATGGTTTATTGTGATGTTCTTGTGCTTGTGAGGTGTTCTTAATTTGTTGATGTCCAGCAGGTATGGATTGAGACACATCCCATGGAACATTGGGATTGTTTTGCTTAAATCGGGTGGATCAATGTAAGAAAGTTGGTCGATTTATTAATATGGATGATATACAATTAACGCGGTTTCTTGCATACGCCGTAAAGAGACTTGGCGAATGGAGATTGAACTTATTTCCGAGCTTTTCAAGAAGAAATGCAAGCACTAATGGATGGGATGATCATGCATCGATGAAGTGGATTATTGGAGAAGGCTCGCTCCTGACCTGACGCCTACCTCGGAAAAGCGAGGCCGTACATGAATGGAGCAATTGGCCCGTCAGTGTCTCATGTCCATACATCAACGGAAAGGCCAAAGTAAAGCGAGGGGAGCAGCAGGAGATGGAGCAGAGGCATGCCAGAACCCACTCATCGTTAGGCCTTGTTTAGATTATAAATTTTTTTAATTCGGATACTGTAGTACATTTCGTTTGTATTTGACAAACTTTGTCCGATCATATACTAACTAGGCTCAAAAGATTCGTCTCGTGATTTACAACCAAACTGTATAATTAACTATTTTTTTTATCTACATTTAATGTTTCATGTATGTGTTCAAAAATTGATGTGATGAAGAGAGAGTGAAAAAACTTAGAATTTTGATGGGACGTAAACAAGCCTTAGCTAGCTATTTGCCTATATTATAATAATTATTAGTGATGATCCATGTCGTCATAAGTTAGGTTACACACTGCAATACTACACTCCTTTATTTCTCGCTAGCCTAGCTAGTAGCTGCTACTCCTCCTTGGTAGTAGCATAGCATGAAGGAAATATCTGATAGATGATGATGCAGCATGAGCAATGTAATGTGCATGCACAAGTGACCGTCGCTGCCTGCCCAGCAGTCCGGCCAGCACACACATGACACATCTCATCAATTCGATCTCTCGCACGAGCTGAGGTGCAGTGGTTTCTGCAACGCATACATGTCTGCATCCCTGTCCTCCACTGCCCTGCACTTTTGCAATGTTTAATGCCAGTGGAGCCCTGCTTTGACGGAATGGAAAAACATGAAGGGAGCAAGTGGGCCATAGTGATTTAACGCAAGGGAAACAGATTTGACGCGATGCATGGCTTCTTCACGAGCGCAGAGTGCGCCAGCGTTGTCGCAGTTGTGCACAGCGGATCGGATGACACGAACAAAACCGCCTCAGAGCAAGTTTCATACGGTTTTCAACGCGTGGGAAACAGCGCTGACTAATTTCACGGCCATAAAATTCTAGGCCGCGTTTAGTTCCTTGCAGAATCGGCGCCGCCGGAATTCTCCGGCACTGTTCTGTTACTGTAGCGCAATGTAGTATTTCGTTTATATTTGGTAATAATTGTCCAATCGTTGACTAATTAGGCTCAAAACGTTCGTCTCGTAAAGTACAACCAAACTGTGCAATTAGTTTTTTATTTCGTCAACATTTAGTACTCCATGCATATACCGCAAGTTTGATGTGATGGGAAATCTTTTTTTTGCATAGCGCCAAAATTTAGATTCTGGGTAACTAAACAAGGGCCTAATCCTTTCTTTCTTCATCCATACATGCAAAACAACAATTTTTACTGACATATCACTTCAATTAATACCCATAAAACCTCCATGATATTCCTATTGAGACTGACCTAAATACGCAAGTGCCTATTGTGCACTCCTAAATAATACCCTCGTGTTGTTGTACTCCGTGATGCCATGATCTTATATACTTCATGAATATAATTAAGCTTTCTTGTGGTATACATTATCAAGTTCATATATACTTGTATGCAATATTGTATCACGATAAATAAGTGCCTATTGTGCACTCCTACTAGTATACGAAGGGACTATAGTCCCGATTGGGAAAGGAATTTTGTCTCGGTTTTTCAACCGGGACTAGAGTCAAAGATTGACTGAACCGTGACTAAAGGGTCTATGATTCGTGGAATTCGAACTCAAGACCTCATGTATTTTCTCGCGCGTAGCTAACCACCTCACTTACACAACATATGTCACCTTGGACGGGATGCTTTTCTTTTGAACTGACCTTTAGTTTGAGTTGATAACACCAACCGAGACTAAAGATCATTTAGTCCGGATTGGTATTATCAACCCGGACTAATATAGATCCTTTAGTCCAGATTGGTATTATTAATTGGGACTAAAGTTCCTCCAACGCTCACAAAACTTGGACCTATGACTAATGCTCAATGCTCACATTAGTCCTAGTCCAAGTCTAACCGGGACTAATGTGCTGAATTGAACATCCGTGTTTTCTACTAGTGTCCTACAGTAATACCCCCATTGATCACCAAAGATGAAAAAAATAAAACCCACTTGGTTGCATTTGAAGGATAATCTATAGTCTATAACGATGAATAAAATACATGTTGTTGATTGGAAGATATCGTTTTTGATCGACTCTGGCCGGTGTCTCGTTATAGAAGAAGATGAGAGTTAAATACTTACACAAGAGGTAAGTTTCCTATTTTTATTCTTTATTTTGGTATTTTCCGTTATGTTTGACACGGACTTTTTTAGAATGGCGTGGTAGGTAATTTAGAAATTGATATTAAGGACATTTTAATCTAATTTTTCATAACGACGGAGGTGGATAATCACTATAAAAAAGATTTTAAGAGACAATTAAGATTTCTTATAAAAAAATTCTTATAGACAATTAAGATACCTTCGCTTGCGTAGTTTTGCGCGTTGTAAAAAATCCTCTCGTCTGTCCCACGCCAAAGTACCGGTTTAAGGTATGTCCAATTTCATGAGAGTCGTGGTGCCGTTATGTATGAGTGGGGCAGAGATTCGGTGGTTTTCTTAAGCTAAGGTCTTTTTCTTAAGCACAATGATCGGGGCTATTGTACCCGCGCGGGTGAACCTTTTTTTTAAAAAAAACATAGCTAATAGCCAAACACTTGGCTCTATTAGGGGTGATTTATAAGCTAGCTCTAAGTATTTTTTATATTTTAATAGAACAGAGAGAAAAGCCAGCTCCTAATCAAGAGATACTCCCTCTATCCCTAAATAAATAGATTCCTAGTAAATTTCGAACAGATTAGTATAGCTGCCAAATGATCATATTACCCTTGATTAATTTAAGTTTCACCATTAAGTTGCACACTAATAGGTGTTTGGGCTTGTCGGGGACCAGAACTAAGGTACCCGAAGAGGAGGAGCTAACAGCCATCATCCGAGCAGTAAGAGCGCGACTACAGCTCCAACCGACCCCTAGGTGCGCAAACTCCGCCTCACCCGGCCTCTGAGGACGAGCTCCGCCTCGCCCGACACCGAGGCCGCGAGCTCCGTCTCGCCCGACCTCTGAGGGCTGGCTCCGCCTCGCCCATCCTCTGGGGGCGGGCTCCGCCTCGCTCGACCATTGGGTTTGCGCTCCGCCTCGCTCGACACCGAGGCCACGGTGTAACACCCTCTGTGTTACATTGTATTATTCCTACTAAACATTTCATAAGCATCATAATTATGTGCATATGTGTATGACATGAATTATAAATCGATGTTCAGCACTTGAAACATTCATACGAAACATGAGGCAAAGGTTACGTTTCATATGATACTGTTTAGTATTCTGATCGAATTGTTGTCGAAATAAAAAATGCTATAGAACGTTTGGCTAACGGCGATGAAATGTGTGCGGTCGCGGCCCAGGATAGCTGGTTAGAACATCGAGTAGGCCGGATTTGGGGTTCGACACGAAACCGTTCGGAACGACGCCCATTCGCGTAGGCTTGAAAGAAGGTCGACGAAGCTAACTTTGGCCAGTTTTGTAGAACGATCGGCTTAGAAAATAGCGCAATGTCACTGCTGCGATTGATAGCTTGATGTACCCTCTTGCGCATCGAACAAGTAGTTTGGCATTCGGAGATTTGCAAACAAGTTTTCTACTTGCTTTAAAAAGCGTGCACGTCACTTGAGTTGGCACTGGGCGCGGTCACCACTGGCCTGGCATGCTGCTGGCTTGCCAGCGCACTGCCGCGTCGGCCACGTCCCACCGCCCCGTCGGTGCACGCGCACGGCTCTGGCGCTGCGCGCCAAGGCTGTCTGCCTTCGCTGTCGGCCATGCACTTCGCTGCTGCTCGACAACCGCCACTGCCGGCCACGACCGCCGCTACTGCTCACCTATCGCCACGGCTGGCTCGCACTGTGCGCCGAGGCGCAGTCCTCGTCCTCATGCCGCCGTGACAGCGACGCGCGCTAACCCTACGCTTTTGCCTTGGCCGTTTGCTGCCTCGCTGGCGCGCGGGTTACCTCGCCGGTTGTTGCGCTGCGCCCAGGCCGCCGACCACACTCTGCCGAGCCTTGCCCTGCCTCGCTTTGGCCGTAGGTGCACCAGGTCCCACGTTCACGTCGCAGCGGCCATGCACTGTACTGATCACTGGCTTCCCGTGGCTGCTCGCTCGAAGGACGTCCGCCTGCTCTGCCTTTCCCTCCACGTCGCATCGCGCTGCGTCCTTTGTCTGGCGCTGCCCGTCGTGGTGGCGCCATACCGCGCCTCGTCGTCTTGCTGCAGTGGTCGTGCGGACAGCCGTCTGGGGCATGTCCTGCCTATCCCGCTGCCACCCGTAGTGGTGTGTTGGCTCATTGCGTTGATGCCGCAGATGGACCAAGCCAAGCCATGACAGGACCCCCTGCCTCCACTGTCTCCATGGCCGTCGAGACGCTTCTTTCAAATTCACCGAGGTAGCAGCGTCTTGATTCAAATTGACCGCGTGTTCGACCCCACCAGATAGCCTGCAGCCCTACCGACCCCACATCGCTGCCTGTAGCTCAGTCCTGTGCTCCAATTTTGAATCACCGCTCGCCGAGTCCATAAGACCATGGTGTCCTGCGTCATCGGATAGCCACGCAACCGAAGCATCCCATCCCAATTCCTTGCTCACCTAGCCCCTCCTCCAGCTGGTCATCACCGTGCTCGCCACAGCCTAGGCTATACCACCGTAGAGCAGCCCCTGGCACAGCCGTGCCATTGCCGTGCGCCGCCGCACCACATCGCGTGCACATGGCTGGCTCGGCCTGAGCCATCTCCGGTCGAGTCATCGCGTCTTTTGGTTCCGTGGTGAGTCTCTGGTGCTCATCTGCTACTTGTTTTGCATTGGCCGTGCTGACGTTCACCGGAACGGCGTCGTCGTGCTTGCAGGGTGCCCGCCGTCGTGGTCCGAGCCCGCTGCGACGTCCCGGTGTGTGTTGTCTCCGCTCTGCACTTCGCGTTCGCGCATAGGTGAGATTCAACTCGTTATTTTGGGAGGGGGAGGCCTGGGGTGACCGGCGTGGGTTGCTGTAACAGAACTGACCAATTATACGAAATTAAGTAAGAAAATCATCCACCAGAGCAGACGATTGAGCAAACTTAAGCCCGTATAACCCGGTAGTCCGTGAAATCACGAAGGATTTCAAACCAACTCGTGTCCCAGCCATGATCGTAATAAGTTTAGCGGTCACCAATCACATATTACATAAAAGTTTCCATAACAGATACATCAGAGTTTAAACATAGTTATTACAAAACAAGTTCGAATAAAAGTAGCGGAAGTTATTTGTTTAAAACCACACACACACACACGTAGTTCAAATATAGTGCCGGTGATGATCATCTCCAACAAAAGCATTAGGCGAGGCGTAAGGAATGACCATGCCCATGGTCCTAAGCATCACCCATCGCAGGATACAGGCGGTTGATACAATAGCCATAGTACATCCGCCCATCTCGCAACAAGTGGGAATAAAACCACGAGTACGAGAATGTACTTCTCCAGACTTTCACCGACATAACCGAAAATAAATGACACCAAGGATTATGCGGGCATTATAGTAGGGTAGTGACTCATTTGCAAAAGAAGCATTTTAGCATTTCAAGAACCTTTCTAAAAGCATTATTGTCAAGTTAATTATTATTAACACATCGACTAGATTTGCACCTATACTAGAGTAAACATGTGATTAAGCAATTAATGATAACCACGATCATTAAACAACTTCCATCTTGTCATATTCACTATAAGCTGTCCAAGTGTTTCATAATATTTACTACGATGAAGTAACTCAAGTCAAGTGCTCACTATCCGGGAGCGATGGCGATTGAATCGATTCCTAACCAGTTGGTGATTTATTCCTTACAAATCTCACTCACCCGCTAAAGTGAGATATTGATCACCGAGTCAACTTTCCGGGTATCTCGAGTTTGCCGGGAACCACATGTACCGGGGCCGACCATCGCACTTTGGTCTTATCATCCCGCCCCGTGTCCTACCACACCGCTTGATCCACGGTGCAGGCTGCATGGGCAATCTACTCGCCCGAAAAATCTCGGCCACAGCGGTCGGAAGGTACTTTATCCGCCCAGCTAAATGTAAGGCATGCGTTCAACATGACTCGAGGCCCAACAACGGTCGGTCCTTAATGAAACGATTATTCGACCTGACGGAAACACTACGGTCCAAAACCATTCCTCAAAGATCGAGTGGCCCGCAAGTCTCGCGGTCTCAACTTCATTTAACACTTAGTTATACCATGACTTCCTAGCCATCCAAACAGATCCGGTAACCACCTATAGCTCGCGGTGATGTGGGGAAATCACCCGACTTCTACCGGTCTAAGTTCCGCCTAAGCATTGACTGATTGCGGATACCCGGGGTAACAAGGATATAGTATAACAAAGGTAAACAAGGTATAATGCAAACAACGGTTGCAAACAACTCCTGAACGTAATGCATCAATTTAAAGTAAAGCATTTAACGAAATCATTGCAAACCGGAGAAAGATGCTCGGGGCTTGCCTCTCGAAGAAAAGGAGCTCGGGACGGTGATCGGGGCACTCCGGAAGTTCTTCAACGTCCTCCTCGTCGACTTCGGCACTTCCCGCTGCTTGCACCTCGAAACTGCTCCTCGGGCTCCATGGAATGACGACTGGGCTCTCGGTTTGCGATCCCTGTATGATGCAATGCGTGTAAGTGCCTATGCAATCGGTGCAGAAGGAGATGAATGCAATGAATATGTCGAAAGGCAAGGTAGACAACATCATCCAAGAAACTATGCTACAAGCACATGTCATCTACTGCATTCTCTTCTACTACCAATATGTTAAGTCAACATATTTTATTAAATGCTTCAAAGATACACCAAAGCTTTACTAATTTCTTAATCACACTTAAGGCAACACTTGCTTAAACCCTAATTAATAATAGGTTTGAATAGCAACCTATATTTCTGATGCTCCTAAAAATCTGAGAAAATTACAGTAGCATAATACTACCTAAACAGACTACCATAAAATTTCATGGCATTTGGATAAGTAAACTATCCTACACAAAAATGACAAGCTATAGCATAAAAATGAGCATGAAATTACTTTGTACTATGAAAAGTGTCAAACAACAGAATTAATATTTTTCCTAGGTTCTTCATGGTATATAATGACTGTACAAAATTACCACATGCATGTTTTATACAAATTTTGCTCTCTAGCAAAAATAACAAAAATCAGCCATCTAAGGTACTTGAACTACACCTCAAATTTTTCCCACAGCACATGCATGAAACATATTTTTCCTAGGAAGTACATGACATAAGAAGATTAACAAACTTGGAATCATATTTTTCTGAAGCCTATATATTTTTCTACATATTTTTCAAGTTATCAGCAATATTCAAGATTAAATAAAATCCTATAGAAAAGTATCTCAAAAATGACATGCACAATTTTTTCCAAGTAGATCTGATGATAAGGAACCTAGCAAAATTTGTTTCAACAAATTTGGAGCAACTTTGAGTATCCAATTATTTTGCAAACCATTTACATTTTCAAATAATAATGAATAAATTGAAAACAATTCATTTAAAACATCTTTGGGTCTGGCCGTCAAGGGAACAGCTATGGCCCATGGTCAGTGATGGCAAATCTCTGTGAGGCCCAAGCCTTGACGTGAGACTTTGGTGGTGGCAGCGGCTTACCCCGCAACTTCAGGCCCACGTGTAACCACCTATAGCTCGCAGATGTGGTCGCTGTTACTGGCCTACCGCATTTGGTGGTAACAAAGGTAAACAAGGTAGAGGGAGCTGCATTTGGCATGTGTGGCACCTGTGCTGTGACACGCCGGGCCGGGCAAGCCATCATCCGGCCACGGATGCAAAGCGCAAGCAAGCAATATGAGGAGGTTCGCGAGCCATGGCGAAAGCAATAAATGCAGCTAACGACCGAGAAGGGAGGAAGAGCGCGCCCACGGCGGCGAAAGCATGGCGGCGCCATGGACGGCGGCATGGCGGCTGGAAAAAAGCGCTACCTCGGCTCAAACGACGGCACAACCACGAGCACGGTGGGGAGGCGGAGCTGCTGGTGCTTGATTGCTTGGCCGTGGAGGAGCACCGTGGTGAATCACGCCGTGGTGCGTCAAATAATAATGGTGAGAGGCGAGCTTGAGGCTCTCGGCTCTGGAGGAGAAGGAAGGCAGCGGGCGGGTGTGGCGCGGGCACCCAGCAGTGAAGGCGAAGGCAACGTCGGCGCGTGGTGGCGGTGTCGAGCCGCGGTGACCTGTGGTGGGCGGCCGCTGTGGGCCACGCTGGCGAATTTCTCTCTGCCATGATCGTGGCGTGGCGTGAAGGCGCATGGCGGAGCAAGCGACGGGCACCAGGGGATGGCGTGGTGAGTGTGGCGGCTGGTGGCTGGCGGCTGGGTCGGGGTGGAGGCGAGGCGCGCAGGCTTAGCAGGGGCTTTCTTGGGCGGCTTGCGAGGGGTGGCGAAAGCAAGTAGGCGAGCAGCGAAAATGTAACAAAAAAATCCTTTTTCATTTGCATTTTCAAGGGATTTTTAAATGCTATCTTTCAAATATTATTTTGAGCAAGAAAATGACCTCTTTTGAAAATGTACCAAAAATGAAAGTTGTTTAGAATTTAATTCTCTACAACTTTGCTTTTAGGACCACAGCCAAATTCTTTCTAGATTTTGAATTGAAAGATCAAAGTTCACGTTTAGCTCAAAACCCTAATTTTTGGAATTTATTTTTGAAGCCAAATTTTGAATTAATTTGAATACACACATTGCTCCAAAAATTGAACTAAACATTGCTAGCTGATTTACAATAGCAGCCAAACATGTTTTACTAACCTAGCAAGAAAATTTCAGGGCAAAACAATTCTAATAAGTGTATGCATCATTTACGTTTCACAAACATATTTCGTATGTTTCGAAGTAATGTTTCAGTTATTATATGCAAGATTATGCATGTATGATTAGGATGCTTGATGATGCATGATATGCATGATTTGCAGTGCCTAAATATAGTCGGGAAATTATTCCCACTAGTCGGATAAGTCTTGCGAGTACATTGTGTACTCAGGGTTTATTTACCCCTGTTGCAGGTGATGCTTGAAGAGTACCTTGTGTGGAGGATCCTTCTGGTGGGCTCAGACGGATTCCTCGCCCCTTTACCGCTAGATGTTATTTTTAAATTTCGTTGTTTATCATTCCGCACTCTGGTATTTGGTATTGTAATAATGTAATTTTTGAGAAACTCATATGTATGAAATGGACTTGTATTGTAACTCGTTCTCATTATTGGATCCTTCGAAAAAATATGGATCTTTCGGGTTCTCCCTCAGGGTGTGCCCGACGGACACCGCTCGCTGTAGCTTGCTTTCGGGGTGCTTAGTGTCTGGTGGAAGACGGGCGCCTCCGTAAGTACGCTATTTCAGACGGTTCTGCCACACACGGGCTCCATCTCTCCCGACCTTTGAGGGCTGGCTCCGCCTCGCCTGACGTCTGAGGGCGGGCTCCGCCTCGCCCGACACCAAGGCCGTGGGCTCCGCCTCGCCCGACCTCTAAGGGCTGGCTCTGTCTCGCCCGACACTGAGGACGAGCTTCGCCTCGCCCGACATCGAGGCCGCGGGCTCCGCCTCACCCGGCCTCTGGGGGAAAGTCCGCCTCGACCGACCCCGAGGCCGGAGGATCCGTCTCGCCCGACGGAGACCCATACCGCCGCCAATCACTCCAGGTCCAAGCGAATGGGCCTGGGTCAAAGCTCTGACACTAGGGAGGTGACCAGCACACCCCAATATAACCCGTGGCCGTGAGGAGTTATACCTGGGGATTCACATCAGGAATAGCGTCGGACGTACCAGTGTTGTTCTGCCTAACCCTCGTACGAGGACTGACAGGCGCGTCAGTTCACCACGACGTCTGCCAGGACGGAGTGGAGCACCACGACCGGGAGACGACGCCTGCGCATGGTGCCAGTGACGGATAGGGCCACGACGAGGAGCTGTTCCTGTTGACGTCTATAGGGTCGGCGGGACCCGCGTGAAGGAAAAGAAGGACCCAGCGATCCTGGAGGACTTCTTCTCCTTCTCATTCTCATCTCCCTCTACTGTAATCCGTGCTTTCTCTTGGCCTATAAAAGAAAAAGCAGGGTGTCCCATAAAGGGCATGGCAACACATCGCATCGATTCGGACTGGAACCCATCGAACCCTGAACCGATCAGAACACACAAGCACACAGCCGCGAAGCGACTGAGCTCTTGGCACCCGTTCGCTCCTCTCATCAGAGACTTGGGACATGTTCCTCTCTCGATCGTTTGTAACCCCTACTACGAACTTTCAGTGCTAGCAACACGAGCAGCAGCAACGAACTGGACGTAGGGATATTTTGCCCGAACCAGTATAAACCTCGTGTCCTCTTAGCACATCATCCGAGACAGACGCACAATATTAGAAATTTACTAGTCGGTGGCAACTCGAAACGCCGACAGGGCTACACGCTGGTCACATCATTTACTGCTCATCCAACCGTCTGCAACAAAATTGGCCAAAGGGAGGGAATGTAGTAGTAAATAGCATGGGGATACGAGGAGTATTAAACGGGCCGGTGGACCGCTATTCTTCAGAAATCGACTTATTCATAAACAAAATTTTACTTTAGAAATTGATTGTTTCATGAATATGTGAGAATATGATGTGGATCTAATCATATTACGAGCTATTGCTAAAAACAAGCACTGTTAGAGAGGTTATCTTAGAGCCTTGAGCGCTGTTTATCCCTTTGCACGTACTTCGAGGCACGTGTTTGCATGCATGTCAAGTGGTTGCTCGCATTGAGTTTAGGAATATGGCATTAGTAGATATTATCCCTTGGTACGTACTTTGAGTTTATATATAAAAGAAAGAAAAAAACAAGTGAGCAGGGTGACTGCTTTGACCAACAAAAATTGCCAGCTATGCTATTCTGTTAGCGTGTGTCCATCGAGCAAAGACAACCGAATGTTTGTGATAACTGAGCAACGATCAAGACCCAAATCTATTTTAACGGTCGTTCACCAGCATGTTGTTGAGTGAACGATCCCACATGTACGCCGCTGCCCACCCTCCTTCCCCGCACCATCCCGCATGCACGCCGGCCGCCCACCCTCCTTCCCTAATTTTTTACTATTTAACTTTTTTTAATAAAATTTACATTTGACTCCTCTAAAAATTTAAACTCATCTTTGAACCCTGGGGTCAGCGTTATAAGTTCTGGCGCCGAGATAACATGTCTCGACGCCACAGATCTTGACGTCGAGGTACCTAGCCGTGCACAGAAGAAAATCCTACGTAGCTAATACCTCAGCGTCAGAATACATAATGTTGAGCTCGACGCCACAGATCTTGGCGCCGAAATACCGGCTTCAAATCCTGCGGCGAAGTGAAGAGAGAGAGGTGGGGTGTCCGGACAAAGACGACGTTGGAGACCAGGTTCGCCTTGCTCCGTTTCCCGCGCCGGTTTGCAAAAACCACCGGCGGCTGCATGGGTGGCACGCTTCGGTCTCACTACGAGCCCCTCTCCACGCAGGCACGCTCACTGTTCGTTCATGTGTTCAGCTGGCCTTTGCCCGCTGCTGTGGCTGGCTGCAACTAGTATGTCTACAGTAATTCTACAGTGAAATGCAAGAGAGGCCACAGCCAGCAGCAGCCACTACAGTGAAATGCTGTTAGCTGACTTCTGTTACCTGCTTATCCTGTTTAACTCGATGATTTGTTTAACCACGTTGTGCTTTCCTCCTTTTATTGAACCGATTTGTTTGATAAAAAATGTTCAGTTTATTTTTTTATTTCAGTCAAACATAGATCTTCCTCTAGGATCTTAATACAAATAGTATCCATGTACTATAAACAAGTCCAAAATAAATAAGAAAGACATATCGAAAGGATGCTCCCATGCAGTTGATGTGATGTATATTTCAATAAAAAAAACGTCACGGGAGCATGTGTTACTGTGCTAGTGTAGACCATCGTACGTTCTGTTCTTTTGGCTGTAGCTTGTCGTAAATGATAGTACATTTTCAGTCAGAATAGTATTTTTTTCTCACATAAACCAGCCCAACAGTACTTCTTCACGAACCAACCGACCGAACATGCTGATACTCCATATATTCCAACGCAAGTCACATCTTCATAGTTTTTTACGTGCGCGCCAGTGCGAGAGGCCGCGTGGTGAAAAAACTCGTACAAAAACGTAGCAGAGCCTTCGTCCTTCGGCAGTTCGGCTTTGATTCGTGGCCTTTGATGGAGTGGGTTTTCGTCGGACGTAGCAGTGTAGACCACAGCAGCAACAGTTTGAAGAACAGTTTAACGCAGCCCGACAAGACAGATGGCTCTAGCCATCTAGCAGCTCATTCGGTACGCTGGCTGGGGCTGGGCTTATCCGTTCGGCAGCCTAGCACCAGCCAGCCCAGCTGAACGGCTGGCTTATATCTGTTGCCGACTCGTGTCCGTCACTTTCTCCTTTTCCTCCCGTCGCTCGCGGTGGCTAGGGTTCCACGCCGACGCGTCGCTCCTCGCCTTTCGCGCCGCGCATGTACGGGTAGTAGCCTGCGCCGCGTCAATGGCCGCCGTCGGTGGCCCCCAGATCCGGGCTCGGCCGTCTATGTACTCCGTCCTCCTCGGCGGGGCTGCGGTGAAAGTGTCGTCGTCCTCTTCCCCCACCCCCGCCTCCATCGACGACGCCTTCGGCCAGGCAGGTAACCCGGATCCCACGCCTCCGTCCTCTCACCTGGTCGCCTCTGAGCCGCAGCTGGTCGTGCTTGTAGTTGGACCTCCGCGCGGCTAGGGTTTCCCTCACTCTCGGCGTGCCTCGCTGACAGTGGGCTCGGCCTCCCTCCCCGGACCCCGCCTCCATCAACAGCGACTCCTTCCACCCCGGTAAGCCCCCCAGGAACCCGACGCCACGCAGTTTGACCCCGCCGGATCCGAGATCCAACATGTACTCATGTCTCTTTTTGATCTATTATTACCAAACACTAACTTCGATCCATTTCCTTTGCTTTTTTGTACCTGCTAAGTATTCTATAGAATGCAGTCTTAAACTCCTAATCAGTAGTGTATCTCCTGTGTCAATGTGTGCTTGCAAAGTATTAGTTGAGTGCTAGAACTAATGTCTTCAATCACTATCAGCAATCCATAGGATTCCATTTCATTGAAGTGCTATTTTTTGAACAATACTTGTACTATTTTTGAACAATACTTGTGATATTTTATTCTAGAATTGTTATTAAATGTCTTATGTACATGAAGAGATGCTAGGTTAATCAGATATGTACCTTCGGTGCACTTGTGTCATTTGATTCTCATGCAACTAGCTGTGTAATCATTTTGCTTGCATGGACCAACTTCTACTAAGATTCCTGTTTGCTGTTATTGCGTTTTAGTAACTTATGACTTACAGGGCATATCTAATGGTTTGTAGATTACAAAATGTACTTACCTATACCAACAATTTGATTTAAGATTGCGATGAACACAATATTTACAATGTCCACACATCTTTGCTGTTGTCTATTTGACTGTTGTATGAACGCAATTGATCAATGATCTTTGCCTTATTTATCATTGCTTTGATATTCATACGTACCACATATAACTCGAGTCTGAAATGGAAGGGATTATGTTACACAGTAGACATGCGATGTTCTTTACCCCTTTCAATGTTTAGTTTTTTAGATTAGGGCTTTTATCTTACAATTGTGCTATATGCTTGCACTGCAGACATAGAAGGGACGTTTTGTCCGGTTGTGATCAGCGCTGCCCAAACTGGCAGCGTCGTCGGCTTCGTCTTGCTCTCCAACTGCTAGCAGGCACTACAACCTCCGCTCAAAAGGCCGAAAACGGCCGCAAAAGGCAAGTTAGGGATATTATTTGTCATTTTGCAGTTTGCATTTGGTTTTTAGTTGTCCTTTGCAAATGTATGCTCAGTTCTCAGTTTCCAGCAGATTCTTGGTTGTGTGGAGTTCCATCCTCTAGGCTGTTGACACAAGCCACATGGCTGTGATTTCTCTCTCTTTTTGTGTGTGTTGCCTTTGTTGTTGTCTCCTTTTTTGTTCTCTATGTTTCCCGAGGGTTTGGCTGTGGTGGAGAAATAGCACAGTACCAATTGATTCCTATAATTCATTTAAGGGACAAGTATTCTAGTTATTTAGTTCTTTGGTTTGCTCTATGCTTCCTATACTTTCAAGCAACTAGTAGTATCCGTGATAGAAGAAAGCATTACAAATCAATTAGTATATCTATACCAGCAGATTTTGCGACTGGTGCATTACTAATAGCTTTGTCGATCCTTGAATCAGATGAGCCAGGACCATGCTGTGTGGGACGACAGAGCAACCTCTGTCCTTCTTGACCTCATCATCTAGCAAAAAGAGCTCTGTCACTGGACCTCTGCCCACAGTCCAACCTCACTAGTGTGGACCAAAATCACTCATGACTTCAACCAAATCACGGACCTTGGGTACAACAAGAAAGTGTGCCAGAACAAGTACAACGAGCTGAAACGTTGTTACTTCAACTGGCGCGATGGCCAGACCCATACTGGGCTAGGCCGTGACCCGCTGACTGGAGAGGTTACAGCTGACCCCGAGTGGTACGACGCTAGCCCCGGGGTACTAACTACACGCATTTCTTTGATTTTTTGTAGCAATTAGGTTCCTACTAACTCAGTACTAACTTCGACATCACTGCAACACGTGCAGGAAAGTAGCCAACCCGCTAGAAACAAGTTCAAACGGCCCCAATGCTGTGAGCAACTGATCACGATTTTGGGACGCACCCCATGTGACAGGGGCCAGTTGGTATCGGCGGGGGGGGCATCAACCTGACAAGTCACCCAGTAATGGAAGCCCTCGCACTCCTCCATCCTTGTCGGATGAGCCGGTCGAGCCACCTAGTACTCATCAGCCCTCGAAGAGAGTCCATAGGGAATTTTCAGTGAACAGTCCTCGCAGCAAGAAGAGTAGCCAAACTCCATCTGTAGAAGAGTGCCTTGAAGACCTCGACCAATTTCTCAGAGAGGCTATGTGACAGAACCGCCCAATTTATACAAGATCAAGTACGGCTGTCCCCGCTAACACGTTGACACACACATACTTTCACTTATATAAACCCGGTAGTCCGCCGAGTATCCCGAAAGACCTCGGTAAATCAACATCACAACCAAGATCGTGTGATTAAGCAAATACACATCACATACACAGGGTTGCAGCGGAAATAATATTACATATGGGTTCACTAATAAAAGTACAAGTTTGGGTTTCAAAACCGCTTAGTGAAAACAACATAGCTTTCAAATGATTACCTTAATATAAGTTCCAAATATATTGCTAGCATAAGTGACATCATCCGACAAAAGCATATAGATGAGAAGTAACTATAGAATCACCGAGCCCACCGGCGGTTAGCCACCATCTTCAACAGGCCGAGAACTCCACCTGCAACATGGTGGGATAAACCCTGAGTACTCGAATGTACTCAGCCAGACTTACCCGTCGTAAACCAAAATAAATGACACCAAGGAGTATGCAAGGCTTTATCATTGGATCTAGCTGGACAACCTTTGTGCATAAAAGCTTGGGAAACCATTAGCATTATTCACCTGTACTAGCATTGACTTTTAGCCATTACCTACCATCTATATTAGCACCTGTACTAATCAATCACTTGATTAAGTTGTAAACAATAATAACCATATCAGGTATTTCATGGCTCATTGTCATTATCATCATCATCATCATCATCATCATCATCATCATTTAACCATATCTTTAAATTTAGTGAATCTACGTTGCCGCTGCTCAGTCAAGTTCTCACTATCCGGGAGAGACGGCGATTCGAATCGATTCCTATCCAGCTGGAGGGGTATTCCTAAACACAAACCCTGCTTCCCCCGTCAGGGTCGCAAACGAGTCACCTTTGGTACGATTCAGGAGTCACGAGTCCGAACAGATCGACATTCTCAGAGAACCACTCTGCCAAGGTTGTTCGGGACTCTAACCCGCCTTGGACTTATGCCAATGGCTCTCCGCACATCCTTACTACCTCTAGAATGCCGCCACTACTCGCGTCCCCGGCCTGAGTCGAGCTACTAGGCTTCGCGGTCGGAACGACTTATCCGGCCAGCTAAGTGTTAGGCTGCGTTCAACATGACATGAGGACGTACAGCGTATCGGTCCTTAAACGACACAGACGGGGATAGATTCACACCCAAGACCTCCATGCCTTGTTGCTGCACTACCATCATCCCGTCCGGTCTCCTTTCATTATTAACACATGGTTCTTTTTCATGATAGCAAATATAGCCAACCGTGACCAGAGCTCATCCTACATCTCGCAGGTGACAGGAAATCACCCGACTTCTACCGGTCTATGCATAGCTAAGCATCATTCGATCCTACACTTAATTAGGATTCATAGGATTTTATCTGGACAAGGTAGGGATATAATGCAACAATTGGTTCCAACCAATTCCTATACTTAATGCATCATCAACAATAAAAGATACTCAATATATTTGTAAAAACATGGGAGACTTAGAATGCTCCGGGGCTTGCCTGGGATCCGACACAAGTCAGTTCAGTTAGCTTGCACCGTCTTGGTGACATCTCAGGTCCTAGCACTTGTCCAGTCCTTCCACCTTCGGGATAGGTCCATCAAACGCCGTCTCCAAGTTTGGCTCCAACATCCCATCCTTCACGTGGTGCATCTAGCGTACCTAAATGAGATGCAAGATGCATGTGTATGAATGTGATGAATGGTAACACAAGATGCATCACACATAAGCATTTAAGACAAAACACAAGATTATGCAAGACATAGACACCAATAGCTATTTAACTAACATCACACAACTAACTATAGAGAGTAAGCACATCAAGCATGACACAAGTTTAACAAGGTCACAAGTATCATAACTTGATCATCAACAAAGCCACACTTAGCAATATACAAGCAAACAACTATAATTGGAATCTGTCAATTTCTGGACATACAAACAGCAGCTATAAGATTTAGCTATAACTGGAGTTACACAAATCCAAATGACTTGCAAGAAGACATTCTGGAAAGCTTATGAAATTATCTACATTTCATCTATAACCATCACAGCATGATTCCCAAGTTAAGTAGGTTGAAATTATACATTTACAGAAACTGGTCCCCAATTGACAGAGAGCAGCCATTTCTGAAACCCAACTTTAAACAGGCATAACTCACAAACTACTTGGCCAAATGATACCAAATTTTAACAGCAGCTAGATACATAAATTATCTACAACTTTGGTATAAACAAGTTTCACAACAAAGCGCCTTATCATAAAGAACTTTGCTAAGTTCCCAGATCTGTCCATAAACCACATCGGCAAGAAAATAAATATTAACTTATGTTGCAAACACATAATTAGGCAAAACCAACTTTACCAACATGTCACATATGACTGAAGAACACCAGAAAAACTAGTGTCCATGACCAAATAAATCCTTTTAATGCCTTTCTTAATTTATTTAAGATAACAAGGTGACTTAATGAACATATACTAAAAGTATACAATAAATTCTACAAAAATTACAGTGGCTCACATATCCTCTCAATAGTCTACTGTACAAATTTCACTCCATTTGAATATGTATAGCATCCTCTCAATAGTCTCCCTTTTCTTTGCTTCACACGTTGAGGTGTGTGTTTTGCACTCTCTAACCTTTCTCATAGCAGCAGCAGCTCTTTTCTCTGAGGATGTAGACTAAGGTTTTCCATATATGATTCTTAGGAAACAACTTAAATCGTTTGATTTAGACAGCAACTTGACTATGCACAAGCATTGGACTTGTGACTATGTTTTCGGAACACAAAGCATACTCTTTATGGAGGGACTGTCCTACAGAGATAAGGAACTGTTTTTGAATATTCTCTGGCACTTGGTCCAATAGAACCTTGAACAAATCCGTTTGTGGTACCTAGGGGCACAATGATGCTGATCGAAACTAGGCACATGCTTTCTCTAGTTCCTTACGTAGCCGATACAACGTTTTGTACTATCTGTGTGATTATCCAAGATGAAATTGACTTGATAGCACAGGTTTTGGAAAACAAAGTAGTAGTTGCATTGCTAAACGGCTTGCTATTACATTGCTGAACATTGCTCTGCGAGACATAGCCTTTGTAATTAGCAAAAGTTGTCACCTAGCTAGAGGTTAAGCTTCTGACTAGTAACTAATTAGTTGTCTCTCAACACTAAAAGTTCTAAATCTGCACTCTTGCCAACAATAGTTGTGATTGACGCATAACAGATGGTCGCCATCGAATTCAGCAGACAAGGGGTCACACTAGAGATTGTTGATCTCGACTGTGCGATCAGCATGCACATAATAATCAAGACTTGGATAGCCAGGTCATAATCATAATGTGACGTTCGATTCTTATCTACTAACAACTTATCCAACCTTAAGTGTTGTGTGCCTTTCTGATCCAACAATGATGACATAAGTTGTTCACTAGGTGACGGACGTCAATACTAGGACAACCAAGTGGAGTCACTTGTCTACCACCTCTTGTAGTCTGTTAATGTTTATGTCGGTGACCAGTTCTTCAAAGGTTATCCTTTTTGTGACTTCAAAAGAAGGCTCTACTACTTTCGGTCTGATATATGGATGTTCAATAGGATATGGAGAGATAACCAAGGAAAAGCTCACGTGAAAATAACACATCGGTGCAGTTCGGCAATGGATCATGACTAGAAACCTCGATACCGGCGCGCACCCAGCAGCACAACCATGTGCCGGCCGGCCACAAGGAGGCCCTAGGTTCCGTCGCGGCACCGTAGTTGCTACTCATAACACCATTACTGACCACACACCCAAAGTAAATTTTCAAGTTGCACAGATTGGGTCATACGAACAAGCACTATGCAAAGGAGGAATAGCAAACAAAGGTAGTCACAAGGTGAGGATTCAATAAGGAGGTGATCCAAAGATCAAAACACAGCGCAAAAGAACATAGCTCAAT
This sequence comes from Miscanthus lutarioriparius, assembly GCA_904845875.1. NCBI lineage: Eukaryota > Viridiplantae > Streptophyta > Magnoliopsida > Poales > Poaceae > Miscanthus > Miscanthus lutarioriparius. The sequence goes on along the minus strand of CAJGYO010000016.1, from coordinate 79,361,675 downwards.
TGTCAAAGACAACTGAGTAGGGGACTTCTTGCCTAATTTCCATATATGCCTCGTGTCCACCAAAGTGATTACCCGATAAAGATTAACATGAGATTTGGTCTTGTCGAGCAGCAACATGAGATCAAGACTGATAAACATCCAGAGACTCAAAAGGGTTGGAGGCAAAATAAATGAGATTCAAGGGACATAGCCAATGCACTGACTAGGGATTGAGTTGATAAAGCAATGACATGATTAGCATGGAAAATGTTCCAAAGCCAGGGTAGATAGCGATTAGCGTTTCACTAGCTCATCAGTGGGAGAAAGAGCAATAAAGTCCGACAAGGATTTTTTAGCAAGGTCCTCCCACATAGGAGCGGGACAACCACGACACATGCAAGCATTCAAGGGAACTAAGCTTGGGCCTAAGGTCAAGCAAAGACATAGATAAAGTCTTCGTAGCACAACGTTCAAGGCTAGCAACCACATATACAGGCTCAGGTTCCTAAGAGAGAATCTAATTGGAGGTGACAACCGTGCGATTACGTAACTTGAGCGTTGTTCTAGGATAAAGCTATTTGACACTCATATGCTTACCGAGGACAAATGAGGTGACAACTATGGCACTAATTAGATAACAAGCATACCTACCACATCATAGTTTCAAGCAAGCATTTGAGAGATTCAATCAAATTAGCTTAAGCACAATTACTAAGCACAAGGCTCACACACATAACAAGCATTTTCCATACAAGATTTAACTACAAGCTTGGCCCAAAACCAAAGCAAGCTAAAGCATCCACTTAGTATATGCACAGAAAACTGAACAACAGTACAGTAGGCACAGGTTTCAAGCATAACTGAAGTTGTAGGCATCAAACAAAGGTGATCCTAGACTTTAGGTAAAGCTTATTAAGTTGTCTATAACTTTCTTATTATCATATGAAGATGATCCTACAGCTAACAAGACCAAACAAGACAAAGAAGACATCTCTGCCCAGATTTAGACAGATTCTGTCATTCCATTTTGCAAGCTCATAACTGGAGATTTAGATCACCAAAAGCAGTGCTATTAGACATTTTGGAAAGCTTAGAAAAATTACTATACTTCTTCTACTATTTCCAAGAAATAATTCTATATGCACACAGGTAAAACAAACCAAATATTAAGATCTGTTCAGAACATAAACAAAACCTGACAACAAAATTCTGAAATTCATAACTCTTAACCCATAAGGCCTGGGGTCATGAAATTTTTGGACAAGCAAGATACGAAAGTTAGCTACGACTTTGGTATTCTCCATAACTATAGAAAACACCGTTATGACCATGAAAACATCACTACTACAGAAACTGTTCTAGCAGCCAACGTCCCACAAGCAAAACAAAACTTGCCTTTGTTCTACTTAACAAGAGAGCACACAAACATGTTATTCTAGCAGCTCTAAACATTGTTACCTTAGAGCAACAATAAATTAATTTTATTCATAAGAACCCCAAGTACTTAAGTGAGGCCTAAAGCATTTGCAAAAGCTTGTAAGAACAACATACCCACCACTTGGCTAAACTAGAGGACATTTATAGGTTTAAACATGTAACCACAATTATTTCTATCAAGGCTAAGCACACACTTTTCTCAACAACTTCCTATTCAAGCAACATGGAACAAGGCATTTTGTCTAGCTTCACACAGGGAAGATAGCAACATCACATTAATCACAAGTTACTTAGTATTAGAACAAGGTAAGGGAAGCATATTTATGCACAAGCACAATCATGATGCATGCTCGTCCTATTCGTCCTCACCAAATTGCCCGCCTAAGGTGGCAATCACATTCTATGTCGGTGGCATAACACGTACTCTCTCGATATATAGCTAGTCGTCAGCTACTTTCAATCTACGCATTCGAGGTTAGCGTACCTGCAGGCAAATTCATTGCAGCCCATCCCCACAAGAGATAAATAAGCACACAATGAAAGCAGTAAACTAAGATACTCTCCATATATACATCCCCAGATGTATATACTTTGATATCCATAGCTACCCGATAAATATACCCACAATTAAGTACCTTCATATATACATGGGTGTACCATGTAAATATTCCAGTAACCACAACTAACTCTCCCCTAGACCGACAGTTGGACGGCCATGCTCTCCCAACTCACACTTACCTGAGCATAGAGACAATTGATCCATACATTACCATTCAAGCGAATGGCATCCATACAATAACACGCCGTATGGACGACGAAAGTAAAAACCCCCATGTTAGTACTTAGATAGCCACCTAATAGTCTTTAACTGGGCATAAAGGAGGATGTCGCTAGCATAGTTTTGCAAATTAGTTTTGACAAATTTGCCTGTAGCTAAAGTTTTAGTTAAAATAGACTTTTTAAAACCAAAACTTTGTTTTAAAAACAATGTACATGACAGTATTATGCTTAATCTTGCTCTGATACCAGCTGTGACAGAACCGTCCAATTTATACAAGATCAAGTACGGCTGTCCCCGCTAACACGTTGATACACACATACTTTCACTTATATAAACCCGGTAGTCCGCCGAGTATCCCGAAAGACCTCGGTAAATCAACATCACAACCAAGATCGTGTGATTAAGCAAATACACATCACATACACAGGGTTGCAGCGGAAATAATATTACATATGGGTTCACTAATAAAAGTACAAGTTTGGGTTTCAAAACCGCTTAGTGAAAACAACATAGCTTTCAAATGATTACCTTAATATAAGTTCCAAATATATTGCTAGCATAAGTGACATCATCCGACAAAAGCATATAGATGAGAAGTAACTATAGAATCACCGAGCCCACCGGCGGTTAGCCACCATCTTCAACAGGCCGAGAACTCCACCTGCAACATGGTGGGATAAACCCTGAGTACTCGAATGTACTCAGCCAGACTTACCCGTCGTAAACCAAAATAAATGACACCAAGGAGTATGCAAGGCTTTATCATTGGATCTAGCTGGACAACCTTTGTGCATAAAAGCTTTTGAAACCATTAGCATTATTCACCTGTACTAGCATTGACTTTTAGCCATTACCTACCATCTATATTAGCACCTGTACTAATCAATCACTTGATTAAGTTGTAAACAATAATAACCATATCAGGTATTTCATGGCTCATTGTCATTATCACCATCATCATCATCATCATCATCATTTAACCATATCTTTAAATTTAGTGAATCTACGTTGCCGCTGCTCAGTCAAGTTCTCACTATCCGGGAGAGACGGCGATTCGAATCGATTCCTATCCAGCTGGAGGGGTATTCCTAAACACAAACCCTGCTTCCCCCATCAGGGTCGCAAACGAGTCACCTTTGGTACGATTCAGAGTCACGAGTCCGAACAGATCGACATTCTCGAGAGAACCACTCGCCAAGGTTGTTCGGGACTCTAACCCGCCTTGGACTTATGCCAATGGCTCTCGCACATCCTTACTACCTCCGAATCGCCGCCATCGCCGCCCGCCCCCGGCCCGAGTCGAGCTACTAGGCAGCGGTCGGAACGACTTATCCGGCCAGCTAAGTGTTAGGCTGCATTCAACATGACATGAGGACGTCAACAGATCGGTCCTTAAACGACATAGACGGGATAGATTCACACCCAAGACCTCCATGCCTTGTTGTTTGCACTACCATCATCCCGTCCGGTCTCCTTTCATTATTAACACATGGTTCTTTTTCATGATAGCAAATATAGCCAACCGTGACAGAGCTCATCCTACATCTCGCGGTGTGACAAAGGAAATCACCCGACTTCTACCGGTCTATGCATAGCTAAGCATCATTCGATCCTACACTTAATTAGGATTCACGAGATTTTATCGGACAAGGTAGGGATATAATGCAACAATTGGTTCCAACCAATTCCTATACTTAATGCATCATCAACAATAAAAGATACTCAATATATTTGTAAAAACATGAGAGACTTAGAATGCTCCGGGCTTGCACGGGATCCGACACAAGTCGGGATTCGGTTAGCTTGCACCGTCTTGGTGACATCTCAGGTCCTAGCACTTGTCCAGTCCTTCCACCTTCGGGATAGGTCCATCAAACGCCGTCTCCAAGTTTGGCTCCAACATCCCATCCTTCACGTGGTGCATCTAGCGTACCTAAATGAGATGCAAGATGCATGTGTATGAATGTGATGAATGGTAACACAAGATGCATCACACATAAGCATTTAAGACAAACACAAGATTATGCAAGACATAGACACCAATAGCTATTTAACTAACATCACACAACTAACTATAGAGAGTAAGCACATCAAGCATGACACAAGTTTAACAAGGTCACAAGTATCATAACTTGATCATCAACAAAGCCACACTTAGCAATATACAAGCAAACAACTATAATTGGAATCTGTCAATTTCTGGACATGCAAACAGCAGCTATAAGATTTAGCTATAACTGGAGTTACACAAATCCAAATGACTTGCAAGAAGACATTCTGGAAAGCTTATGAAATTATCTACATTTCATCTATAACCATCACAGCATGATTCCCAAGTTAAGTAGGTCGAAATTATACATTTACAGAAACTAGTCCCCAATTGATAGAGAGCAGCCATTTCTGAAACCCAACTTTAAACAGGCATAACTCACAAACTACTTGGCCAAATGATACCAAATTTTAACAGCAGCTAGATACATAAATTATCTACAACTTTGGTATAAACAAGTTTCACAACAAAGCGCCTTATCATAAAGAACTTTGCTAAGTTCCCAGATCTGTCCATAAACCACATCGGCAAGAAAATAAATATTAACTTATGTTGCAAACACATAATTAGGCAAAACCAACTTTACCAACATGTCACACATGACTGAAGAACACCAGAAAAACTAGTGTCCATGACCAAATAAATTCTTTTAATGCCTTTCTTAATTTATTTAAGATAACAAGGTGACTTAATGAACATATACTAAAAGTATACAATAAATTCTACAAAAATTACAGTGGCTCACATATCCTCTCAATAGTCTACTGTACAAATTTCACTCCATTTGAATATGTATAGCAACCTCTATGAAAAAGACAAGTTGCTAAAGCAAGAAATCATGTGAGAGCAAGATAAACCAATAACTCACTCATACTTCATCCAATACTCATGAAATTTTTACCACACATCAACTATCATATGAGTAGCATGCCACAAAAATTTCACTTCATTTGGAGCCCTAGATCTTTAGTTATGAAAAAGACAAATACAACTAGAATTAAAAACCTAGAGGCATAAATCTATTTTTACAGCTAAAACTTTAATCTAAAACATGAAATATTATAGATCTACTACATAGATAATTCCACAAGGATTCCAAAAAGTCCTCATTTGCTATTTTACGGATTTCCTATGAATTACTATGATTTTCTAAACTTTCAGCCGATTTAAAACAAATAGGTCCCTCGAGGTACTATTCACTTGAGTCAATGACAATGCAGTTAGGCCCTTGACCTTCGTCGAATTCTGGCATGACGCCCCTGGTCGGAAACCAGAGCAGAGGATGGCCGGACTCACGGATTCCGGCGCTCTGGCTGCACGTCGACGGTGGAGAAGATGCGGTGGAGCATCACCACAACCGTCGCGCGTCTGAGGGAACGGCTTGGTGGCTCTCACACGCCGCGACAAAGCGCCCAAGTGGCCACAGTGAGAGGAGGCTCGAGGAGGGTTCCATGGCGGCCCATGAGCTCGGTCCGGACAGCCATGGTGGCGGCGGCGGTAGTGTCGTCAGCAGCGCGCGCTTGCAAGCAAAGAACGCAGACAGGAGGAGGAGGGAAGGGCGGGAGGAGAAGATGGAGGAGCTGGAGGGGGACGCTGCAGAGGAGGAGCAGCGGCCCAGCAGGGAGCTTGGTGGGCAGGCAGCCATGGCGCTCGGCCTCTGTGTGCGCGAGAGCGCGAGCAGAGAGGGGAAACGAGCGAGGAGGAGAGCTCTGGGCGAGGGAGGAGCGGGCGCTCGGCCTTATGCAGCTGGGTCTTGGTGTGGCGTGCTGTGAAGCGAAGGCGAGGCCACGTGGCGCTTAGCTCCTGCCGGTGGTCGGCCAGTGATGCTGCTGCCTATCAATTCAAATTTCTGAAAAGCTAATACTACCTCAAATGTACAACTGAACATCGTTTTTCTCCCCTTCATAACTCATAAACGGAGTGACGAAAAACCAAACCAATTGCACGGTGTCGTAGAGCTACATGAGGACGACAACTTTGCTTAAATAAGTTTGGCCAAGTTTGACACGGTTTGCAAACTAAAAATCACCAAAGGAAGGTACATGGAAACGGAATCGAGAATTTCAGTCATTCCAGACTTAGCCGATTTTCGAACCCTGAAAACAGCACTAGATTCGATCTTGCGAGCGACATTTGACTAGGCTAGGCACTAATTTAGCTCTTGATCCTTAAACAAAATTTGTTCTACATAATATGAACTCCAACTTGTATTTAGGGCCCACCACCATGCAAGCACTCCAAACAGTTGGTCAACATAGGTCAAAATCCTATCATAAAAAGACAATTTTAGCTATTCCCACACTTAGAAACATTTTCTGGACATTTGCTCAACATGAACCTTTCACGACTTTGGTTGTAGAGTTTAATTAGAGTCTTTTGAGCAAGGTTGCAAGGTTTGGCTAATGACTTATATTTCCATTCACTTAATAGTGCAATTCCAACACTTAGTAAAGCCATTCCAACAAGGATATAACTTATCATTTCATGTGACTTTTTGATTCCAAACTTCATGAAACTTTTCCAGTGATCCATATAGATGGGTATTGATGTGAGACACATGAAGATATTCCAATAACACCAGCCAAGCATATATCTTGAAAAGGGTTATCATGTAAACAAGGTGTTTTATCCAAATTCTAGCTGAACTCAATTTCATACATTTGACTTTGACATCTTCAACACCACTTGATCGGTCATGTTTGAGCTCAAACCCACTACTTAACTGGTGACAAACACCTAGGGTGTAACAGGCTAGGTCCCAGAAGGCCCGTCACAAAACCGATGCTCAGGAGTTGGCCCAAGTCCGAAACATTCTGCTGCAAGATGGTATTGGTGAGGCTGATGAAGTATTCGTGCAAGCCCTGAACCTTTGCAGAGACAGGCTCAGTCGCCAGGGTTTTCTAGACATGGAATCTAAAGAGGGCCGGCTGAACTAGATCAAAGTGACGTGGGCCTTTGTGTGCTCCAACAAGTCCCACTGATCAGCACATTCCTTGTTTTTCGTCTGTTTGCGGATATCCACCATGTGCATGTTGAGTTCATTCGATTTGTTGTATCCTTATGTTCATTTTTTCTTATAACCAAAGACCATTGTTGAGAACTAAGTGCATGTCGTTGTCTCATGTTTTGAATAAAAAATTAGTGTACTGCTGTGAGTGTTGTAACAAATTATGCGTGTATCACTTTTCCCATGTACATTCCAACCTGTTTTGAAGGTCCTACCTAGTTCAGGTATCGTCATATGTTCAGTTATTTGCACTTGATTTGTTCCTAATATCGGTATTACAATCTGTCTTATGTCTGCCCAATTGCAGGTAGCATCATGAGCAGCACTGATGAGTCGTCCTACAGCGACACTTGTAGTGATGGACCGAGCAATGTGACCGTGGCAAAGGAAACATTTGTCTTGCTAAAAGGGCTTATGTCACAGCAAAGGCCTGAGGTAAATCCTCCTTGTCCCATTCCTAAGCTAACGGGAGCCCAGTGGATGCACCTTACACTAGCCGATAATACCAGATGTTTATAGAATTTGCGCATGTCACCTGATGCCTTCATGCATTTGCATGAAACCCTGCTACCGTTTGGGCTGCTAGAAACAGATAAGTGCACCTCGGTAGAAGCTCTAGGCATGTACATCTAGACCTGTGCCCACCAATGGCTAGTAGAGAGTGCAAGGATAGGTTTGAAAGGTCTTTAGATACAGTTAGCAGGAAGATTACAGTAGTTGCCGAGGTAATGTATCGTTGGGCAGATACTGTTCTAGTGCCAGCAGATAGGAACTACACACGCGTAAGCCACAAACTTGCTGCACATTCACCATGGTTTGATGGATGCATAGGTGCTATAGATGGCACGCACATAAACATTGAGGTTAACCGCCAAGCAAAGGCTGATTTCTACAATAGGAAAGGCGAAACAACAATTAATGTTTGTGCCATCGTTGATATGGATGGCCGTTTCACATACGTGGGGGCCAGGAAGGCGGGGGCATGTCATGACATGGCAGTGTTGAAAGACTATCAGGACGACGCTTCGTTCCCACATCCCCCACTAGGTTCGTGATGCCTGCCTATTCACATTCCTTGTTTTTTGCTTGTAGTACATGAATTGAAGCATACTTGTGTTCAATTTGCTAAGACAACTGATGGCTGCTTTCATTGCTTGTAGGCCGGTACTACCTGGCGGACGCGGGTTACAAGGAGATGGCAGGTTACATGACTCCCTACAAAAACACAAGGTATCACATCAACGACTTTAGGGGCATAGATTTGCAGCAATTGCAGAGGGAGGAGAAATTCAACTACATTCATGCAAAGTTGCGGAATGTAATGGAAAGGAGGTTTGGGGTGTTGAAAGAACGCTGGCATATTCTGGGCGGGGTGCCGTACTGCAGTAGGATGAAGCAGGCTATGATAATCATTTCATGCTTTGCTTTAGATAATTTTTTGTGGATGCGTAAGTACGGCGTAGATCCACCCTCATACGAGGTGCCGCAGTGGGTTGACCTAAAAACCCCTATCTCTGGACTTAGGGAGCTGATATCCACGGCGGTGTGGAGCAATGTCTGATGTAGGTCAAGGCAGTTGTTTTACAAACCAGTAGCTGTAGGTACAATTCCATGGCAGTCTTGTCGTGTGCATGTGTAAGGTTGTGTGGGACTGTGGTTGTTTGAATAAAAAGGTTTATGGGACTATCATATTGTGTTCATTGATGTATGATGAATTGTAGTGACAGAACTACAAGTGCCAGTTCTGTACTGATTGGTGATGTGATGTAATACTCTGGTTCTCAAAGGTATGATTTCATAGTAGTTGGTACACTGTTTCTGTGATTCACCATGGGTTCTCAGAGGTATGACGAATTATACTGGTTGGCTTTCTTGAAGGATTCTGTTTCTCAGAGGTATGATTTCATCATATATGTATTGTATTTGTTCATATGGATGATTGAACCAGAGCTAATTTGAGTTTGCAACTGGGCAGGAAGAGGTGTAGAATAAGAGAACCTTCCAGTTGACGGAAGAAGACGTCCTTCATGCTTCTCAAGCTGTTCTTCCGATTGCAAAGGTTATGAGGTGAGCGGGGCATGGGATCTCAAGGCGCTTCTCAAGGTGGAGGTGAGCGGGGCCTGGGATCTCAAACTCTCAATTGAGCTTCCTGTCTGGAGCATTGCTGCTACTGCTTTGATCTCACATTGCAGGTTCTGCCTGTCTGTGTGTGTGTGCGGCCAGAATCGAGCACTGTTGCAGCAGCATCTGCTTTTATCATTCTTCTTGATGTTTATTCAAGTAGCAACCAATGTGTGACATGCCAGTCTTGTTCCCTTTTGGGTTGATTAGCATTTATATTTTGGCTATAACTTGTGCTGCATCATTTGTCACTTCGAGTGTAACTTTTGACATTGTTCTCTGCAATCAGGCAAGTTCAAGCCAGTGATCAAGAAGGCTATGGTGGAACTTGATGGTACGAAGAACTCTGGAAAGAGATTTATGGAAAGAGATCCAATAGCGTGGACTTTGAGTATCCACGCTTGGTGAATGAAACTGCACGGTGTTGTACAAGTTATTGTGAATCGATGGAACAAATGTTGATTGTGTGTTGTGTGGATGTAACATATGTACTGTAGATTCAAGGTTAAACCTGTTGTTGCTGGCTGGAATTTCGAACTCAGCATGATCATGACATGGCTGGTAGTTTGAATTTAAAATGTTAAAATCAACATGAGCTACTATTGGCGCCATTATTTGAACTTTTAAAAAGATGATGTTGGCTGGAGGATGGCTGGAGACTACAAATTGTTGCTATGTATTTAATAACTTTTGTATATAAGTTAGTTTGATAATTTTTGTGTTTTCAAGCTTTTGTGTAAGTTCTATGTTATAAGTTATATGTTATAAGTTATATGTCATAAGATAATATACATAAATTGCTACTGGATTTTTTTTTCAAAACATATACAAGTGGGGGTCTAGTTTTGTTCGTCTCGTCGTGTAGAGCACGCCGGTGCAGACGGATACACCGTTTAGAAGTTATACCATTCTAAAATAAATATTTTCTTTTTTTGGGCTGACGTCGTAGCCTGGGATGCGCTCATGCAAGGTTGGAAGGAGTACCGCACGCTGCTACTATCCAAATCAGGTAATAGGTGGGATTTTTTCTTTTTCAAAAAAGGAATTTAATGCTGTCGAAAAACTATTCGTTGATCCCGCTTCGGATGAGCGTTCGCTCGTAAGTGCGATGGGGCCAAGAGGAGGCATTCCCAACACCTCCTCAGCCCCAAAAACAGGAAGAAAATTTGGTGGAGCCAGTATATATACACGTGGGTAATCGTGCATACATACGTCAGATGGTGCCGCGTGGAGGTCGCATGGATCTGATGGCAACCGTAGCATGGGACCAGAGGCAAAGCAGGGTGAACAGCACATGGGCCTCCAGTCGTTCAATTTTTTCCCCCAAAACAAGCAGGGCCATAGGGACGGGCTGCCACGTGCCTGCGCTGGTGGGCTGTATCATCGTGAGGGAGGCAGAGGCATACCGGATCCAGATCTAGTGGCCACTGGGCCCTCGGTTACGTGCCAACAAGCAAATTGAGCCAATAGACTACTCATTGTACTCGAAGCTGATGGGCAAAAGGAATTAATGGTATAGTTGGTTTAATTTCTTTTACAAATCTTAATTAATTGCTTTGCAAGTATTGCTCAACTTTTCATGCTTAAATATTGGTTCAAAGGCCCCTTCCCATGCCGACGGAGTCCTCGGCCTCGAGTGCCACTACGGCCCCATACACCATAATCGCCGTCAAGTCACACATACCAATCACCCTCGAGTTGAAACACCACCCCCCCAACTTCACTCGCTAGCCAGCCTTCTTCCTCTACCTATGTCGAAAGTTCAACCTTCATCACACATCGACGGCCGGCATGATAGTGTCATGTCACGATGATGATCATGCTTGGGCGAACATCGACTCCTCAACCAATGCTAGCTGCTCGACTCCCTGCCTGACGATGTCCTTAGCCCCACCATCAAGCCAAAATAGACAACCGGTCAGCTCTAGGCTGCCATCAAAGCCCTCCTCCAAGCGAACAAGGCTCCCCGCGTTGTCTTCCTCAGTCATGAGTTCCACTCCATGACCTAGGGCGACCTCTCCATCTATTACTGCTAGAAGATGAAGGCCACCATCAACACACTGTGTGATTGTCGATGCGGGACCCACAGGATACCCCGCAAGAGAGATAAAAGATCTAGTTCAACTAGGATTCTTCCCATGTAATTTTAATAGTAGAACTACTAAGTAATCCTACTAGGAAATCTCATTGTAAACCGACTAGGACTCTGGCCTCCTGACAATATAAAGGAGGGCAGGGCTCCTGAAAGAGAGGACAATTGTACAACATAACACTTCAAATCAATCCAATGCAAAAGGCCAACGCCGACTGGACGTAGGGTCGTTACTCGATCTACGATCGAGGGCCTGAACCAGGATAAATCGACTGTCTCTTGCGTTTACCATCGAGTTCAGCATACGCCGAAGCCCGAACGATACTGCCACGGTACCCCCGTGGCAGGCTATCGGTGGTGAAACATCGACAGCTGGCGCGCCAGGTAGGGGCTTTCGGCGACTTTGCATCCGAGAGCTCGATGGACCTCAATAACATGATCTTCCCGACGGGATCGATTTTCATCTTCGGCTCATGGATCTGCGAGGCGGACAACTACGGCAAGCTTCAAAGCCATCTCCTCAAAGATCCGGATCATCATGAAGAATTTCCTATTTCGACAACTACGACGGATCAACTCACCAGAAGATTCGCGCAACCCATAATACCCGATTCGAATAAGATTCCACGGCTACACGCGTCCGACTCGAATTCAAGCTCCGTATCCGAGATGAAGTCTTATTCGAGTGCTTTCAAGAAACCGAGTTCTTTTTTGGCAAGATTCCAGAGCACAACCCAAAACAACTCGGATTATCCTCAGAGTTCTTTCAAAAGGCCGAGTTCTTTTCCATTTGGGCTCGACAACACGACAAAATCCTATTAGGGACAGTTTGAAAGGTCTTTCAATCCAACGCTTGGGATACCACTGACAGGAGCTCAGGAGGGTCTCGTGCTAACGATAACATCGCGAGACTGTATCATCCACTGGCCAGGTTCCGCTCCTGAGGATAGCGGAACCCAACTAGTTGGCACAACAACGACAGCTATTCTACCTTACCAAGAAGGAGACTCGATCTGCGACGTCGAGGCGCCTACTGAAGTCATCAGCAACTCCGACAGTATGAAAACTAACACCAATAACGGAACAGCTCACGCACGGGAAGTGCTCATGGTTCGACGTCCTCGGTCACCATTAAACCCCCCAGAAGCACCCGATGTCAGGTAATCAGATGAATCAGAGTCCAACATATCACCCTTTGCCCAGGGCTACGATGGAGAAACCGAGAGTCAGAGACAGGCTAGAGAAAGGAAAAACAAGTTGAAGCAAGGGCGCCAACACCGCGCTCGACATCGTAGAGAAGCCTGGACCAGATACGAGTCAGAGTTGGCTGAATATGACAAAAGAAGATCACAACAAGAAGCCGAAGAAAGACGCACAGTGAATACGCCTTACGATAAGATTCGAGAAGCATTAGACGAACTCAGGGCAACTTCACATCACGGAGAGAAGTACGAACAGCTCCAGGACTTGCTCCGGTTGACGATCCCAAGAACGCATGAAGAGAGAGCCCGATCAAGACTACCCGCCAGATCAACAACCCGCAGGCAAGAAGATCAAAATCAAAGGAAGTCCGCTTTTGAAAGACTTGGGCCAGGCGAAAGCCATAACGGAGAAAGTAGGAGGGAACATAGTTGGGGCCACCAATTTGAACAACCGAAGAAGACCAGGAGTAGAGTGCCTACCCAGACAGCCTCGCAGACTTATTCCCATCAAAACAACACTTGGCCAGAAGAAGGAGCCGAATCCGAATTCAAGGAAGCCGGAACGCATGACAGATTCCCCTGTTTTGCAAATAGGTTGGCATCAGTACGATTACCTCACAAATTCAAACCATCTAACCACTCCAAGTATGATGGCAAAACCGAACCAAGACAATGGCTCAGAATATATTCACAATCAATTGAACTAGCCGGAGGAGACGATGATATCAAAACCTTGTTCTTTCCCATGGCACTGGAAGCGATGCCCCTCCAATGGTTCGATAAATTGAACCCAGGATCGATCAGAACTTGGGAAGACTTGCAAAGAGCTTTCTGTGAAAATTTCGCAGGTATCATCACACACCCGATCACTCATGCAGAACTGAAAGGACTCAAGCAAAAGGGGGGCGAAAGTCTCAGAAATTACTATCGACGATTCGGCGAACTACGGGCTCAAGTGCATGACATCACCGAACGAGAAGTAATTGAAGCTTTCTCTCACGGAATCATGGCTAGGTGGCAATTTCAAGACTTCTGCAAAGAAAATCCGAGAAACAATGAAGAGTTCAGACGAACAGTAGAAAAATGATTACTGCAGAAGAAAAAACACGAGAAAGGTTCCCGGATAGAAGCAACCAAGACAACCCGGATAGGCAAAATCATCGAAATAGCAGACATCAAGAAAGAAAGCGTAGACCAGACAATACCGTGGCAATGGCCGACAAATCAAAGAAGTTTTCCAAACCCAGAAGATATGATGACATTGAAAACAAACGTTGCCCATTACACCCTAACGGGAGACACACCATCGGAAACTGCTACACTTTCAATGATCGATACACAAGAAAAGATAGTAAGGAGAACACCAAAGAGGACAATCACAAGAAAGATGAAGACAACCACGAGGACAAAGGATTTCAAAAACCCAGGGGAACGGTAGCAGTGATCTTCTCAGGGGCTCCAGATTGCACAAGCAAACGTCAAGAAAAACTAGCACTACGGACTATCATGACGGCAGAACCGGCTACACCAAGATATCTCAATTGGTCACAATATCCAATCCAATTTTCAAGAGAAGACCAATGGACTAGCGTAGGGAACGCAGGCCATTACCCACTAGTTTTAGACCCAACTATTGCCGGTATGACTGTCACCAAAGTACTAATCGACGGGGGAGCTGGACTCAACATCATCTTTTCAGAAACACTAAGGAAGATGGGACTACAACTCGCCGGGATGATTACGCCAACAAGCACTCCTTTTTACGGAATAGTACCCGGCAAAGTAGCCATGCCGCTCGGACAAGTTACTTTACCCGTCACTTTTGGAACTCCTTCGAACTATCGAACAGAGTTTATCAAATTTGAGGTCGCAGACTTCGATTCGTCATATCATGCGATCCTCGGACGCCCAGCACTGGCAAAATTCATGGCAATACCACATTATCCGTACTTATTGCTTAAGATGCCAGGACCCAACAGTATCCTTTCTCTTTGAAGCGATTTGAAGCGTGCTTTTGACTGTGACGTTCAGGCAATCCAAATTGCGGCCAAAGCACAAGCCGACAATGGAAGAAAAGAAATAGCCACAATCGCTGCGGAGATGAGCCAAGAAGGATTAGAAATATTGGCTAAAAAGCCCAGCATCATCACACCACCAAAAGAAGCCGACATCAAGCAAATCGATTTGGGCACCGGCGATACCTCCAAGACAAAGCAACCATCGGTGCTCACCTCTCTCAAAATAGAACTCGCGCTCACCAACTTTCTTGGGACAACAAAGATATCTTCGCTTGGAAGCCGGCCGACATGCCGGTGTCCCAAGAGAGTTGGTCGAAAATGTAATTGATGTTAATGAAAACTCCAAGCCTATAAAGCAACGGCTACGACGATTCTCACCCGACAAAAAGGCGCGATTAAAAAAGAAATCACAAAACCGATGGCGCCGGATTCATCAGAGAAATCCTTCATCCCGGATGGCTAGCAAACCCGGTCCTTGTGTAGAAGAAGAATATGAGACGAGTGGCGTATAAAAGGCCGACTACACGGATTTCAACAAACATTGCCCAAAAGATCCGTTCGGGCTGCGCATTGACCGATAGTCGACTCAAACGGCAATGGGTCCGCACTATTATCCTTTCTCGATTGCTATTCGAGGTATCACCGGATCGCATTAAAAGAACAAGACGAGAGCAAGACATCTTTTATTACTCCGTTCGGTGCTTACATTGTTACAAGACCATGTCGTTTGGACTAAAGAACGCCGGTGCCACATACCAAAGAGCTATCCAAACTTGCCTTGGAGATCAAATCGGTGAAAATGTGGAGGCATACGTGGATGATGTAGTGGTGAAAACAAAGAACCCAGACACTATGATTGAAGATTTAGAGCAAACATTCGAAAACTTGAAGAGATGGAGATGGAAATTGAACCCAAATAAATGTGTATTCGGAGTTCCTTCAGGGCAACTACTCGGATTTTTGGTCAGTCAGCGCGGGATTGAAGCCAGCACCAAGCAAATTCGAGCTATAACAGAAATGGGGCAACCTAGAAGTATCAAAGATGTACAGAAACTAACAGGATGCATGGCGGCCCTCAACCGCTTCATATCAAGACTCGGCGAAAAGGGGTTACCCTTCTTTAAACTACTAAAGAAGACAGACAAGTTTGAATGGACAAAGGAGGCCGACGAAGCTTTCAAGAAACTCAAGGTATATCTCACATCCTCACCAATTCTCACACCCCCAAGGAAAGAGGAAGACATGATGCTATACATTGCGGTGACTACTACTGTAGTCAGCACGACAATAGTCATAGAAAGAGAAGAAGAAGGACGTGTGTATAAAGTACAACGACCCGTGTACTACATCAGCGAAGTATTATCTGAATAAAAAATCCGGTACCCGCATGTACAAAAACTACTCTACGCCCTACTTATCACCTCATGCAAGCTTCGCCACTATTTCGAAAGCCACAAGATTACCGTGGTGACAGACTTCCCGCTCGGAGACATCTTACACAACAGAGATGCGACGGGACGCATATCAAAGTGGGCAGTTGAACTTGGAGCTCTTAACATCGACTTCACCCCACGGAAAGCAATCAAATCTCAAGCCCTTGCCGATTTTGTGGCCGAGTGGACAGAGATTCAGCAACCTTTATTAGATACAATCCTTGACCACTGGAAGATGTACTTTGATGGGTCACTCAAACTAGGCGGAGCCGGTGCAGGCGTTCTCCTCATTTCTCCAGAAGGAAAACAACTCAAGTACGTCCTTCAAATATTATGGCAAGCTACAAATAACGAAGCAGAATATGAAGCCCTCATCCACGGGCTACGAGTGGCAATTACCCTCGAAATAAAGAGATTACTCATATATGGCGATTCAGCAGTAGTCATCAACCAAGTAAACAAAGATTGGGATTGCACAAAAGAAAACATAGGTGCTTACTGTGCTGAAATATGGAAACTTGAAAAACATTTCCAAGGATTAGAAATTTTACACATCCTGCGCGATTCCAACATTGCAGCAGATGTCCTTGCCAAGCTCGGATCAGACAGAGCAAAAGTTCCACCCGGCGTATTCATAGAAGAGCTATCAGTTCCCTCTATCAAACAACCCGGAGAGACGACCCACGAAATTCAGGCTAAAGGCGCTCAGATCTTGGTAATCAACACCTCATGGAGCCAAGTTTTCATCGACTATATCAAAGAAAATAAATTACCAGAAAATAAAGCAGAAGCCACCCAAGTTGTTCGCAGAAGCAAAAACTACGTTTTAGTAGGAGATAGACTCTACAGAAGAGCAGCATCATCAGGGGTACTCCTGAAATGTGTCTCATTTGAAGAAGGCAAAGAGATCCTAGACGAGATACACTCAAAGATGTTTGCGGAAATAATGCCCCTTCTAAGGACCATTGGTTGGCAAAGCATTTCGCACCAGATTCTCTTCGCCAACCGCTTTGAAAGACGCAGAAGAACTTGTCGAAAATGCAAAGGTTGCCAAATGTTTGCAAGACAAGCCCATGTGCTGACTCACAATCTTATTTGCATCCCACCCGCTTGGCCTTTTTTTCTCTTTGAAATTTGGATCAAGTGGGACCCTCAAGAAAAAAAAGGCAAAAGGCGGCTTCGAGTACATCTTTGTAGCAATCGACAAGTTCACAAAGTGGATTGAATACAAACCACTCATGAATCTGGCGCAACCAAAGCAAATCGAATTCATCCAAGAAATTACGCACCGTTTTGGCATGCCCAATCGAATCATCACAGATCTAGGCTCCCCCTTCACAGCTACAGAATTCAGAAGCTGGGCACAAGATTGTGGTTTTAGTATAGACTATGCGTCTGTTGCACATCCAGAAGCCAACGGACAAGTAGAAAGGGCCAATGGACTCATACTAGCCGGATTAAAACCAAGGTTATACGAAGAACTAGTGGACTATGGGTCCAAATGGATTGAAGAATTACCAAAAGTAGTATGGGGGCTACGAACTCAAATAAGCAGAGCAACAGGCCACTCACCCTTCTTCCTAGTTTACGGGTCAGAGGCCGTATCGCTTCTGCCGACTTGATCTGGACATCACCAAAGATAGAACAATACGACGAAGGAGAAGCAGAACACACAAGAAGATTAGAACTCGATATTTCGAAGAAGAAGTCGGAGTAAACGCTACCTCCAATCAGCCAGATACCTACAAGGTTTAAGACGGCACTACAACAAGAGTACCCATCCTCGATCACTACAAGTTGGAGACTTAGTGCTAAGAAGAATACAAAAGACTGACGGACGACATAAGCTTCTCAGTCCATGGGAAGGTCCGTTCATTGTCACAAAAGTCACCGGACCAGGCACATACAAGTTAATAACCGAAGATGGAAAATAAGTCAGCAATACATGGCACATCATCCAGCTAAGAAGATTCTACGCGTAAAAACAACTCAAGATAAAACAGATATGCAAGCCACAAGGGACCAACATT
This sequence comes from Miscanthus lutarioriparius, assembly GCA_904845875.1. Taxonomy (NCBI): domain Eukaryota; kingdom Viridiplantae; phylum Streptophyta; class Magnoliopsida; order Poales; family Poaceae; genus Miscanthus; species Miscanthus lutarioriparius. The sequence goes on along the minus strand of CAJGYO010000016.1, from coordinate 79,343,525 downwards.
CACAATCGACGAAAGACGATATTCTTCGACAACATATGTATTAGTTCATATTCCTGATCAATAAAGATGATATTCATCCACAGTATGTCTTGTCATAACTTCCAAAGAGTTGTTTTCCCGAAACAAAAAGCAAAATGGCTGAAAACATGCCTGAGCATCCCGGCCGAGAGCAAAATAGCTGAAAACACGCTTAAGCCCGCCGATGAGGGTAGCTAAAAGCTAACACCCGAAACAAAAAGCAAAATGGCTGAAAACATGCACGAGCATCCCGGTAGAGAGCAAAATAGTGAAAACACGCTTGAGCTCCGCCGATGAGGGTAGCTAAAAGCTAACACCAAACAAAAAGCAAAATGGCTAAAAACATGCCTGAGCATCCCGGCCGAGAGCAAAATAGCTGAAAACACGCTTGAGCCCGCCGATGAGGGTAGCTAAAAGCTAACACCCGAAACAAAAAGCAAAATGGCTGAAAACATGCACGAGCATCCGGTAGAGAGCAAAATATTTGAAAACACGTTTGAGAGCCCGCCGATGAGGGTAGCTAAAAGCTAACACCAAACAAAAAGCAAAATGGTTGAAAACATGCACGAGCATCCGGTAGAGAGAGCAAAATAGCTGAAAACACGCTTGAGCCCGCCGATGAGGGTAGCTAAAAGCTAACACCAAACAAAAAGCAAAATGGTGAAAACATGCACGAGCATCCCGGCCGAGAGCAAAATAGTGAAAACACGCTTGAGCCATTGGCCGATGAGGGTAGCTAAAAGCTAACACCGAAACAAAAAGCAAAATGGCTGAAAACATGCCTGAGCATCCCGGCCGAGAGCAAAATAGCTGAAAACACGCTTGAGCCCGCCGATGAGGGTAGCTAAAAGCTAACACCCAAAACTAGTCAATCGAAATTGAACTTCAAAAGACCCTCCAGCTCTTCGTTCCGAAAAGCAAGAGGCTCGGGGGCTACATCAAGATAGGAATACTTTTTCCTCAGAAAAGTACAAGCGCCACTCAAAAGGCGACATTCTATGCCGAGTCGTTTTTACATAGCGCGGTGTCAACACAAAGATTTACATCTAACAAGTCACAGCGTGGACAAAGCACTCAACGGATCACAAAAGAGGAAGAAAAGAAAAGTACTCGACAAATCGAGGGGTCTCGTCAGGATAACACACAGAGTTGTTTTGTGGAGCAGAAACGAAAACGGGACAAAGTACTCAGCAAGTCAAGTAACTTCGACCACACCCAGGCAAAGAATACATCAACGAAAACAAAAAATCTTCATTTAAAGAGGAGTGTAATATTACAAGAAGCTGGTCAATCGGATCAGGCATTGTCATCAGGAAGGGAAATGTCAATATTTAGACTGTCTACAACCCTACTGGCTAAACCTTCGACCTTAGGCTCCATCCTCTCAACGGCGTCAAGATATTCTTGGCTTTTAGCTTCCTCTGCTATCTTGGACAGAGGCGCCTCTGGAGCAAGGACCCGGACCTGGGCTAGCACATTCTTGGTACATACTTGGGCACACTTCTTCGCGAACTATTGGAAACGAGTTGGAATCCGGGGAATGAACTGCGCCCAAGATTGCCCGTCATCCGCTGGAGTCCGGAGAACATCGGCTACTGAACGAAAAGATTTCCACAAAACGTTCCAATTTTTAGTAGCCGTCGCCAGCTTCCCGGACAAGCTTTCAATAGTTTTTTGGGCCTGCACAAGATCTCTGTCAGCTCCGCGCCTAATCAGCTTAGCAAGGGCGAGTTCTTCCTCAGCATGAGTAATTACCTCCTCAGCCTTATTATGACTAGAGCGGACAAGAGCCTTCATTTCATCGATACTCTCCGAGAGCTTCTGCTTCTCAGCTCGAAGAACTAGACAAGACACCCAAGAACAAGTCAGCGAAAAAAGAAGTCAAAATACAAGAAAAAACAGGCAGAACCCGTGGCACCTTTGCATTCATTCTTCGCAGACTCCACCGCGGCATCTCTCTGCTTCTCTGTCTCCACTACCCGGGCATGAAGGGTCTTCTCCTCCTTTTGGTGCATTTGACGCTCTGTCTCCAACTTAGCCTGGAGAAGGTCGAGATCGGCTTTCAGAGCGTCCACCTCAGAAGACAACTTTCTCTCATTTTCAGATGAGAAAAAGAAGCCAGAATGATCACGAGAGAAAGACTGAGCGAAAAAAGGCAAAGAGAAACAAGGCGTAAGGATAGAAGAAAAACGAGCATGCAAAAGAGGAGCGGCAGTTAAACCTACCTGGAGCTTTTCACCAAAAGAAGTCGCGAGGATCGACAAGCTCCCCCAGGCTGCGGTCAGCTCCGACAATCGATGGGTGGCATCGAACTGTTGCACCACGTCATCGGAAAAAGAAGGACCGCCGAAAGCAAGAGAAGGGGAAGGAGAGGCCGGATGGGGTGAAGAAGGAACGACCAAAGCAACCTCCAAGGAAGCCAGAGTCAAACCCTCAGAAGGACCCGGCGCGACGGCCACAGTCACCTCCGGAGCGGCCAAGACCGCAACTTCGCCAGGTAGCTCTGAAGCCCCCACAGCAACTTCATCAACAGAATGCTGTGAGTCCTGAGGCTCGGAACTCGTTGGCACGGCGGGAGGCAGAGAAGAAGTCGATGAAGGAATGAGAGAAGACGAAACACTGAAAAGTGATAAAAGGAAGCACCGATAAGAACCAGAGGAAGGAAAATAGAAGCCAAAAAGATAAAGCTAGAATCTACTCACCCAACCACTTTCTTCTTCGCGAAGCTAAGAGAAGGCCTCGCAGGAGGAACCACGACGGTGAAAACGTCCCCGCCACCCGGCGACGAGAGCGGAATAGCCGACAACGGAGCCGCGGAAGGAGCCGGGGCTGGAGACGTGGAAGAACTCCGTACTGGAGGAGCGGTAGAGCTCGGTACCGGGGCTTCCAAGGAACTCGACACCGGAGTTTCAGAAGAAGTCAGCACGGGAGCCTCGGAAGAACTCACACCCGGCCTCCGATTACTTCAAAAAGTTCAAGACTAAAAGTCAAGACAAAGAAGAGAAATTCAATGCAACAGGAATATGAAAAGCAACTCACCGCCGCATGATGAGGGGTACTTCATCATCTTCTTCCTCTTCAGCCAAGGAAACCAGAGCACCTGCTGAAAAGAGGATAAAAAGTAATCGGATCATGAGAGAAACAGGAAAATAAAAGAACAAAGAGTATTAAATGTGCCCACCTAAGAGCATGCTAGCAACAACTGGAGTACCTGAGAGAGTACTTGGTTTGCGAGGCTTCTTGGAGACAGGCAGGCCAGATGAAGACCCATCCGTTCGCCCCCTCTTCGGGACACTGCGAGGACCGCGAGGGACTAGACGAGGAACATATTCTTCATATACATCAACAAATCCGGAAGAAACCCCAGGAAGGGCGGTAGAGGTTTGGGACTTACTAATTGCAGAAGTTCCAGCAAGTCTATCCCCAGTCTCCGCCACGGCGGGGAAAACGTCAGGAGAGACCGGGTCGACAAAGTTCCGCCCAAGCTCCTGCGAAAAAGGATAAAACACCGAGACAAAGAAAAGCTAAGCAAGAACGGATGCAGCTAGAGTGCATAAAGTACTCAAACAAAAAGATAGACAACTCACAGCTGGGGGCGGGTTGTTGGCTGAGAACTCGGTGACAGCAGGAGGAATGACGCTCACTCCTTTCAGCATCTTCTGGAGACGCTCGAGTACCTCCTCACCGGTCAGCTCAAGAGCTGGGACCATGCGTGAAGGATCCTCGGCCCCAGAATACTCAAAGCCAAGATGCTCCCGCTCTTTCAAAGGCTGAACCCGGCGACGAAGAAAGCTCGAAACAATACCAAAGCCGGTCAAACCCTGCTGTTTCAGCATGCTAATCCTATCAAGGAGTGGCTGGATCACTTGAATCTCAGCAGGCGATTCAAGCTTCTTGTCCCATCGGTCATTCACCAAAGGACCAGATCCGGGATGGACGGTAAGGGAAGGGATCAAATTGGCAGCGTAAAACCACTCGGCATGCCAATCTTTTACAGAATCGACCAGGTCATAGTCAAAAAACTTAATTTTGAGACCCTGACGAAACTGAATCCCGCAACCGCCAAGAACGCTGGTTTCTTCACGGCGGGGTTGAGGTTTCAGACGAAAGAAAAAGCGAAAAAGAGACAGAGAAGGAGGGATTCCAAGGAAAGCTTCGCAAAGATGAACGAAAATAGAAAGATGGAGAATGGCATTGGGGGTTAGGTGGTTCAGACTAATCCTGAAATAACCAAGAAACTGATGAAGGAAAGCGGAAGCAGGAAGGCAAAATCCGGCGCGGACAAAGGAAACGAAGAGGACAATCTCACCAGGACCCGGAGCTAGAACCCGATGCTCGCCCGGAACTCTCCATTCAGCGATGACTTTGCTTTGGATCAAGCCATGAGCCGGCCAAACCTTCTTAGCAGCCCTCATAGCCACGAACTCCTGGTTTTCGATCAAAGAAAGGGATGACTCCTCGTCTACGAAGGTCGCCTGAGACTTGCTTGTGGTTTTCTTCTTTCCCATGAACTGGCGGAAGCAAAAAAGGCACTAAGGAAAATGAAGCTAGGATGATGGTGCTCGGGTTACGGCGACGGTGACGGCGGCGGATTTCTGAAAGCTAGGGTTTAAAGGCAAGAGTTGGGCAGCAAGGGTCTTTAAATAGATTTCTCAGTGATACAAACGGCCCACAAGGCCCGATAAAACACAGTGTGGGAACGTGACGGTCCATTTACCAACGCAGCTAAAACGACGGAGGGCACAGATCCACACAACCGTACAAACCAACGGGCAGATTTTAGACTTATCCGTCCAGCACCACGGCAGGGGTATCAGATCGCTACAAGAACAACTCGTCAAAACAAGAAGAAAGAAAGAAGAAAGAGCCGAAGAAAGAAAGGGCTACCTCACAAGGAACAAAAGAACCCGGTTATTTAAGAAAGAACTTGGTAATCTCATGAACAACAGGGATCACAACAGAAAAGTAAAAGACAACTTAGAAGACAAGATTCGTTACATTACAAGCGACTTCAAAAATAGAAGATTACAAATCTTAAAGACAAGATTCGTTATATTACAAGCGACTTCAAAAATAGAAGATTACAAATCTTACAAGACCCAACGAACTCGGCACCACGAAAAGCAAGGTAGCAAAGAGGAACGCGGACACGGCTAGGCTCTGGAATGACTACGTGTCCCAAATTGCTACTCGAAAGGACAAACCGCCATCAGCTACACTATTTTCTTCAAAGGACGGACGCAGTGCACTCAAGGCGGAAATCGGCAGCACGGCAAGACAACATGGAGCAGAGAAGGCCGGCGGGCATCTGTCTACCCAAGACCAATGTGATGCTGCATATGGTGTTGATCTGCACCGGACAGTCTCAAGACAGGCGACGAGGATCAACCCAGAACTGCCAGATGAAGAAACGAAGCCCACATCACAAGACTTCCTCCAACTACCACCACGTACATCCTGGCACAATGCTGTCGTGGGATTAGCCTACCTCTAATCCCTATCACAAGACTTCCTCCAGCTACGACAAGACACACAAGAACTACAAAATATGCCCGGGGGCTGCTCTACTTCACAAACTACCATGTTTATGACCACGAAGGTTTCAACGGAATATCCAATAGATGAAAACAAGCACTCCGGGACAGTATTTATAGACCAAAGGAGCGGCGCACATGTACTAGGAGTACCAACGAAATAAGCCTAACAAAGGACACAGTGAAAGGACAGGACTCAATAATGGACGACTCAGGAGAGAGAAAACAGTACTCGAAGATGGGCATATTCGGAAGAATATACCAGCACAGTACAACCTGTGAACAAAAGGCATTTACACTCAACCACCACCATACAACTACATCTGACAGCAGCAGACTATCAAAGAGTACGCCAAGACCTCGCATCCGAGTTCTTCCTGAACAAAACAACACGGATATACGCTCGGGGGCTCAGAACCAAAGACAAAAGACAAAGAGTACAAGAAACTCAAGACTACAACGACGATGACGCATCAAGACTCTTCATCCGACTTCTTTTCCAAAAGAGAAGAACTCGGAGAAAGCACGAGGCTGCGGGATACATAGCCCCAGAATTTTTTGAAGACAGGAATCTGGACCCTCCAACTTTTGCAAGTAAAAGCAAGAGGCTCGGGGCTACACTCAGTGAGTGGGCTCGGAGGCTGCATGCCGCGAAACTACTCGAATGATGGTTTAATCCAAGACTAAAGGGCCGCTTCGGAAAGATACCACAAAAACTACTCGGATGATGACATAATTCAAGTCTCGGGGACTACTTCAGAACACAGATTTTCAAACAACATAAAGGATCAAGACCCTCCAACTTTTTGTTCCAAATAGCAAGAGGCTCGGGGGCTACACTCAGTGAGTGCACTTTTTCTTCGAAAAAGCGCACATCACCAAAAGACTTCCTCAACGCAGACCACTTCAAGACATTGCGACAAAAAGAACCCGGAACGAGCCATATTCGAGTTCTTTTTGACAAAACTTCAGCGAACAATCAGAGCAACTTCAAGAAAAGATCCTCCAGCTCCTTGTTCCAAATAGCAAGAGGCTCGGGGGCTACAACCAGATGGATGTACTTTTTCTTCACAAAACACTCACCACTCGAAGGTCCCAAGAAGCGCTACAAGGTTTCACTCCAGAAAGCACTCGGATAACATTTTGTTCCTACCTAACAAGACCTGAAGGAGCAAAGCGAGACTTTCAGAGCTCAACCATGAAGTGCTCGGGGGCTTGTCGATGCGGGACCCACAGGATACCCCGCAAGAGAGATAAAAGATCTAGTTCAACTAGGATTCTTCCCATGTAATCTTAATAGTAGAACTACTAAGTAATCCTACTAGGAAATCTCATTGTAAACCGACTAGGACTCTGGCCTCCTGACAATATAAAGGAGGGCAGGGCTCCTAAAAGAGAGGACAATTGTACAACATAACACTTCAAATCAATCCAACGCAAAAGGCCAACGCCGACTGGATGTAGGGTCGTTACTCGATCTACGATCGAGGGCCTGAACCAGGATAAATCGACTGTCTCTTGTGTTTACCATCGAGTTCAGCATACGCCGAAGCCCGAACGATACTGCCACGGTACCCCCGTGGCAGGCTATCGGTGGTGAAACATCGACAGTGATGTTGTCCACGCAGTCCTCGACTCGGAACTAGTGTGTTGCGTGATGTTGGCCACGCAGTCCTTCACTCGAAACTGACCACGCAGCCCTAGTTGGCGTGCTGCGATGGCAGAGGAGTACAAGGCTCTCGTCAACAACGACACCTAGCGTCTTGTGCCTTGACCGCCTGGTACTAACGTTGTCATGAGCAAGTGGTTGTACAAGCACAAGTTCTGTCCTGATGGCTCCCTGGCCTGGCAAGAGGCTCACTCGGTCGTACATGGCTTCTCTTAGCAACTGGCATAAAATCCAATGAGACCTTCAACACGATTGTTAAACCAACAACGATCTGCATCGTCCTTAGCATCGCCGCCTCGTGTGACGGGCCTATTCACCGGCTCAATGTGAAGATCGCCTTCCTCGACCCCGCCGCTCTTGACTACGATTCCAATGAGGCGAGTTGTTAAATCGCCACTCCTCACAAGCCTAGAAACCTCTCAAGCTTGGCATGACGTGGGTGCTTGTCTTTGAGCCAGTCAATCAATAAGACAGTCCAACAAGCCTGGATTCCACTATTGTTGCAATCCACAATCTCCGTGAGTATGAGCACAAGCCTCTTACAATTCCACCACTAGAGTGCCAGTACAAACACCACACGTTGCTCAACAGTGTCTTGCTGCTCCAAGCCATCTATTTGGTGGCAACCACCAAGAGTAACTCTCCAACACATAGAGCATGACTACCTTGAGCATATGACTTGAACTAATTCTCTACATATGAATTAAAAATTAGCTTCAAGAACTTCAACAATTGATTCAAAAACGATTTGATCTGTCTGATCACAATATGACTTTCCATAGCTTTACTCATTCAAGACATAATGTAAGACAATGATCATTGTGGGTTCTATGTGATGCATTACTGGTGCACCTTCATTGGAGATGGCTACTCTTCCACGCATGACTAGGTTCATATATTTCATATTTGGTCAATTGACCACCTAGCTACTTAATTTGAGTATATTGCAATATAAGTCTTAACTGCGTTTCATACTCTATGCTTCTCTCACTTTGTGTTGCAGGAAATAGAGCCATATACTTTGGACTTGACTTAGTGAAATATCGGCACTTCAAGAATAACTTGCTGATTTCATTATGGACCAAATCCTGAATCCAGAAAGAGAGCATCATGTTATCTAATAGAGAGGCGGCTTGGAATCATCTTTTAAAAATGGTAATAGCATACCATATACTGTGTTGCATTGCTTGACAAGATTTTTTATTTTTTTTAAAACAATCTTCGATAGGGACATATCCTATATAGGCCTCGTTCGGCTGGTGCTTAAAAAGTACTGTTCATGGATGATTTCCCCTCACAAATTTCTCCAGATTCCTCCAAGCGAACGGAGCCATATACCAAAGTTGTAGTGCTTGACAAAATTTAAAACATTGTAGTTGAAACTTTTTTTCATTTGAATTCATTTAGTAGCCAAAATATTCAATATATAAGATTACTAAATGTTGATATAAAAAGATTGCATCCTGTATATTTTCGCAAATGAGTGTGTGCAGTGGTGTAGTAGTAGAGAAGCGTTATGGCTGAGTACTTGGTTGCGGGATTGATTCCTCAAAGATGCAAAATTTTTGGTTGACCGCCTATGGAAATTGACCATTTGCCAGAGGAAGGCACGGCTACACTATCCTAGATTTCACTTCAAACTCTAACACAGATTTGAGCATGTACATGATGTCCACTTAAATGATCATTCTTCCTATGGCAGTACTTAAAAGCACATACAGTCTACACACATGAAAGAGAGTTAATAAACATACAATAAGAACAAGAGTTTTAAATTTAATATAAAGATTTTGTGGCAACTGGTAAGATCAAAACTAAATTTAAAAATCAAAATCTATGATGATGCTATAGGATTATTATGCCTCCTAAGATTCTAGTCCGTCTGGTATGTATAGGTTGATGGACTAATGCAATTAATTCCCTGGGAGGGAGGAAACGAACTTGACAAACACACCAAGTGACATAGAAATAATGGCAACCCAAGATTTTTCTTGAATCTATCTAATGTACAAGATGAATCTCTCATGTGGGTTTACAAGAGTGCTCAAATACACTACAGATAGCTAGCTTGTGACACTACAACCAACAACAGCTAGCTACTTGTGACGCAAACAACCCTCTCTCACTACTGGACTCGCATGCTTTGCTGAGGGCCTCTGGCCCTCGGCAAAGGACCAGAAACCCTCGGCAAAGGCTTTGCCGAGGGCTGCCCTCGGCAAAGATCTCTCGGGGAATTTTTAGACGGCGAAGGGGTCTTTGCCGAGGGCTCTTTATCGGGCACTCGGCAAAGCCTTTGCCGAGGGCTAGACGGCCCTCGGCAAAGAAAAGAAGCCGTCACGCGCCGGCGCCGTTGGCAGTTTCTTTGCCGAGGGCCGACCCTCGGCAAAGAAATGTTTTTTTTTATTTTTTTTTGCCGAGGGCCGGCCCTCGGCAAAGAATTTTTTTTAAATCTTTGCCGAGGGCCTCCTCCATGGCCCTCGGCAAAGAAATTTTCATGATTTTTCCCAAAAAAAAACTTTGCCGAGGGCTATTGCAAGGGCCTTTGGCAAAAGTTTTTTTAAAAACAAATTGTTTACTGAGGGCCGGCCCTCGGCAAATAAATAGTTTTTTTTGAATTTTTTTTAAAAACCTTTGCCGAGGGCCTGCTCCCTGAGCCTCGGCAAAGAAATTTTTAGGATTTTTCAAAAAAATATTTGCCGAGGGCTATGGCTAGGGCCCTCGGCAAAGGACCCTTCTTTGCCGAGGGCCTTGGTCATTGCCCTCGGCAAAGAGACAGAAATTTAATTTTTATTTTATTTTTTGCATTCCATCGACACAAGCATTTCATATATATACATATATATATCACACAGAACCCATTTTATCACAATATATCACAACCATAATTGTGAACCACAAATCACAATATATTACAACGATAAGTCACATGTTCATCATCATTCACATGTTTATTACGACAAGTTAATGAAATCCAAGCACAAGTCACAACCATAAATCATAAATCGCGCTAAAGTCCAACCACATCACCTAGCACGAGTCCTCATCAAGCTAGCATATGAGACGATGGTGAAGGAAAAGCAGGATCACCCGGTGACGTACTAGCGGGTTGATTGGAACCCGCGGACGGAAGCTGCACAAAGAAACAGAGATTGCATGTGTGAGTACTCCGGGAAAACAGTTTTGGAACTTAGAGATTGCATCTAGTAATCTAGCAATACGAAAAGATTAGACTCAATTGAAAATTTCGGCAGCACCTTCCCTGCACAGGGAGGTTTCCAAAACCTGCAAGAAACGACGGCACGAACGTCGACATCCACAACGGCACGAACGCCGACATCTACAACGGCACGAACGCCGACATCCACGACGGCACGAAGGCCGACATACATGCAAAGCACAAGCGAAAAGTGAACTTTCATACTTACAGGAGTAGCTGCATGAGTAGCAGGTGGAGGAGCTGAAAACTGCATAGGTACACCCGATGCTTTCCCAAGACTTTGCATGATCACCATCATCTCCGCCATCTGCTTCTGCGCGGCCTCGAACGCGACCTTCTGGGCCTGCAGCTGTGCGGTCAGCTCCGCGTTCTACTCTTGACTTTGCCTTCTTGTTTCTTGCAGCTCGGCCTGTAATATTTCACTCCAATGTATCAGTAATACAAATCTAATTTAGGTGTGTAAATATCTACGTACGACGAGTAACGCAGGAATTACCTGGAGTGCTTGGACCTGCTGTAGTGCTGGAGAAGGCCGTGGACGTATGGGCTGGCTGGAGCTCGTGCTCCGTGCTCGGATAGCGTCGAGGGAGGGAACAGTGGTGGAGTCGATGGCGCCGTCTGCAATCCACAGCCGCCCGTGCTTCTTGCCTCCTCCGAGCTTCATGATCGCCTCTGCATCAATGGGCTCAGTGCGCATATTGTAATCTTCCCTATAGATCTCCCTTACCGTTGACGTGTACTCTTGGACTTTAGTGTACACGTTTGGGTCGGAGTACGCCTGGGGCGGGGCAGCCGGGTCGCAGGAGACAGAGGACGATGCCCTGCCCATGTGGGACATAGCCCACGCAGAGAACTCCGAGACCTCCTCGCCCGGGTGCGTAGCCTCCTACGAGAAAGATGGGAAGATGGTGAGAAATCAAGCAGAATGGAGCATCAAAATAAATAAAAGAAATCACTTGCATATGCTTGTTTGTATTCGGGGAGGCTACGGCTGTCTTGATGGTGAGTTGGACCTTGCCTCATCAGACGCTGTTCCCGCTGCCTCTTGTGCGTGTCAACAAAGTCCTGTGATAACCACTTGTCCACGATCATGGCCCAGCACTCGGGATACGATCGGCACCACCAGGGAATCACCTACAAGTCATCGAGTATTTGACATATAAGAAGATGAAATTGAACCTACTTAATATCAAAACGAATCATTATTGTTTGTCAAAAAACGTGGACAATCCGAAACAGATACGGTCTCAGATACGCAAAGATCCGCATACATACGCATCCACGGGCTGTCAAAAAAATGTGGACAATCCAAAACAGATACGGTCGCAGATACGCAAAGATCCACATACCTACGACCGTATCTCTTTCGGACGGGAGACACCTAACTGGGTTACGCGTGGGCTATGACAGACATGCGCAAAAAGAGGTTATTTATACCTAAGGTGTCAGTGAAGTAAGGCTAGCGGGGCAGTGGTGAATCGACGTAGTGGCGAGGCGACGCAGTGCAGGCAGAACCGCGACGTCGACGAAGACGATCGAGGTCCTCCGGGTCCCCTCCGACGTACTCTTCTCCTACATAAAAAGACAATAGGTTATTGTTTGTTCAAAATTTCGGCAGCACCTCCCCTGCACGGGGAGGTTTCCAAAACCTGCAAAAAAATGACACGATGGCCGACATTCACAATGGCACGAAGGCCGACAACCACAACGGCACGAAGGCCCACACAACCACATACGGCACGAAGGCCGACAACGAGAGTTTTACCTAGGGTTGCGGTGGAGTCGGGCGTCGCGGTGCGGGGGTCACTTTCTTCTCCGACGAGGTCGAGCGGCGTTGTAGTACTCCTCTCCCCCTCTTCCGTTTCTTCTCTCCTTTTCCTCTTCTTCTCCTTCTCTTCCCCTTCCTCCTTCTCCTCTTCTTCTCCTTTTCTTCCCCATCCTCCTTCTCCTCTTCTCCTTCTCTTCTTCCTCCAACTTCACCCTCTGCCTCCTCCCCTCCAACAGCAGCCGGCGACGGGGGTGGCCTGGGGGCTAGGGTCAGGGCGGGAAGGCCGGCGAGGGGGAGCCACCGGAGGACCTCCCCTTGCTCGACGGAGACAGGGAACGGAGGCGTGGCGTGACTCTCGGCCGCCTTTGGGGTGGTGGTGGGGTGCAGTGACCAGGGCTGTGAGGCGGGGGGGGGGCTGGTGGGGTGGCAAGTCTGTGTGCCAGGTGCCCGGTGGCGTGTGGTGGAGGTCTTGAGGCGACAGGTGCACTGACGGCGGTGGGGCGTCTTGGGACTGCCAGCTCGAGTGGGCGGGTGTGTGTGTGTATGTGTGTGTGGTCTGTGGCGGTGGTGGTGGGTGGAGGGGGCGGGGGGTGGGTGGTGGGGCGGGCTGGGCGGCAGGCCGGCGTGCTTGTGATGCTGTGGTATGGTGCGGCTGTGGTGGTGGTGGTGGCTGGGGTCGGCCGTGAGCGGGCGCGTGGGGAGGGAGATGGTCGAGCGGGATTTTTTTTGACAAGATTCCGATCGGGAATTTGGGCTGCAGCCTGATTTAGGTTTGGGCCTTTGCCGAGGCCCCAGATCCTGGGCCCTCGGCAAAGATTTTTTATTTTTTTAAAAAAATTTCTTTACCGAGGGCCACGGGCCAGGCCCTCGGCAAAGAGCCCTCGGCAATTTTTTTTTGGTTTTTTTAGCCTAGTTTTTTTTGTGGTGCTACAATACATTGTTTTGGACTCAATTTTAAAATTTAGGCCAATTTTGATTTTTTTGTATATTTCCTTAATTTTTTTCGATTCTTTGATTTTTTTTTGAATATGTCAAATTTGAACTACAGGTGCATGGAATATTGCAATGTAGTGTTTCGAAAAATATTATTCATGTCAATTGGTGCATGTTGAGTCCCTATCCACGAACTTGCATCAAATTTCGCGCATCTTGGTCGCGTAACATGACGACCGACTTGTCGGGAAAGTGTTTTAAAATTATATAAAATCCATACGAAGTCCGAAAATCACGAAACTTGGCGAGATGTCGATACATGTGGAGATGTCTGGGTTTCAGGCATCCGACGTCGCAACTCGCTCGAAACCTTCTCAATTTTTTACCACAGCCTACACATGCGATAACATGACATCTCGCCAAGTTTCGTGATTTTCGGACTTCATATGGATTTTATATAATTTTAAAACACTTTTCCGGCAAGTCGGTTGTCATGTTACGCGAACAAGATGCGCGAAATTTGATGCGAGTTCGTGGATAGGGACTCAACATGCACCAATTAACATGAATAATATTTTTCGAAACACTACATTGCAATATTCCATGCACCTGCAGTTCAAATTTGACATATTCAAAAAAAATCAAAGAATCGAAATAAATTAAGGAAATATACAAAAAAAAATCAAAATTGGCCTAAATTTTAAAATTGAGTTCAAAACAATGTATTGTAGCACCACAAAAAAACTGGGCTAAAAAAACAAAAAAAAATTGCCGAGGGCCTGGTCCATGGCCCTCGGCAAAGAATTTTAAAAAAAAATATTTGCCGAGGGCCTATCCTGGCCCTCGGCAAAGGGCTTCTTTGCCGAGGGCCTAGCCTCGGGCCCTCGGCAAAGACGATTTATAAAAAAAAATTTGGCCGAAAAACTGGTTTTAAAAAAATCTTTGCCGAGGGCCTGGTCTAGGGCCCTCGGCAAAGACTTAAAAAATTTTTTTGCCGAAAAAGCTGGTTTCACATGAAAAAACCTTTGCCGAGGGCCTAACGGGTGGCCCTCGGCAAAGTTTGACGGGAAATGGCCGCCGTAACCCAACGGGCCTAATTTGCTGAGGGCCGCGGCCCTCGGCAAAGATTTGATTTGCCGTGGGCCTGTCTTTGCCGAGGGCCGTACCCTCGGCAAAGGCCTCTTTGCCGAGGGCTCCTGTGGCTGGCCCTCGACAAAGATTGTCTTTGACGAGTGCCCGAGATTTGGCCCTCGGCAAAGCACGCGTTTTCAGTAGTGTCTCTCTCTGTGTGTATATATATATATATATATAATATGCCGGTGTCATCGTACCCATGCTGGTCCCCGACCACGGATACTGCAGAGCAGACTGGTCAAACGACGTCTGGTTCTGCATGAGGCTCAACAGGTTCTTGTCCGCCGGCGTCAGCTCCGGCAGCGGCACATCGCCGTCGAGGTACTGCATGATGTGCCTCACGGTAGACCTCTCGCCGGGGAACGGGTGGGAGCACATGAGCCCAAGCGTCAGCACCATCCTGGCCTCACCGACGTCGGAGTTGCCGTGCAGCCTGGAGTCCACGGTCTCCTCGAGCGTGCCCCTGCGCCAGTACTCCAGCACCTGGTCAACCAGCAACTTCCGGCCGTGGTGCACGGTGTCGACGATGGGGCGCCGGCCGCAGGTGACCTCGAGCAGGAACGTACCGAAAGCGTACACGTCGGTGAGAGGGGACGCCTTGCCCGTCCGCCGGAGCTCCGGCGCGATGTACCCCATGGTGCCGACCACGTGCGTGGTCTGCAGGTCGGCGCCGTGGTCGCAGAACCTGGCGAGGCCGAAGTCGCCCAGGTGCGCGACCATGCCGCCGTCGAGGAGCACGTTGTTGGCCTTGACGTCGCGGTGGACGACCACCTGATCCCACTTCTCGTGGAGGTAGAAGAGGCCCGACGCCACGTCCTTGACGATCTGGAACCGCCGCGCCCACTCCAGCAGATCGAGCAGCGGCTTGTCGTCCTCGCCGTCGCCGTAGAGGTACTTGTCGAGGCTCCCGTAGGGCATGTAGTCGTAGACCAGCAGCAGCTCGCCCTTCCGCCGGCAGTAGCCGAGCAGCTGCACGAGGTTGCGGTGCCGGAGGTGGCCGATACTCACCACCTCGGAGATGAACTCCTTGAGCCCCTGGGTGGAGTCGTGGGAGACCCTCTTCACGGCGAATGGCGAGGATCAAGACCAAGGCTGCTATCGGCAGTCCGATCTCCATGTCTTTCACTACCACAGGCACAGCCTCGTGGTGGCCGGAGTTGGGTAGCTTGGGGATCTTGTTGAAATCAATCTGTGGAGCAGACCCGTTCACGGCGAAGCTCCAGGCGAGCACGCAGTGCTGCGAAGGGAACGGCCCGGTCGCAGTGGAGAACCCAACGGTAAGCCTTGTCGTCAATGATCACAGCTGAGAGGTCGGTGGTGTTTGAGAGCAACGGTTTGGACGGCTTCTTCGCCACCCCCATGGGAGCCAGAGTGACATTGAGCTGTTTGCTCTGGCCATCATAGTCTACCCACGCTTGCATGGCCTTCTTCCCATCGCTGCTAATGAGTCTCAAGCTCCTGAGCGTACCGCCCGTGTCGTCGCCGTCGTAGAAGGCGGCGGTGTGAGAATACAGGGAGGTGAGCGTGTTGATGTCGACTCCGACGTGGTTGTCGTCGATGTCGTGGAACTCGTTGTTCTTGATGGTGTCGAGCTCCACCTCCACGGCGAAGAAGTGGTCGCTGGGGCCGTCGTTATTGCTCGTGCTGTTGAGCAAGCCCAAGTACTGAGCCCCCGACGCGTTGGAGAAATCCTTGCCCGGGATGACCAAGGCCATACCATCACTACTCATACTCAAATCGGAGTAGGAAGACATGATGACGAAGACGAAGGCGGCGGAGAAGGACTGCACCGTGCCATTGGGGGAGTCCTTGAACTGAACCGGGTTCCGGTGGAACGAGTGGCCTTTGGCATAAGGCTCGTTGTTCGTCAGTTCGAGGAGTCCTTCCCCCGGTGACTGTGGCGTTGCCGTCGAGGGTGAGGTCGGCACCGGCGGCCGGGAAGCCCGAGAAGACAAAGGATTCATTGCCGGCGTCACCAAACACGGGAAGGTTGAGGAGGCCAAGGCAGAGGCGGAGGACGAAGGCTACAAGGAAGGAGGACATGGGAAGAAGATGCTGCATGTCTGGACTGTGTGAGAACGTACTCTCAACCAATGCAAAACCAACAAATTCACAAGGTACGGGGTGTACTCGCTCTTAATGACTGTGATTTACAAGTTTCTAGTCTACCTTCTTTACTCCGTTGCTTCTTGACGAATTACAGCGATTGCCGGCGGCTACAGCAACTTGTAAGGCAGTCCAACGCTGTATTGACGATGATTATCATCATTAAATGACTTGCCACGTAGGTAAAATGCTGATATGGCAACGTAATTAATGAAAAAAGAGAGAAAAAAATCATAGAAATGGTTTCATCATGAAGAAATAAGGTCTTCTCTTGACCCAATGCACCAAGAAACCATGAAATCGTCATTGGGGAGAAACCACCAGTTTGCAGGGGGCTTGTGCCACACTCCCATTGGAGGAAGAAGATAGAGTTGGGAAAGAGAAAGAGAAAATAATTATTACACAAAGACACCTCCACTGTGGAAGCTAGTTTCTATAGATGATTTCTTGTGCTATGGAAACCGCATCAGTTTCTTCCATTGAGACTGCCCTAATCTAGCTACCGGTAGACGACCGGAGACTAGCACTGGTGGATGCCGGAGTCGTCGTGACTCGTCTCGATCGTGAGGCCCCGTTCGGCTGACAGAATTTTGGCTAAAACTGGCTGAAAAACACTGTTCTGGCTAAATTGTTGTGAGAGAAAAATACTGTTCCGGCTGAAAAAAGAAGCCAAAAAAGGAAGGACACTTTAGCTCTCGTCCTTTTGTTCTGTATGTAATTTTGCCGTGCTGTGTGGTTTTGGATGCTTTTGCCATTGCATATCCTTGGAAGGATCTCCTAGTTTAACCTATTGTTCCAAGTTGCCAGTACGAGAGTGTTTACACAAAGAAGTGACGCTATATAGGAAGATAAAGCCGAATGAGCCTAAAGTTTCAGAATATATCAATTGGGCACATGATATTCTATTATTCGACGGTGTCTTAGGTTTGACTGGTCCAGGGTTTGTTATAACTGATCACTGAAGACATGAAATCTTACTGTTGTTACTACTGGTAATCAGAGGTCTCAACGGAGCTTTCATGTTAATTCTCATAAGATGGCCTAGCAAAATAGATAAATATTAGCAATTTTCGTACTAATATTAGGTTTTAATTTGGTACACTCTAATCATCATCGCTGATAATAGCCATCGGATCTTTTCAATTTTAAAAAGGAACAATTTCATTGTGGGACATCGAAGAAAAACGTGATATTGTCCTGTTCACACTACAAAGCCAAAATTTGTTGACTAACATTATGAAATTGTAGTTACTTAACGTTAGATACCACACTGATTATTTCATTCATTTATTTGATTCTGAGAGAGAAGGTGAAGGAACCGTGTTTTTTGCCATTGTCTTCAATTTAGTGTACTCTAATCGTCATGGCTGAAAATAACCATTGAATCTATGCAAATTTTTTTTAAAAAAAAAAGCTATCTAGCTCTATCATTGTAAAAAAATACATAAAGTAACCCTTAAATTTGCATCTAATAAACTACCCGTCTCTCCTACCCTACCCTTATGAAATATAGTTTAAAATAACCACCTAAATTTGTATCCAAATTACCCACCCTGTTATTATGAAAGATAATTTAAAATAATTTATAATTTTTATATAAATTATCCATTTGTGGCATTATAAAAGGTAATGAAAAAACAACCACTAAATTTACAATCAAATTACCTACATGTCTTTATGAAAGATTATAAAGTAACATTTCTAGTTTGTACCTAAATTATCAAAATCTGTTGTTATAAAAAATAAACAAAAATATCTCTTAAATCTATATGGAAATACTAATATAAGATATTGTAGAAAATAATGTAACAACCATAAAGTACGCTACATGTATGTTGGGGAACTCCCTGAGCGCACCACCCAACCCTCACCTCGGATGTGGTTGGACCCTCATCTGTGTCAGTTTCCACAACACCTCCGAGCGTAGACCCGTCTAGCCACCAGCAAAAACCCTCGTCCGGGCCTCGTCAGCCAGCGTTACCTTG
This sequence comes from Miscanthus lutarioriparius, assembly GCA_904845875.1. Taxonomy (NCBI): domain Eukaryota; kingdom Viridiplantae; phylum Streptophyta; class Magnoliopsida; order Poales; family Poaceae; genus Miscanthus; species Miscanthus lutarioriparius. The sequence continues at coordinate 79,325,161 of CAJGYO010000016.1, read as the reverse complement.
GTTTTTTTTATGGAACAGGAGGGGTTTGCACCCCTACTGGAAAACTTTATTGAAAATTAAAACAAACAAATTACATAGAAGGTCTCACGTAACAAAAAGGTCTAGAAAAAAATAAGAAAGATTACACAGAAGCTTCTAGCCATAAATCAATTCCGGAATGAAGAGCTGCCTTTGCTTGTAGAATAACAAGAGCAAATTCTTTCTTGAAGATCAATTTGTAGCAAAGAACCGAGTGAGGGATGCCTTTGAATACCTAGGGACACAACAGTAATGGATGATGAATTAATTGTCATTTACTCCATAATTTATTATGCTTCTTCCCGTTTGCGCCGGAACCTGGGCACCACCTTGTCTCTCCCTCTCCTATGAGACATCCTCGGCCTCCACCATGTTACCCAGTAACGAGGGTTTGGAAGCGGAGCGAAGCCCCCACAGTTGGCGCCATCCGTCGAGACCCCACCACCGTACCACCTACAAAGCACCTTGTCAGAGATATGGGACCAGGATACCTCACCAACTATATTCTGGCCCAGGGCTATCGAGTGGGCCGAAGGCGACAGTATGAGGCCCATGTACACCAAGGTGCAGCGTCAGACGTGACAAGCAAGCAACCCCGCGTAGATAGTTTGTGCTCCAATCTTAGCTTACGGGATACGATAGAAGATTTTGTTATACTTTCCATGTAACCGACTAGGAAACATATATGTAAGCCGATTGGATCTTTTTGTAACTCTACCCCAGACTATATAAGGAGGGATAAGGAGCCCCCATTAGTACATTGACATCTCATACTAGCTCACAGCTACAATCAACAACCCCTGTAAACTTAGCATACGAACAAAGTGATCTACTCCAAACTGGACGTATGGTACCTTGTACCTGAACCAGTATAAACCATGTGTATCGTGTGTTACCCTTCTGATTCCCCATGCGTAATACGCTGATCCGTATTGCCAGAGTAAATACTTCCGACAGTTGGTGCGCCGGGTTGGGGACTTTTGCACACATATTCATTGTGTTTTAGATGTGCCTCATCTTCAGGTTCGACGATGTTGAGAAGATGCAGCCGGGTGCCAAGATCACTGTCGCACCCGGTTTTTCAAATAATACCAAGTGCTAACTATATATGTGCCTAGGGATGTCCACACGACACATATAGTGACAAATATAAGGTACATATACAAGTGCTAATGGAAAAGGGAGATTTCCCCAGGCAGAGATCCAAACAGTGTCAAGTGGGTGGTCGAGATTAGGATGGGAATTGACCAAAGCGCCCCTGGTTCCGTGTAAGAGGGCCTCTGCTAGTTTACCCTAGTGCCTACAAATACATGGCGGGAGATAAATGATGAATTAATTGTTTCTCGCTTGTGCTACCCTCATCTCCCTTTTTGTTCTTATCTTCGACTTGCTTCAGTCGTTTCCTGTAGGTCACCCTCGGCCTCCGCCCAGCTATCCCATATCAAAGGTCCAGAGGCAGAGTGAAACCCCCCACACGTGTTTTAAGATTCTAGCTCGTGCGGTGCAAGGACTGATGGACCAGTCGACCAGTGATGGCCCTTACAAACGCTCTGCAGTAGTCTCGGTAAAGGACTTGTGCATTGAAAACGGTGACTTGGGACTAGTAATAACGCGGGAATCTGAATTTGGAAGGCAGACTTGAGACTGGTAGTAATAATACGAGCAACATGTTTGTTCTTTTGAAATACGAGCAACATGTTTGTTAGAGGCGACAAACTACGAGATTTGACAATTTACCGATTGACATGATCTTGGGACTTTCTCCACCTGGTCGGTCTCATCTGTGAGCAGCCACTAATATCTCGAGAATTGTGTCAACTTTAGAAGAGAAAAGTGCACGCAAGCGGGATCGATTTGACTAGCACCAGTCCGTCATTTCCTGGTAAAAAAATGACATTGTAGCTGTATTCTAAATCAACCATTTTTTATCTTTAACCACCATTTCTTAGAAATTTATATATGAATTATGTATTATGAACGGTTTCTTATCGTGAATTAAACTATATGGATTTCTATTGATGGTAAAAAATAGAAATGTTTAACATAAGGAAAAGTTAGAACAATAACCTTTTTGAATCAAATCATACACGAGTTTACCCATCTGTGCTCCTACAACTTTAAAAGAAGCATAAAGTTTGTAGATAAATTTAAGACCTACAAATAATGAAAAATCATTTCTACTTTCATTTTCTAGCGCAATTGTAGTATCGAAATTTTTGTAGTATTTTACACTGCTATAGGGTTTCCCCTCCCCATTCAGTCTTTCCCTTTTTGCATTATATCTTCGTGTTGAACATGTATTTAGTTGAGAACGTAATGCTTGATTGAGCTATGCTACCTGTAATATACTGTACACCATTTGTCACGCTCACGGTTTCATTAATCTACATTTTGGTTTACCAGTTTCGATCTCATGTACTGCGATATAAAAAAAGATTTTTTTCCTCCACATGTCAATTTGAAATCCTAGTGCTAGTGGCACCTCTTTGATTTTTCTCAAGAATCTAGATTTTATATTCTAAATAGAACTCTCAGTAAATACAATGGAAAAAATAGTCCACTCTTACAAAACATACCTTCCTAGACAACACTCTGGCCCCCTACCTTTCCACATATGAATTAACTTTTTGGCCACATTTGTAGTTGGTTGAAGTGTCCTGTAACTTTGAACCACTTGTCGAAACACATTTTCATAGATGGATCTTACATGAACTTCCTATGAAAATCTCTAGAAACTTGCTTTTTATATGTTTTTAATTAAATTGAATGCAACTTATGAATTGTTTGCAAGTTTTTTTTGGTATACGCATTTAGAATGTATACCATTATGATATCATAAATTATTTTAAACTTGTTTGAAAATTTACAAATTATTCTATTTTTGCTAGTTCAAAAAAGTCTTCAAATAATTTGTAAAGTTACTGGAGATGGGGATTGACATGGTTATCAAACCACAAAAATTCAATTCATTGCAAACTCAACTTGATTAAAAGGACAAAAAGGAAAGACAATTTCTTAGATATAATGGAACCATTTCATGTTTATTTCTCTTTTAGATTTCCTCGGGTATTACTATTTGGTTTAGGAGAGGTCATTTGAAAAATTAAAAAAGATTGATTTTCAAAATCTAAAAACTTAATTTCAATGACCTAAATTATTTCAAATGAAAAATTAGTCAACTACAAAGTTGCAGATCTCTTTGAATACTACAACTTTGGTTTACGTCGTTTCTTCATCTGAGGTCATTTAAAAAATTTCAAAAATAATGAATTTCAAAATCTGGAGCACAAAACATAATTTTCAAGCCCCAAATGTTTTCAAATGAAAACGTAGTCATCTACGAAGTTGCTATAGCATTGATATAAAGTTGGAAAAATTGTGAATTTTACTATGTTGCACCTATTTTAGAGGTTGGCCAAATTGCCAACTGGATCTAGAAATCTATTTCTAGGAACGGGTGCAATTACGGCCGCAGCTAGACATGCCTCTATCTTTAGAGGTGGCTAGAAAACATACTGTCTTTCTAGACATCGGCTGGACTTTTCAACCACCTCTAAAAATCGATTTCTAAAAATGGACGGACTCATAATCCATTTTTAGTGATGATTCTTGATAGTGCCTCTCTCTAGACTAAACGGGAGACATCTCTAAAAATATTTTTAAACTTATAAGGCTATTATTTTTAAACCATTTTTGGAGATATATATTTTTTCCCCACACAATAAAAAATAAATCTAATCAATAGTTTACTGAATTGATAGCTAGATGTCTCTACTTTTTTTCTAACACTTTACGATATATCCTTTTTTTTCATGCCTCGTGTGAGGATTAACCGGCCGGTATGCTTCAACATACATAATATAATCCTAAGATCGCGGAGGGAATATTCTTACATCGGTAGTTTTCACAAGACTAGACGCAGTCAAACGTACTAGCTACACAGAAATGTCACAATCATACCTCGAGTGATACCTACAAGAGGCGCTAGAATAAATTCAGCATATCGCTTTGGAAGCTCGGACGTGCATGACTGGTTGCGAGGTCCCTAGTATATTTCACTGACCGTGAAAGAGGGGGCCGGGCCTTCTCTTTCTCCAGATCTGCAGTCAAACGTACTAGCTACAGTACTTTTTGTCTTACGCTGGCGGCAGCAGCAGCCCAAACGGCTGCCTGCTTCAAGCGCAAACGAGGAGGCCCAATAACTATTTGTCGAGTAATGTCTGCCTTCTCCTTTTTTGTGTCATCATCATCAAGAACTGTTATACTTTTTTTATTGGCTGTTGCCTCTTTCACAACTTTGTTCCATGAGGCCCTTTATTCTTAGTGGCAAAACCAAAAATATAATCTTTAGTTAGGCGAGGTATGTAGTTCCCAATGCAACACTTAGCACAGGTGCTAAGACTAGCTAGCTCAAGGAGAGTGGACGAACAAATTGTGTTAACATGTCATTTGTTCCATGGATAAAGATGACAATGGGCCCCGATCCCTGATTCCTCGCGAGGAATTCCTCTCCTCTGGGATGGAGCCAGATTGTTCTTCGTGGGATGAATTTGGTAGGAAATCTATCCCCGTCGCGGTGACAGGGACGGGGATGGTTGGTTGCTCCCCGCCGCCCCACCCCGCCAAGACACCAGGCGTCCAGGCCCATGTAATGCAACCGAGTATATATATGCACTACCAACTCTCTAACCCTAATTCCCCAATCCTCAATCTGACGCAGTGCATCGCTCCCTCTGCTGCGACGCCGCTACCTCCGCTTTGGATCTCTCCATCCCTCTCGGTGTCCACTCGCCACCCTCTACTGCGATATCGCTGCCTGCATCGCTCACTCCGCTCCGTGTCCAACGCCGCTACATCTCTCCATGTCCGACATGCTGCATCTCTCGGTATCCACTCGCCAGGACTCAGGACATCGTCCGCCGCTTGTCGGCCTCGTCGGAGCCACCAGCCATGCGGCGCAGAAGCCATGGCTGTCGTCAAATGCATGCTGAATTGCTTAGACTTGCTATGAATCTGTGATGTGTCTGTAAATTTTTTTCGTGTAGTCTTGTTTCTGCGATTTGGTACATTGCTTGTTGTGCTCGGGGATGAGTATCCCCAGCGGGGAACGGGGATGGTGAAGAAATGTTCCCCGTTGATGTTTGCGGGGATGGGGACTGGGAAAGTTTGTCCCCCGGGGACGGGGATGGTGGCCTGTTCCCCGACGGAGAATTCCCCGTTGCCATCTTTATCCATAAACCCCTCGATCTGTCCATCCATTTAAGGCGTATTTTCAAATGAAAGTCCCGAAAAGTTGACTTTCGACTACTAACTTCTCTTATTTCGTATTCTATTACTACATAGTCAATATTATATTAATTTTTTTTTATTGGTGCAGCTTTTATATATCGAACATGAATGTAATTCAACTAATTGTCGGTCAATTGTAAAGTTTGATTAAAAAAATAAGACACGCCTTCATTTCATTTGTGTACAGATAATTATTTGGCAAGGTAATGCTATGGCCCAGTGCTGCTTCTAAGCTGGGCCATCTGGGCTGCTCTAAAAGTTCCTCAAAAAGAAAATTGGCTGCCTTAAAAAAAACTTTTCATATGGGCTTCCAGCGCTCGCCGCCGACCGCATACTCTGCATCGCGCCGTCACTGGCAACGCTGGCCGGTCACCGCCTCATGGGCTCAATACGACAGTAGATCGACAAAATAAAGATGGCTTGTTGCGAACAGCGGATATCTAGCTTTATACCTGCTAAAGGTTGGATGCGATAAGTGACGGGGAGAGAGGCACTGAAACTGCGAAGACTTCGACTCGATCTCCGAACGACCGGAGAACCACAGTCCGGAACTAATCCACACAAAACGTTGCAGCCGTACTCGAAACCGTAGAGCATGAACTAGAAAAACACAGAGGGATCTCTTCACAAGACCAAAAAAAAAGGAAGAACAAGAACAAAGGTATGAGTAAGATACTCGGCAGCTCGGCTACAATATCAGGGGTTTATCAATTTAAAAAAAAGTTTCCTAATAATTTAGAGACAGAGGATACTTATATTAGAAACAACCCTCCTACTTAGGTGTGAAAACTAAATGGAGTTTCTGAACATAGGCTATGTGAAATGTCATCGCGAGATGGATTCTCGAAGTGGTCTGCGCAATTGTTGGCCTCATGAGCAGTCTCCCATAATTTGGCCATAACTCCTTATTGGGAAGTCCAAATGACGAACAGTTTGTTAGGTGTGAAAGTAGACTTGAACATCTTTCCAATCATGTGTAGAATGCATCACGAAACATCGTAGAATGGTACAGTTTTACATGGAAAGTTGTACCAACATTGAAAAGACTGTTGACCTTCCGTTTTTATCGGATTGGTCTGTGTTTATCACATTGGTCCGTGTTTATCACACGGGTCCATTTTTATTAAACTGGAACGGATGATGAAAACCTTAGTCCCGATCGTCCTTCTCCTTAGGCCATGTATCTTCCAATCTCTTTATGTGTGCACCTAAGTAACATCAAAGTAGAACACTTAGGTAGTATTACATCCTTATAAATATTGAAATCAAAATCAATTAGGAATAATTGTTCAAAAAAGTTAATAAGGAATGAATTCACCTGTTCCTGTAGTTTCTTGCTACAGCTTCGTGTAAGTGGCCTGTGATTACGATCACTTGTGTTAGATGGTGAAAGATCTTCATGTGATCGAACATAACAAGTGGGATGTCCTCGTCACTCCGGCTCTGAAAGGCACTCAACGAGGGCCCTAGGTGGCGGCGCCGGGTTTGGCGTTGGGCCGAGCAGTTACTGCGGCTAAGCAATTCGACTCGGCGGCGGCGACCCCGACTCCTCCCGTCATCTTATTGGTCTCGATTGCAATTGCTACCTTCCGGTGACTAGATCTTTGCCTAACTAGCTATCAAGTTGTTTTTTCTCTCTACTGGAGTTTCTGATTATAGATAGGATTGGGCCTTCTAGTTCTAGTTTGCAGTAGTATTCTTGGTGGTACGGATCGATGCAGTAAATTGCTGCTGTAAACCGAGATTAAGCGACTGTTTTACGGCACTACTTCAGCGGTACTTTTCAGCGAACGAGCAGTATTTTTCTCTCACAACAAATTAGCATAAGCATCAGCATAAGCCAAATTTCAGCGAAACGAACAGGGCCAAATTTCTGCATAACATTACATGTAAACTTGTGAAGTGCAGGAGGATGCTTTTGCGTGATAATCTCAAGTCATTGCTATGTGTCCACACTTGATTACTACAATGGCACAAAAAGTCATTTAAAATCCTGCATAACTCCACTCAAGATCATGGTGGTGCACTAGAGCTTGAAGTACGTGAGGTCTTGGAAGGTCAACATCAGTGCCAACCTATAGAGGATACCTTTTGTTCGCATTGCCATTATTTAAGATGTTCAATTTCCTCCATCAAAAAATTATGCCTGCTAGTACATACATATATTATTTTTCCCTTGCTAGTATAGAGAGAAATTAGCAATTGCGTTGCATCTGAATTCATTATATGTTTTAACATATCTTTTCCTATCATTATATAGTTATATCATGTACTTTGCAAGCAAGAGATTATGACAGTACGTAGGCAAATCTACACGTGCGTGTTTTTGAAACTACATTTAAGGTCAAAGTTTAGAATTTTGACCACATCTTCTTATCCATCTAGTCAGAGCTTTGGTTGAGTAATTTGACCATCGTCTCCCTTGGTCGTCTTGCACTTGCAGAGCCGTGAGCCTAGCGGCTACTGACCTTGGTGTCTGTCGGCGCTCATCATTCCACCAGTCTGTTCATTTGGCATTGGCAAACGACCAGTATATAGCTAGGCTAGCTAGCTGCAGCGATCCCCACAAGAATCCAAGATGAAGATGGAGACAACGATGGCGATGCGCTCCTTCATCTTCGTCCTCCTGTTCCTTGCCGCTGCATCATCAGCATCCGCCGACTCCTCCAGCAAGGACCAGTGCCACTCCGGCGACAAGGCGGCGCTGCTGGCCATCAAGGCAGCGCTCGGCAACCCGTACCACTTCGCGTCGTGGACGCCCGACAACCCCTGCTGCGACTGGTACGACGTCGACTGCGACGCCGCCACTGGCCGCGTCGTCGGCCTCGCCGTGTTCCAGGACGCCAACCTGACGGGCACCATCCCTGACGCCATCGCGGGCCTCGTCCACCTCCAGAACCTCAGGCTGCACCACCTCCCCGGCATCTCTGGTCCCATCCCGCCGGCCATCGCCAAGCTCTCCAACCTCTCCTTCCTCACCATCTCCTGGACGGGCGTCTCCGGCCACGTGCCGTCGTTCCTGGGCGCGCTCACCAGGCTCAACCAGCTGGACCTCTCCTTCAACGCCCTCACCGGCGCCGTCCCGGCCTCGCTCGCCACGCTCCCCAGCCTCTACAGCATCGACATCAGCCGCAACCTTCTCACGGGCTCCCTGCCGTCGCTGCTCTTCAGCAAGCTTAACAATAAGGCGCAGGAGGCGTACCTCCGGCTGTCGCACAACAACCTCACCGGCAGCGTCCCAGCCGAGTTCTTAGCAGTGGCGTTCGCGCAGGTCGACCTGTCCCGCAACGCCTTCGCCGGCGACGCGTCCGGCCTGTTCGGCAGGGCGAAGCCGGTGCAGCAGATGGACCTGTCGCGCAACGCTTTCAGCTTCAACCTGTCCACCGTGGAGCTGCCGGAGCAGCTCATCTCGCTGGACCTCAGCCACAACGCCATCTACGGCGGCATCCCGGCGCAGGTGGTGAACCTGACCAACCTGCAGTTCTTCAACGTCAGCTACAACCGGCTCTGGGGCGCAGTGCCAACCGGCGGCAACATGGCGAGCTTTGATGCCTCCAGCTACCAGCACAACAGGTGCTTGTGTGGCACTCCGCTTGCTGATCCCTGCAAGTGAACTGACAATCGTGTAACTCTTTTAATCAAACTATTATTCTAATAAGGAATAAATCGATTTTTCTCTGTCTTTGCAAGGAAAAAATTGCAAAAATGATACTCGGAAAGATTGACTCCTTGATTATGATGACACTCGAATGGATGACAAGTGAGTCCATTTGTGTGTATGAATATGGGTCCAGTGTCAAATCTGCAAACGACCGATGTTTCGAGTCCCATTTTTGCATGCAAGCATGCATGTTTCTGCCTTCCTGGTAAACAAATTAAGCCATGCATAGGTCTGCTTTCTCTTGTATGTATCATGCCCACATTTTTCTTTTTTTTTGAAACGGGTGCTTTGCAAAATGACCAAACAACAGCCCACCTACACTAAATGTATGTACCATGCCCACTCTATTTCGATGCAAGATCAAGAAGGTTTTTTTTTTATCAAGGAAACATCAAGTTATCAGAGTGGAAATGGCTTACATACAGAAATTCAGACGAGGTCTCAATCTCAACACGTTGTAACTTCTGCTGAACAAACTTCCAGTTCCAGTGGGGTCAATATATATATATATATATATATATATGCAGTAAATGTGCAGAATTTGTGGCTTCTCAGATGCCCTAGCATTGTTCTCCATTGAAGTCGCTTCTCGAGTGCCACCACGCCAAAGGGACGTCTCCTTGCACAATGTTAAGTTATTATTATAGTTCAAAATGGTCCATCATCTTGAGACCGTCCTCCTGAACGAACCGAAGCAATCAGCATGCAACCATCAGGACAGCTGGGATAATGTTGGTTGCTGTGGCCAAAAGACGATGTCAGATTCCACAGATAATAACACTTGATAGTATATTTGCTGGTCTCAAGTACAGATGCAATTTTTCTCTATTTTCACGCTATGGCAATGTTTCAGCCTTCAGGTGAGTAAATGTAATAGCACTTGGTAGTACTGTCACATACTGGTAATCAGCCTGCAGAAATGATTCAAGAATACTGCTAAGAGATAACTCTTCGATAGTAAATACCACAAGCATAGCACTCCATGCCATCTGGACCAGAAGATTGTCTTCACTTTGCAGACTGCAGCTCCATGGACATATCTGCAGCAGGAATGATACCAACAGGACATGTGCTATGTTTGTTTTAACTTTGGAGTCTTAAAAGTAAGTTATAGATTATGGGACCCTAAGTTATGTTAGATTCTTAGAAGATTCCAGTTTGGATTCTAACAATCTGCTTTTAAAACGTACCCTGGTTGCATTATCTTCAACATTTAAAACCAGAATCTATCACCCTATGACTTCTTGGTTTACCAAGTGCAAATGCAGTTATCTTTATATTTTGTAAACAAGGCCAATGTTTCAGCTGCTACCTTATGTACAACTTGAAACAAACCTTATAGCTAATACACATTTCTGCTCTTCAACAAGGGTATTAAAAAAGAAAAAAAAAGAAAGGAAGAGCCACAAAGTCATCAGAATTTGCAGATCAAATCACTATATCCATTTCGTCCTCTGGTTCTCAAGGGAAATATCCACAACACACTCATGTGCATCAGTATCATGATTCACGAGGGGGGAAAGCGATGGAGCCTCATTAAACAGTCGTTTTGCTCAAATCAATGCCCCCTGGATCTGAGTCATCCATAAGGTTCCTTAGACCCACTCTCAGATCTGGCACCCCCTCCTGCAAGATGGCGCAAACTGGAAATATAGGAACACCCTGCACTCTCCTCTTCAGTTCCTCGTACATCTCTTCAGCTCCCTCTTCGTCTATCTTGTTTGCCACAATCAGTGATGGTCGCCGAGTCAGACCTTCTTGGTAATGCTCCAGCTCTGAGATCAAATCCTGCAGCTGCTCCCAAGGAGGGACACCCTTCCTGCCATTAAGCGTGGCTGCAAGGTCAAGCGCATAGGCAAGAACTTTTGTACGCCCTATGTGCCTCAGGAAAGCATGACCGAGGCCACGGTTCTCATGTGCTCCTTTGATCAGGCCAGGTATATCAGCCACTTTAACAGAGTAGTAGTCCTCGTAGGTCAGGCTGCCAATGTTGGGCCTCAGTGTGGTGAATTCATAGTCGGCTATCTCTGGCTGTGCCCTAGAGAGAGAACTCCACAATGTGCTCTTTCCGGCATTAGGAAATCCAACTAGACCGACATCTGCAATGCTCTTCAGTTCCAAGATAAGAAAGCTCTCAGTTCCTGGCTGCCCGGTACTTAAGCGGGCTATCTTTTCTTGTCTGCTTGCTTTGGAAGGCCGCATCTCCTTAATGACAAAAGCATTCCCTAGTCCACCTTCCCCTCCTCGTGCTATGATCAACCGCTGCCCAGGTTTCGGCATCTCAGCAACACAATATTGCACATCTTCTTCTTCCCTCTCTTCCTCTTCCTTGTCATCCTCATTGTCAATGTTGAACTCGTCTTCATCCTCCCAAAATTCTTCATCTTCGCTTTCAGTCTGATCCTTTTCATCTATCCCCTCCTGACGTGGATAGCTTCTTACATCAGAATCAGTGTTTGAGAACCGAGGCACGGAGGATGTACGAAAGTATTTTAGCTTCTCCGACTGACTTTAAACAAGCTTAAAGTCAGGTATCAATGACTTCCCAGAATTCAAATAATCCATATCATATTGAGACATATTGTCTACCTTCACACTTTAGGTTCATTTAAATAAGGGTAAAGTATAATTTACACCCTCCAACTATCGCCAAAGTATAGATTTCAACCTCGAACTTCAAAATCGGATAACTTTGGCCCTCCAACTCAAAAGTTCAAATTTCAACCTTCTGGGTGGTTTTGCATATGAACAGTACTTTTGATATTTTTAGGAGGCGTCGAAATTTTATATTATCTTTTTAAGCATCTTAACGTCCTCAAATAAAAAAACTCAAAACTACAAAGTTGTAGATCTCATTGAGAGCTACAACTTTGGTATAAAAAGTATTTTCATTTAACTCCATACAAATAATATATTAGTGCTCTAATGCGGCAAGCGCTAGTTGACGATTATTATGGTGCTGAAATTTTATATTATTTTTTCGAGCATCTTACTGTCCTCAAATGAAAAAACTCAAAACTACAAAGTTGTATATCTCATCGAGATCTACAATTTACATATAAAAATTATCATCATCCGCCATTGTATTGAAGGGTTTTCTATTTTTTGAAATTAGAGTCTCATCACGCGACAAACAGTTTTTTCGTGTGATGAGACTCTAATTTCAAAAAATAGAAAACCCTCCAATACGATGGCGAATGAAGATAATGTTTATATATAAATTGTAGACCTCGATGAGATCTACAACTTTGTAGTTTTGAGTTTTTTCATTTGAGGACAGTAAGATGCTCGAAAAAATAATATAAAATTTCAGCACCATAATAATCGTCAACTAGCGCTTGCCGCATTAGAGCACTAATATATTATTTGTATGGAGTTAAATGAAAATACTTTTTATACCAAAGTTGTAGCTCTCAATAAGATCTACAACTTTGTAGTTTTGAGTTTTTTCATTTGAGGACGTTAAGATGCTTAAAAAAATAATATAAAATTTCGGCGCCTGCTAAAAATATCAAAAGTACTGTTCATACGAAAACCGCCCAGAAGGTTGAAATTTAAACTTTTTCAAAAGTTGGAGGGCCAAAGTTATCCGGTTTTGAAGTTTGAGGTTGAAATTTATACTTTAGCGATAGTTGGAGGGTGTAAATTATACTTTACCCTTTTAAATAAAATCCAGGAAATTCCAATATATTCATGATCTAAATTTTCAATCAGGGTATTTTTTGTGAAATAGGATCTTACATCAAGAACAACCATCAGTGCAGCAACTATATCTTAAGCAAAACATATGACATTTTTTCAATACATACCATGTGATGCTGCAAGCCACTGAAATCCCAGATAGACCTGGAGCACTCAAGAATTATATCACCACCCTTCCCTCCATTACCACCTGCATTTGTTTTTTATTCATTATCAAGATTAATCATTCCAAATGCGAATAATAATAATAATCCCAGCAGTGCTATGTTAAAAAACAGAGTATCAGGAACTAACTTCGAGAAACAGAAACTGGGGAAACATTCAGATATAATATAATTAGCAGGGATTAATATCTACTATGCACAAGATTTTTTTAGACTTCCAGAGATCATCCTCTGACTGTAGCATTGCATTTGGACATCAAATTTAGTGTTTACAATACCGATGCACCTCTAGTATCAGGTGGTCAAGCATTAGCTCCCCATACAAGTATCATCTCTGAAAATACCATTTTAAAGACTGCTAGATATTATCTGTTAGTCAATTAAACAGATTACGGGAAATACCAAAAAACAACAGGGCAGTTCAGATGAGGACAATAGACGGTTAACCTAGTGTTAAATCAATAAATTTACCAGCAGTAAGAGCTCTTCAAATGGATAAAACAAGTAAAGTGGAACTTGAAGATTGATCTTCATGATGAAGGGGATCATTAATTTAACTAGAAAAGATGGAGTTCTATTGTGAAGTGCTAATACCAGAACCAGAGCTAATTTCACCAGGGCATTATATATAGTATTATTACAAAAACAAGCAAGGGCAGCACAAAAGGGAGCGGTCTCTCACCGTCAGGCATGCCATGGAGGTTGGACCTGGAGCGCCGGAGGCTGACACAGCCATTGCCGCCGTCACCACCCTTGGCGCGCATCCGGAACTTGTCCACCATGCCCGGCGCCTGCACCAAACCCATCAGTAAACAGACAGGGGGAAAGGGAATCGGGAAACGGATATGGCAGAAGACCTGCAAAGGCGCTGACTTTCCATTCCTTCCCTCAGGCGCAGACCCATAGTAGCATCCCTGCCGGCTGGCCACCCAGGATGACGGTGACGAAAAGCTTGCGCCAGCGCCACCGTCCTCAATGGCAGGAGCTGGCGGAGGAAGGTCTTCTGCCGCCGCCACATGTCCACTCCACTCTACTTGTCCATGATCAACAAGGAGCCCAAGGTCCGAGAATGGAGAATGCCCCTATTGCGGGCGCCTTTCAACCTCGCCCACCACCGTCGGCACGTCGTGGCGACCGGCCTCGTGAAGAGTGGGGAACAGGACAGACTCTGCTTGGCTCTGGTGTGAGCTCCAAGCCCAATAGGGTTTTAATAAGGTGAGCCTTGGGCCTTGGGATTCTAACCCAACACTCTTCTTCCTTCCTCTGTTGCCTCCTCTGCTCTCTTTGAATGAAGTTTGGGATTCGAGTTGTTTGCATCTCAAATTGCAAGCAATGCGTTTATCCACAAGTTACCTATCAACACATAATTGTCAGTGCTGATTTTTAGTTATAGTAATTAATAAATCTGTAATTCAAATATCGGTAAATAAGGGAATTTTAATTTTAAAAGTGGGTGGGTGCATTTTGGTATTATGTGAACAAGCCAAGCATCCAGATGCAATGTATTTGAGAAATTCTATGCTGAACAACTCTTTTGCGAAAACTGCAGTTTTTGTCTCTAGGAATGTGTTCAAAGGCGCCTTGCACTTTTTTTTCTGATTCTGTTGCAGGATTTGGAGAGTCTCCACTCCACTACCCAATCAGAGAGCTGAATCTACATATTACAAACACTGTTTGCCACTAGTTCATTGTGAAGTATGAATACCCATATTTGTTTGTACCGCCAAAATAGAAGCACCCTGGACTAAATGTGAAGGGACCAAACCATGTAAAGACAAGTTCCAGAAAATCTACTATAGTTTGTTATCCCAATATGTATTATGTAATTTCCTATCTAGGTGGGCTCCAACATATATAGTACATGTGTTCGTCTTTGATGGAATGAAAGCAACACTAAAAGCATACGGCCTAGCTACTAACTGATCCTCATTTCCACAATTCATCAACATGCATAAGACCTTTATTAGAAATCTTCCAACACAGATTCAACAGCAGTTCCATATATGTATCCACGCATCATGAGATTATAACCTATTGATATTTCATACTGATTACCAATGAGATTAGATGGGCAGACATTCATTGGTGGTCATAGTAATCATATAACAAGACGCACTCAGTGCAGGGACGGGCCCAGTGATAAAGGAAATGACCCGAATAGAAATGGGTGGATAGCTTTAAGTTAGGTTTTGGGTGTTCGGTTTCGCACAGGGGAGGCAGGGAAGGGTGGGCGGGCATACGCATACCTGGTGGGTGCTCATCGCCGGTGAAGGGGCGGACGATTAGACGAAGGCCTGGGCACCTGGCGGCGGCAGGGCAGGGGTGAACCATGACGGGATTTTGCCTGGACTGGGCTGGGCTGGGCTGGGCTGGCAATTCGTAATTGGGCGGCAAGTTTGTTTTTGGGCCAGTAGCAACGACCACAACACTCTTCTGTACCTGAGCATTTATTTTGGCCTGGTCTACGAATCGGCCCGATGCCGATGTACAGTATTTATTTGGGCAATAGACAGGGACTGGACAGCTAAGCACAAATTCGAGAAAAAATTTATCAGCCTAAACCTGGCCCGACGTATTTATTTTAATTAGCTTCTCAAGCCTTGCTATACAAGGTACAAGTGATCACAATGCATTAGCATAGTGCCCCAGGTAAGTCGCTGACATCAATACACCATCCAGCAAGCCCAGCAGCGGACAGTCTAGGAACACAAACATCATTCCAGCGCCACCACACCTCCAAATGACGTCAATGTGGAGCAAATCTCTTCACTGTTCCACATTGGCGTTAGCTCTGTATCGCTACACAAAACAAACGAGCATTACAAATATTCAACCCGAAGCACAGGATACTATCCAAACAGAAACATCTCGCCCTCCACCCTACTGACAACATTATGGGATCTCATCGTTGACTAACCCTTTTCATCAGGTCTCTCATTTAGTAATAATAACAACAAGTACAAAAATGCATTCCTGCCACCAAGTGGACACGTAGGCCAAACATCACCAGATAGCACCAAGTCATCCACGTCCAACCAGATGCCAAAATTACAGCACTTGAGCGGCAGTGTTCAACTTCTCGGCGATGCTGATTTGTGTCCTTGTGATGCTTGACAGGTATACCAGCGCAAGGTTATCCTGTGGGGTCAGTTATTGTTAACTCATCAGCAACCAAAGCAAGGTGGACATCCTATACTGGCATCGAGAGGCACAAGTAATTTACCCGAATCTTGTCATTGAAATGCTTATCGAAAGCAGCTGGGGACAATTTCGGCATTGAAGCAACAGAATCAGAGATGAACCTCCCAATTCTGTTGTCAGGTGCCACACGTCCTTCCTTCAATGTCATACATATGAGACAATTGACACTCACATCCAAACGAAATAGGAAAATGTTGCAGGAGAGATACTTACCACAACATCATCGACGTATTTGTAGATCTCATCAATAAGAATGTAAAGCTTCTCCATTGAGGACTCCATTCCTTCCAGATCATTGGGGAGCTTCTCTACCATGGTAGATTTCAGGATCTCAACTGTAACAAAAGGTAGTAACTGTGATGGAAGTTTGAAAATACTCTGCTACTAAAATTGACTGTAGCAGCTAGCGACACTATGGTTCTGAGAAATCAAATACAGCAATGGAAACAGACACATTATTATTATCAAACTACAGCCGCGAATATGCATGAGAAGTTCAACAAAGTAATTGAAAGACTAACTAATACACATGTAACATGAAATTTTCCCCCAAACAGCAGGTAAAAATTTGCAATTCACTGGCAACTAAATCAATACATATAAGAACGTAAACAAATTTAACATTGCAAATACTGAAAGGCTACAGTTAGCAGAGTTTGTGGGTTCATTCAATATTTCAATGTAGTAAGTTCATTCTTCTATGCCATTTACATATTGCTTGTAGTGTTTCGGTTCTTCGAAGTTCATTTACAGTCACCCAAAACAATCATAGATGAATTAGCAGACAGGAAAGTGATACATACATCCAGCCTTTTCTGCCTCAATCATCCTTAGATCCAGAGGAATTTCCTGAAATTGAGCAGCAAGGTGCCTATCTCCGAGGGACAGGTTGGATGAGATGTAGGCTTTGATGGAAGCCTCCCCCTAGTGAAGCCAGTGTCGACTGTAAGATGGATGGGGTTTTGTACTTCCCTTGAAGAACTCATGGATGAGCGTACTTCCCCAGAAACACCAAATCCAGTCGAGAAACTACAAGCAGACAGTAGATAGGTAACAAACAGGTTTGAACAGTTGAGTAAGGATCTTGGTAAATTAATTCAGACTTTGCAAAGCGACTTTTCTAGTGTTTGGGAATGTGCTTTTTGACGATATCAAACCAACAGACACAGCATATAGCTCTGAGCCCATCAATTATTCTGAAGCACAAAGACGGTGTTAGTTGATCTCCACCAATGGGCCCTTATCTCTGCTCCCTGATCGGGAGAGCCCAACCCTAATTCGGTTGGTGGGCCCCTGTCGCACAGCACACATAAAAGGAAGGTGGGGGTGAGGGCTCGAACAACGAGGTTGAACGGAGCCGCCATCCACCTACAGAGCTAACCCTAATTCGATCCTAAAGCGTGCTGCCAGCGACGGGATGTGTCCCACCACCACCGCCGTCGCCTATGCAGGGACACTGCCGGCGCCACTGGACTGGGTCTCCACAGTGCCACTGGATCGCCACCATCACGGACTCCACCGAGCCAGAGCTACCACGACACCGGCGTCTACCCGTTGTTGTACATCTACGGAGAAGACATGGATGAGGTCTTCCCCGGATCTACGGGTTACTTACACAGAGGTACACACATCGATCCTAACAATGGTACCAGAGCTGGTTGCCTTTGTGTTGAAACAACCCCGATTTCCACGAAGGGAAATCCACAGAGTCAAAGTGTAATAAGACCGTTGTAGATCAAATTACCCAAATTCCAGTCGAATATCACATCCATACAACGATAATATCAGAGTACAAATAGTGCGGAATTACATAATTTATTACATCGCCGCATTGGCATAATCAAAAGTAGCATTCATTCAAAACAGCTTGAAGATAAGATCGCCAAACTCGAGCGTAGGAACGAACCCCTCAACCGTCAAACTCCTCGGAGCTATACTCCTCAGCAGAACCTGTGTGCCAAAATTTATCAGTACGATTTGTACTGGCCACTTCCAACCCTATGAGCATTGCTTTGTGGAAATTGGATGCAAGATGGATATAATCAAAAGGAACCTATAAAGCTGGGGTTTCCTATGTATTAGCATATTAAGTTCATAATAATGGTTGGTCAAGTTTTAACACCATTCTCACCTATTCCACCCCATTCCCATTCCAGAGCCAGGTTTCGATCCTGGGATCGATATACCACCATATCCACACCATCACCATACCACACTCATTACATCGCTCAGTCGACAGGCCAACTCCCTCTCGGTACTGTCTCAAGGCCCGTAGCCCCTGGCTACGTCCGAACACTCATCCCAGGGGGAGAAAAGAAAGACTCATCTCTCTATCTAGTTTAAGCGAAACTCAGGAAAGGTCCATGGCCGACAAGTCGGCATATGTATCGATCGATCAACCATACACTCTGTAGAGGTTTTACATAACCACAAGATCCGCCTTCCTTGCTGATCGTTGTCAACTACGCTGATTCCGGCCGCTTGCTAGCCTAGGATAATGCCACTCTACCATTCAGCCCTGGTACACCCCAAGTCCGGTCTAGGGTGGCTGAAACTGTGAGTCATGAGCCGGGTCCACAAGGTCTCCATGAAGTCTCGGAAGGGTGTGGGGGAAATCCTCCGTACCCCGTACCTCCTTACACTGTCCGCTAACAACCTAGCAGTAGTGGCAATATCCTACCAAGTAGTCCGGCCGTCCCGCACCATATAGGGCGAGTGGTACGTAAGGCTTCCCGGTGAGTCTGAGTACTAGTAAGTCCTTAGGGTTGACCAAGCCAGAATGTCTTCATCAGGGTTTCCATTTACCGTGCCACCACAGCACCTCCACCCTGGGCTCCTCCCATCACAGGATCACACCCAAGGCCACCTCATATACCATTTACCCACCACAGGTATCCATTCCAGGGGTGCCCAGGTAGCACCCCATGGCAAGACTTGCCCCAGGCTCGTCGTATACTCCAACTTGGTCGACACAACCCTCACCCTCCACGCACCCAAGTCACACACGCAGCACTCTCCCCAATCACCAGTTTCCACCACGCATCAATGTAGTGTAAGCATAGTAGAAGTAATAAGCAATGAAATATAATAGCAAGCGTGTGACTAGCCTAATAGCAGGGTGAGCAGGGGTAAGGTTGCGTCAAGGTAAAGGCCATCAAGAAAGCATACTACCATGTAAGTCCTACCATAATGTGATCATGACAATAAAGTAAGCGCTATCATTTCTATATTAGCCATGCGTAATAGGTGCTACGAGATTGGGTGGGATGTGGCACCTTCAGTGTAGTCGTCTCTGTACTCCTCACGGTACTCACGATCCTCGTCCGTCCGATTCTCCTCCGAGTCTGCAAACGACCGCATTATAGTCGTGTTAGCGACGTCTATAGAATAGCACAAAGAAGCAATGAAAATTCAAAAGAGCCAAATGCACTCAAACATGGGTCCATTGCGTAGAGCTCGATTTTAGATGAATTTTGGTCCTGATTTCGTATTTTTCCGAGGTCGTATGAATTAGTTATGAATTTCCGAAGATTAATTCCATTTCTGAAAATGAAAAAGGCTGAATTAATCCTGGGCTGACACATGTCACGCTGTGGTTGGTCCACGTGGCTTGCTGACGTCAGCATGACGTCAGCATCACGGTTCCGGGCTGGTGGGGTCTAGCTGACGTCAGCATGACGTCATCAACGTCATGCTCACCGACAGGTGGGGCCAGAGGCTATTGAGTCACTGACAGATGGGTCCGGTCAAGGTCAATGGCGAGTCAACAGTCAATGGTCTTCGGTCAATGGTTAGGGTCACTGACGTGTGGGACCAGGGCTGCTGACGTCATCATCTGATGTCATCGTGACGTCATCATGACGTCACCTCGGCTGTGCTGGCTTCTGACATGTGGGTCCCGCGTGACGTCATCATGTCGCCAGCATGACGTCATCGTCTGACGTGTGGGTCCAGCAACACTGTGTCGCTGATATGTGGGGTCAGGTCAACGGTCAACACGGGCCGGGTCTCAGATGGGCCGGTTGGGCTCCGGGTAGGGCCGGTCTAGGCCAGGCCGGGCCAGACATGTGGCAGGCTGTGGCACAGCCACGTCACGACCATGGGCCCTTATTGGGCTTCATCCACAGTGCGGCTCACACCGTGTGGCCCACGGTGGACCAGCGCTCATGGTCCATAGACCTACGGCAGGGCGCATGGTGGACCAAGTCCACCATCTCTTCTCCTTGGCTCGGCTCACGTGCACCGAGCCTACGCACGGGTGGCCGGTGAGGGGGGGTGTTCCCCTGTTTCTTACCACGGCGGTGCTCCCGTCGGCGGCGAGCTCGCGGTGAGCCCCCGCGGTGGCTCTGGTGTCCGATTGGGGAGGGGAAAAGCTTCCTCGGGTCACGGCGACTGTGTCTGTGGGGTCAAGGGGTGGCCAGAGCTTCCCCAAGGTGTTGGCCACGGCAATCGGCGGCTCAAGCTTCACTGGCGTGCGGGAAGGCGTGGTGCTGCGGCATAGGCTATTTCTGTGGTGCGCGTGGGCGACATAGTGCTCCAGCGAGCATGTTGGGCAGGTCGAGAGGTCTTCCAGGGGCTCCGGTGACTTTGGCCACGACGGCGGCCTTTCAAGCACAACGGCGGCGAGGCGCGCGGGTCTCTACGTGGCTCCAGTGGGGTGGTCACGGCGTGCGTGTGGTTCCAGCGATCAACACGGGCGAGACGAGGGAACGCCAGGCGCTCCCAGTGAACTTGTCCCCGGTGGAGTCGTCGTGGTGGCGGCGGTGCTCCGGTCGTGGCGCGGTGTGGCCTCCGGGGTCCTCCAGTGGCCTACGCCTACCCGTGATCGCGATAGTGGCGTCTTCCATGGCGGGAAGAAACCAACCAAGGTGGTGGCGCGACATCTACTGCGGTGATGCAGCCGCGGTGGCTTCGCCACGGCCGTGCGTGTGTTCCCGACGTGCGCCCGTGCGTGCTCATGTCCAGGGGGCTTAGGAGGAGGTCTCAACGGCGTACGGCTCACCGTCGGTGTTGAGGGCGAGAGGATAGCGGCGCAGTGAAGAGTTGTGGCCGTGTAGCTCCGGAGGCAGTGCCGTGTCGTCCGCTCCGGCTTGATCCGCGGCGGCGCTCCGAGCTCCGGCATCTTCCCCCTCTTCTTCCTCTTCTCCCTCTTCTCTCTTGGCTTGGCGGGCTGTGGACGTTCACCGAGGTGGCGGCGGGGCGACGGGACGAGCGCTAGGGCTTTTATAGCCAAGCTCGGCCATGGAGCTCGGTGGACGGCGGATGGAGAACTAGGGGCGATCGGAGGGCTTTTAGCGAGGCTGGCTAGGGTTCTGAGGCCGTGGCGCGGTCGTGGGTGCGGCGCCAAGGGGGAGACAGGGTCATGCTCCTGGCGTGACCCCTGGCCCGCTCCTGCCATCGCTGTCGGCCTCCGGTCGGTGGGCGGTTGGGGCGTTGGCATGGAGAAGATGACACTGTGGACGGGGTGGCTGACGTGCAGGGCCCGTGTGGCAGCGGCTGCGAGCGAGGCAGGCAGGGCACGCGGGCGATGCACTGGGCTGCTGGGCTGCTGGGCCTGCACGAGCTCATGCGCCGGCCTGCTGCTGCGCGCTGGCGGGGCTGGCCGGTTGCTGGCTGGGCCGGTTGCTGATCGTGCGGGTTGGGCCGGGCAGCTGGCTGGGAGGCCTTCTTCTCTTCTTCCTTTTCTATTTTTCATTTCTTTTCCATTTGTTTGAATTCAAATTTGGTTTGAAATTTGATTTCACAACGGAGGTAACTTATTCATTGGAGTTTAGGGAATTTTGTTTAATAATAACTTTATGGTTTATTATTTTATTAGAGTTGTTTAGCAATCATAACTCAAATGGAAATTCAAATCACATTTTGAATTTAACAATGTATGCAACATTATATTTGTTGGAAATTAATAAACACAGTTATCTAATGACATGCCATGCTTATATGTTGACTGGGGTTAGGTTAGACCTAATGCATCTCTTAGGTTGGGTTTTTATACATGGCACTCATCATCACATGGGATTCTTGAGAAAAATTTTGTAGTTGGTATTTTTGGTGTATAGATTTTTGGGTTGTTACAGTCCTACCCCCTTAACAGAATCTCATCCTCGAGATTAAAGCATAACGTACTCTTCAAAGAGGTAAGGATATCATAGCCGGAGGTCAGACTCTTTCTCCCATGTTGCTTCTCTCTCAGTATGATTACTCCATTGGACCTTGCACATAGGAATAGTCTTGCTTCGGGTTTCTTTGGTATCTCTGCCCAGAATTCTGATAGGATGTTCTCTATACTCAAGTGTATCTTGAATGTCAAGTGTATCAGTCGGGATCACTTCATCGGGCATTCTCAAACACTTGTGTAGCTGTGAGACATAGAATACGGGATGCACACCCATCAATTCTTCAGGTAACTCGAGTTTGTAGGCGAGTTTTCCAATCCTCTTGCAAATCTTGTATGGGCCAACAAATCTAGGGGCAAGCTTCCCTTTCACATGGAATCTGACAGTCCCACGTAGCGGGGATACCTTGAGATAGACGAAGTCTCCCACATTAAACTCAAGTTTTCTTCTCCTTTTGTCAGCATAGCTCTTGTATCGACTTTGAGCAATTCTCAAATTCTCTCTTACTTGAGCAACTCCTTCTTCGGCATCTTGAATCTTAGCGGATTCAAAGAATGATCTTTCACCCGGTTGAGACCACATCAAAGGTGCCTTACAAGGTCTGCCATATAGGGCTTCAAACGGTGACATCTTGATACTGGCTTGGTAGCTGTTGTTGTAAGAGAACTCTGCATAGGGTAAGCATTTCTCCCAATCAGAGCCATAATTCAGCACACTAGCGCGAAGCATGTCTTCTAAGATCTGATTTACTCGTTCTGTCTGTCCATCTGTCTGCGGGTGGTAAGCGGTACTGAAATCAAGTTTGGTTCCAATAGACTTGTGCAGAGCTTCCCAGAATCGGGACACAAACTGAGGACCACGATCAGATACAATATTAGAGGGTGCTCCATGCAGTCTGAGAATATGCTCAATATATAGATCTGCTAATTTTTCTGCATTGGTCTTGGTCTTCACTGGTACAAAGTGAGCAATCTTGGTTAAACGATCAACAATCACCCAGATGGAATCGTTGCCTTTCTGTGAACGGGGCAATCCAACTATAAAATCCATGGATATGCTCTCCCATTTCCACTCGGGAACGTCAAGAGGCTTTAGCAATCCTGCAGGCCTTTGATGTTCAGCCTTGACTCTATTATAGGTGTCACATCATGCCACATGTCCTGCAATGTCTGTCTTCATGCCTTTCCAGCAAAAGTGTTTCTTCAAGTCTTGATACATCTTTGAATTTCCAGGGTGAATACAATACTTAGAGTCATGGGCTTCTGACAGAATTTCCTCTCGTAGGGCTGGATCAGAAGGTACACAGATTTTGTCCTTGAACCAGATGGTCCCTTGTTCATCTTCATGGTGGTTGGTCCTGTAGCCTAGTTCCATCAGACCACGGAGATACTCCATCTCCTCATAATTTTTCTGAGCTTGACGGATGCGATCTGTGAGATCATACTGTATGCGAAGCTCATTCAGCAAGCCATGCGGTAGTATCTCAAGTTGGAAATTATCAATCTCTTCCTTGAGCTCAGGTGGTACGGATTCAGTGATCAAAGTGTGACAGTAAATCTTGAGACTAAGAGCATCTGCGACTACATTAGCTTTTCCTAGATGATAGTGAATTTCTAGGTCATAGTCCTTGATCAACTCTAGCCATCGGCGTTGCCTCATATTCAAATCTTCTTGAGTGAAAAAGTACTTCAAGCTCTTGTGATCGGTATAGATATCACACTTGTTACCTATCAAGTAGTGCCTCCAGATCTTCAAGGCATGCACAACTGCTGCTAACTCAAGATCATGAGTTGGATAACGGTTCTCGTGTTCTTTCAACTGTCGAGACGCATATGCTATCACTCTTCCATTTTGCATCAGTACACAACCAAGTCCTTGGCGGGATGCATCACAATAGACCACAAAATCTTTGCTGATATCAGGCAATGCTAACACAGGAGTGGTGGTAAGCTTCTGTTTCAATTCCTGGAAGCCTTGTTCGCACTCGGGCGTCCATTCAAACTCCTTGGTTTTCTTCAGAAGGTTGGTCATCGGACGGGCTATCTTGGAGAAGTTTTTGATGAATCGGCGGTAATATCTAGCCAATCCCAAGAAACTTCTGACTTCTATCACATTACGGGGTTGTTCCCATTCTTTCACAGCCTCAATCTTAGCTGGGTCAACTGCAACACCTTCAGCTGATAGTACATGGCCTAGGAAGGCAACTTCCTGTAGCCAAAACTCACATTTGCTGAACTTTGCGTAGAGCTGATGTTGGGCTAGTTTCTCAAGTACAGTTCTTAGATGATGTTCGTGTTCTTCAGCGGTAGGTGAATAGACAAGGATGTCATCAATGAATACTACCACGAACTTATCCAGATCATCCATGAAAACCTTATTCATCATGTTCATGAAGTATGCAGGTGCATTCGTGAGTCCAAAGGATACCACAGTGAACTCAAACTATCCATACCTAGTCACGAAAGCTGTCTTCGGTATGTCACTATCTCGAATCTTCATCTGATGATATCCAGATCTGAGATCAATCTTGGAGAAATACTTGGCACCTCTAAGCTGATCAAGCAAATCGTCAATCATTGGCAGGGGATACTTGTTCTTGATGGTGACTGTGTTCAAGTTTCGGTAATCAATGCACATTCTCATTGAGCCATCCTTCTTCTTAACAAATAGAACAGGGGATCCCTAGGGTGAAGCACTGGGTCTGATATATCCCTTCGAGATGAGCTCATCAAGCTATTTTTGAGCTCGGCCAGTTCATCTACTGACATGCGATAGGGTCTCTTGGCAATGGGTCCTGTTCTCGGCAAAAGATCAATGATGAACTCTACATCACGGTCTGGTGGCATACCCGGTAACTCTTCAGGGAATACATCGGGATAGTCTCTGACCACAGGCACATCATGAACTGTCTTTTCCTCTTCTTGTGATTCTGAAGTTGCTTTAAGGGCACATAGGATAGAGGTGGACTTTCCAGACTGGGGTTCACATCTAATAATTTGGCCTGATGGATGGGTCACTTGGACGTATCTAGGTGAATATGATATGATACCTCGGTGAATGGTTAGCCAATCCATACCTAAGATGACATCTAGGTTTGTGGAAGGTAACAGGGTTAGGTCGGCTTTAAAGGTAAGACCCTCAATGGTAAGACTCACTCCCTTACAGATGTGGGTGCATTTTAGGTCTCCTAAAGGTGAGCTGGTGATGATAGGCTTTTCACGTGGGGTTATAGGCAGGTCATGCTCTCGTGCAAACTTGGATGATATGTATGAACAAGTTGCTCGAATCAAATAGAACTGATGCGAGATTGCCATTAACTAAAAACATACCGTACACAACATCGGGGCGATCTATGCTTCCTCGGCGTCCGAGATGGTTGAGGCGTCCATGGGGTAGCAGATCCCTTGAGCTGAGACTTCGAGCGGCTGAGTTCTCGAGGACATTCAACGGCTTTGTGACTGGTTGGCCTGGCGAAGCGGCAGAAAGGCGCACCGCCTATAGGGGTTGGCGCGGGTGCCTTCCATTTCAAAGGCTCAGTGCGGGGCGGTTCTATCTTCGGGTGTTCATTCACGAGCGAAACGGTTGAAACGACCACGAGTGTTGCGGTCGTGAGCATAACGGTCCCCTAGTGTAATGATCTGGCAGCGAGGTGGGAGTATTTGGCGGTGTAGCCTCCACTTCCCTTACTCAATCTAGGGTTGTCATCCCTGTTGTGGCGTGAGCGTTCCCTGGATGGTGCATCTCTGTGGAACCTCTTGCGATCACGGCCACAGAAGGACTCCTTAGGCTTACGCTTTCTCTCCCTGTACTCTTCTCTAGCTTCAGCACGGTCTTTCTCAATCTAGATGCAGCGATCCACCAGAGCACGCAGTGTGTTACTCTCAATACTGCCAAACTTCAGCTTAATGTGCGGGTTAAGTACCTTGCGGTAATAGTACAGCTTTTCCTTCTCAGAGTTCACAACATAGGATGGTGCATAGCGCAGAAGGTTGGTGAAACGAGTAGTGTACTCAGTCACCTTGTCCTTTCCCATCTTGATGTTGCGGAACTCCTCGGCTTTGGCCTCCATGATACCCTTGGGAATATGATACTCAGTAAATGCTTCGGTGAACTCATCCCACAAGATATTGGTAGGGTCCTCATGGGAATCACTGAAACTGTCCCACCCAGTAGCGTCTTTGCTCTGTGAGTGGTGTGCGGCAGCTCCAACACACTCATCGTCGGTGAAAGTGGTGAGGTCAAGCTTCTTCTCCATCTCCTTGAGCCAGTCATCGGCTACAAGCGGGTCAGGATCGGTGCCATCATAGGTAGGTGGCCTTAGCTTTAGGAATCCTTCTAGCTTCCTTTGGAAGTCATTCTACTGACCTCCCTGGCGACGGTTTGCTCCTTCAACAAGAGCCGCAAGAAAGCTGGGTCTCATTGTGCCATCACTTGCCAGTTCGGTGGTGGTGGTGGTGGAATGTTCTCTCCTCAGCGGCGGGTATTCTCTAGGTTGAAGGGTATCCCTCGCGTCCCACTGCCATGGCCACGGCCATGGTTGTTGCCTACACCACGGCCCCGTTGGGTTAATTTGGTTCGGGGATGGGCGACGTCCATGATTTATTAGGTGAGCGATCGGCGGTTCGGCAGCATCGCAAACACGGACCATAAGAATTTTAGTGCTCGTGCCATAAGTGCTTATAATTCGATTATGATTATATGATTTCGATGATTTAAAGAAAATCATTATACTATCCAACACTCATTACAAAGAAGCAATAAGATCCATAAGATGCAATAAGATCCAAATCATTCATTACATGGGTTTTATTACATAGCATCATCTCCAGTAGCTACACTTGAAGACGTGCGAGAATCGTACTACGCATAGTGTCTCATAATACATCTCATAAGGGGTACATCATGGAGTACAACTCATGGAAGCTACTGACATATCTCATGACCACGCAGGGTCATCTACTCTAACTCGTACACCGCAGCAGGGATACGACTGTTCTCGATCTCAATCTCCTCGTCAGACTTGTGAAGTCGGGACACATACTTCAAGGCCTCGGCAAGCTCCTCAGTAGGCTTAGCTCTAGGTAGGGTAGGGCAGGCGTCTAGGTTGAGGCAAGTCGGGGCTAACTCAAACTCCTCCATCCTAGGCCTCATCTTGCTACGAATCTCCTTGGGTAGCTGATCCCACATACCCTTCATCTCCCTGAGGCGCTTCTTGTCAGACTTCTGCCAAGCCTGCCATGTCCTCTCACACTTGTTCTGTAGGTACTCGGTCTGCCTGAGTGCCTCAATCAGGTGACCCTGGTTGTGAATGGCCTTCTTCCTGAACTCCTCCAGCTCCTGGGTCAGGGTCTTGTTTCGAGATTGGATTTTCAGCATATCAATTCCCTTGGACCTCTCTCTGTCTCCTCTGTGGTTGAACTCGCCCATCTTGTCGTCCAACTCCCTCTGCAACTCCAAGACCTTGCTGTCGAGATAGCAGTTCCTGTTGCCTAGGTCGGCTGCTTTGTCCTGTAAGTCAGCGACCTCAGCTCTGTGGACTTCCTCACGACGGTTGAGCTCGTCCTGTAGCTTGGCAACTGCCTCGAGCAGACTAGCTCGCTCCAGTGCTCCCTACGAGTCTCGCTCCTGGCACTCCCATAGAAGAGCCCGGTCCTGACGTCTCTTCTACTCAAGCTGGGTCACGTACCTATCCTGCTCTAGTAGGTGGATAGCCAGAGACACGAAGGCATCTGTCCTCCTCTGCAAGGATAACTCTGCCGGCTGCGAAACTCTGCTCACTAGGGGTAAGGATGAGGTCGAGGGCCTGGGAAAGTAGACAAAACTCTATCGTCTTCAGGTGCTCATAGTGATCCCTCATCACTCTGCTAAGTGCCTTGTGTGAGACAGCTCGTAGTCCCTCCTCAACTGTGTCCTCTATAGTCAACTCGGTGGAAGCTGGGACCGTCGGTAAGGTGGTGCTAGCTGGGAACTCGACTGAGGTGACAACTGGTCCTTCAATTCCTCCTCCCTGAGTTGACTTCCCGGTACAGGTGACCTTGACAAGCTCGTCAGGGACTCCTAACATGACGAGAACTCGGCAGAGGGTCGGTGCAAAACCCCCAAGCTCACGTAGGTCGAAGGTAAGCTTGGCGTGGTCCAGAGGTAGCGGTCCTAGAGGCGGCCATTCGACGTTCGTTGCCATCTGCATGTTTTAAAGAACAAGTGTTAGTAGGTCAATAAATAGATAAGCCTTGCATAAAAGTAAATGCAGGGTCGGTATATAACCGAAAGAAGGGCTATCCACGTCCTATTCTATCGTCCATTTCTAAGGGTTTCGTCCTATGGTCAAGTATGGCTCTGATACCAACTGAAACAACCTCGATTTCCACGAAGGGAAATCCACAGAGTCAAAGTGTAATAAGACCGTTGTAGATCAAATTACCCAAATTCTAGTCGAATATCACATCCATACAACGATAATATCAGAGTAAATATAGTGTGGAATTACATAATTTATTACATCGCCGCATTGGCGGAATCAAAAGTAGCATTCATTCAGAACAGCTTGAAGATAAGATCGCCAAATTCGAGCGTAGGAACGAACCCCTCAACCATCAAACTCCTCGGAGCTATACTCCTCAGCAGAACCTGTGTGCCAAAATTTATCAGTACGATTTGTACTGGCCACTCCCAACCCTATGAGCATTGCTTTGTGGAAATTGGATGCAAGATGGATATAATCAAAAGGAACCTATAAAGTTAGGGTTTCCTATGTATTAGCATATTAAGTTCATAATAATGGTTGGTCAAGTTTTAACACCATTCTCACCTATTCCACCCTATTCCCATTCCAGAGCCAGGTTTCTATCCTAGGATCGATATACCACCATATCCATACCATCACCATACCACACTCATTCCATCGCTCAGTCGACAGGCCAACTCCCTCTCAGCACTGTCTCAAGGCCGTAGCCCCTGGCTACGTCCGAACACTCATCCCAGGGGGAGAAAAGAAAGACTCATCTCTCTATCTAGTTTAAGCGAAACCTAGGAAAGGTCCATAGCCGATAAGTCGGCATATGCATCGATCGATCAACCATACACTCTGCAGAGGTTTTACATAACCACAAGATTCCGCCTTCCTCGCTGACCGTCATCAACTAGGCTGATTCTGGCCACTTGCTAGCCTAGGATAATGCCACTCTACCATTCAGCCCTGGTACACCCCAAGTCCGGTCTGGGGTGGCTGAAACTGTGAGTCATGAGCCGGGTCCACAAGGTCTCCATGAAGTCTCAAAAGGGTGTGGGGGAAATCTTCCGCACCCCGTACCTCCTTACACTGTCCGCTAACAACCTAGCAGTAGTGGCAATATCCTACCAAGTAGTCCGGCCGTCCCGCACCATATAGGGCGAGTGGTACATAAGGCTTCCCGGTGAGTCTGAGTACTATTAAGTTCTTAGGGTTGACCAAGCCAGAATGTCTTCATCAGGGTTTCCATTTACCGTGCCACCACAGCACCTCCACCCTAGGCTCCTCCCATCACAGGATCACACCCAAGGCCACCTCATTAACCATTTACCCACCACAGGTATCCATTCTAGGGGTGCCCAGGTAGCACCCCACGACAAGACTTGTCCTAGGCTCGTCGTATACTCCAACTTGGTCGACACAACCCTCACCCTCCATGCACCCAAGTCACACACGCAACACTCTCCCCAATCACTAGTTTCCACCACGCATCAATGTAGTGTAAGCATAGTAGAAGTAATAAGCAATGAAATATAATAGCAAGCGTGTGACTAGCCTAACAGCAGGGTGAGCAAGGGTAAGGTTGCGTCAAGGTAAAGGCCATCAAGAAAGCATACTACCATGCAAGTCCTACCATAATGTGATCATGACAATAAAGTAAGCGCTAGCATTTCTATATTAGCCATGCGTAATAGGTGCTACGAGATTGGGTGGGATGTGGCACCTTCAGTGTAGTCATCTCCGTACTCCTCACGGTACTCACGATCCTTGTCCGTTCGGTTCTCCTCCGAGTCTGCAAACGACCGCATTATAGTCGCGTTAGCGACGTCTATAGAATAGCACAAAGAAGCAATGAAAATTCAAAAGAGCCAAATGCACTCAAACATGGGTCCATTGCGTAGAGCTCGATTTTAGATGAATTTTGGTCCTGGTTTCGTATTTTTCCAAGGTCGTATGAATTAGTTATGAATTTTCAAAGATTAATTCCATTTTTGAAAATGAAAATGCTGAATTAATCCTAGGCTGACACGTGTCACGCTGTGGTTGGTCCACGTGGCTTGCTGACGTCAGCATCACAGTTCCGGGCTGACAGGTGGGGTCTAGCTGACGTCAGCATGACGTCATCAACGTCATGCTCACCGACAGGTGGGGCCAGAGGCTATTGAGTCACTGACAGATGGGTCCGGTCAAAGTCAACGGCGAGTCAACAGTCAATGGTCTTCGGTCAATGGTTAGGGTCACTGACGTGTGGGGCCAGGGCTGCTGACGTCATCATCTGATGTCAGCGTGACGTCATCATGACGTCACCTCGGCTGTGCTGGCTTCTGACATGTAGGTCCCGCGTGACGTCATCATGTCGCCAGCATGACGTCATCGTCTGACGTGTGGGTCCAGCTACACTGTGTCGCTGATATGTGGGGTCAGGTCAACGGTCAACACGGGTCGGGTCTTAGACAGGCCGGTTGGGCTCCGGGTAGGGCCGGTCTGGGCTGGGCCGGGCTAGACACATGGCAGGCTGTGGCACAGCCACGTCAAGACCATGGGCCCTTATTGGGCTTCGTCCACAGCGCGGCTCACACCGTGTGGCCCACGGTGGACCAGCGCTCATGGTCCATAGACCTACGGCAGGGCGCATGGTGGACCAAGTCCACCATCTCTTCTCCTTGGCTCGGCTCACGTGCACCGAGCCTACGCACGGGTGGCCGGTGAGGGGGGGGTGTTCCCCTGTTTCTTACCGCGGCGGTGCTCCTATCGGCGGCAAGCTCGTGTTGAGCCCCCGCGGTGGCTCTGGTGTTCGATTGGGGAGGGGAAAAGCTTCCCCGGGTCGCGGCGACTGTGTCTGTGGGGTCAAGGGGCGGCCAGAGCTTCCCCAAGGTGTTGGCCACGGCGATCGGTGGCTCAAGCTTCACCGACGTGCGGGAGAAGGCGCGGGTGCAGCGGCATAGGCTATTTTTGTGGTGCGTGTGGGCGACACAGTGCTCCAGCGAGCATGTTGGGCAGGTCAAGAGGTCTTCTAGGGGCTCCGGTGACTTTGGCCACGGTGGCGGCCTTTCGAGCACAACGGTGGCGAGGCACGCGGGTCTCTACGTGGCTCCAGTGGGGTGGTCACGGCGTGCGTGTGGTTCCAGCGATCAACACGGGCGAGACGAGGGAACGCCAGGCGCTCCCAGCGAACTTGTCCCCGGTGGAGTCGTCGCGGTGGTGGCCTGCTCCGGCCGTGGCGCGGTGTGGCCTCCGGGGTCCTCTAGTGGCCTACGCCTACCCGTGATCGTGATCGTGGCGTCTTCCGTGGCGGGAAGAAACCAGCCAAGGCGGTGGCGCGACATCTACTGCGGTGATGCGGCCGCGGTGGCTTCGCCACGGCCGTGCGTGTGTTCCCGGCGTGCGCCCGTGCGTGCTCGTGTCCAGGGGGCTTAGGAGGAGGTCTCAGCGGCGTACGGCTCACCGTCGGTGTTGAGGGCGAGAGGATAGCGGCACAGTGAAGAGTTGTGGCCATGTAGCTCCGGAGGCAGTGCCGTGTCGTCCGCTCCA
Source organism: Miscanthus lutarioriparius (assembly GCA_904845875.1). Classification (NCBI taxonomy): domain Eukaryota; kingdom Viridiplantae; phylum Streptophyta; class Magnoliopsida; order Poales; family Poaceae; genus Miscanthus; species Miscanthus lutarioriparius. Next base: position 79,293,250 of record CAJGYO010000016.1, on the reverse strand, counting down.
GCTTGATCCGCGGCGGCGCTCCAAGCTCCGACGTCTTCCCCCTCTTCTTCCTCTTCTCCCTCTTCTCTCTTGGCTTGGCGGGCTATGGACGGCCACCGAGGTGGCGGCGGGCGACGGGACAAGCGCTAGGGCTTTTATAGCCGAGCTCGGCCATGGAGCTCGGTGGACGGCGGATGGAGAACTAGGGGCGATCGGAGGGCTTTTAGCGAGGCTGGCTAGGGTTCTAAGGCCGTGGCGCGGTCGTGGGTGCGGCGCCAAGGGGGAGACAGGGTCATGCTCTGGCGTGACCCTGCCCGCCTCGCCGCCATCCTTGTCGGCCTCCGATCGGTGGGCGGTTGGGGCGTTGGCATGGAGAAGATGACACTGTGGACGGGGTGGCTGACGTGCGGCGGGTGTGTGGTGGCGTGGCGTGAAGCGAGGCAGGCAGTGGCACGCGATGCGATGCAATCGGGCTACTAGGGTCATTGGCTCAAGACGAGCTCATGGCGCAAACTTCTTCTTCTTACAACAAGGGTGAAATTTGGCCGATTCTTCGGGTGGGCGAGTTCTTCGATCGTATGGGTTGGGCCGAAGCAATTTGGCCGGGAGGCCTTCTTCTCTTCTTCCTTTTCTATTTTTCATTTCTTTTCCATTTGTTTGAATTCAAATTTGGTTTGAAATTTGATTTCACAACTGAGGTGACTTATTCATTGGAGTTTATGGAATTTTGTTTAATAATAACTTTATGGTTTATTATTTTATTGGAGTTGTTTAGCAATCATAACTCAAATGGAAATTCAAATCACATTTTGAATTTAACAATGTATGCAACATTATATTTGTTGGAAATTAATAAACACAGTTATCTAATGACATGCCATGCTTATATGTTGACTGGGGTTAGGTTAGACCTAATGCATCTCTTAGGTTGGGTTTCTATACATGGCACTCATCATCACATGGGATTCTTGAGAAAAATTTTGTAGTTGGTATTTTTGGTGTATAGATTTTTGGGTTGTTACAGTGTAATCCTAACCCTAACCGGGTAAAAGCAAAGAAAAGGGACCGGGGGTGGCGGATGTCACTGGAACCCGGTCACCACCACCACCACGCAGGGGAAGAAGAGCACCGCCGTCCTCACCGGCGCGCAACAAGAAAAGAACAGATCCTTGTTTGGATCAGAGAATAGAAAGGGGAAAAGGATCTTAAGAATCCCAACCCTAACCCTAATCGGGTGAAACAACAGTGAACAGAAAGGGGAAAGGATCTCAAGAACCTAACCCTAACCCGCGCAAACAGCTCGGGGAAGAAGAAAAAGAAGGGCCCTCGGCACTGGAACCCTAATCCTAACTGGGTTAAAGAAAGGAGGAAAAGAAAAGGTTTCGGCCTTTTGATGAACAGAGCCAAACCCTAACCCTAGATCCCCTTTTTCGGGTGAACAAGCGAAAAGAAAAGAACAAAGAAAAGGGGTCGGCCCAAACCCTAACCCTAGAACGATTCCCCATCCCTAACTGGTCGAATCAAAAGAAAGAAAAGGAATCAAAGAAACCCTAACCCTAACCCTAATCCCCACATCCGGTTCGAAAAATAGAGAACAATCCAAATCGGAGAAAGAGAAAGGGAAAGGGAAGGATAAACCTCGCCGTGCGTCGGGGTGGCCCTTCGCTGGTGTGCGGGAGAAGAAGGGTCGAGCCGGGGGTGGGATGTTCGTCGGGCTTGGCCAAGAGGGCGCCGTGGCCAGGCCGCTCGACGGTGGCGTGCTCACCCGTCAGGGAGCACGCGCGCCAGTGAGGGGGCCAGCGACGGCGCCATGCCTCGCTCCACCATCCGCTCGGTCGCCGCTCGGTGCTCACAGCGCTGAGAAGAGAGAGCGTAGAGAGAGAAGCGGAGGAAGCGAAATGACTCTAGGGTTTTGGTGCACAGACCACGGCGGGTTTTGATCTCCCGAGACGCGCGGACGAGCCGTCGATCCTGATCGAACGACTATAAGTGGCCGGACCGCAATTTGGCCTAGGCGGGCGAGCGCGCCGTGGCACTTTGCCGCCCTAGGCCCAGGTTGTGCCCGGGTGCGGCCTGCGCGCGCGGAGAGGCGGGCCGAGCCGGCTTTTGCCGGTTTTTGGGCCGAGAAAGAAAGAATGAGCCCACATTTTTTTGATAAATTGAAAAAATGGAAAATGGCTCAAAAGGAATAGAGAAAAGAGAATTTCAATGGTTTAAAATTTATGGTAAAATTACACCAACGTGTTATTTTTCCAAAAAGTAGATATGAACCATAAAAGCTTCTGAAAAGTAGATAATGAATTTTCTTTTTCATGCTTTTTCTTTTTCCAGTAAATGTTTATTTCCTAGAAATTGATTAATGACTTAAAGAAAATGGAAAAGAGAATTTCCCTGTGGGTAAAACTCAAGAAATTGAGTGAAAGTTATTCCGCTGCTAAAGAAATTATTGTATCTCCAGTTATTTTGAACCAATGTGGTATTTAATTGGAGAAAAAGAGTTTTGCTATGATTATGATGTTGTTATTTTCTGACCAACGTTGTTAATAACAATATCATAATGATTTATGCATTAATTCTACTTCTGCCCAATGGTGATGTAGAATTAGTGTATAAGAAAAGTTGTTAATTTTGAAGATTTATGCATTAATTCTACTTCTGCCCAACGGTGATGTAGAATTAGTGTGTAATAACAGTTGTGAAAGTTAAAGATTTATGCATTAATTCTATTTCTGCCCAACGGTGATGTAGAATTAGTGTATAAGAATAATTGTATGTTTTGATTTTGACCAACGTTGGAATCAAGGCATGCAAATGGTGTTATTTTTATGTTAAGAAAAGTTTTGACCTGGTTTTCATCTTGTCTAAGGTGGACTGGGTAGTCACCTCATCGTGTTCCACTAAGATTGTGGCACCGGTGAGGGAGACAAAAGAGAATGATGCCACTTGGGCAACTAAAGAAAGGGATTTTGAATCCCAAAAGATATCCTATGGCTTTTGAGCATAGGAAGTGGGTCACTGCAAACAAGAAATGTTTGGCGGTGATAAAGAACATGATTGAACCTGCAATTGTGGGCTCAATCCCAAAATGTGACACGGTCACCGAATACCTCGATAGAATAAAGAGTCAGTTCACTGGCTCTTCAAAGACATATGCCACTTAGCTGATAAAGCAGCTGGTCACAGAGTGTTAATCTTGAAAAGGTGGCATAAGAGAGCTCACGATGCGTCGTCGAAATTATGGCACTATCGTTCATGCCATATTTCGAGGGGGATAATAGAAAGACTAGATAAGAATGATATTCTTCCTCCATTAGAGCTCTCAGATTTAGAACAATGCAGAGAATGCATAAAAGGAAAGTATGTAAAGAAGATTAAGAAAGATGACAAAAGAAACGCAGGAATTTTATAGATTATTCACACAGACATCTGTGATCAGCTTTCCTGTAAAGAGTGTGGATGGTTATGTTTTGTTCATAACATTCATAGATGATTACTCCCAGTACGGCTATATTTATCCAATCAAAGAAAGAAAACAAGTATTGGATAAATTTAAGATATTAAAGATTGAGATAGTCAGGTCTGACCATGAGGGAGTACTACGGTCGACATACCCTAAAAGAGTGGCATAGTAGCCCAGTATTCTACAATGGGTGAACCTCAGCAGAATAGAGTAGCTAAAAGAATCAATCGTACCCTGATGGATATGGTGGGCAGTATGATAAGTTACTCCACCTTATAGTTGAGCCTGTGGATGGAGATGTTGAAAATGACCATTCATATTATCAATGAAGTATCAAGAAAGTCGATGCCCAAAACACCGTATGAGTTGTGGACAGAAAGAGTGCTCTCACTAAACCACTTGCGTGTGTGTGGGGGAGCCTTGCTGAGGCTAAAGTATTTAACCCAAACATTAAGAAGTTAGATCCCAAAACAGTAAGTTGCCATTTCATTGGCTACATAGAAAAGTCAAAAGGTTTTCGTTTTCTACTGTCCAGAGAGACATATAAAGTTTGTGGAAACGAGACACGCTGTCTTCCTAGAGGATGAATTGATGAGGGGGAGCATGGTAGCTCGAGAAATTGACCTTAAAGTGAAGCGGGTGTATACGCCCACTCCAATCATTCATGAGCTATTTTTCTCACTACCTGCTGTGCTGCACCGACAGTGCTAGATACTGTGGTACCAGCACCTGTTGTTATCCCACCTGTGGCAACAATGAATGACGATGAGGAACCTATTCTTCAGGATCCTATAGAACCTATTGCCACACATAAGGGGGAGCAACAACAGCCTCAAACAGAAGATGTGCCAAAAGTGGAGGCCCCTAGAAGGTCTCAAAGAGTTAGAAAATCAGCTATTTCTGCTGATTATGAAGTGTATAACACTAAGGAATTTCAAATGGAAGATGAAATGAAATCGATGAATGTCAATAAAGTTTGGGATTTGGAAATAATTCTTAAAGGAGTCAAAATAGTAGGCTGTAAATAGGTCTACAAGACTAAACATGACTCTCAAGGGAATATAAAGACATATAAAGTGTGACTTCTGGCAAAAGGCTTTATGCAAAGAGAAGGGATTGATTATAATGAGACCTTTTCTCCAGTCTCATGTAAAGTTTCCTTCAGAATCATAATGGCATTAGTGGCACATTACGATTAAGAATTACATCATATGGATGTAAAGACGACATTTCTCAACAGAGACTTGGAGAAAAATGTTTACATGGCACAACCGAAATGTTTTGTTATGGAAGGAAAAGAACGAACGGGATGCCGTCTAAAGAAATCCATTCATGGATTAAAACAAGCTTCAAGACAGTGGTACTTGAAGTTTGATCAGACAATAAAGGATTTTGGGTTTTAAAGAGAATGTAGAGGACAATTGTGTCTATACAAAGTAAAGATAATGTAGAGGACAATTGTGTCAATACAAATTTTAAGAATGGAAAGTTTATCTTCATTGTCCTGTATGTAGATGATATCTTACTTGCTAGTAGTGATGTCAGTCTACTACTGGAGACAAAGAAATTTGATATGAAAGATCTTGGTGAAGCCTCGTTCGTTCTAGGGATCGAGACTCACCGAGATAGAAGAAAAAGGGTATAAGGACAGTCACAAAAGGCATACATGAAAAAGATCTTAAAGAAATTCAGTATGCACAAATGTAGTTCCTCACTTGCTCCTATAGTCAAGGACGACAGATATGGGGATTTTCAATGCCCTAGGAACCAATATGAGCTCAATCGATAAAGTAAAAGTGGTTCCATATGCTTCAGCTGTCGGAAGTTTGCAACATGCTCAAGTATGTACGCGCCCTGACTTGTCATTTGTTATCGGGTTTTACTTGGCAGATTCTAGAGCAATTCTGGAATAGAACACTGAAATTAGTAAAGAAAGTCTTGCATTATTTGCAAGGAACGAAAGGTCTCATGATGACATATAGAAGATCTGATTCACTCCACATGGTGGGATATTCAGATTCTGATTATGCGAGAGTGAATGCATATCTAGACGTGGATTTTCTATCATCTCGCAAAGGGGAGCTATTTCATGGATGTCACACCCAATTTTAAGGATAAAATTGAATGCACTAAACTCATGTGTGCCCAGGGATCAGTCACACACATAAGTTGACAAATTATAAAAAGTATCATCACGGTGTATCTTACATAACGAATAATAGCATCACATTGTCTTACATAACACAGCGGGAGATAAAAAGATAACTCTCTCGTGGAACTCCATCACAGGGACGGTCGATTGGTTGACCACAAGCGTAATAATCCTCAAGAAACTCCTCATATCCGTTGTCATCTGTTACCCATCCGGATTTTTATCCAAATAACATGGGGAGAAATATAGAAAGTAAGACAAGATTTTATTATCAAGTCAAGTACTTCCCATTTAAACCCACTTAACAAGATGAATCATATCAACATAAACCATCATAAATGTTACCAATGAGTCATCGAGAAACTCCTCATATAATGTTTGTTGTCATCTGCATTCACAAACTCTTGCTAATTACTCCCATGTCACTACCTGGCTGGTCGTCAAGAATTCTTGATCTCCAACGTTCTCCTCACCGTCTAGGAACGCGCACATATCGACACGGCAACATACAACATTCCAAAAACATTCATGCAAAGCAAACATTCCTATCATCATTAGAACAGTACACCAACAGTATAGAAAATAAGATAAAATGTTTGTGAAAATGATCTACGTCTCGCAAATGAGTAATTGATTAAAGTGAAATAGGACATCAAGGTAGGCCCATGCTATATCACGATCACGCAGTATCAAGAACAACGCGAAGTTCACGAAAAACGGAGCTAGAATGCGAAAGTTATGATTTAAACGGGATTTCCTATAGCAATATATTTAATTAAATCTAACCATGAAATTTAAAAGTTCCAAACTTGACTAACAGTGGTTATAACATGTAGATTATGAAATTATGAAGCTAACGCGATTTGAACGGATCAATTTGGAGCTAAAACGACAATTTTATAAGCGAAACGGTTCAAATGGCATTTCTGTAAATACTGAAAACGTATTTTTCACTTAAGCCGTGGAGTTTACGTTTTCCAAACGAGATTGCGCATTCGGGAAACTACGCCTTGGACTGCGGGTTAGGACTTAGAAGAGTCTAAGGTCTCTTTTACAAAATAGCCACGCGAAGGGGTATCGGCTGATCACGGCCGTCGGATCATGGATGGAGGGCTCGGATTAGACCTGGGGAGGGAGAGTGAAGAATTCGGCGGGCACGAGAGCAGCATGGGCATGGCGCTCCTCCATTTCCGGCGACGAAACACGTCGAGAGCTCGATTCTTGGCCCTCGACCCACGATTAACTGACGATGCGCACATTGCGAACGATCCGAAGAGAGGGAGGGAGCGAGGGATCACTCTCGGTCGAGAAGACCCACCGGAGGAGGAGGCGGCGGGCGCCATGGGGGCGGCTCGAAAATTCTTGTGGGCTTTTACACAAAACAAGGTCTACGGCCTACGAAATGGGAAATAAGTTGCATGGGGAGAGAGAGGGGATCACGGTGAAGCTCACAGCGGGGAGAAATAGGGTCGACGGTGGCTCGGAGTCAGCGGTTCACGCGGAGGGCGGACGGTGGATCCCGGCGACCTCGAGGCGGTGGTTCTCTCGGGCACGGCGACGCCAGAGGGAGCGGGGAACAACAACAGAGGGTGCGGGGATGGCCTCGGCTTCCTTTTGTAGAGGCAGGCGGGCGACGCTCCACGATGGCGCAAGACGTGGGCGAGGAGGCAGTTGCGGCTTGCGGCTTGACTGGCGCGGCGGTTGCGGAAGGAGGGAGACGGCGCCGACAAGTGGGGCCATGGAGGTCTAAAAGCGTGGTCAAAGAGTGAAGATGAGAACAAGGACAATAAGCACCAAGGTAGAGATGGCGCCTGATCAAGTGGGCAAGGGGGCTTCTTGGGCCCGAAAGTAAAGCCGGTGGGCATGTGTGATTGGTGGCGGGAAGGAGAGAGAGGATGTATCTTACATGCGATGTGGTCTTAAAAAGAAAGAAGGTGAACAAGCCTAATAAAAAAAAAAAAACTCCTTTTCTATTTCCTAAAATATATTTTCAAAACCAATTCCAATTCAAATTCTAATTCTCTTTGAAATTTTGATCAATACCAAACATTCACAAAATAATATGCAACGGCATGAATGCACATACATGTTGCTATACTTATGATTGATTTTAATTCCACAAAAATTATTAATTTCCTATATTTGAATGCACACAATATAACATAAATAAATCAAATTTACTATTTTAAAAGATTGCAAATTTTAGGTGTTACACTGGAAAAGCTCAAAGCAAACTGTCACTACATCGTCCACAATGTATGGCAGTTTGTAGCGTGTTATGAGGCAACGGGGAGGTGAACTAACTAACGAAGTTCATACCCGGTTTGAAGGTGGTTGACGACATCTATAGATCACTAAAGTAATACTGTGATTATAATCTGGCAGTACAGGATGCTCACAACATAAGTCAAGTGGTGCTGCCAAACACATTGACATAGAGTATTATGTTGTGAAAGATAAAGTCCGGGATCAAGTCATAAGTCTTGAGCATATAAAAACAGAAAGGATGCTCGCGGATCCGCTTACAAAAGGCTTACCACCCAACATGTTCAGAGGACATGGTGTTTAGAGAACATGTAGCTAGCTTGGAGTTTAAGGGAAAGCCTAAAATATTTCTAGATAAAAGAAGGCCCAAAGATAAGTATCTATTTCAGAACAGAGTAGTGAGTTATAGCTATTAAGTCTATCGGCAATGAACCGTGACGATGAGACATGCTCTATGAGCTAATCTGTAATGGAATGAACAAAAGTAAATGATATCAAAATGAAAGATGGAATGAGATCAAGGGGGAGAATGCTAGTTGATCTCCACCAATAGGCCCCCCTTATATCTGCTCCCTGATCGGGGGAGCCCAACCCTAATTCGGTTGGTGGGCTCCTGTCGCACAGCACACATAAAAGGAAGGCGGGGGTGAGGGCTCGGACAATGAGGTTGAACGGAGTCGCCACCCACCTACAGAGCTAACCCTAATCCGATCCTAAAGCGTGCTGCCAGCGACGGGATGTGCCCCACCACCACCGCCGTCGCCTATGCAGGGACACCGCCGGCGCCACTGGACTGGGTCTCCACAGTGCCACTGGATCGCCACCATCACGGACTCCACCGAGCCGGAGCTACCGCGGCACCGACGTCTACCCGCTGTTGTACATCTATGGAGAAGACAAGGATGAAGTCTTCCCCGGATCTACAGGTTACTTACACAGAGGTACACACATCGATCCTAACAAGAACTAATTACTATATAGCTATTCTGTCCACAATGCAATAAAAAAGACAAAGCTGTAGCTGCTATCAGGCATGTAATGTCAATACAGTATCCTAGTGTGGTGCATTTGATTAAAAAACGACTGCATCCACTAAAACTAATTCAGCTCAAAAACAGCAAATACTATGCACCAGGGATCCAGCTGTTGCATATAAACGGAGTTTGCAAAATATGCCCAATTTCGCGCTATGGATGTAGAGAATTGTGAGGCCAGGGGATGGTTGCTCACCATCCGACGATGACTTCCTTGGGGTTCACCTTCTGGTGCGAGGCGTACATGTTAGAGCGCTCTACATGCTATGGTGGTAGTCGATGTCGATGGCGACCTGCATCACCGCCCAACATCAGCGAGTAGTAAGTAACCCAATGGGACCGAACGAATGAATCGATCAGTGAGCTGGTTGGAGATGTGATCTGAACCGACCAGGTCGGCTGACTCACTGTGGGGGACGACGTAGGAGTTGCGGACGTGGACTGTGCCATCGGGGAGGAGGGAGCCGAGGAGGGTGCCGATGACGTGGTCCGCCTGGTCCGGGCGCCGCACGTAGCTGTCGCAGACGTTGAAGAGCGCCATCGCCTCCACCCGCACCGACGACGGCGACGAGGATGCCGAGGAGGGAGAAGGGAAGAGGAGAGCTGGGGACGTCGCTATGGCCCATGGCCGAGTCGTCGGAGGCGGAGGCGGCTTGGGCTGCTGCAGCGGCGGGGCGGCGTGACGAAGAGAGAAGGGGCAAGGAGCAGCGGGCTAGGAAAAAGGCTGGGTGGGCCTTAGAGAACTTAACTTAGGCCTTATTTAATTTCTACCCAAAAACTTTACATCCTATCACATCGGATATTTGACACATGCATGGAGTATTAAATATAGAGTAAAAAAAAATAATTACACAGATTGCGTGTAATTTTTGAGACGAATCTTTTAAGCCTAATTAGTCCATGATTTAACAATAAAGTGCTACAGTAACACATGTGCTAATGACGGATTAATTAGGTTTAATAAATTCGTCTTGTGATTTACCGACAGATTCTATAATTTATTTTTTATTAGTATCAAATACTCCGTGATATTCGATGTGACATCTTAAAACTTTAAACCCGACCTTAGTAACGGACCGGGCCACTTAACTTGTGTCAGGCCCACTACGGATTGTCCGGTCGGCCTGATGCCCATCTGAGGAGGGGAGCCTCACCCAGCGTGAGACAATCGAGCGCGCATATTAATTTTTTACTTAAAATAAGACAAAATCCATTCATGTTATTAAGTATATGTTGGCGGCTGTGGCAAAACCCAGAATCTTACGTGCTAAGTACTGAAAGCTAAATATTATGCAACTACTTGGGTGTTGGAGGCTAAACCGAAGCATGAATGTCATACAGCTGGCGTAGCATTTTGCACGGGCTGGAAATAATGAAGAAAGGCATGCAGCATGTTCGCTGGATGGTTTATGCAGTTGATAAGTCGGCTGGTGCTGTTTTGCTGTGAGAGAAAAATACTGTACCATTACTGATAAACTGAGCTGATAAGTTCAAGCGAACAGGGTGATGGTTTGGAGAATAGGCGACAGGAGTAATATAAAAATCTAGAGTGATGGAGTATATTATGAGGGTGAGAGAAGACAACAGGTTGAATATGATAATTCTTTTATGGTTTCTGTGGACGGAAAGAAACTTGGTGCGTGAAGAGGGGAGGCGAAGAAGCGCTGACACATTAGCTCGATCCATCAGGTTATATGCAGCTGAGATATCTAAACAGCAGGAGAAGAAAAGCTCTAGTTCTGTAAAATCTAAGCAACAATGGAGCAGGCCACCGGAGGGGACAGTGAAACTAAGGGGGCGTTTGATTCATCTCCTAAACTTTAGTCGCTATCCCATCGGATATTTGGACACATACATAAAGTATTAAGTGTAGACTAATTACAAAACTAAATACACAGATTTAGACTGTTTTGCGAGATGAATTTTTTAAACCTAATTAGTTCATGATTTGACAATGTGGTGCTACAGCAAACATGTACTAATGACGGATTAATTAGGCTTAATAAATTTGTCTCGAGGATTACTGAAGGATTCTGTAATTTGTTTTTTTATTAGTATCCGAACACCCCATACGACACCTCCATATGACACCTTCTAAACTTTAGTCATTGAATCCAAACATCCCCTAAATTGTTGTGATGCTTCGTTCAAGGCGACTCAAAGACAGGCAGTTGGGGTTTCATCATACGTGACCATGAGGGTGATGTAGTAGTCACAGGTCGGGGGCGCATCAATCATCTGCTAAGTGCTGCTTTCCATGCAGAGGATATAGCAGACCTGCAAGGAATCCAAGCAGCGCTGTCTATGGGGATCATCAGATTAATTCTTGAAACTGATGCTCTAATGCTCTAGCAAGAGTTGTTATCAGAGGTACCTGTGCAAGATCTAAAGGAGGGCTGGTGAATGAACTTAGAGCTTTAGTAGATTCAAACTTTTTCTCTTTTGTTTGTTTGTTTAAAAGAAGAGAGTGTAATAGAGCTGCACACGTCTTGGCAGATTTGGGTTATGAGTGTGTGGAAGGGGAAGAGCTGATCACTAGCTCCATCCCGAACGTTGTAAATGTTATTGTCACTGCCGATCGTTTGGTAGTTGAGTAATGGAATTTTCCAATTTCAAAAAAAAGAAAAAAAAAAAAGAAAGCTGATCCATGGGAAACATACTGTACGACGGACATTTGCGTGTCCACCGTTCGCAATAAATAAATATTTTGTTTTAGCTCAGAAATTAAAATCTTACCAGATGAAATGAAATTCCCCATAGTATTTTTTTTTTGCGATTAAGGACTTTCATTCATTCATTCACCGGATTACAATCTTCAGTCAGCAGGAGATCAATACAAGTTGGGGCTGAATGCCACTCACCCAACCTGATGTCATCCGTGACTTGCTTTGCTAACATATGAGCGACGCGATTACAAGATCGATTGGCATACATCAAACTAAAATCAATAAAATTTACACTAGTCTCCTCAATATCTCTGAAGATCGCTGCCAGATACGACCTTTTGTATGTTCTCCTTGACCACAGGACGGCCAGCTCCTGACAATCAGTTTCGAGCTGCAGTCTTTCTACGCCGCTGTCTCGCGCTAGTATCATGCCATCCCTGCAGGCAAGGGCTTCCATCATCAGCGCGTCTATGTCATGGGGGTACCAGCTAGCCCGGCCTGCTATGAAGCTTCCAGCCGGACCCCTAAGAACAGTTCCCGTCGCCCCTTGGCCAGCATCGGAATAGAAGGCAGCATCCACATTGCATCTGTACCAACCCATCGGTGGTGTCTTCCAAGTTTTCTTAGTATCACCCGGTTTGGTTGCCTTCTTGGCCTGAGAAATCTGACACAGATCATTGGCCGTATCCACCGACCACTGCACCATCGCTTAGATCGGCATCTGTTGCTCGCTGTGCCGGCGTTGGTTCCTTTGGAACCACAGTGAATACATGCCGATGATGATGAGGTCCCTGTCCTTCTCCGAGCAAACTTCAGGACGCAGGATGTCCGACGCCCAATAGTGAGGATGCAGACTTGGTAGTTTCAGACCTGATACAGTTCTGAACTCCCTCCAAAACACGCTCGCCACTGTGCAGTGAATCAAGATGTGTTGAATGGACTCCTGCTCCGCTCCACATAGATCACAGAAAGCCGTCTGCTCGATGTGGCGCTGATATAGCACCGATTTGGCTGGTAGGAATTCATGGAGAACTCTCCACCAAAACACTTTAACCTTCGGGGGACATTGAGTTTCCAAATTCGGTTCCATGAAGCATCACCTGATCCTCCCGGCGTTGTTGGCTCACCTTGCTGCTGTGCATCAGCAAGCTTTCTGTAGGCCGTTTTCACCGAGTATTCACCATGCTTTTCAGGCTCCCATGCCCACCAATCTTCCGCATTCGGCCTCAGCGGTATACGAAGGATCGCCGCTGCATCAACCGGTATAAAGGTCTCCCGGATCAGCTGTTCATTCCACTGCCCCGACGCTGTCACCAAATCCGACACCAGAGAGACTACATGGCCGTCTCTCGGTGTCAATGGACGAGCATCAAAGTGTTTCGGAATCCATCTGTCAGACCATATGTTTGTCGAGGAGCCATCACCGATCCTCTTAATCATGCCCTTTTGTAACACCTCTTTCCCAGCCAGGATAGCTCTCCATGTTTGGCTAGCGTGTTTCTTCCGAGTGCTCCGCATAAAATCAGTATCATGGAAATAGCGGCCCTTCAGGACCCGGCCGCATAAGCTGTCAGGCCTAATGGTCAGTCGCCATCCTTGCTTACCCAGCAGAGCTTTGTTAAATAAATGTAAGTCCCTGAAACCCATACCTCCTTGTGACTTATGGTGAGTAAGACGGTCCCAACGAAGCCAATGGATACGTCGGTTGTCAGCCGATCCTCCCCACCAAATATTCATCATAGCCGCTCTCATCTTCTTGCACGTGACCTTGGAGAGGAGGAAGCAGCTCATAGAATAGGTTGGTATCGCCTGCGCAACTGATTTGAGCAAGACCTCCCGCCCCGCACTGCTCGCTGCCCTGCCACTCCAGGAACCAATGATGCCCTTGATTCTTGCAGGCATATACTCGAAGGATTCAGCATTGGACCGACCCACAGCAGTTGGTAACCCCAGATACTTGTCAGCCAATGCCTCAGTCTCAATGTGGAGCTCCTGCCGCACCATGTCCTTTGTTTCTTCTAGGCAATTTTTACTGAAGAATACTGCCGATTTTTCTCTGTTAACAAGCTGTCCCGATCCTCGACTATAAATATCAAGGATCGATTGTATTCTGGCGGCCCCCCTCTGCGACGCTTCTGAGAAAACGATGCAATCATCCGCAAAGAGAAGATGCGATACCCAGGGAGCATGGATGCCCAAGCGAACACCTCTGGATAAGTGCACTGGACCAACAGATTTGAGCAAACAAGACAGCCCTTCCGCACAAAGCAGAAAGAGATAGGGTGATATAGGATCACCTTGGCGGATACCACGCGAAGGCCTGAAACTCTCTGTAAGAACTCCATTCACTTTAATTGAGAAAGATACTGATGTTACACATCTCATTATCAGAGAGACAAAGCCTTCATGAAATCCCAATTTCAACATAATCTCCCTCAGATACTCCCACTCAACACGGTCATACGCCTTAGCCATGTCGAGCTTAATTGCACAGGCTCCTGTTTTGCCTTTCTTCCTCTGCAGATAGTGAGTGCATTCATATGCCACTAACACATTGTCAGTAATCAATCGACCTGGCACAAACGCACTTTGTTCCTCTGCAATAATTTCATCCAGTAAACCCCGCAATCTATTCGCCAACGCCTTTGAACAGATTTTATATATCACATTGCACAAGGAGATTGGTCTGAAATTCTTCATATCCTGCGGGCATTTAATCTTTGGGATTAGGACGACTGTCGTCCTATTAATCGATTCTGGCATTACACCCCCATTTAGAAAATCCAACACCGCTGTTGTCACTCCCGGGCCCAACAATTCCCAGTGATGCTGATAGAAGCCAGCCGTTAGGCCATCCGGTCCTGGGGCCTTACTTGCACCCATCATGAACACCGCGTCCCGCACTTCCTCCCCTGTGAAGGGTCTTAACAGAGAATCATTCATTTGGGGTGCCACCTTTGCGGGAACGTACTCCAGGATTGGTCCTGGGTCCAGCATCTCCTGGTGTGTAAATAGCCTGGAGTAAAACTCCAGAGCTTCTGTCTCCAACTCCTCTTGGTTGGTAGCTAGAGATCCATCCGTCCTCCGCAAGGCTGAAATGCGATTAGCATGTGACCTTTCTCAGGCCAATCAGTGTTGCGGTCTCCTTCTTTCAACCAATCGATTCGGGACCTCTGTTTCATCATAATTTCCTCCCTAGATAGTAACTCTGACATTCTCGACATCAGCTGCTTTTCTCGCACCGATGGCCCTGAATGCAAGGAGTTCCTGCGCACGTTCTCCAGTTCGGTGCGCAGCCGCTGCAGCTCCTTTCTGACCGAACCAAAGGTGGTCTGAGCCCACGTCGATAAGGAGCTAGAGACGTTCCCCAGATTTTCTGTCAACTGGTCCAGTGACGTTGGGCTGCCTGAACAGTTCCAAGCCGTGACAACCATTGTGTTACGAAAATATTTGGGAGTACGAAGGGTCACGCCTCCACATATTTTCGTACCGGAAGCCCTTTCTTCTCCGTCTCCCTCTTCCGCCTTGAGAACATTCAAGCACTAAGCAACAGTGGTCCGATTCAGTGGTTTGTACATGCCACACCTTAACTGAATGGAACAGGTCCAGGAAATCCGCCGTTGCCAATCCTCTATCTAAGCGGACTTTTATGTTTGCGTCACCTTGCTGCATGTTATCCCACGTATATGGGAGCCCAATGAAACCAAGATCAACCAGGCTGCAGGTTTGTACAGCTTGTCGGAAGACCTCCATCTGCCGCTCTGATCTCCCTTGCCCCCCAATCTGTTCCTCAGCTCGTAAGGTTTCGTTGAAATCTCCCGCACAAATCCACGGGAGATTACCATGCGTACTCAACCGTTTTAACAAATCCCAGCTTCTATATCTTAGCTCTCTTCTAGATTCGCCATAAAAGCCTGTAAAACGCCACGGCAGCCGCGGTGATGCCAGCTGGACAGTGACGTCAATGTGCATCTTGTCGTAGCTCTCCAATTGCACTGACACTTCCCGGCTCCAGAGTAAAGCAAGGCCACCTCCTCGGCCATAGGTCCCTACTCCAAAGCCACCGGCCATTCCTAGCGTCCGCACCAAATCATCCACCCGATCACTAAAAAACTTGGGTGATGTAGCTCACATAGGCTACATAATTCTCGAACTGCCTCGGGCCGCCCTAGACCCCGGCAGTTCAGACATAACATTTTCATGGCGCCCGGCGGGGGCTGACACTCGCAGCCGCCGCAGATCTTGTGTTATGTGTAGTGCTACTCCCCCTTTGCTTCTTTTTAGTCTCCTACAGACTACCCCCACTGCTTTCTGAACCGCCTCCAAGCTGACTCACCCGCGAGTTCACCAAGCCAACCGGTATGATGGCCTGTGAGCCCGTCGCCGGGAAATTTAAGTCCAGCGTCTGCACTGCTGCCTTGGATTTCCTCTTTCGAGCAGCTTGGCGTTCATCAACTAGCATATCCATATTTAACCTTCTGCTGGCCGAGCCATCTGCTTTTCCTCCCACAGCTTCTGATCAATGTTTTAAATAGCGGGCTAAGCCCCTTAGCGGCTGCCTCTCTCAAAGGCTAAGAAAGGCTATAGCGGACTAAATAGTGGGCTAAGCCATTTAGCGGCTGAGAAAAAAATATGTCAAGTATTAGGTATTAAGATGCCGACCATCATGTCTAAGGTATAAAAATTTGACAAAGCAGGCATCATTAATCAACTCACATAAATCTAATCAAGTATGAATGTTGGCAGTATGAGCAACGGCAACAGAAATCACTGCCATAATAAGATGGGCAAGAGAAATCACTGACATAATAAGATGGACTTCTGCATTTTTTTTTCCATCATGAATTTTTTTTCATCCTGAACATAAATCAAAAGTTCAGAGATGCAGAGATGCTCATTGGTATAGTTTAATCACGAACTTGAGTACAGAGATGCTCATCGGTATTGCTTTGTTCAGAAAGAACCAAATCATATCTAATCTAATCGAAGGCTGCTGACATTCTGACAATATCTGGCAAGCGCGTAGATGGCCCAAGGTGGCTGCGTCCGCATCTTCCTCATGGCTTGCAGCTCCTGTTTTGTACCTCAGGCCAAGTCGCAGGGTCGCAGCCGCCCGCCGCCACCGACGTCGTCGTCGCCGCCGCCAGCACTTTTGGTCGCTGAGATTTCAAGAAGAATGACAACGCAACTCAATCCACCAGCTCCATCGAGTTGTTTTGGGCCTGCGCGATTTTAGCCCAACAGAATTCAAAGCCCATGTCGATTTTGGTTGGATAGCGGCGCTAAATGAACCTTGATTTAGCGAATTTCGCGCGCTATTAGCCGCTATTAGCGTCAGCGATCTCATAGCGCGAAAAGTGTCGATGCCTAGCGGCCGCCCTGCTCAACCGCTTTATGTCCCACTATAGCGGACGCTATATCCCGCTATTTAGAACCTTGCTTATGATGAAGGATTTTTCAGAGGCGACTGTACCTCTAGCGAGTCCTCCCTCCTGGGTTCCGACGAGGAATGGCAGGACCCACCATCATCTGTTCCGGACCTATCATGACCTGATCTACCATGGAATGTCCTAGGAGGTCGTGAACCAGAAGAGGAGCCGCTCCTAAAGGATTCAGCCGCGGCCTCTGCAAAACCCTTAACTCTCTTTTTCCTCTCCTCAGGAGCTCTCAGCTGGACGTCATACGGCAATCAACGCTCTTCATCGCGAGGGACAGGGTTCGAACATTCGATTTTAGAATGCCCCATGATGCCACAACCATAGCAGTAAAAAGGCAGCCTCTCATATTGGACTGCAAACCATTTTGGATCCTCCGATCTGCTCATACGAAGGAGCACGCCCCTTCTTAGGGGTTTATCAATCTCGATTGCCACGCGAGCACGAAGAAACGCCCCACTCGCCTTCCCGTCAGCATCCACGTCCAACTTGATCAGTGTCGATCAGGCTCATGGCTCGGTTTCCCTTGTGTTGATTCATCCATCCCAGGGGAAGATTCATGATCCGTGCCCAGATCTCCATCTTATCGAAGACGATCTCGGACGCGCTTAGTCGTTCGTCATACCCCTGCAATATCACCGTATGTCTGCCCACCATCCATGGTGCTCCGGCCAGGATCCTCTCCATATCCGTCTTGGAACCAAACTCGCAAAAAGGTTCGCACCTTTCTCCCCAATGGCTCAGAATTTCAGGCCGAACGGGTTCCCCCACGCTGGCCTCATAGCAGCACGTATGGTATTGACATGAACGGCCGATGGCGACAATACCTTGCCGACCACCGCCCACTCCACCACTGGTGTCGCCCTGTCCTCCTCTTCATCGCTGAAGTCTAGGACCGCCTCCTCATTCTCAGTGAGGTTCAACTTCCAAAGCAGATCGGTGACATTCGGTTTGGCGCCTTCCATAGTAGAGGAATACTATTTACCTCTTGCTTCATGGCTAAGCATGCATGCCCGATCGATCAACTCCCCGCGTCTACTCTAACGCATTTTTTGTCACCTACAACTAAAAAGACTAAAATAAGACTATTTTTTGGTACAACTTTTTTGGGTCGCTCCTCCCTTCCGGCCATACGATACCCCGCGCGATAGAAAAAGAAATTGCCATCCCTGCGATCCCCGCATGCTTTGAAGGAAACAAATCGATCACCTGAGGCCACATGCATGGAAGGAAACAATAATCAAGCATGGAAGGAAACAATTGTCAAAGATCAAGCAAGACTACTCCCTTCTGGCGATGCGATACCCCGCGCGATAGAAAAAGAAACTGCCATCCCTGCGATCCCCGTCTGCTTTGAAGGAAACAAATCGATCACCCGAGGCCACATGCATGGAAGAAAACAATAATCATGGATGGAAGGAAACAAATGGCAAAGATCAAGTAAGATGACTCAATGAGGTTGGCCCTTAATTTTAGTGTTTCCAGTATGCAGACTTGAAATTAAAAAGTGGCTGCTCCTTGAGGACATCAGTGGTGCCAAATAAAAGATGTGCATGTTATACATGGTGCGACTGGTGAACCTTCTGCAATTTGCTAAATGAATATTCCCACCATTCATATATAGGTCCAGTCCCCTGCGTTTCTTCGTGCTCCAATTAGCATATAATATAAAAGTATTGTTATGTTCATCATGACTTCTAGTTGACTACTCCCATTAGCATATACTTTCTCTGTCCCAAAAGTAAGACTATTTTTTGGTGTGACTTTTTTTAGGGTCGCTCCTCCCTTCCGGCCATGTGATACCCCACGCGATAGAAAAAGAAACTGCCATTCCTGCGATCCTTGCCTACTTTAAAGGAAACAAATCGATCACCAGAGGCCACATGCATGTAAGGAAACAATAATCATGCATGGAAGGAAACAATTGACAAAGATCAAGTAAGACGACTCCCTTCCGGCCATGCGATACCCCGTGCGATAGAAAAAGAAACTGCCATCCCTGCGATCCCACCTGCTTTGAAGGAAACAAATCGATCACCTAAGGCCACATGTATGGAAGGAAACAATAATCATGCATGGAAGAAAACAATTGGCAAAGATCAAGCAAGACGACTCAATGAGATTGACCCTTAATTTTAGTGTTTTCAGCATTCAAACCTGAATTAAAAAGTGGTTGCTCCTTGAGAACATCAGTGGTGCCAAATAAAAGATGTGCAGGTTATACATGGTGAGACTGGTGAACATTTTGCAATTTCCTAAATGAATATTCCCATCATTCGTATATAGATCTATTCCCCTGCGTTTCTTCGTGCTCCAATTAGCATATAATATGAAAGTATTGTTGTGTTCATCACGACTTTCAGTTAGCTACTCCCATTGGCATATACTTCTGCCCTAAAAGTAAGACTATTTTTTGGTGTGACTTTTTTTTGGGATCGCTCCTCCCTTCCGGTCATGTGATAACCCTCGCGATAGAAAAAGAAACTGCCATCCCTGCGATCCCCGCCTGCTTTGAAGGAAACAAATCGATCATCTGAGGCCACATGTATGGAAGGAAACAATAATCATGCATGGAAGGAAACAATTGACAAAGATCAAGCAAGACGACTCCCTTCCGGCCATGCGATAACCTGCGCGATAGAAAAAGAAACTGCCATCCCTGCGATCCCCGCCTGCTTTGAAGGAAACAAATCGATCACCTGAGGCCACATGCATGGAAGGAAACAATAATCATGCAAGGAAGGAAACAATTGACAAAGATCAAGCAAGACGACTCCTTCCAGCCATGCGATACCCCGCGTGATAGAAAAAAAACTGTCAGGCCACATGCATGAAAGAAAACAATAATCATGTATGAAAGAAAACAATTGGCAAAAATAAAGCAAGACGACTCAATGAGGTTGGCCCTTAATTTTAGTGTTTCAAGCATGCAGACCTGAAATTAAAAAGTGGCCGCTCCTTGAGAACATCAGTGGTGCCAAATAAAAGATGTGCAGGTTATACATGGTGAGACTGGTGAACCTTCTGCAATTTCCTAAACGAATATTCCCACCATTCGTATATAGGTCCATTCCCCTGCGTTTCTTCGTGCTCCAATTAACATATAATATGAAAGTATTGTTGTGTTCATCACGACTTCCAGTTGACTACTCCCATTAGCATATATTTCCTCTGCCCCAAAAGTAAGACTATTTTTTTGTGCGACTTTTTTTTAGGGTCGCTCCTCCCTTCCGGCCATGTGATAACCCGCGCGATAGAAAAAGAAACTGCCATCCCTATGATCCCCGCCTGCTTTGAAGGAAACAAATCGACCACTTGAGGCCACATGCATGGAAGGAAACAATAATCATGTATGGAATGAAACAATTGATAAAGATCAAGCAAGACGACTCCCTTCCGGCCATGCGATACCCCGCGTGATAGAAAAAAAAACTGACAGGCCACATGCATGGAAGCAAACAATAATCATGTATGAAAGAAAATAATTGGCAAAAATCAAGCAAGACGACTCAATGAGGTTGGCCTTTAATTTTAGTGTTTCCAGCATGTAGACCTGAAATTAAAAAATGGGCGCTCCTTGAGAACATCAGTGGTGCCAAATAAAAGATGTGCAGGTTATACATGGTGAGACTGGTGAACCTTCTGCAATTTCCTAAACGAATATTCCCACCATTCGTATATAGGTCCATTCCCCTGCGTTTCTTCGTGCTCCAATTAGCATATAATATGAAAGTATTGTTGTGTTCATCACGACTTCCAGTTGACTACTCCCATTAGCATATACTTCCTCTGCCCCAAAAGTAAGACTATTTTTTGGTGCGACTTTTTTTAGGGTCGCTCCTCGCTTCCGGCCATGTGATAACCCGCGCGATAGAAAAAGAAACTGTCATCCCTGTCATCCCGTCTGCTTTGATGGAAACAAATCGATCACCTGAGACCACATACATGGAATGAAACAGTAATCATGCATGGAAGGAAACAATTGATAAAGATCAAGTAAGACGACTCCCTTCTGGCCATGCGATACCCCGCGTGATAGAAAAAGAAACTGCCATCCCTACGATCCCCGCCTGCTTTGAAGGAAATAAATCGATCACCTGAGGCCACATGCAATGCATGGAAGGAAACAATAATCATGTATGAAAGAAAACAATTGGCAAAAATCAAGTAAGACGACTCAATGAGGTTGGTCTTTAATTTTAGTGTTTCTAGCATGCAGACCTGAAATTAAAAAGTGGTGCCGCTCCTTTAGAACATTAGTGGTGCCAAATAAAAGATGTGCAGGTTATACATGGTGAGACTGGTGAAACTTCTGTAATTTTCTAAACGAATATTCCCACCATTCGTATATAGGTGCATTCCCCTGCGTTTTTTCGTGCTCCAATTAGCATATAATATGAAAGTATTGTTGTGTTCATCACGACTTTCAGTTGACTACTCCCATTAACATATACTTCCTCTGCTCTAAAATATAAGTCGTTATGAAATATGTGTAGGTCAAACTTTCTCAATGTTAACTAGATTTGTAAGAAATACGTGCAACATTTAACAACCGCGTGCATGTGAAAATTTTGACCCGCTTCGCGCTCAACACGGTCATCCAAAATTTTTAGACGAACACAAACACCTCTCTACTGCTAATAAATATATAATGAAAATCCAAATCCCGGAAATTGAATTTCTACTCCCACCGGATCGGATCACCGACCATGGCCACCGCCGCCACGCTCCTCTCCATCGCGCACCAGACCCGATTCGCGCTCTGCCTCGCCGCTGCCTTCTCCTCTCCCGCTCTCCCTGTCAGCAACACCAACGCTCCACGTCGCGCTCAGCCTCCTCGCCGCCGGGTCGGGCGGCGCCACGCGCGACCAGCTGCTCGCCGCACTCGGCGGAGGCCATGGGCCGGACGCAGCCGATAGCCTGCACGCGCTCGCCGACCAGGTGGCGCGGATCGTGATGGCCGACGGGTCCTAGGCGGGCGGCCCACGGATCGCCTTCGCGGACGCGTCTGGGAAGCTCAAGCCGGCCTTCCAGGAGGTCGCCGTGAGAAAGTACAAGGCCCACACCCACTCCGTCGACTTCGAGAAAAAGGTCTGAATCTGATCGTCGATCCCCTTGCATTGCTTGCAAACATCTCATCTAGCTAGCAAACTACTCTAGTACCGATTGTTGTATACTCCTATTTGTTGTGGGGCGATACATCCCTCCAGCGCCAGTTGTGAGCTAGTGTTCCTTTGGAATTTATTAGTGCACAGCTTCTCTCGTCAAATTATGTTGGAAGCGCTGTTTGTTGCTATTCAATAACTTAGCTTTGGAATTTGATATTTGGACTCGTTAGGTGACTACTAGTATTGATCTGTTAATCTTAATCAGTACAATGTACGGGTTCGAAATCCCTTGTTACTGTGAGCACATCTGGCACAGCGCATTACCGATTTAGTGCCTTTTTATATAGGATTTAATTTGCAATTGTGTGCAACCTTCAATTTTGTAGGATTAAGTGGTTCACATAGTGTCAAACCTTGCTTTTTTAAAGCCTGGGAGTCCGGCGATAATTTATAAATTCAGCTCTTTATTTGGATCATAGCATTGCGTGCAATACTTGTGGGTGCACATTAGAATAAATCACCCTTTTTGTCTAGTATATGGTTTCACTGTGGACTGAACGAATACTATATACATCTATGCATCACCATTTAAATGGCATTCATGTGAACAGCCTCTAGTTGCATATAAATTCCTTGCCAAATGAATCGAATGCTTTATAAAATCACACTAATGCTTGATGCCATTGTCACCATCTAAATACTGTTTCATAAGAAATAGTTTCTGGTACGATTAGGTTTGGTAGCAAATTAGCAGTTCTTTACACGATGTTATCCGTTCACTGCTCCAATCAATTTGGAAACCATGCGCATAGCTCTTCTATTATGACTTATTTGCGTGGAGACCCATATATGTTGTCTTTTTTTTTGTCAGGCTGCAGAAGTTGCTGGTCAAGTGAACACATGGGTAGAGGAAGTCACCTCAGGTACAATCAAAGAGCTTCTGCCACCGGGCTCTGTTGATGAATCCACTAGGCTGGTTCTTGGCAATGCACTCTATTTCAAAGGAGCTTGGACTAACAAGTTCGATGCATCTGAAACAAGAGACGGTGAGTTCCACCTTCTTAACGGGACTTCAGTTGAACCACCTTTCATGTCCAGCAGAGACGACCAATATATGGCATCGTACGGCGACTTGAAGGTGCTCAAGCTTCCGTACGAGCAAGGTGGTGACAAGAGGCAGTTCTCCATGTACATACTTCTTCCAGAAGCACAGGATGGCCTCTGGAGCTTGGCTGAAAAGTTGAGTCCTGAACCTGAGTTCCTGGACAGGCATATCCCAACGAGGAAGATTCCAGTTGGGCAGATCAAAGTCTCCAAGTTCAAGATGTCCTTTGGATTCGAAGCATCCGAGTTGCTGAAAGGTTTGGGGCTCCAGCTGCCGTTTAGCCCAGAAGCAGATCTGTCAGAGTTTGTTGATTCACCCGTGCCACTATCTGTTTCGTCCATTCTTCACAAGTCATATGTGGAAGTTAACGAGGAAGGAACCGAGGCTGCAGCAGCATCTGCTATAGTGACGAGGGGTACTGTCGGTGCGGGACCCACATGATACCCCATAAAGAAGAGAGAAGATCTAGTCTAACTAGAATTCTCCCCATTTAATTTTAGTAGTAGTATTATCATATAATCTTACTAAGAACTCTCATTGTAAACCGACTAGGATTCTGACCTCCTGACTATATAAAGGAGGGCAGGGTTCCTAAAGACAGGAGATCACGATTTCTACAACACAACAACACACAATTAATCCAACGCAAAGGCTAATACCGACTGGACGTAGGGCTATTACTCGACTACAGTCGATGGCCTGAACCAGGATAAATCGACTGTCTCTTGCGTTCACCGTCGAGTTCCGCATACGCTGAAGCCCGAACAATACTGCCCCGGAGACCCCCGTGGCAGGCTATCGGTGGTCAAACACCGACAGCTGGCGCGCCAGGTAGGGGCCTTCGGCGAATTTGCATCCGAGAGCTCGATGGACCTCGACAGCATGATCTTCTCAACGGGATCAACTTTCATCTTCGGCTCATGGATCTGTGAGGCGGACGACAATGGCAAACTCCAAAGCCGTCTCCTCGAAGATTCGAATCACCATGAAGACTATTCTATTTCGGCGACTACGACAGCTCAAATCTCCGGAAGATTCGCGCAGCTCATGATGTCCGATTCAACTCAGGTTTCGCGGCTTTGCGCATCCGACTCGAATTCAGGCTCCGCATCCGAGATAGAGTCTTATCCGAGTTCTTTCGGGAAACCGAGTTCTTTTCCGATGGGGCTTAAGAACGCGTCCCTGACCTATCAAGAATATAACTCGGAGTACACGCAAAATCTCTTCCACTGAAGGGAGCTCAGGAAGGTCTCGTACTAACTATAACATCTCAAGACTGCATCGTCCACTGGCCGAGCTCTGTTCCTGAGGATAGCAGTACCCGACTGGTCGACACGACGACAACGGCAATTCTACCCTACCAAGAAGGAGACTCGATCTGCGACCTCGAGGCCTCTACTAAAGTGATCAGCAACTCTGACTGTGAAAACTAATGCCAATAACAGAACAATTCACGCACGGGAAGTACTCATGGTTCGTCATCCTCGATCACCATTGGTCCCCCCAGAAGCGCCCGATGTCAGGTCATCGGATGAATCAGAATCCAACATATCACCCTTTGCCTAGGGCTACGATGGTGAGACCGATAACCAGAAACAGGCTAGAGAAAGAAAAAATAAGTTGAAGCAAGGACGCCAACACCGTGCTAGGCAGCGTACGGAAGCTTGGATCAGATATGAGTCAGAGTTGGCCGAGTACGACAGAAGAAAATCACAACGAGAAGTCGAAGAAAGACGCACGGCAAATACGCCCTACGATAAGATCCGAGAAGCATTAAAAGAACTCAGAGCGACCTCACATCCTAGTGAAAAACATGAACAGCTCCGGGACTTTCTCCGACCAGCAGCCCTGAGGACGCATGAAGAAAGGACCCACTCAAGACTACCTACCAGATCAACGACCCATAGGCAAGAAGATCAAAATCAAAGAAAGTTTGCTTTCGAGAGACTTGGACCAAGTGGAAGTCATAACAGAGAAAGTAGAAGGGACCATAGTCAGAGCCGCCGAGTTGAACAACCAAGAAAGACCAGAAGCAGGGCGCCTGCCCAGATGGCCTCGTAGAATTACTCTCATCAAAACAACAGTTGGCCAGAAGGAGGTGCTGAATCAGAATTCAAAGAAGCCGGAACGTACGATAGATTCCCCTGTTTTGCAAACAGACTTGCGTCAATACGACTACCCCACAAGTTCAAACCGTCCAACCACTCTAAGTATGATGGCAAAACTGAACCAAGGCAGTGGCTCATGATATATTCACAATCAATTGAACTAGCCGGAGGAGACGACGATATCAAGACCCTGTTCTTTCCCATGGCCCTGGAAACCATGCCTCTCCAATGGTTCGACAAATTGAATCCAGGATCAATCAGAAATTAGGAGGACTTGCAAAGAGCTTTCTATGAAAATTTCGTAGGGATCATTACACACCCGATCACCCACGTAGAGTTAAAAGGACTCAAACAGAAGGGAGGTGAAAGTCTCAGAGATTACTATCGACGATTCGGCGAACTACGAGCTCAAGTGCATGACATCACCGAACGAGAAGTAATTGAAGCTTTCTCTCACGGAATCATGTCTAGGTGGCAATTTCAAGACTTCTGCAAAGAAAATCCGAGAAACAATGAAGAATTCAGACGAACAGTAGAAAAGATGATTACTATAGAAGAGAAGACACGAGAGAGGTTCCCGGATAGAAGCAACCGAGACAACCCGGACAAGCAAAATCATCGAAATAGCAGACATCAGGAAAGAAAACGTAGACCAGACAACACCGTGGCAATGGCTGACAAATCAAAGAAGTTTTCCAAACCCAGAAGATATGACGACATCGAAAACATACATTGCCCATTGCACCCTAATGGGAAGCACACCATCGGAAATTGCTACACCTTCAATGATCGATACATAAGAAAAGATAGTAAGGGAAACACTAAAGAAGACAATCAGAAAAAAGATGAGGACAACCACGAAGACAAGGGATTCCAAAAATCCAAGGGGACAGTAGCAGTGATCTTCTCCAGGGCCCTAGATTCCAGAAGCAAACATCAAGAAAAATTAGTACTACGAACTATCATGGCAGCAGAACCGGCTACTCCAAGATATATCAATTGGTCACAGTATCCAATCCAATTTTCTAGAGAAGACCAATGGACTAGCGTGGGAAATACAGGCCATTACCCACTAGTTCTAGATCCAACTATTGCCGGTATGACTGTCACCAAAGTACTAATCGATGGGGGAGCCGGACTCAACATCATCTTTTCAGAAACGCTAAGGAAGATGGGACTGCAACTCGCTGGGATGATTACACCAACAAGTACACCTTTTTATGGCATAGTACTCGGCAAGGCAGCCATGCCACTTGGACAAATTACTCTACCCGTTACTTTTGGAACTCCTTTGAACTACTGTACAGAGTTCATCAAGTTTGAGGTTGCGGACTTCGATTCATCATACCATGCAATCCTCGGGCGCCCAGCGCTAGCAAAATTCATGGCAATACCACATTATCCGTACCTACTGCTTAAGATGCCAGGACCTAACGGTGTCCTTTCTCTTCGAAGTGATTTGAAGCGCGCTTTTGACTGCGACGTTCAGGCAATCCAAATCGCAGCCAAAGCACAAGCCGACAATGGAAGAAAAGAAATAGCCACTATTGCCGTAGAAATAAGCCAAGAAGAACTAGAGATATCAGCTAAAAAGCCCAGTATCCTCGCACCACCAAAAGAAGCTGACGTCAAGCAAATCGACCTGGGCACTGGCGATCCCTCCAAGACAGCAACCATCAGCGCCCACCTTTCGGCAAAATAGGAACTCACGCTCACCAACTTTCTTCGGAACAACAAAGATATCTTCGCTTGGAAGCCGGCCGACATGCCAGGTGTCCCAAGAGAGTTGGCTGAGCACAGAATTGATATCAATGAAAGCTCCAAGCCTGTAAAGCAATGGCTACGACGATTCTCACCTGACAAGAAGGCAACGATTAAAAAAGAAATCACAAAGCTGATGGCGGCTGGATTCATCAGAGAAATCCTTCATCCAGATTGGCTAGCAAACCCAGTTCTAGTACAGAAAAAGAACACGGACGAATGGTGCATGTGTGTCGACTACACAGATCTCAACAAGCACTGCCCAAAAGATCCGTTCAGGCTACCACACATTGATCAGATAGTTGATTCAACAGCAGGATCTGGCTTATTATCCTTTCTTGATTGCTATTTAGGGTATCACCAGATCGCATTAAAAAAGCAAGACCAGAGCAAGATATCTTTCATCACTCCGTTCGGTGCCTACTGCTACAAGACCATGTCGTTTGGACTCAAGAATGCTAGAGCCACTTACCAAAGAGCTATCCAAACGTGTCTTGGTGATCAGATTGGCGAAAATGTAGAAGCATACGTGGACGACATGGTGGTAAAAACAAAGAACCCGGATACACTGATTGAAGACTTAAAACAAACTTTCGAGAATTTGAAAAGATGGAGGTGGAAATTGAACCCAAACAAGTGTGTATTCGGAGGCCCTTCAGGACAACTACTCGGTTTCCTGGTCAGTCATCGCAGAATCGAAGCAAGCGCCAAGCAAATTCGAGCCATAACAGAGATGAGCCCACCTCGAAACATCAAAGATGTGCAAAAACTAATAGGCTGCATGGCGGCACTCAATCGTTTCATTTCAAGGCTCGGCGAAAAAGGGTTACCTTTCTTTAAACTACTAAAGAAGATGGACAAGTTCGAGTGGACGGAAGAAGCCAATGAAGCTTTCAAGAAACTTAAGGCATACCTCACATCCTCACCGGTTCTCACACCTCCAAAGAAAGACGAAGACATGATGCTATACATTTCGATAACTTCTACTGTGGTCAGCACGGCGATAGTCGTGGAAAGAGAAGAAGAAGCGCACGTATATAAAGTACAACGACCCGTATACTACATCAGCAAAGTACTGTCAGAATCAAAAATCCAGTACCCGCATGTGCAAAAACTACTCTATGCCCTATTGATCACTTCATGCAAGCTCCGCCACTATTTTGAAAGCCACAAGATTACTGTGGTGATAGATTTTCCACTCGGAGACATCTTACACAACAAAGATTCAACAGGGCGCATATCAAAGTGGCAGTTGAACTCGGTGCTCTCAACATCGATTTCACCCTGCGGAAAGCAATCAAATCTTAAGCCCTTGCCGATTTTGTTGCCGAGTGGATAGAGATTCAACAACCTATGTCAAATACAATCCTTGACCACTGGAAGATGTACTTTGATGGATCACTCAAGCTAGGCGGAGCCGGTGCGGGCGTTCTCCTAATCTCCCCAAACGGAAAACAACTCAAGTAAGTGCTTCAGATATTATGGCAAGCTACAAACAATGAAGTAGAGTACGAAGCTCTCATTCACGGGCTACGAGTGGCAATTACTCTCGGAATCAAGCGATTACTCGTATACGGTGATTCGGCAGTAGTCATCAACCAAGTCAACAAAGACTGGGACTGCACCAAAGAAAACATGGGTGCTTACTGCGCTGAAATCTGAAAACTCGAAAAACATTTCCAAGGATTAGAAATTCATCATGTCCTGCGCGATTCCAACATTGCAGCAGATGTCCTCACCAAGCTCGGATCAGACAGGGCAAAGGTCCCACCCGGCGTATTCATAGAGGAGTTATCAGCTCCTTCTATCAAACAACCCGGTGAGACAACCACAGAACTCACAGCCAAAGGCAACCAGATTCTGGTAATCAACATTTCATGGACACAAGCTTTTATTGATTATATCAAAGAGAATATGTTGCCAGCAGATAAAGAGGAAGCCACCCGAGTTGTTCGCAGAAGCAAAAACTACATCCTAGTGGGGGGCAAGCTCTACAGAAGAGCTGCATCGTCAGGAGTACTCCTAAAATATGTCTCGTTTGAAGAAGGCAAAGAAATCCTAGATGAAATACACTTAGGTTGCTGTGAAAATCACGCCGCATCAAGAACACTAGTCGGTAAAGCTTTTCGCATCGGATTCTACTGGCCAACAGCTCTGAAAGACGCAGAAGAACTTCTCTGAAAATGCAAAGGCTGTCAAATGTTTGCAAGACAAACTCAAGTGCCAGCTCACAACCTTATCTGCATCCCACCCGCTTGGCCTTTCTCCTGCTGGGGGCTGGATCAAGTAGGACCCCTCAAGAAAGCAAACGACGGTTTCGAGTACATCTTCGTGGCAATTGACAAGTTCACCAAGTGGATCGAATACAAACCACTCGCAAAATACAGCGTAGCCAAAGCAGTCGAGTTCATCCAAGACATTATGCACCGCTTCGGCATGCCTAATTGAATCATCATAGATTTAGGCTCTCCCTTTACAGCTACAGAGTTCAAAAGTTAGGCACAGGATTGTGGCTTCAGTATAGATTACGCATCAGTCGCACATCCAGAAGCCAACGGACAGGTAGAAAGGGCCAATGGACTCATACTAACCGGGTTGAAACCAAGACTGTATGAAGAGCTAGCAGACTATGGATCAAAATGGATTGAAGAATTACCCAAAGTAGCATGGGGGCTATGAACTCAAATAAGCAGAGCTACCGGATACTCGCCTTTCTTCCTAGTTTACGGATCAGAAGCCGTACTACCTGCCGACTTGATTTGGACGTCACCAAGGATAGAACAGTATGACGAAGGAGAAGCAGAACACACCAGAAGATTAGAACTCGACACTACAGAAGAAGTCAGGGTAAACGTTACCCTTCAATCAGCAAGATACCTCCAAGGATTAAGACACCACTACAACAAGAATACCCAGCCTCGATCACTACAAGTCAGAGACCTAGTGCTAAGAAGAATACAAAAAACTGACGGACGCTATAAACTACTCAGTCCATGGGAAGGTCCTTTTATTGTCTCAAAAGTCACTGGACCAGCCATGTACAAGTTAATAACTGAAGATGAGAAAGAAGTCAGCAATACATGGCACATCAGCCAACTAAGAAGATTCTACGCATGAAAACAGCTCAAGGGAGAATACATGTATAAACCACAAGAGATCAACGTTCACGACCAATAAAGATGGTGTTCCTCGACAAAATATGTATTATGGCTTATCAAACGATCATGATCAATAAAGATGGTTTTTCGGCAACATATGTCTTATGATGGCTAACCCCGAGTTGTTTCTAAAGAGCAAAATGGCTGAAACATGCCTGAGCCTACCGGTCGAGAGCAAAATAGCTGAAAAGATGCTTGAGCCCGCCGATGAGGGTAGCTAATAAGCTAACACCCGAACTAAAGAGCAAAATGGCTGAAACATGCCTGAGCCTACCGGCCGAGAGCAAAATAGCTGAAAAGATGCTTGAGCCCGCCGATGAGGGTAGCTAATAAGCTAACACCCGAACCAAAAAACAAAACGACTGAGCTTGGACATGGATTAGGAAAAATTCAAGTCAAGACCCTCCAGCTCCTTGTTCCAAATAGCAAGAGGCTCGGGGGCTACACTGAAGACACTTGAGATCACAAAGTCTGTCAAGACAACGGTCCACACCGAGTTGTTTATGCGACATAGACAGGAGCCAGGCAAGCATTCAACAGATCAAGAAAATTCATCAAGACAACGGACTACATCGAGTTGTTTACATGGCAAAGACGAAGGCCAGACAAGCACTCGACATATCAAGAAAGGTTGTCAACACAAAGATAACATGCAAAGTTGTTTACATGGCAAAGACGAAAGCAAGACAAAGTACTCAGCAAGTCAAATAACTCTGATCACTTGGACAACTCATCCAAAGAATAAACAAGGCATCCAGGCAGAGAAGACATCAACAAAAAATCTTCATTCAAAAGGAAGTATAATGTCATATTACAAGGCACGAGCATAAAGGTCAATTACGTCAAGCGTCATCATCAGGAGAAGAGATAACAATATTAAGATTATCTACAACTCTACTGGCTAAGTCTTCGACCTCAGGCTCCATCCTCTCAACGACATCAATGTACTCTTGACTATCGGCTTCCTCTGCTATCTTGGACAAAGGCGCCTCTAGAGCAAGAACCCGGACCTAGGCCAGGACATTCTTGGTACACAGTTGGGCGCACCTCTTCACGAACTCTTGAAAATGAGTCGGAATTCAGGGAATCAACTGAGCCCAAGATTGCCCATCATCCGCTAGAGTTCGGAGAGCGTCGGCTACTGAACGAAAATATTTCCATAAAGCTTTCCAGTTTTCAGTAGCCGTCGCCAACTTGCCAGACAAGTCTTCAATGGGTTTTTGAGCCTGCACAAGATCTCTATCAGCTCCATGCCTAATCAACTTAGCAAGCGCGAGTTCTTCCTCAGCATGAGTAATTACCTCCTCAGCCTTGTTGTGACTAGAACGGACAAGAGTCTTCATTTCATCGATACTCTCCGAGAGCTTCTGCTTTTCAACTCGGAGAGCTGGACAAAGCACCAAACAACAAGTCAGAAGAAAGGAAAGTTTGAATACAGAAGGAAACGAAAAGAACCCGCCATACCATTGCACTCTTTCTTCGCTTATTCCAAGTTCTTCATGGCCTCCGAGTTCTTTAAAGCCTCCTAGATAGCAGTGTCCCTCTGTCTCTCGGCCTCAACTACCCCGTCACGAAGTGATTTTTCCTCCTTCTGATGCGTTTGACGCTCAGCCTCTAGCTTGGCCTGGCAGAGACCAAGATCTGTCTTCAAGGTGCTTAACTCAGAGGACAACTTCTTCTCGGTTTCCGACGAAAAAAGGAAGCCGGTGTGGTCCTGAGAGAAGGACTGAACAAGAAGAAAGAAAGAAAAAAGGCATAAGAACAGGAGAAAAATAAACATCCAAAGAAAGAACTTCAGAAAACTTACTTGGAGTTTTTCTCCAAAAGAAGTTGCAAAAGTTGCAAAATCTCCATAAGAAGCGGTCAACTCTGACAACCGATGAGTGGTGTCAAATTGATGCACCACATCTTTAGTAGAGAGAGGAGAGGAGGGGGAAGACGGCTGATGCGGAGAAGGTAAGAGCAGGGACACATCATGGGAAGTCCCGGCTACCTCCCTAGATGAATCCACCACCATGACCACGGTCACCTCCGAGGCAACCAAGCCAGCAGCAGCATCATCACCAGGAAACCTTGTCTCCCCCACAACCACTTCGCCGACCATGCGCTCCGAGTCCTGAGGCTCGGTACTCGGTGGCACACCAGATGATTGGCAAGAAGTCAACGGAGGGTCGAGAGAGGACGAAGGCCTGAAAGTTGACAAAGAAACTTGCCAATAAGAACAAAAGAAAAGGGAAACAGAAGCAAAGAGATGAAACCAGAAGTCACTCACCCGGCTATCTTCTTCTTCATAAAACACAAAGAAGACCTCGCAGGGACGACAGCAAAAACATCACCGCCACCCTGCGACAGGAGCGGCACGGCTGGTACCGGAGCCCCAGAGGAACCCGGTACCAGAGCCCCGGAAGAACTTGGCACCAGAGCCCCAGAGGAATTCGAGCCCAATGACCGCTTGCTACAAAAAAGCCAAGACGAAGTCAGAACAAGAAAAAACGCTCAACAAAACAAAGACAAGTAAACAACTCACCGACGCGTATTGAGGGGCACATCATCGACCTCATCTTCCTCAGTCTCCAGCAAGACAGCTACAACGCCATATGAAAATAGAGAGAAAAGAACTCGGTCAACGGCACAAATAAATAACAGAAAGACCAAACATATTAATATGCTCACTTAGGAGCACGCTACCTATAACTAGAGTACCTAGATGAGTACTCGGCTGGCGAGACTTCTTGGAAGCAGGTAAACCAGATGAAGAACCATCCACCCGCCCCCTCTTCGGGACACTACGAGGACCTCGAGGGACTGGACGAGGAACATATTCTTCATATACATCAACAACTCCAGAAGAAACTCTAGGAAACAATGTGGTGATTTGGAACTTATTGATTACAGAAGCCCCAGCAAGGTTCTCCCCAGTATTCACCACGGCAGGGGGGATATCAAGGGGGGTCGGGTCAACAAAGTTGTGCCCCAATTCCTATGAAAAGAATAAAACAACAAGACAAGGAAAATTAAGCAAAAATGGATACAGCAAAAGAAATACAGAAAGTACTCGCACGAATAGAAAACGACTTACAGCTGGAGGCGGATTGTTGGCAGAGAACTCGGAGACAGTAAGCGGGACAACGTTTGCTCCTTTCAGCATCTTCTGGAGACGCTCGAGTACCTCCTCATCGGTCAACTCAAGGGCAGGGACCATACGTGAAGAATCCTCAGCCCTAGAGTACTCGAAGCCAAAGTTCTCTCGCTCCTTCAAAGGCTGAACACGACGACAAACAAAGCTCGAGACAATACCGAAGCCGGTCAAGCCCTGCTATTTCAGAGTACTTATCCTATCAAGAAATGGCTGGATCGCCTAAACCTCAACCGTTGTCATAGGGTTCTTATCCCATCGGTCATTAACCAAGGGACCAGATCCAGAATGAACAGCAAGAGAAGGAATAAGATTGGCGACGTAAAACCAGTCGGCAAGCCAATCCCTCACAGAATCAACCAGGTCGTAGTCAAAGAACTTGCTCTTAAGACCCTGGCGAAACTGAATTCCGCAGCCACCAAGAACACTGGTGTCTTCGTGGCGGGGTTGGGGTTTCAGACGAAAGAAGTAGCAAAAGAGAGAAAGAGAAGGGGAATTCCAAGGAAAGTTTCGCAAAGATGAACAAAGACAGAAAGATGAAGGACATCATTGGTGGTAAGATGGTTCAAAGTAACCCCAAAATAATTAAAGAATCGATGGAGGAAGGCAGAAGCAGGAAGGCAGAGTCCAGCACCGACAAAGGAGACAAAGAGGATGATCTCACCAGGACCTGGAGCAGGGACCCGATGCTCGTCTGGAGCTCTCCATTTAGCAATGTCCTTGCTCTGGATCAAGCCGTCGCTGACAAGCTCACGGAGCTGGTCTTCGGTTGTTGTTGGAGCTGGCCAAACCTTCTGGGCAGCCCTCATGGCCACGAACTCTTGGTTCTCGATCAAAGAAAGGGACGACTCCTCGTCCACGAAGGCTGTCTAGGACTTGTTCGCGGCCTTCTTCCTACCCATGAACTAGCGGAAGCGAAAAGGCACTGGGGAAGATGAAGCTAGGATGGCGGCACTCAGGTGACGGCGACAATGGCGGCGGCGGATTTCTAAAAGCTAGGGTTTCAAGGCAAGAGTTGGGCAGTAAAGAAAAGGAAGATAAAAGGTCTTTAAATAGATTTTACAGCGATAAAAACGGCCCACCAGGCCCGTTACAACACGGTTTGGGAACGCAACGGTCCATTTACTAACACAGCTAAAATGACGGACGACACAAATCCACACAACGGTACAGTTTAACGGACAGATTTCAGACTTATCCATCCAGCACCACGGCAGAGTTATCAGATTACTACAAGAACAACCCGTCAACCATGAAGAAACGAAGGGCTACCTCACAAGGAACAAAAGAACCCAGTTATTACAGAAAGAACTCGGGAGCCTAATGAATAACCAGGATTACAGCAGAAAAATAAATGACAACTCAGAAGATAAGATTCTTTCTATTACAAGTGGCTTCAAAAAATAGAAGATTACACATCTTACAAGACCCAACGAACTCGGTACTACGACAATCAAGGTAGCAAAGAGGAACCCGGACACAGCTAGGCTTTGGAACGACTACGTGTCCCAAATTGCTACTCGGTAGAACAAACCGCACTCGGCTACACTGTTTTCTTCAAAGGACGGACGCAGTGCATCTAAGGCGGAAATCAGCAGCACGGCGGGACAACATAGACCAGGGGAAGTTGGCAGGCATCTGTCTACCCAAGCCCGACGTGATGCAGGATCAGATGTTGATCTACACCGGACAGTCGCAGGGCGGGCAAGGAAGATCAACCCAGAACTGTTGGATGAAGGAACGCATCCCACATCACAAGACTTCCTCCAACTACCACCATGTACTTCCAAGTACAATGCCGCTGCGGGATTAGTCTACCTCTAATCCCTATCACAAAACTTCCTCCAGCTACGACAAGACGCAAAGGAACTACAAAATACGCCCGGGGGCTGCTCTACTTCACAAACTACCATATTCATGACTACGAAGGCTCCAACAAAATGTTCAATGGATGAAAACAAACACTCCGGGAGGGTATTTATAGATCGAAGGAGCGGCGCACATGGACTAGGAGTACCAACGAAACAAGTCTAACAAAGGACACATTGAAAAGATAGGACTCAATAATGGAAGACTCAGGCGAGAAGGAACAGTACTCGAAAACGAGCATATTCGGAAGAATATGCCAACACTGTACAACCCATGAACAAGCAACATTTACACTCAACCACCACCATACAACTACACCTGACAAACAGCAGGCTACCAGAGAATACGCCAAGACAATGCATTTGAGTTCTTTTTGAATCAAAGAACCCGGATAAATGCCTAGAGGCTGCAACAGGGGAAGATTTCAGTTCCTCGAACAAATCAGACTCAAGACCCTCCAACTCTGTTCCAAACAGCAAGAGGCTCGGGGGCTACACTCAGTGAGTGCACTTTTTTCTTCGAAAAAGCGCACATCACTCGAAAGACTTCTTCAAGACAACAATTTTAAAACAACATAAGATTCAAGAGCCTCTAGCTCCTTGTTCCAAATAGCAAGAGGCTCGGGGGCTACACTCAGTGAGTGTACTTTTTTCTTCAAAAAGCGCACGTCACCAAGAAGACTTCTTCAAGACAAAACTACGTCAATGACTCATGACAAAAAGGAGCCGGACTGAGCTATATCCGAGTTCTTTTTGATAAAGGACCTGGGTACATGCTCGAGAACATTTAAACGAAGGATCAGAGCGATTTCAAGACAAGACCCTCCCGCTCCTTGTACCAAATAGCAAGAGGCTCGGGGGCTACACCCAAAGGGGAGTACTTTTTTCTTCAAAAAGGTACACTTCACGCGAAGATCTCACATAGCGCTACACGGTTTCGCTCAAGAAAGCACTCGGACGACGCTTGTTCCTGCTCGGCAAGGCCTGAAAGAACAAGACGAGACTTCCAGAGCTCAACCATGAAGTGCTCGGGGGCTTGTCGGTGCGGGACCCATAGGATACCCCGCAAGGAAGAGAGAAGATCTAGTCTAACTAGGATTCTCCCTATGTAATCTTAGTAGTAGTATTATCCTGTAATCCTACTAAGAACTCTCATTGTAAACCGACTAGAATTTTGACCTCCTGACTATATAAAGGAGGACAGGGTTCCTAGAGACGGGAGATCACGATTTCTACAACACAACAACACATAATCAATCCAACGCAAAGGCTAATACCGACTGGACGTAGGGCTATTACTCGACTACAGTCGAGGGCCTGAACCAGGATAAATCGACTATCTCTTGCGTTCACCGTCGAATTCCGCATACGCTGAAGCCCGAACAATACTGCCCCGGGAACCCCCGTGGCAGGCTATCGGTGGTCAAACATCGACATGTACTTCACTTAGAAGACAACCAGATTATTTCATCGCGGATGACCCTTTCCTCTTCTTGATCCAAGAAGACACGACTGGTGTGGTGCTGTTCGTCGGCCATGTGGTCAATCCCCTACTCGCTTAATGTGTAGGTCTGGTGTCTAAATCAATTTGCTTTTTGTTATGTTGAAGAAACCTGTAAATCCTAAACTCTGGAGCAATTATCTACAATAGTGCTACTAAAAGTTGCCCCACTGATTGCAACCTACATGAACGATTAATTTGCTGCTATATCTATATGCAACAACAAATAAATACGCTGCTGCTATATGCAACAACAAATAAATACAAAGATATAGATAAGGCACTGCAATTTGGTTGAAATCTTTTTCTTTAGAAATCATTGAAAGTTCTCCATCACTTCTGGTTATGGTCGCTGATTTCTATATGTAGTCCTTTTAGGAGAGCATGATCATCCCTTCAATGAGCGTGACTGACATATTGCTCTTCTATTTTCTTTTGTTTCTTTTCTACTGCAGGGTACAAAAAGAAGAAGACCTGACACATCAATTTTCTCATGTGGTTACACATCAAGCAAAACAAATAGCCATGCAGGTCCGATTCTTTCTGCGTCGACTACAGATGGATTCTTTGTAGCTGTGTTCGTGATACATGAAGATATGATCTCGTTCTGTTCATGACACAAATCCATCTCTAATTCTTTCTGTTTCACAGATTTCACTATGCTGGGAAAAGTTTGAGCTTAGATTCTCAGCTCTTTGCAACCTTAAACACCATATGTAGTATACATATTCTGGGCATATATCTACTTCCCTTATTAATTGCAGTCTATATATCCAACACATCTTCTTCGTGTTCAAAATCTTTCCTGTGCCCACTTATGCACGCATAGGTTATCTACTTATGTGTCAGACAATATATGCATCCTAAATACATATCTATGTACATTCTTATTCACCGCACTTCCTCCATGTTCAAAAAATCCACTGTATCCACTTTCTCCACGTTCAATAATTCACTGTAACTGAGTATGCGCGCGATGGCGCACGCCCTACACTAGTAGAAATAATGGCAACCCAAGGTTTTTCTTGAATCTATCTATGTACAAGATGAATCTCTCATGTGGGTTTACAAGAGTGCTCAAATACTACACTACAGATAGCTTGTGACACTACAACCAACAACAGCTACTTGTGACGCAAACAACCCAATATATATATATATATATATGGCCCAGTTCGCTCGGAGGAATCTGGAGAAATTCGTGAGAAATTAAACAGTGTTTTCAGCCGTAAACAGTGTTTTTTGGCTGGTTTCTTCGCTCGGAGGAATCTGGAGAAATTCGTGAGAAATTAAACAGTGTTTTCAGCCGTAAACAGTGTTTTCCGGCTGGTTTCTTGAGCAGCCGAACGAGCCCTATACCCTCATCTTCCACATGATATACCCGGTGTCATCGTACCCATGCTGGTCCCCGACCACGGATACTGCAGCGCAAACTGGTCAAACGACGTCTGGTTCTGCATGAGGCTCAACAACAGGTTTATGTCCGCCGGCGTCAGCTCCGGCAGCGGCACATCGCCGTCGAGGTACTGCATGATCTGCCTCATGGTAGGCCTCTCGCCGGGGAACGGGTGGGAGCACATGAGCCCAAGCGTGAGCACCATCCTGGCCTCACCGACGTTGTAGTTGCCGTGCAGCCTGGAGTCCACGGTCTCCTCGAGCGTGCCCCTGCGCCAGTACTCCAGCACCCGGTCAACCAGCAACTTCCGGCCGTGGTGCACGGTGTCGACGATGGGGCGCCGGCCGCAGGTGACCTCGAGCAGGAACGTACCGAAGGCGTACACGTCGGTGAGAGGGGACGCCTTGCCCGTCCGCGAGAGCTCCGGCGCGATGTACCCCATGGTGCCGACCACGTGCGTGGTCCGCAGGTCGGCGCCGTGGTCGTACAGCCTGGCGAGGCCGAAGTCGCCGAGGTGCGCGACCATGCCGCCGTCGAGGAGCACGTTGCTGGCCTTGACGTCGCGGTGGACGACCACCTGCTGCCACTTCTCGTGGAGGTAGAAGAGGCCCGACGCCACGTCCTTGACGATCTGGAACCGCTGCGCCCACTCCAGCAGCGGCTTGTCGTCGTCCTCGCCGTAGAGGTACTTGTCGAGGCTCCCGTTGGGCATGTAGTCGTAGACCAGCAGCAGCTCGCCCTTCCGCCGGCAGTAGCCGAGCAGCTGCACGAGGTTGCGGTGCCGGAGGTGGCCGATGCTCACCACCTCGGAGATGAACTCCTTGAGCCCCTGGGTGGAGTCGTGGGAGACCCTCTTCACGGCGACCTCCGTGCCGGACATCGGGAGCACTCCCTTGTACACCTTGCCGAACCCGCCGGCGCCGAGCATGTGCTTGCTCTTGAACCCTTCCGTCGCCTTGAACAGCTCCTTGTACGAGAACCGGTGCGGCCCGAACTCGACCTCCCAGTCTTCTCGCAGCTCCGCGTATGTCAGGTGTCTCCGGACTAGGAGGATGGCTGTGATGCAAGTGGCGATGATCAAGACGAAGAAGGCTGCTATCGGCAGTCCGATCTCCATGTCTTTCACTACCACAGCCTCGTGGTGGCCGGAGTTGGGTAGCTTGGGGATTTTGTTGAAATCAATCTGTGGAGCAGGCCCGTTCACGGCGAAGCTCCAGGCGAGCACGCAGTGCTGCGAAGGGAACGGCCCGGTCGCGGCGGAGAACCCAACGAAAGCCTTGTCGTCAGTGATCACAGCTGAGAGGTCGGTGGTGTTTGAGAGCAAGGGTTTGGACGGCTTCTTCGCCACTCCCATGGGAGCCAGAGTGACATTGAGCTGTTTGCTCTGGCCATCATAGTCTACCCACGCTTGCATGGCCTTCTTCCCATGGCTGCTAATAATGAGACTCAAGCTCCTGAGCGTACCGTCCGTCGTGTCGTCGTAGAAGGCGGCGGTGTGAGAATACAGGGAGGTGAGCGTGTTGATGTCGACTCCGACGTGATTGTCGTCCATGTCGTGGAACTCGTTGTTCTTGATGGTGTCGAGCTCCACGGCGAAGAAGTGGTCGCTGGGGCCATCATTATTATTGCTCGTGCTGTTGAGCAAGCCCAAGTACTGAGCCCCCGACGCGTTGGAGAAATCCTTGCCCGGAGCGATGACGAAGGCCATACCATCACTACTCATACTCAAGTCGGAGTAGGAAGACATGATGGCGAAGACGAAGGCAACGGAGAAGGACTGCACCGTGCCATTGGCATTGGGGGAGTCCTTGAACTGAACCGGGTTCCGGTGGAACGCGTGGCCTTTGGCATAAGGCTCGTCGTTCGTCAGCTCGAGGAGTCCTTCCCCTGTGACTGTGGCGTTGCCGTCGAGGGTGAGGTCGGCACCGGCGGGGAAGCCCGAGAAGACAAAGGATTCATTGCCGGCGTCACCAAACCCGGGAAGGTTGAGCCCAAGGCAGAGGAAGACCAAGGCTACAAGGAAGGAGGACATGGGAAGAAGATGCTGCATGTCTGGACTGTGTGAGAACGTACTCTCAACCAATGCAAAACCAAATTCACAAGGTACGGGGTGTACTCGCTCTTAATGACTGTGATTTACAAGTTTCTAGTCTACCTTCTTTACTCCGTTGCTTCTTGACGAATTACAGCGATTGCCGGAGGCTACAACAACTTGTACGCTACCGGTAGACGACCGGAGACTAGCAACAGCGGTGGATGCCGGAGTCGTCGTGACTCGTCTCGATCGTGTTGCACATGTGGCGGACATCATTCTTCTGAATTTAATTCCCTGAATACATATAATGTGGTTGTGAGCTTGTCCTTTTGTTCTGTATGTAATTTTGCCGTGCTCTGTGGTTTTGGATGCTTTTGCCATTGCATATCCTTGGAAGGATCTCCTAGTTTAACCTATTGTTCCAAGTTGCCAGTATGTCGTGGCTTAATTATAACTTATCACTGAAGAAATGAAATCTTACTGTTGTTACCACTGGTAATAATTAGAGGTCTCAACGGAGCTTTCATATTAATTCTCATCAGATGGCCTAGCAAAAAAGATAAATATTAGCAATTTTCATACTAATAAAAAATATTTAGGCTTTAATTTGGTATACTCTAATCATCATCGCTGATAATAGCCATTGGATCTTTTCAATTTTAAAAAGGAAAAATTTTATTGTGGGACATAGGAGAAAAACGAGCTATTGTCCTGTTCACACTACAAAGCCAAAATTTGTTGACTACCATTATGAAATTGCAGTTACTTAACGTTAGACACCACACTGATTATTTCATTTATTTATTTGATTTTGAGAGAGAAGGCGAGGGACCATGTTTGTGCCATTGTCTTCAATTTAGTGTACTCTAATCATTATGGCTGAAAATAACCATTGAATCTATGCAATTTTTTTTAAAAAAAAAGTTATCCAGCTCTATTATTGTAAAAAAATACATAAAGTAACCCTTAAATTTGCATCTAATAAACTACCAGTCTCTCCTACTCTACCCTTATGAAATATAGTTTAAAATAACCTCCTGAATTTGTATCCAAATTACCCACCCTGTTATTATGAAAGATAATTTAAAATAATCTATAATTTTTATATAAATTATCCATTTGTGCCATTATAAAAGGTAATGAAAAAACAACCACTAAATTTACAACCAAATTACTTACATGTATTTATGAAATATTATAAAGTAAAATTTTTAGTTTGTACCTAAATTATCAAAATCTGTTGTTATAAAAAATAAACAAAAATATCTCTTAAATCTATATGGAAATACTAATATAAGCTATTGTAGAAAATAATGTAACAACCATAAAGTACGCTATATGTATGTTAGGGGAACGTCCTGAGCAGGCCACTCCACCCTCGCCTCGGATGCGGTTGGACCCTCGTTTGTGTCGTTTTCCACAACACCTCCGAGTGTAGACCCGTCTAGTCACCAGCAAAAACCCTCGTCCGGGCCTCGTCGGCCAGCGTTACCTCGGTTTTTTATGGAACAGGAGGGGTTTGCACCCCTACTGTAAAACTTTATTGAAAATTAAAACAAACAAATTACATAGGTCTCATGAAACAAAAAAGGTCTGAAAAAATAAGAAAGATTACACAAGCTTCTAGCCATAAATCAATTCTGGAATGAACTGCCTTTGCTCGTGTAGTATAACAAGAGCAAATTCTTGCTTGAACTTCAATTTGCAGCAGAGAACCGAGTGAGGGATGCCTTTGAATACCTGGGGACACAGCAATAATGGATGATATATTAATTGTCATTTACTCTAGAATTTATTATGCTTCTTCCCGTTTGCGCCGAAACCTTCGCACCACCTTGTCTCTCCCTCTCCTATGAGACACCCTTGGCCTCCACCATGTTACCTAGTAACGAGGGTTTGGAAGCGGAGCGAAGCCCCCACAGTTAGCGCTATCTGTTGAGACCCCACCACCGTACCACCTACAAAGCACCTTGTCAGATATATGGGACCGGGATACCTCACCATCTATATTCCGGCCCCAGGCTATCAAGTGGACTGAAGGCGAGAGTATGATGCCCATGTATGCCAAGGTGCAGCGTCAGACGTGACAAGCAAGCAACCCGGCGTAGATAGTTTGTGCTCCAATCCTAGCTTACGGGATTGATAGAAGATTCTATTATACTTTCCATGTAACCGACTAGAAAACATATCTAGCCGATTGGATCTCTTGTAACTCTACCCCTAGACTATATAAGGAGGGATAAGGAGCCCCCCATTAGTACCTTGACATCTCATACTAGCTCATAGCTACAATCAACAACCCCTGTAAACTTGAGCATTCGAACAAAGTGATCTACTCCAACTAGACGTAGGGTACCTTGTACTTGAACCAGTATAAACCTTGTGTCTCGTGTGTTACCCTTCTGATTCCCCATGCGTAATACGCTGATCCGTATTGCCGGAGTAAATACTTCCGACAGTTGGCGCGTCGGGTTGGGACTTTTGCGCACATATTCATTGTGTTTCAGATGGTTCTCATCTTTAGGTTGGACGACATTGAGAAGATGCAGCTGGGCGCCATGATCACTGTCGCACTCAGTTTTTCAAAAAATATCAAGTGCTAACTATTTGTGTGCCTAGGATGTCCACACGACACATACAGTGACAAATACAAGGCACATATACAAGTGCTAGCGGAAAAGGGAGATTCCCCTAGGTGGAGATCCAAACAATGTCTAGTGGGTGGTTGAGATTAGGATGGGAAATGACCAGAGCGCCCTGCGTGTAAGAGGGCCTCTAGTTTATCCTAGTGCCTACAAATACATGGCGAGCACTATAGTGATAAATGATGAATTAATTGTTCCTCGTTTGTGCTACCCTTATCTCCCTTTTTGGTCTTACCTTCGACTTGCTTCAGTCGTTTCCTGTAGGTCACCCTCGGCCTCCGACCAGCTATCCCATAGCGAAGGTCCAGAGTGAAGCCCCCACACGTGTTTTAAGATTCTAGCTCGTGCGGTGCAAGGACTGATGGACCAGTCGACCAGTGATGGCTCCTTACAAAAGCTTTGCAGTAGTCTGTAAAGGACTTGTGCATTGAA
This sequence comes from Miscanthus lutarioriparius, assembly GCA_904845875.1. NCBI lineage: Eukaryota > Viridiplantae > Streptophyta > Magnoliopsida > Poales > Poaceae > Miscanthus > Miscanthus lutarioriparius. The sequence continues at coordinate 79,250,006 of CAJGYO010000016.1, read as the reverse complement.
AAGGGTGACTTGGAACTAGTAATAACGAGGGAATCTGAATTTGGAAGGCAAACTTGAGACTGGTAGTAATAATACGAGCAACATGTTTGTTTGAGGCGACAAACTACGAGATTTGACAATTTACCAATTGACATGATCATGGGACTTTCTCCACCTGGTCGGTCTCATCTGTGAGCCGCCAAGTAATATCTCGAGAATTGTGTCAACTTTATACACGCTTTTTAGAAGAGAAAAGTGCACGCAAGCGGGATCGATTTGACTAGCACCAGTCCGTCAATTCCTGGTAAAAAAAAAACTGGCATTGTAGCTGTATTCTAAATCAACCATTTTTTATCTTTAACCACCATTTCTTAGAAATTTATATATGAATTATGTATTATGAACGGTTTCTTATCGTGAACTGAAAAGCATAAATCTTATAATGTTAAACTATATGGATTTCTAGATATTATTGATGGTAAAAAATAGAAATGTTTAACATAAGGAAAAGTTAGAACAATTACCTTTTTGAATCAAATCAAACACGAGTTTACCCATATGTGCTCCTACAACTTTAAAAGAAGCATAAAGTTTGTATATAAATTTAAGACCTACAAATAATGAAAAATTATTTCTACTTTGATTTTTCTAGCACAATTGTAGTATCGAAATTTTTGTAGTATTTTACACTGTTATAGGGTTTCCCCTCCCCATTCAGTCTTTCCCTTTTGCATTATATCTTCGTGTTGAACATGTATTTAGTTGAGAATGTAATGCTTGAGCTATGTTACCTGTAATATATTGTAGACCATTTGTCACGCTCACGGTTTCATTAATCTACATTTTGGTTTACCAGTTTCGATCTCATGTACTGCGATATAAAAGAAGATTTTTTTCCTCCACATGTCAATTTGAAATCCTAGTGCTAGTGGCATCTCTTTGATTTTTCTCAAGAATCTAGATTTTATATTCTTAATAGAACTCTCAGTAAATACAATGGAAAAAATAGTCCACTACTACAAAACATACCTTCCTAGACAACAACCTGCCCCCCTACCTTTCCACATACTTTTTGGCCACCTTTGTCGTTGGTTGAAGTGTCCTGTAACTTTGAACCACATGTCGAAACACATTTTCATAGATGGATCTTACATGAACTTCCTATGAAAATCTCTAGAAATTTGCTTTTTTATATGTTTTTAATTAAGTTGAATGCAACTTATGAATTGTTTGCAAGCTTTTTTGGTATACACATTTAGAATGTATACCATTATGACATCATAAATTATTTCAAACTTGTTTGAAAATTTACAAGTTATTCTATTTTTGCTAGTTAAAAAAAGTCTTCAAATAATTTGTAAAGTTAGTGGAGATGGGGATTGACATGGTTATCAAACCACAAAATTTCAATTCATTGCAAACTCAACTTGATTAAAAGGACAAAAAGGAAAGACAATTTCTTAGATATAATGGAACCATTTTATGTTTACTTCTCTTTTAGATTTCCTCGAGTATTACTATTTGGTTTAGGAGAGGTCATTTGAAAAAATAAAAAAGATTGATTTTCAAAATCTAAAAACTTAAAATATAATTTCAATGACATAAATTATTTCAAATGAAAAATTAGTCAACTACAAAGTTGCAGATCGCACAAAACATGATTTTCAGGCCCCAAATGTTTTCAAATGAAAACATAGTCATCTATAAAGTTTCTCTTAATCCGACTTGATTTAGAAAAATTGTGAATTTTACTATGTTGCACCTATTTTAGAGGTTGGCCAAATTGCCAACTGGATCTAGAAATCTATTTCTAGGAACGGGTGCAATTAACGGCCGCAGCTAGAAATGCCTCTATCTTTAGAGGTGGCTAGAAAACATACCGTCTTTCTAGACATCGGCTGGACTTTTCAACCACCTCTAAAAATCGATTTCTAAAAATGGACGGACTCATAATCCATTTTTAGTGATGATTCTTGATAGTGCCTTCTCTAGACTAAACGGAAGACATCTCTAAAAATATTTTTAAACTTATAAGGTTATTATTTTTAAACCATTTTTGGAGCTAGATATTTTTCCCCACACAATAAAAAATAAATCTAATCAATAGTTTACTAAATTGATAGCTAGATGTCTCTACTTTTTTTCTAACACTTTACCATATATCTTTTTTTTTTTCATGTCTCGTGTGAGGATTAATTAAGCGGCCGGTATGCTTGAACATACATAATGTAATCCTAAGATCGCGGAGGGAATATTCTTGCATCGGTAGTTTTCACAAGACTAGCCTAGACTAGACGCAGTCAAACGTACTAGCTACACAGAAATTTCACAATCATACCTCGAGTGATACCTACAAGAGGCGCTAGAACAAATCCGGCGTATCGCTTTGGAAGCTCGGACGTGCATGACTGGTTGCGAGGCCCTAGCTAGTATATATTGCACTGACCGTGAAAGAGGGGGCCGGGCCTTCTCTTTCTCCAGCTCTGCAGTTGCAGTAGGAGTACCGAGCAGATATATATGCAGTCACATCACAATCTCATGGAGATGCCGTCGATGACGTGCTTACTGGGTTACTGCTTGGCTTATTACCTAAGAGGATCCATTGACGCCGTCAATTGTCCTGCTGTCGATTTCGCTTGGGGCCCAGGGAGACTGTGACTAATCCTGATGATAATATGCTTTCCTGATGGAGAGGTGTTTGATTCCTCCTCCTAAAATTTAGTCCCTGTCATATCGAATATTTCGACACTAATTTGGAGTACTAAATATTATACTCTTTTTTTTATTGGCTGTTGCCTTTCACAACTTTGTTCTATGAGCCCCTTTATTCTTAGTGGCAAAACCAAAAATATAATCTTTAGTTAGGCGTGGTATGTAGTTCCCAACACATAGCACAGGTGCTAAGACTAGCTAGCTCAAGGCGTGGTATGTAGCTCCCAACACATATATCGAAGATGAATGTAATCTATGTATATCTATATCTCTTATAAAGGTAAACTCCACTAGCAATTTATCTTGCTATGCAAAGTGTCAACATCAGCGTCCACTGAAACATTCCACTAACACATTCAACTATCTCGTCATATAAAGTGTCCACATCAGCATCCACTAACATATCCAACTAACACATGCCATTATGTCTTCATTCAAGCTATTCACATTAGCAAACCATGTCATTTACTAACATATATTTAATTGTCCACATCAAAACGCTAAAAATCTCCACTAACATGTATTATGATATTTATTTAATGATATTAGTAAATATAAGTAGTATAATTTCACCAGCAATTCCCGCAGCAACGTGCGGGGCGTTCGTCTAGTTCAACTAATTGTCGGTCAATTGTAAAGTTTGATTAAAAAAACAAGACACGCCTTCATTTCATTTGTGTACAGAAAACTATTTGGCAAGGTAATGAAAGGTGGCTTCTCCATGATAAGGAACCCACTTAAGGGTGACCTGATCTTCACGACAGTAGGTTGACGAAAGAAAGATAACTTGTTGCAAACAGCGGGATAATTAGCTTTATACCTGGTAGAGGTTGGATGCGACCAACCGACGAGGAGAGAGAGGCACCGAAACCGAGAAGACTTCGACTCCGAACGATCGCAGAACCACAATCCGGAACTAATCCACATGAAACGGTGCAGCCATACTAAAAATCGTAGAGCACGAACTAGGAGAATCCAGAGGGATCTCTTCATAAGTCCAAAAAAACAAGGAAGAACAAAGATATGAGTAAGACACTCAACAACTTGGCTGCAATATCAGGGGTTTATCAATTAAAAAAAGGTTCCTAATAGTTTAGAGGCAGAGGGTGCTTATACTAGGAACAACCCTCCTAGTTATGTGTGAAAACAAAATAGAGTTTCTGAAGATAAGCTATGTGAAAGGTCACCATGAGATGGATTCTCGAAGTGGTCTGCACGTAATTGTTGGCCTGCTGAGTAGTCTCCCTTAATCTGGCCATAACTCCTTATTGGGAAGTCCAAATGACGAACCGTTTGTTGGGTGTGAAAGTAGACTCAAAGAGCTTTCCAGCCATGTATAGAATGCATCACGAAATATCGTAGAATGGTACAGTTTTGCATGGCTAGTTGTACCAACATTATGTCTGGTATCTTTTGTTTCTTCTGTTTTTATCGGATTGGTCCGTTTTTATCAGATTGGTATGTGTTTATCACATTGGTCCGTGTTTATGACACGGATCCGTTTTTATCAGACTGGAACAGATGATGAAAACCTTGGTCCCGATCGTCCTTCTCCTTAGGCCATGTATCTTCCACCTCTTCATGTGTGCACCTAAGTAACATCAAGATAGAACACTAAGGTAGTATTACATCCTTAAAAATATTGAAATCAAAGTCAATTATGAATAAATTCACCTGTTCCTGTAGTTTTTTTTTTGAGGTCAACGACGAGGGGGTTAAAAGACCCCCACCTGATAATATTAAGCCACAGATGCTGGCAGGGCCGGTGGGTGGCAGGGCAAGAAGCCCAAAAGAGTTTTCCAGAATCACATAGGGGGAGAAATGGGATCAAATAGGTAAATGATTACACCAAAAAGAAGAAAGGTGAGCATCGTTCTTAGGCAGTCGGCATTTCCATTGTCTTGCAGAGTCACGGCAAGCTGCAGCTAGGCGTAGGTGGTCTGGGGGCATGCCCCTACACTACGTCGTGTCGATGTTTTCACAGTCCCAGCAAATGAGAAGGAGCAGCGAGGAGTGAGCCACCTTAGGCATGACCACCTGGCCCTTAGGCATGACCACCTGGCTCTGTTCGTTTGAGCTTATCAACCAAAATCAGCCAGTCATAGAATAGTATTTTTCTCTCACAACAAATTAGCATCAGCATCAGCATCAGTCAAAAAAAACAGCCAGCCGAACAGAGCCATTTTCTGCCTGCCAGCTAATATGACTCTAGAAAGTTTGAGCGAACGGGCAGCCTGAAATTATGTGATCTGTCAGTTTAGATGTATGGCCGCAGATGTCACAGGAGGCCTTGTAGTATCTTCTTAGTAGATTGCTTTTGCAGTTAATCCTCTCTTCGGTCAGCAGCCAGCCAAAAAACTTCACCCGAGGGATAGCTATATTCTTCCAAACAAACTGGCTTGAGGGGCATGTAGTATCACTTCTCATGGAGGCCTTGTAGATCAACCCTGACAGCAGGCGCTGATTGTTGTCAAAAAAGAAACATGATCTGCTGTCATTAGTGTCGCTGAGGGAGACATCCTGTAGAAGGAGTTCCAGCTGTTGCAGGTCCTCCAATGCTTGTTGGCTTAAGCGGCGCTATACTTGTGATAGCAGCGGGCTAGCCGGTTCTTCCCGAGCTGAGGCTCCTCGTACCAGCCAGTGGCTGTGTAGAGCTGGGTAATGTTCTGCCAGTGGGCAGTCTCCTAGCCAGGCATCCTCCCAGAATGATGTGTTTCTTCCATCCCCAATGTCAACTCTAGTGATCTTGTGATATGACGGCAGTAGGTCCCTGAGTGCATCCCAGTGGGTACTAGTCATGTCACCTTGCAAGATCTCCCAAGCAGACCCTTCGGAGTGGTGCAGGCGGTGGATTAGCTTGAGCAGCAAGCATGCATGAGTGTCCAGCCTTTTAATCCCCAGGCCTCCTTCCTCTTTGGGTTGGCATACCTTTTCCCATGCTACTAGGCACTAGGCTCCATTCACTTTGTCCGCGACAGTCCACAGAAATGCTCGCCTTCTTGCATCAAGCGCCTCTTTGACCCCCGGCGGTAACATCAGGGCCCCCATGGCATATGTGGGCAAGTACTGAGTTTATGAGGACAACTCGCCCAGCAGTGCTTAGCAGAGTTGCCTTCCATCCAGCCAAGTAGTGGTCAGCCTTAGCAATCAGGGGGGCAAAGGCAGAGAGCCGCAATTTGACATTGGACAGTGGAAGGCCAAGATAAACTTGGGGGAATGAACCTTCTCTGCATTGGAGGATCCGAGCCATGTCTTGGAACGCCTCACTGTCTACATGCATGGGAATGACTGTGCTTTTGTTGAAGTTTATGACCAGCCCTGTTGCAACCGAGAACATGTCCAGCGTCTGCTTCAGTCTTGCTGCATCCCCTGAGTCACCCTGCACCAGGATGATTGTGTCATCCGCCTACTACAAAACCGGACAGGGGCCTTCCATCAGGGGGTGCCGGATGCCACCATCTGCTTTGATCGGTTTCTGAAGCACATCAGCTACCATTAGGAACAAGTAGGGGGAGAGAGCATCGCCTTGCCGAAGGCCTCGGCGGCAACATAATCCATGGGCCGAGAATGCCATTGACCAACACTGCAGACCGAGAGGTTGCCAGCAACTGACTCATCCATCTGCACCATAGCTCCGAGAATCCCCTGGCCTGAAGTACTGCGTTCAGGCCGTCCCAGTTGACAGAATCAAACGCCTTAGCGAAGTCGAGCTTGATTACCAGTGTTGGGGCTTTTCTCTTGTAGCAGCTCTGTACCAGTTCTGTTGCGTACACAATGTTTTCTGATATGGAGTGTCCTTTGATGAAGCCCGTTTGGTCAATGTCAATTAGCCTGGGTACCTGTTGCTGCAGTTGGGAGGTGAGGATTTTTGTTAGTATTTTTACCGGGCAGTTCTGCAGCGAGACGGGCCAAAACGCGTTGGGGGAGAGCGCTGGGGTTGTCTTGGGAATGAGCACAATCAGCGCTCGGTTGATGCGCTCCATGTCCACACTCTCCGTGTGGAAAGCTTATAGGAACTCCATCACCGCCCCCTTAGTTGTGTCCCAGGCAACGGCGCAGATGCTAGGCCCGAGCCCGTCTGGACCCGGCGCACTGGCCGCGTTCATGCCCCGGACTGCCTTCTTTGCTTCGCCTTTGGTGAAAGGGGCGATCAGCGGATCGCCCTCAGCTTGCTCAGCCCCGGAGTAAAGGGCCTGCAGGTCGAATCCCCAGGACGTGGTGACCACGCTAACCCAGGATGCCACTGTAGTAGCTTGTGAGCGCCGCCGTCTTGTCTTTGTGCGCGATCAGCGTGGTGCCATCAATCTCTAGATGGCGGATTTGGCTGCGCCGCGCTCTCGTCGTTGCTCGCGCCTAGAAGAACTTGGTGTTCGCATCCCCTTCTCTGAGGGCGCGGAATTTCCCGCGCTGTTTCCAGTACGCCGCGCGCTGGCTTATGAACAGAGCCAAGCGGTCACGGCATAGTTGGCGCAGGTGCCGTTCACCTGCAGAAAGATTCCTCCACTCTTCGAACATGTCAAAGAGCAGGATTAGAAACGAACAGTTATGGTAAATAGCGGGTGGCGAGTGGGTTTTGCAGCATGCCTGACTGCTTTGATCCGGGCCACCAGTGCACCGGCAGCATCAGTAGCGCCCACCCAGCAATGCGACCAAGCAGGCAGGACCGTGGGGAGGAAGTTGGCGTTTTTCAGCTAGGCGTTTTCAAAACGGAAAAGGTGGGTTTTCGGGAGGGAGGTGGGGAGGGTCACCAGCAGAGGGATGTGGTCAGAGGGGTACCCAGCCTCGAGGATAGGGAAGTGTTAGGTAACCTGGAGCAGAAAGCGGTGTTGATGAAGGCCCTATCCAGGCGAGCTAAGGTGGGTGATGTTATGGCTGTTTACATCCGCAGACGAGGATACATACTCTTTGTCGCACGCAACGTTTTCATCATCGCATACAACATTCACATCATCACGTAGTGATAACAAATAAAGTTCATTTTATAAGATAGCAAGACCAACACATGCATTATTAAATGTTATCTTACATTTGCCATTTCTAAAATAGCAATCATATCCATCATTGTCAAGCATGAAACACTAATCAAGTTTTTCTGTAACGAGGGAACATAAAGAACATCTCTAAGTATAAGTTTGAAACCATCAGTAAGCTCTAGAGAAAGATCGCCAACGGCTTCAACTTCTGCTCGGACACCATTTGCAACTTTAACGTGTCTTTCGCTTATTTGCATAGTCCTCGTCGAACGGAATCCCTGTAAAGAATTAGCAACATGAACAGTTGCACCTGAGTCAATCCATCAAGTAGATTTCGAATATTGTACATACATGGATTCATTTATGAATGTAATAATGTTCTCATCTTTCTTTGCCATGATCATCTTTGAGTAATCGGGACAATCTTTCTTATAATGTCCCGTTTTCTTGCAATAGAGACATTGATCTTTCTCTACTGTAAACTTGTTTTGCTGAGGCTGATGCAGCATGGGACCCTTTCCCTTTGACTTTGAGGAGGAGTTAGCATTATTATTCTTTTTCTTATTGTCTTTCAAATAATTGATAGAGCCACCATTAATAGCTTTCATTCTCTCCTCCTCTTGTACACATATAGCCATGAGCCTCTCCATGTCCCATTTTCGGGTTGTATATTGTAGTTAACAATAAAAGTGTCAAACTCTTTTGGCAAGGAAGAAAAATCAGATGGATAAGGAACTCTTCCTTGAGGGCCAGATCCATTGGTTTTAGCTTAGATCCTAAATTGCTCATCTTTAGTATGTGCTCTCTTATGCCACCATTACCTGAGTACCTCTCTGTCACCAGCTGCTTTATCAACTGGGTAGCATATGTCTTTGAAGAGCCAGTGAACTGACTCTTTATTCTTTTGAGATACACGGTGATAGTGTCACACTCTGGTATTGAGCCCACAATTGCAGGTTCAATCGTGTTCTTTATCACAGCTAAACATTTCTTATTGGCAGTGACCCACTTCCTATGCTCAAGGTCATAGGATATTCTTTGGGATGCAAAATCCCTCTCTCTTATTGTCCAAGCGGCATCAGCCTCGTTTGTCCCCCTCACCGGTGCCACAGGCTCTGTAGGACACGGTGTGGTGACTACCCATCCATCTCAGTCAAGATGAAGACCATGTCGATCTTTTTCTTCCACTTAATGTAGTTATCACTTGTGAGAGTGGGGATCTCTTTGATACAACTCATCAAATTGTATTCGCCTGAAAACACAATTCAAATAGTGTGAGAACATAAATAATAATAATAACAATTGCATGCCTTAGTTTCAACGTTGGTCAAAATTAAAACATACAATTGTGCTCTACATTAATTCTACATCACCGTTGAGCAGAAATAGAATTAATGCAAGACAAGACATCATAATATTGCCATTAATCAACGTTGGTCAGAATAATAGCAATAATATAATCAATTAAAACATATCCATTTTTTCAAAATTAAATTCTCCCATTGGTTCGAATTTAATAATGAAAATAACATCTTTAAATACGCAGCGGAAAGCGTAAATATTCTCATTATTATTTTTTCAGAAACTTTATAGAACTGTACTTTTCTCTGAACAAAATTATCGTTGGATCAAAATTGTGCAGAGTTGGACATCAAAATTCAATTGAAATTTAGTAAATATGTATCAAAAGGTTTCTGGAAAAAATAAAACGAAAATTATTTTTTAACTGTGTTGTGGCCATTTCGGCCCATAGCAGCAGAAGCGGCCCACGGCCCATGGCCACCCCCGCGCTCCCCCACGCCTAGGCCGCAACCTGGGCCTGGGCCGGGAATTCGGCCTTGCGCCCTCGCCCGCCTGGGCCGCGAGTCGGCCCGATCGATCTCGATCGTCCTTGCCGATCCGACGGCCATCCGCGCGCGTCGCTCGATCAAAACTACGACGGCTGTGGCTCCCCTGAAACCCTAACCCATTCTTCACTTTGCTCTCTCTCTCTCTCTCTCTCTCTCTCTCTCTCTTCACGCTCTCTCTTCTCTCCTCGGAAGGCCGCCAGCAGTCGAAGCGGGCGAGACCGAGCGAGCGGCGTCTCGCGCTCCCAATGGTGAGTGGCCGCTGAGCCTTTGAGCTAGAGCCCGGCGAGCAGCGCCCCCGGCTCGGCCTTCTTCTCCCCACGTGCCGGCGAGGCAGCAGCTCTACGCAGCAGCGAGGTAGGTCTCCCTTTCCCCCAACATCCCCCTCTTATTTGCTTCTCTTTTCTGTTCACAGATTCAACCGATTGGGGATAGTTAGGGTTAGGGTTCCACTGTTCATCTTCCCCATGAAATCTTCACGGGTTTAGGGTTCGGTTTCCAGTTCAAACCGTGTTTTTCATCTCTTTCCCAAAACCGATCTAGGGTTAGGGTTAGGGTTTCTTTCATCCGAATCAAGATTCGAATCGTTCTTACTTCTTTCTTTTCTACCCCAAGATCTAGATCCACACCTAGGGTAACAACCGGGCTCTGATACCATTGTTATGGTTGTTGAATCACTAGGACCATAGATCTAGCTGTTGAATAGAATCATGAGCCCTAGTACATCTACTATTGCAATGAGAGACATAGAGGGGTGGAGTAGAAGATGGACGTGTCAAACCTGACATCGCAGTGGAAGATCCGGTCGCGTCCGCCATGGAGTCGATCTGCGCTAGGGCAGCGATGGTCGGGGAAGAGGGCGTCGGTGATGAGCAGTGGCGACCGGCGATGAAGATCGATGGCGGCGCATGCAGTGGTGGAGGTACTTCCCGTCACTGGCTGCGCCCCTCACTTAGATCGGGTTTAGGGTTTGTCGATGGGGAGCTCGGCTCAGGTCAACCTCGTGATAAGAGCCGCCGACCCCCACCTCTTTTATAGCGCAGTGTGACAGGGGACCTCCAGCCATGGTGGGCTGGGCGCCCCCGATCAGGACGCGACTCAAAGGCCCAACTGGGCCGTTGGGTCTAGTTAGGATTAGAGATCAATCTAATAGGTGAATCTCTCTTGTTACTCCAAGTATAGAGTCTGTCAAGCAAAGGGAGTTCAAGGAGAGCCAGCTCGTCAATGATCTCATTGAAACGACTGGCCAGAGCCCAATTGAAGCCAGCGGTATTCTTGTCCGTGGGGTAGCGAGTGAGGTTGTAATCCGCTACGGCCAACTAGGGACATCTGCTCGGAGGCTGGATGCTCTGGAGCTCGGTGAGGAATGCGTTGGTCTCGCTGTGATTGGAGGGAGCGTAAACATTGTTCAGGTGGAAACTATAGTCCGAGGTGGTTGATGAAAAAGGGATGGTGAGAGTGTAGGTGCCTCACGTCAGAGTGCCAGCCGAGAGGACTGCCGGGTTCCAGGTAGAGAGGAGGCCTCCACGGGATCCATCGGCTGGAACGAACATGAAGCCGCTGAGAGGGTTAGGGAGGAAAGATTTACTCTTCGTCGGGGTTATGGCATCAAGTTTGGTTTCCTGTAGGCAGAGGATGTGAGGGTGCGAGACCAAGATGACATCATGAACAGCGTCACATTTTTCAGATTGGCCAAGGCCGCGGACATTCTAGGAGAGAAGAGAGTAAGCGAAGCGCACTTGATTTTGATTCATTAAAACAAAATTACAACTGACAGGAGGATACATGGGGGAACAGAGGAAGCATGAAAGAGATAAACCTAGCACCACTGACTTGCCTAACTTTGACAACTAAGGTAGTCACCTTCATGGCCAAGGCCAGAGGGGGTGAAGACAACATCCTGCATGCGGACAGGCACTCATCTACCTTTGAACAGAGACACAAACTAGATGGGGTGCGCTTTGGAAGGTGGCGGCTCTTGGCATCCCGCTTGGGTTGATGGCGCCACCAGCAGCTTGCGGTGGAACTCCTCATGGGACGACGGCGGAGGCAGTGACCACCTCAACCGCCTAGCGGTCAGCACAAGAGAGACCAGCAGCCCTCGAGTGATGCCCCAAATCCAGCGCCCAGAGCGTTCTTCCTCTTGAGGATCTTGCGTCCCTTGATCTGCTTCTTGAGCGCCACCGATCATGCCTCCAGACTCTCCCGGATGGCCTTGCGCTGGATGGCCTTGGTGGCCATAGGCACGAAGGGTCCGTCTCCCTGCTTGGCTAGGCGAATGCTGGCCCTGGACGGGATGAGGCACCTAGGGCAACGTCCATGGTGGGCGGCCTTGGGAGGAGCGACTGCTGGGTGAGTAGGAGAGGAGACCGGAGTGGGTGGCGGAGCGAGGTTGAGTCATCCTCATACCACGGGAGGGCGAGGACGGGGAAGGTGGCGGAAAGGGGAGCAGGAGTGGGGAATTCGGTCGTGGAGTTAGCAAGGGGAAGGATAGCTCAGCAGGGTGCGGATAAGGGTGGAGAGGAAAGGATAGGGAGAGAAGTGATGGAAAAAGGCTGGTTAGCCGGTGGAGAACCCCGCCCAGCCCAACCGTAGCCAGGGTAGTCCACCACATGACCCTAGAGGACAGGCCCAAACAGGGGGGTCTGCAAACTGGCCTAGGTCACTCCCGCCCCCACCATTGCCAGGGCCCTGGTGGGCGAGGGAAGAAAGGCCTGAGGCGGCCCGAGGTGTTCACCTGCTCCGCACGGGGCCAAATGCGCATGACCTCGATGTTGAAAGTGGAGCCGAGGACCCTGCCATTCGCGCCCTTTCCGGGGTTGCCCAGGAACTCAGTGTCTAGGATCCCCATGGCCATTGTCCTCGCCACCACGACACGAACCGAGGTGAAGCTGCCCAGTCAGGCAGGACTCATCGATCTCCACAACGTTCCCAATCTTTGCGAACGCATCAGGGATCCCAGTCACGGTCCAGTGCTCGTCGAGGAAGTTTGTCGCAGAGATGGCAATGAGCCATGGCTGGTCCACCGTGAAGCAGTTGGAGGAGTCCCTCTGACCGCTCCAATGACAGCTGCGCACCATCCAAGGTGATGGGGCACATCTCCACAACGAAGTCTCGTTCCGCTGGGGAGTTGAAGTGCAACATCATGTGCCCCCTAGAGGAGGGGAACATGCGGAAGTGGACTCCTAGGGCCACTGTGAAGATGGCGGACTGGATGAACGGGCCTGGGGAGTAGACGGGGCCCTCCTCGTTGATGAAGGCGTAGGTGATCCATGTCGCCCTCCGGCATCCAAAGGATGCCCCGGGTGAACTCCTCCAAGTTCGAGCTGTCCGCCATGCAGAACGGGGACCCGTACAAGTCCACCTCGTCCTAGGTGTCCTCCTCCTCGCTCTCCGTAATGCTGTGCGCATAGAGGGAGAAGTCGTCGATGTCATCCATACCCCCGGCAGGAGGAGGAGGTGCACGATGGGGACGCGAGGAGCAAGGAGGAGGGGCGCGGTCACCCGTCGGAGGCTGGTCCATGACAGCATGGGTAGGATGTGACGGAGAGCTCATGCAATGCATGTCTAGGCAGCGAGTGGGCGTGGGCGTGAAGTTAAGGCGCCCAGAAGCAACCGCCTGAGCGGCAGCCAAGGAAGGAGGGGTCGAGGGGCAACCTGCCCACAGCAGCGAGGGGGCTAGAGTTGGACGAGGAGAGGAGGTAGTAGGGGTGAAAGGCACTAGTGGCAGAAGGAGTGGTGGAAGGTGGGGGTGGGGGTGGGTGGAGGCGGACCCAAGACAGAGGTGGGAGGCGGGGCGAGGGTAGGCGACGATAATGCTAGCCTAGCAACGGGGCGGACCGGCCAAGGGATGTCGCAGCGAGGCATCCGCCTAGGCAACCTGTAGGTCCGCTCCATGTGCCCAACAGCACCGCACCACCGGCAGCGAACAGGATCCCGGCAGTCCCGGACAAAGTGATCCGAGCCGAGGCACCTGAAATAAGCGACAGGAGAGGGTGGAAAGGAATTGGAGTGGCTTGCTTCGGTTGAGGGCCGGTGGGGGTTAAAATAGCCTCCTTGTAAGAGCGGCGTGTGGCTCTAGGTCTGGGCGGGTGACATCGGTGGACTCTGCCGCGGGGAGGTCATGGCATGGAGGGAGAGGGTTCCCACGTGGGGCGGGGACAGGTTCTGGCTGGTTGGGTGTCGGTGGACGGCGGCGATGGGGTTGGGATGGGTCGGAGTGTCACCGGCGATGGGGGGAGGGTCAGTGAATGGCGTCATCGATGCTGAAGAGGTGGAGGCGCTACTTATTTTTCTTATGTCTCGGAGTAGTGTACTCCTTGTAGTTTTTAGAGCGGCTTCGTGTAAGTGGTCCATGATTACGATCACTTGTGTTAGATGGTGAATGATCTTCATGTGATTGAACATAACGAGGTGGAATGTCTTGTCACTCTGGCTCTGAAAGGCACTCAGCGAGGGCCCTAGGTGGCGGCGCCGGGTTTGGCATTGAGCCGAGCAGTTACTGTGGCTAAGCCATTCGACTCGGCGGCGGCGGTGACCCTGACTCCTTACCTTCCGGTGACTAGATCTTTGCCTAACTAGATGTCTAGTTCATTTTTCTCTCTACAGGAGTTTCTGATTATTGATAAGATTAGGCCTTCTAGTTCTAGTTTGTAGTAGTATTCTTGGTTGTACGGATGTAGTAAATTGCTGCTGTAAACCTTGAGATTTCGCAACACAGAGCCATGTTCTGTAGCACTACTTCAGTAGTACTTTTCAGCGAACAAATAGTATTTTTGTCTCACAACAAATTAGCATAAGTCAAATTTCAACAAAACGAACAGGGAGATTACATGTAAACTTGCGAAGTGCAGGAGGGTGCTTCTGCATGATCATCTCGAGTCATTGCTATGTCCACACTTGATTACTACAATGGCAAAAAAGTCATTTAAAATCCTACATAACTCCACTCAAGATCATGGTGGTGCACTAGAGCTTGAAGTACGTGAGGTCTTGGAAGGTCAACATCAGTGCCAACCGATAGAGGATACTGATATTTGAGCTTAACAAATCACTCTTTACTCTAAAGTAATTTCAAAAACTAGCTAGGGAGTAGGGAGGCCATGGTTACCTTTTGTTTGCATTGCCATTATTTAAGATGTTCAATTTCCTCCATCAAAAAATTATGCCTGCTAGTACATATATTATTTTTCCCATGCTAGTGTAGAGAGAAATTAGCAATTGCGTTGAATCTAAATTCATTATATGTTTTAACATATCTTTTCTTATCATTATATAGTTATATCATGTACTTCGCAAGCAAGAGATTATGACAGTGTAAGGAAAATGGACCCTAGGCTCATTTATTTTGGATTTTCGTGTTTGATGATCAACAAGACCAAATTGGACTTAACGTGTTTGCGAGTAATTGTTTTGTAGTTCAATAGGGTGCAATACATGACTTGGATGAAGGTGACAAGGTGATCCGATGATCAACACCTCAAGCAAGACCTAAAGTAGCACAAGAGAAGATCCAAGATATCAAGCAAAGTCCAAGCACGAAGATGAGAACCAAGCCGGACGCAAGATCATGAAGAAACAAGCTCGGCAGAGGTGACCGGACGCGCCCTTCGCAAGGACCGGACACGTCCGATCAGTTGCCCGACAACAAGGCGTCAACGTAGTGACCGGACGCTGAGGGCGTAAGATGAGCGGACGCACAACCGTTACTGTTCACCAGCATGGCATGCTCAGCGATGACCGGACACAGCGGCAAAGGAGTGACCGGACTTGACTAAAGTGAAAGGCATGATGAAGGAAGCCCAACTTCATCAAGATAATACCATCAAGGAAGTAAAGAAGTTTGATGAAGGACAAACCATGGTTTGCTACTTATGTCACAAGGAAGGCCACAAGTCCTATGAGTGCAAGATGAAGAATGGGGAAGGAGCTAAGAAAAAGAGAAAAACAAAAAGCAAACAAGCAAACTCTTCAACTCCTACACCAACAAGGTGGACAAGAAGGCCTCCACACCTTATCTCTTGAAGAAGAAGAAGAATGATAAGGTGGTGACCATCAAGGTGAACAAACAAGCCAATAATGGGGCCAAACGCATTTGGATGCCAAACAAGATCATTTCCAACATAAAGAGTACCAAGAAGGTTTGGATCCTGAAGGGAAAGTGAGAAGTCAAATGGACTTTGGAGAATTTGGAGACTTGGCAAAGTTTGGGTGCATTTCATGGGGTGCATCACATCGGGTCAAGTAATTGCCAAGTGGGTTAATGAATACCATGGACCCAAATTCCCCTTTCCATGTTGTGTAACTAGATTTAAATTCTTGCAATTTCAATTAGCATCTAGTTCCTTTTCACGTCTAGGTTTGCATTTGCATGTTAAATCTCTGTCTTACATGCACTAGGTATTTCATATGGTAGGACTTGCTCGGTATCACTCTTACCCTTGGAGCAAACCTACATGATTTAAATTATTTAGGAGCACGACACATAGCTTCTTTTACAAGTAGTTAATTAATATGTGCCAAAGTCCAAATTATAGATAAATTCCCTCGAATATCACCTTCAAAATGATTCTCACTTTCATGTGATGTCATCTTGCAAGTGGTATTTTTTACTTCAAAATCAATGTGCATGTCTCCTACAAGTATTCTATGCTTGTGTGCATAAATTTAGAGGGAGGTTACTCTACAAGTTGGATGCTTTGAGACTAACACCATGTCAAACTTATCATATGTGTAGTAGTCTCATTGCAAGAAAAATGAAGTCCCCGAAGATAAGCATCAAACTTTAAATGACCACCACCAATTTCAAGTGGTGTTAATCAAATTGGTTTCTACATGTGGTATTCCTGACCGATGTCATGGTGTTGACTTCAATTTGATTTTTATATGCTCTTTCCGTGCATTATATAGATTAAACTTCTTTGTGCATTAGTTTGCTGATTATGCATATATTTTTCCCTCCATTATATGTATGCATATATTTAGGTGGAATTTAGTCTATGTAATGTGAGAGTTAAGTTTCGTGATCTATTCCACTTCACATATAAAGGATCACAAAATTTGACCCTCCCTTGTGCTACTAATGTCTTCCTTTTCGGTCTTTGATTCCAAAGGGGGAGAATTTGTAGGACCAAAAGCAAGCCCGATCACAATAATTTACAAATAGTGATGGTCCGAGAAAGGGAGAATAGTGGATTATGGAGTTAGGGAGATGCTTAAATCCATAATGCCACGTGGGAACATTTTGTAAGGGCAAGATAAGTTGTCATAGAAATACATACAAGTGTTATCTTCTTGCATCATATAAACTTGCCGTTGCATTGCATCCTTGCAAGTAGATAGTTTTTTCAATTCCGAAATTTTTATTATTTGTTTGTTTTGGTCGTGTTATCATCAATCACCAAAAATAGGAAGATTGTAAGGAAAATGGACCCTAGGTCCATTTACTTTGGATTTTGGTGTTTGATGATCAACAAGACCAAATTGGACTAACATGTTTACGAGTAATTGATTTGTAGTTCAATAGGGTGCAAGACGTGACTTGGACGAAGGCGACAAGGTGATCCGATGATCAACACCTCAAGCAAGACCTAAAGTAGCACAAGAGAAGATCCAAGATATCAAGCAAAGTCCAAGCACGAAGATGGGAACCAAGCCGGACGCAAAATCACGAAGAAACAAGCTCGGCAGAGGTGACCGGACGCGCCATTCGCAAGGACCGAACGCGTCCGATCAGTTGTCTGGCAGCAACGGGCGTCAACGCAGTGACCGAACGCTGAGGGCGCAAGATGACCGGACGCACATGCGTTACTGTTCACCAGCGCGGCATGCTCAGCGATGACCGGATGCAGCGGCAAAGGAGTGACCGGACGCGCCAGCAGCAGCATCCGATCAACTTCAGAGAGGTTTCAGAGCGGCTCCAGCACGCCCGGACGCGTCTGATCACAAGTGACCGGACTCGACTGAGCGTCCGATTAGTGGAGCACGCCTAGTGGCCAGTTGACCGTTGGGAAGCGACGGACGCGTCCGGTCAGAGCGTAATCAGCGTCCGATCAGTAGTAAATTTGCTGACTTTGATTCCAACGGCTAGTTTTGACTTATGGCTTATAAATAGACCCCCCAACCAGTCATTTGAGGTATGGAGAGCAGAGGAAACATACCAAGGGTGTTGCTACACCAGTTTAGTGATCTTCACTTGCATAGTGCTTAGTGTTTCATTATGTGATTAACGTAGGTGCTTTGTGAAGTGCTTAGGTTAATTAGACCATCGTTTATGCGCTTGCTCTAGGTTTAGGCCTAGTGTTTAGTGAGGTTTGCACACCTCTCATCTCTCGGTGCTTGCGCGCACCATTGTTGTACTCGGTGGGACTTGTAATCTTACGAGACCACACCAACCGCGTTTGTGGTGTGGCCACCACCGTGTACCGAAGGGAACAACGCCCGCGGCGGTTCGGCTGGAAGCTTGATAGTGAAGACGGTGGGGAGCGATCCAGGAGAGGCTTGCCGGAAGGCACACCGGAGACCCACTTGCGCGTGGGGAAGGCCCGGGGCTATCTACGGAGTTACCCGACCGGGAGCTTGGCCCTTGCGAGAGTTTCCTTGCGAGGGGTTCCAACAAGGACTAGAGAAAAGCTCGAGCGCTTCTCGATACCTCGGTAAAAATACCGGAGTCGTCGATGAGATTTTGTATCTCTACCTCATCTTTACCTTCCGCATTTACATTGTTATCTAGGTTGCGTGCTTTATTTTCCTAGCTCAGTAGATATGCTAGTTGATAGGATTAGAACCTAGGTTGCAAGACTCTTTTGCGATAGAGATAGCAACACATTAGTAAAACCATAGTTGCACATTTAGATAGATTACTTTGTTGCATAGGTTTTGCTAAGGTAAAATTAGAGGCCATAGTTTAGAGTAGATTTTTAAGTTGTCTAATTCACCCCCTCTCAAACGTCGCAAGTTCCTTCAGACAGTACGTAAGCAAATCTACACGCGCGTATTTTTAAAACTACATTTAAGGTCGAAGTTTAGAATTTTGACCACATCTTCTTATCCATCTAGCCAGAGTTTTGGTTGAGTAATTTGACCATCGTCTCCCTTGGTCGTCTTGCACACTGCAGTACTGCACATGCAGAGCCGTGAGCGGAGCCTTGCCAAACGCGGCGGCGCTGACCTGCTTGGTGACTGTCGGCGCTCATCATTCCGCCAGTCTGTTCAATTGGCACTGGCAGACGACCACCAGTATATAGCTAGGCTAGCTAGCTGCAGCAATCCCCACAAGAATCCAAGATGAAGATGAAGATGAAGACAAGGACGGCGATGCGCTCCTTCATCTTCGTCCTCCTGTTCCTCGCCGCTGCATCATCACCAGCATCCGCCGACTCCTCCAGCAAGGACCGGTGCCACTCGGGCGACAAGGCGGCGCTGCTGGCCATCAAGGCGGCGCTCGGCAACCCGTACCACTTCGCGTCGTGGACGCCCGACAACCCCTGCTGCGACTGGTACGACGTCGACTGCGACGCCACCACCGGCCGCGTCGTCGGCCTTGCCGTGTTCCAGGACGCCAACCTGACGGGCACCATCCCCGCCGCCATCGCGGGCCTCGTCCACCTCCAGAACCTCAGGCTGCACCACCTCCCGGGCATCTCTGGCCCCATCCCCAGGCCATCGCCAGGCTCTCTAACCTCTCCTTCCTCACCATCTCCTGGACGGGCGTCTCCGGCCCCGTGCCGTCGTTCCTGGGCGCGCTCACCAGGCTCAACAGCTGGACCTCTCCTTCAACTCCCTCACCGGCGCCGTCCCGGCCTCGCTCGCCGCGCTCCCCAGCCTGTACAGCATCGACATCAGCCGCAACCGCCTCACGGGCTCCCTGCCACCGGCCACCGCTGCTCTTCAGCAAGCTTAACAATAAGGCGCCGGCGCAGGAGGCGTACCTCCGGCTGTCGCACAACAACCTCACCGCCAGCGTCCCAGCCGAGTTCTCGACGGTGGCGTTTGCGCAGGTCGACCTGTCCCGCAACGCCTTCGCCGGCGACGCGTCCGGCCTGTTCGGCAGGGCGAAGCCGGTGCAGCAGATGGACCTGTCGCGCAACGCTTTCAGCTTCAACCTGTCCACCGCGGAGCTGCCGGAGCAGCTCGTCTCGCTGGACCTCAGCCACAACGCCATCTACGGCGGCATCCCGGTGCAGGTGGTGAACCTGACCAACCTGCAGTTCTTCAACGTCAGCTACAACCGGCTCTGCGGCGCAGTGCCAACCGGCGGCAACATGGCGAGCTTCGATGCCTCCAGCTACCAGCACAACAGGTGCTTGTGTGGACCTCCACTTGTCGATCCCTGCAAGTGAACTGACAATCGTGTAACTCTTTTAATCAAATTATTATTCTAATAATAAGGAATAAATCGATTTTTCTCTGACTTTGCAAGCATGCAAGTTTCTGCCTTTCTGGTAAACAAAACCATGCACAGGTCTGCTTTCTCTATAAATAAATCACGTTTCCTATAGTCCAGATGCCTGAAATCAAGGACCAAGAGAGATCAAGAGAGGAAGAGAAAGAACATGTATAGTGCTGGACTGCTGGTTTCCTGGATGGTTAGATTAAGATCTAATGGATCACTACCAGAGACTGTGTAGTTACCGAGTGCCCCGACAATTACCGAGTGTCAAAAGTCGGGGCACTCGGAAAACAGTACTTACCGAGTGCCAACACTCGGAAAACATAAACACCCGGTAGTCGACCGCTTTACCGAGTCAGCACACTCGGTAACTTCAGACACTCGTTAAAAATACAAGTTTACCGAAGGGGCGCACTCGGTAAAAACAGTCACTCGGTATTGAGGTGCCACGTCTCCTAGGATAGCAACCGAGTACTTACCGAGTGCCAACACTTGTATATGCGTACTGATAGTTTATTCCTTTTGTTGCAGGTGATTGATGGTGGGCGGTGGAATCAGGAAGATTAGGTCGGTTATGACCTTACTGGCTGGTGGCGAGGGGTCCAGCCAGGGTGGAGGAGGAGGGCGTGCACAGACTGAGGGTGGAGGGCGTGCCCAGGGAGGAGGAGGAGGACGACGACGAGGGCGTGCCCAGGGAGGTGGAGCCCAGGGTGGAGGATGAGCCCAGGGTGGAGGAGGAGGACGGCGACGACGATGGCGTCGAGAGCCGACACCTCCTCCACAGGACGACGACGACGAGTTCGTAGCGGCCACGGAGGAGGATGAGGAGGAGGAGACCAGGGAGGAGATAGCGGAGGCAGTTTAGGAGGCACGAAGGGAGGATGAGGCCGAGCGGGCTGAGCGCGAGGAGGATGCCGACTTGCTGGCAGAGGAAAATGGGGTGCCTACAGTTTGGCTGCGAGGGTCGTCGCGCCTCCCAGACTTACCCATACAGAGACGGCCAGTGATTCGACCCTCCGGAACTAAGTAAGTAATTTTTGCATGTTAACACTACTTCATAGGTTTTTAAGTTATAACAGAAACTAATATTCAATCTCAATAACTTTGTGGAGGGATTGGGAAATGGTGATCCCAGGGAGTCACTCTCGCCGAGTAAACGGGATCCTGGGTCTTCTGTGTAGGGCAAACTACCTCGGGATGGTGAGGATCGATGGTGTTGTGCAGCCCGCCATGAAGTGGTCCCACTGGCACGCCGCCAGCGATCAGACTGATCGAGCTGGCAGGTGTTATAACAGCAAGGTCGACCGGGTGATGAAAGAGCTGTGGGTACGTGTTCATCGCACTATGCTGATAATAACATCACATTAATTGTATATTACTGACTATATTTGCTTGTAGGATTACTACACCTTGGCGGAGGGAGTACGTAGGGAGGACGTGGATGACGTGGTGAATAGAGTCTGTGTTCACCGAGTGCAGGACCTCTTCTACGAGACAAAGCTCCTGTGCAGAAGAATTTACCATGCCCGCAGAGGACACAGAGTCACCAGAGCGCAGGCAGTGCACCTGCCCCTGACTAAAGAGCAATACTTGACGGTAAACATGAGATTACATCGTCTGCGATTAATTGCAATGAAATTGATTTATGATTTGTCATGTGCTCGCGTATGCGTGCAGGTGCCTCTGCTTGGTGTGCGGGATGGACAAGCTGCTTTGGGAGGCCATTGTGGACAAGTGATTGAGTGAGAGTACGAGCAATATCACGCCAGACGCTCACGTTGCCGTGCGATGATGCGGGTTCTCGCACAAACAAGGCCCCACTACCCTCAAGGAATATGCAGCCGGATATGTACGCGGATTTCATTTCGTTGTTGCTATGCTAACTTCTGAATGCATAATATCTTATTGTTGTGCTTCTTCCTGCAGACGCGGTTCCACCCCGGCCAGGAGTGCGCCTCGTTCAAGGCATATGCCTTGGCACACAAGGGCAAGGCAAAGGACCCCGACCTGCGTCTACAACCCGGAGGACCGCCCGAGGCATACAAACAACCCTGGCGTGCACAGGCGCCTCAGCGAGTACACGGCGATGGCGAGAGAGATCCATGGGTCAGAATTTGATCCGAGCACCGCTGACCTCGAGGGTGACATCGTCATGAGGTTGGGACCAGGTAAGCCACACAGGCGGTACTATATGGGCAACAACAGCACCATAGACACGGCCAACACTCGGACACTCGCCCAGATTAGAGCCCGAGCACGAGTTCGAGTCCGGCCATACGCCCACGCCACGCTCACGGCCCGGTGGTAGCACTCTGAGTTAGTTCTGTTGCATTCGTTGTCCATTCATTTTCTACTCGTTCGTATTTGTATTCTAACTATGTGATAAATAATTGTAGGCCCAGATTGAAGCCACTGAAGGAGTCACAAAGAGGCCTCACAGAGCCGACCAGGCCCTCGGTGTCGCACCAGCCGAGTTGGCACGGAGAGAGGCGCGAGTGCAGGCCCAGCTTGAGGCCTTCCAAAGAAGCGCACAAGGATCGGTATGAGTACATGGCCCCATTTTTCTCGAGCATGGGCCAGCCTCCACCGCCTCCCTTGTGCCGATGATACCGTTGGTGCCTCCATCTCATGTGACGGCACTCCTGTGAGTCACTTAGATGCACTCTTCACTTTCGTGTCATATAGAGTTACCTTCGACTTATACCTTAGTTTGACCTACCATAGCTTAGACCTTAGAATTTGCTTTGATCCAGATAACTCACATGTGCAATCTCATTCTAGGGACCTTCTACAACTGGATCGAACAACGATATGCAGGGTGATCAAGACCTGGACTTGACTCCGTTTCTCCGCAGGCCTCCGACCATGTGACAGGCCATCCGACCTTGTTTGATAGTTTTGTATGTTGAACTGTGGACTTGGTTGAACTTTGTGGACTTTGGACATATGTTGATGGTGTTTGTGGACTTTGCATGGTGCTTGTCGACATATGTTGGTTATTGTGAGTGGATGTGACATTTGTGGATATATATGTGATATATATTGCCTATCTATCATGTTATTATAATTTCCTGTGATTTTGTTGTTTATTGTGACTGGATATGCACTGAAACAAACAAAAAAAATTCAGTGGACATATTTTACCGAGTGTAACACTTGGTAAAACAGAGATTCTGTCAGTTTTACCGAGTGTAGCACTCGGTAAAACAGCGAACAGAACCAAACTGGTTCTGATTCTGTGAATTTTGCCGAGTGTGCCATTTTTTACCGAGTGCCGCGTCCCCACTCGGAAATATTTGACTACTTTTTACCGAGTGGGAACACTCGGTAAACATTATTCCTGAAGTTTATTTGCGGAATTGTTTTAATCACGAAATGCTAATTTATTTACCGAGTGCTGCTAGTGACACTCGGTAAACCTCGCCGTTAACGGTCAGTTTGGAGGCTGACGACCGTCAAGTCATAATTGTTTACCGAGTGTCATTGTAGCACTCGGTAACTCTCTGCTCCGAGTACGCCGATATTAGACACTCGGTAAAATAACTTCACCGAATCGTTGTTTGCCGAGTCCACT
This sequence comes from Miscanthus lutarioriparius, assembly GCA_904845875.1. Taxonomy (NCBI): domain Eukaryota; kingdom Viridiplantae; phylum Streptophyta; class Magnoliopsida; order Poales; family Poaceae; genus Miscanthus; species Miscanthus lutarioriparius. Next base: position 79,226,531 of record CAJGYO010000016.1, on the reverse strand, counting down.
TTACCGAGTGTGGCACTCGGTAAAGAGTTTGCCGAGTGTGTAGCACTATTTGCCGAGTGTTACTCACACTCGGTAAATACACAGTATCCTGTAGTGGATACTGTTCATTGCCTGAAAAAACTTAAATTTCAGGCACCTGAGAAATAGCAGCCCTCTAAATAAATGTATGTATCATGCCCACATTTGTTTTTTTGAAACGGGGTGCTTTGCAAAATAACCAAACAACACTAAATGTATGTACAATGCCCACTCTATTTGCAAGATCAAGAAGTTTTTTTATCAAGGAAACACCAAGTTATCAGAGTGGAAATGGCTTACATACAGAAACTCATACGAGGTCTCAACATGTTGTGACTTCGGCTGAACAAACTTCCAGTTCCAGTGGGGTCAATATATATATGCAGTAAATTTGCAGAATTTGTGGCTTCTCAGATGCCCCAGCATTATTCTCCAGTGAAGTCTTGCTTCTCGAGGTCATGCCACCACGGCAAAGGGACGTCTCCTTGCACAATTACTGTTGTTAAGTTATTATAGTTCAAAATGGTCCAACATGTCCTCCTGAACCAACCGAAGCAATCAGCATGCAACCATCAGGACACCTGGGATAATGTTGGTTCCGGTGGCCAAAAGACGATGTCAGATTCCACAGACTATACCTTGATAGTATATTTACTGGTCTCAAGTACAGATGCAATTTTTCTCTATTTTCACGCTATGGCAATGTTTCAGCCTTCAGGTGTTAGTAAATGTAATAGCACTTGGTAGTACTGTTCCATACTGGTAATCAACCTGCAGAAATGATTCAAGAATACTGCTAAGAGATAACTCTTCGATAGTAAATACCACCAGCATAGCAGTCCATGCCATCTGGACCAGAAGATTGTCTTCACTTTGCAGACTGCAGCTCCATGGACATATCTGCAGCACGAATGATACCAACCGGACATGTGTTATGTTTGCTTTATTTTTGGATTCTTAAAAGCAAGTTGTAGATTGTGGGACCCACCACTGCAGACGCCCTCTTTGCCGAGTGCTGGGGGCACTCGGCAAAGCCAGCCAAACACTCGGCAAAGGTCTCTCGGCAAAGATTTTATCGGCAAAAATTTCTTTGTCGAGTGCCAAAAATCGACACTCGGCAAAGTCTTTGCCGAGTGCCAAGCTCGCACTCGGCAAAAAAATAACTACCATCAACATTTGACGCCGGCTTTGCCGAGTGCCTAGGGATTGGCACTCGGCAAAATTTGAATTTTTGCCGAGAGCCAGGGCTCAACACTCGGCAAAGAAACCATTTTTTTAAATCTTTTTAAAAATAGTCTTTGCCGAGTGGTACCACCTGACACTCGGCAAAATTGACCTCTTTGCCGAGTGCCAGGCTATGGCACTCGGCAAAACTGGGGAAGTGGCTGTTTTTGCAGCATTTTTTCCCAGCTTTGCCGAGTGCCACACCCCTAGCACTCGGCAAAGCTGGGAAATTTGCTTTTTTTTTGTTTGTTGCTTTCCTTCGAAAGCAAACACGCAAAACTCATATATAATACATGAGACATCACACAGGCATTTAGCATCACACAAAACACATACATAATTCATCACATACATCCATAATACATCACAGCACATCCAACATCCATCACAAGCACATCCTCCTACATAATCCATCACACGCACATCCAATGTGCAAATCCATGACAACATCTAAGAAGTCTTCATCCAACACAAGTCCTAGATCAAGAAAAGTCAATGAAACATGAAGGGCACCACCCACCCATCGATCCCAATCCCAATGGGAGCTCAAGGGCACCTCCGTGCGGTGGTGGACTGTCTAGCCGGGTGTGTGTGTCTGAGATGAAGGAGTCGGGTTGAACCGACATTTAATGTTGATGCACAAAGGAGAATTGAATTCATTAGTATCTACACAAGCTAAAGGACTTGATCAACCATATATATATATATACTCACCGGAGTGCCTAGAGCGAGGAGGAGTAGGAGGCACAATCGAGGAAAGCAATGATCGGGGCACCACCACACCCGAGAGAGTGGTACCGAGGCTCGACATGAATGAGAACATGTCCTGCATCCTCTGTGCCTCGGCCGCCCTCTGGGCCCTCAGGACCTCCCACTCGGCCCTCTCGGCCTCCCTCTGGGCCCTCTCCCTCTCCCTCTCGACCCTCTCGGCCTCCATCCTCTCCACAGTGGCCTGCAATATTCAATCACCAACGTTTAAACAATGCAAATGCAAGGTACATGTGTAAAAGTAATGAACGGCGAATGAAATAGAACTAACCTGGAGTGCCGCCATCTGCTGCAGTGTGCTCGCCTGCCGAGGTCGAATGGGGACGGAGGAGCTCGTGCTCTGTGCTTGGATCTGGGCGAGGTTGGGCACAGAGGTCAAGTCGACCATGTTGGAGGCCATCCAGTACCGGCCGTGCTGCTTCCCTCCTCCGAGCCTCATCACGAGGTCGGTATCAAGGGGCTGGGTGGCGGGGTCGAAGTCCTCCCCATGCCGCTCGTGGGCCGCCGAGGCGTAGTCGGTGAGCTTGCTGTGGACGCTCGTGTTGCTGTACGCCTCGGCCCCGTCCTCCGGGTTGTAGACGGTGTCTGGGGCTGTCGCCTTGCCCTTGTGTTCCATGGCGTATGCCATGAACTTGTTGCATTCCTGGCCATCATGCGACTGGGACTGCGAGGAAAACACAAAGACGATTAGAAGTAATGAGAATTGAGCGTTAGAACAAATAAATAAATAAGTGAGTAGCGTGTACCTAGGCCTGGGCGTATGAACTGAGGGGCCGATTGCCTTGGTGGTGCGCCGGCCCACCCATCTATAGGCGGCACTCCCGACGGAGGGCGTGCCTCTCCCTCCACTCATCGGAGACCCACTTGTCCACAATGGCCGCCCAACAGTCTCTGTGGGTGGCGCACCAAGAAGGACACATCTGCATGCCATCAAGTATTAGAAATGTTAGAATATAAAATGAAGGCTACCTATTCTTCATGGAATGAGTCAGTAACAATGTTTTATAACTTACTGCGAGGTACTGCTCCCTGGTGAGTGTCATGGTCCTAGCCTCGCTCTTCCCCGGGTACCGACAAAGGACGTCGCACGAGTGGTTGATGTGGCACTGCAGCCTCGCCTTGTAGTACAGGTTCGTGACTCGGCCCCTGCATGCCCTGTCCTGCACCTTCGTCACCCAGGCGGGGTCATGCCCCTCCTCCAACATGAAGAAGTCCTGCATACAGACATCATGTGTCCTTTCATTATTTCAAGAACGTCTAATGAATTCATAGTATTGAGCAATGTAGTGTGATGTAGACTCACCCAGAACTCACGCCTGATCCGCTCCTGTACGGTGCCGTACACGGCGTCCACGGCGGAGTTGAAGTGGTCCCACGTCCAGGGAGGCGACTCAACCTGGACCTGGGTGACCAAACCAGGGTAGTGCAGGCGGATCAGGCCGCCGAGGATCCCATTGCACTGCCGATGATCGCCCCCAGACACAAGTTCCCAGTTCCTACAGGAGTCAGTAAGAAGAATTGTTAGTCCGCAGTTCGGTTTTCAGCATATGAACAAGAAGAGATGCAAATTGAACGGATACTTACTTGTCGCCCTTGGGACGAATCACCGGCCTCCTCTGAAACGGGATCGGTCGCGCCAGGAGCTGCGAGGACCCACGCAAGTACGGTACCGATGAGGTGCTCGAAGTGGAACCCCCCGCCACCCCCCAGAGGAAGTGTCACCCCCTCCTGTCTGGGGGGCCAACTGCTGGTCCTCGTCGTCAGTGGTCGTCGTCCGGTCCTCCTCGGGCGGGGGGACGGCAGACGACTGCATCGCCCTCCTCGGACGGCCGCGGGGGCGGCGGGCCGGATGGCTCCTCACCGACGCCTCCGCCTCCGCCTCCGCCTCCTGAGTCATCCTCGCGTAGAGCGAGTTGCAGGTCCGGGGCCGCCTTCCGCCCGGCATTTTGTCGAGTGCCTGCAAATACAAAGAGTAAACCAGTTAGCACAATATAGACAAATATAGAGATGCAAAATGAACGAAACATAACTAGAAAAAAATAATAATATAGTATTACATGAATTAGAAATAATCCTCAGGATCAGCAGTGGCCGGATCATAAGTGTCGTCATCACTATCAATATTGTCTAACATTTTTGCCTCATCTCCATCGTTGTCATCAATGGCAACGCCAAACCGTAATCGCTCAAGCAATGCTAAGTCTTTGGCATTTTGCACCTCTTCTCCATCGTCCTCATCTCCATCGTCCTCATCAATGTCATTGTCTACTTCCATGCCCATCAGCGAAAATATGTCTATGTCAAACGTGCCATCTAGCCCCTCGGGTTGATAGAACTCCCCTGTATATGTGTTTGGGTCAAAGTTGTAATCCTCACCGTTTGGGATAGGCACTTTGCCATGCGGTGATACCAACTGCGCAAGGTACCAACCCTCAAGAGTGGGATCTTTTTGGCATGCCCATGGAAGATAATAAACTTGCGTGGCCTGTTGAGCCACAATATAGACATCGTCTCCTTGATAGAGGGAATCTTGTCGAATTTCAACTTGTCCAATCTTAGGGGCTCTTCTCGTGACATTGGGATCGAACCAATGGCATTTGAATACGACTGGCTTATGACCTCCGCGAAGCTCAAAGTTGAGCTCATATATTTCTTCGACTATGACGTAGTAGTCACGGTCATTGGTGTCAGGCGTACGAACTCCAGTATTCGTGGTTTTTCGATTGGGCCGACTGAGCTCGTGTCTTCTTATGTGGAAGCGATAGCCATTCACATCATCTACAGTGAATGACTTGACCCTATAGGGGAAGCCTTTGACAACCTGTTTCAACTCTTCATCCATTTCCGCATCCGTGCGTGCCTGTAAGGTGAGGGCGGATAGATCATTTCTCGCTCGTAGGAGCAAAGTGGGATGTCATAGATGGAACGATGTAAATTGGATGGTACCTTCTTTTTGAACCATGAAATGAAATCGGGCACACCATCTTTGAGAAGACTATCTTGTTCTTGAGGGGAAGGATCCCTATTTCTGTCCCAAGATGTATTCGAGAAATTTCACGAAAAAGCAAGAGACAAGGGGGTTGGATAGATAGACGATAGTGACGGCGTATGTAACAAGCTCATTGAGAACTTACTGCACATAAGGGTTCACTTCATCAAGGTTCAACAACACATACAACATGATAGTGCGCCACTCATCATTCCGCAAGGTCTTGGTGCTCGAAGCGCTTGCCCTGCCAAGTTGACCTTTGAAAAGGCTAAGATTTGATGACCTCTCATCGGTGTTGTAACGAGGGATTGGATTGTGCACGCTGGGAAGGCTATCCTTATAGTATGATGTTGTGAAGTTTGACACCTCCTCAAGAATGAATGCCTCTGCCATGGATGCCTCAATTCTAGCTTTATTTCTACACTTTTTCCGAAGAACCTTTAGACATCTCTCGATTGGATAGCACCAACGGGCTTGCACGGGCCCCCCCCATTCGTGCCTCGTGAGGCAGGTGCAAAATCAGATGCTGCATTGAGAGGAAGAAGCTAGGTGGGAAGATCTTCTCCATCTTATAGAGCAACATAGGTGCCACTTTCTCGAAGTCATCAATCACGGCCCGATATAGCTCCTTGGCACAAAGCTAGCGGAAGAAATAGCTCAACTCTGCCAGGACGCACCACACATGCTCGGGGACGAAACCTCTGGTCATCGCTGGAAGGAGCCGCTCAATCCATATATGGAAGTCATGACTCTTCATCCCTAACACTCGGCAAGTGGACACGTTCACTCCCCTCCTCAGATTTGCCGCATACCCATCAGGGAACATTAACGACTGAACCCACTGACATACTTCCCTCCTTTGGTCCTTCTTCAAAACGAAATCGACTGAAGTCCTTTTCCATTTCTTGCTAGGCGCGGGAGTCTTCATCACTTGCTTTGGTCTATCGCACAGTGCTGCCAGGTCAACTCTTGCCTTAACATTGTCCTTTGACTTTTCTGTGTCCATGCGTGTTCCCCAAAGCACCTTGGCGATATTCTTCTCTATGTGCATTAAATCAATGTTGTGTGGAAGAAGAAGATCATTGAAATAGGGAAGCCTAGTCAAGCCCGATTTATGAGTCCACATGTGGTACTGACCATATCCATCAAAACGACCTTTCTCTTTATCAACTTTGAGAGCCTCTATCTCAGTGCGGATCTCGGCAGCGCTCATCATCTAAGGTGCAGGATCGGTGACTTCAACACCTTTCGTGAAGTTCTTGATGTCTTGTCTGAATGGATGGTCAAGGGGGAGGAACTGACGATGTTGGTCGAACGAAGAAAACTTGCCACCACTCTTCAGCCAAGTGAACCTCACACCTGCCTTGCATATTGGGCATGGGAACTTCCCGTGAACACACCACCCGCAAAATAGGCCATACGCCAGGAAGTCATGCAGGGAGTAGTGGTACCACACATGCATTGTGAAGTTTCTCTTTGTAGCTCGGTCGTATGTCAGTACCCCCTTTTCCCAAGCATCGATCAAATCATCGAACACAGGCTCCATGAACACACCCATATTGTTCCCCGGATGTCCAAGAATTATCAGTGACAAAAATACATTCTTGGGTTGAAAGATGACACCGGGGGGGGAGATTCAGGGGTATCACGAACATGGGCCAACAAGTGTATGGAGCCGCGGACAATCCATACGGGTTGAACCCATCTGTTGTCAACGCTACACGTACATTGCGAGCCTCCTCAGCTTTAACACGATGTATGCCATCGAAATGGGTCCAGGCGTCGCCATCCGATGGGTGTACCATCTTGTCCGGATTGTATCTTTTGCCATTTTTGGCCATGTCATCTGTTTCATGGACTCTTCTGTCATGTACAGCCGTTGGATCCTCGGTATGAAAGGAAGGTACCGTAGGACATTCGTAGGGATACTCAGCTATTCCTTCTTGCCATCACTAGTGTCGACCTCCAAGTACCTAGAGGATTTGCACTTTGGACAGTGCGTTGCTCCCTCGTGATCTTTTCTAAAAAGGACGCATCCATTCGGACAAGCATGGATCTGCTCATACGACATCTTAAGTGCACGAAGAAGTTTCTGTGACTCGTACAAGTTCTTCGACAGGATGTGATCCTTCGGAAGCAAGGATCCAAAAACTGCCAACATACCATCGAAGTTGTCCCGACTCATGCTAAACTACGACTTCAACCCCATGATGCGTCCAATTGCATCTAGCTGCGATACTGTTGTCTTTTCATGCAAGGGCTTCTGCGCTGAAGACAGCATATCATAGAATGCCTTTGCGCTTTCCTCTGGCTTCTCCTCCAATCCTTCACTGAACCGTGCCTGCTGAATGTCATCCATCCAGTCTGCTACCCCGCCATCTCCATCATAATCCTCGAGACGCTGTCTCACCACCTCCTCTCTAATACGATTGGCTTCACCATGGTGGATCTAGCGGGTATAGTTTGCCGTGAATCCATACTTGATAAGATCTTCCCCCATGAGCCTCTTAATTTTTCTTTTCTTGTTGCCACATCTGCTACACGGACATGGCATCCGGGCTGACCCTTTAGCAGCCTAGCCAAATGCATGCTCCAGGAAAGCATTGGTCTTGGTCATCCATTCTGGGGTCATACTTGCGTGGCCCGTGTACATCCACTCACGGTTATCCATCCTCTGGCACATGCATATGTAAGCGAGTAATAAAAACTGCAGGTAAATCCACAAGGCATTCCTACTATACATCTAATAGGTGAAGGATAGGTCCTAATCCCACCCGAGGATGCGTAGATGAGGTTGGCTTCCATGGTTCGCTCCTATCCAAGACAGAATTTCGGCAGCACCTCCCCGTTGTTCTCCCGATACACGTCCTGGCAGGGAGATTGTGTATCAGGAGAACAACGAGGAGGTGGTGCCGAAACTCTGTCTCGGACAGGAGCGGGCCACGGAAACCAACCCATCTACGCATCCGCGGGCTGTCCAAAAAACGTGGACAATCCGAAACAGGTACAGAATTTGGTATGCAAAGATCTGCATACCAACGACCATATCTCTTTCGGACGGGAGACGCCTAACTGGGGTTACACGAGATACAAGTATGGAAGATGGGTTATACCTAGGGTGTCGGTGAGGTTAGGCTAGTGGGGCGGTGGCGAGTCGCTGCAGTGGCGAGGCGACGCGGTGCAGGCAGAACCGCAACGCCGACGAAGACGATCGGGGTCGCCGAGTGCCTCCCAACGGTCCTCGTCCTGCAAAGAAAAGGCAAATGGTTAGACTCCATTGAAAATTTTGGCAGCACCTCCCCTGCACGGAGACGTTCCCAAAACCTACAGAAAACATTGGCATGAAGGCCAACAACCACATGTATACCAAACATAGGCACGAAGGCCATCAACCACATACATACAACAATAACTACTACTAACACTAAAACTATGAACAACAACTACAACTACTACTGTCACTACGACTTACTAACTAATACTAACACTACTAATTAACTACTACTACTAACACTACTACTTACTAACTAATACTAACATTAGGGCATACCTTGCCAGCGAGAATGCGAAGACCGAGGGCCGGCGACGACAACGGGGACGACCGCTACGGCGTGAGGGTCGACGAACCGAGGCGGCACCTTTCTTCTCCTCTCTTCTAATCTTCTCCTCATCTCCCCTTCTCCTTCTCTCCTCCCCTCCTCCTCTCTTCTCCCCTGCCTCCTTCTCCTCCCTTCTCCTTCCTCTCCTCCTCCTCCTCCTCCCTTCTCTTTCTTCTTCTTCCTCCTCCCCTTCTTCTCCTTCCTCCTTTCCTTCCTCCTCTTCCTCCTACCTCCTCCTCCTTCCCCTCATGGCTGCTTGGGCACGGCGGGGTGGGGCCGAGACACGCTGGGGCTGTGGGCGGGGGGGCAGCGGGCGGCGTGCAGGGAGGGGCGGTGGGCGGCGCTGGGCCACGCAGTGGTGGGGCGGGCAGCAGCAGTGTGTGTGTGTGCGTGTGTGGTGTGTGCGTGGTGTGTGCGTGGTGTGTGTGCATGTGTCCGGTTTTTTTTATATTTCAAACCTCTTTGCCGAGTGCCAGATCCAGGGCACTCGGTAAAGAAAGTATTTGTGATACCATTTTATATCTGATATCACATGTGATGATGTCCTGGTTTGTGAACACCATACGTGATGATGTCCTCCAAACATTTTCAAAATTTTACCACCGCATATGCATGTGATATCACGACATCTCGCCAAGTTTCATGATTTTTGGGATTCGTTTGAATTTTATAGAATTAAATAACCACTCGCACGCAAGTTCGCGACGTTGCCTCGTGAGCACGTTGATCGAAATTTGGAGACAGTTCCTAGATTTAGCATAAAGTGACACTAACAAACAAGAATAACATTTTTGGAATGGATCAAAACTATTATTCGATGCACCTGCAGTTCAAACCTACATTTTCCGGAAAATTGCAAGAAAACGAAATAAAGTGAAGAAATATAGCAAACAGCAATAAAATTGTGCCAAATTTGAACATGTTGTTCATGGTACAAATACAAATCTAAGAAAAAAAGTTGGTGGCAAAAAAAAAAAAAAAATTATTTTGCCGAGTGCCAAGGTTTGGCACTCGGTAAAGTGAATATTTTGCCGAGTGCTAACCCTAGGCACTCGGCAAAGCCAATATTTTGCCAAGTGCCAAACAGAAGGCATTCGGCAAAGAGGACGGCGTTGGGTACCGTTATCCCCGGGCGCCTCATTGCCGAGTGCCCAACTTTGCCGAGTGTCTGGCACTGGGCAAAGTTTCCGAGTGCCTTATTTTGCCGAGTGCCAGACACTCGGCAAAGTCCTATTTGCCGAGTGCCAAGTTTCGCCGAGTGCGGCACTCGGCAAAGGTGGCCTTTGCCGAGTGCCCGATATTTGGCACTCGACAAAGATTTGAGCACTGGGCAAAGTCCCGGTTTCCTGTAGTGACCCTAAGTTATGTTAGATTCCAGTTTGGATTCTAACAATCTGCTTTTAAAAAGTACCCTGCTTGTATTACCTTCAACATTTAAAACCAGAATCTATCACCCTATGACTTCTTGGTTTACCAATGCAAATGCAGTTATCTTTATATTTTGTAAACAAGGCCATTGTTTCAGCTGCTGCCAGCGGGGTCTGCTGCCGCCGCGGCTCCTCCTGACCTCGCGGCTGCCCTGGTTGCCGGGCCTTGCTTGCCGGAGGTGCGGCGCCTGCGCCTTGCTTGCCGGAGGTGTTGTATGTATGGTATCAATTTTGAGACTGCATCACACGTGCAGCTATGTGCATCAATTTTTTCGCTAGCTACTGAAGAAATTAATTTCCATGCATTCTGAACATGTTCTGTTTCACTTATATTTCAGTCCCCTAGGTGAAAGTACTGTAGAGCTGGCCTACTAACTCCAACGAGTTGCAGATCTCCTGCATTGACGTCGTCCTCTTCTCATTGCTTGCAGTCAATAGATTCAAGTACTGCAGGTACACACTCAACACCAGTTTTGATGATTGTTGCTTTTTGGGTGTTGTATGTGATTGTGGTATGATCTCCATTACGTTTTAGCATTATTCTATGTTATGTGACAGTTTTTGGTACAAAGAGGAGCATAGAGTTCCATCGTGTAATTCGTGTGTCACTATGTTCCTGCTCTATCACACTTGGCCTCCACATTTATCCTTGTATGTGTAGCTGCTGTTTTACTTATGTTGCTTGTTGTGGGAAATGCAAATGCTAACCGTTAGTTGTTTATCTAATTTCTAATTGCCCTCTGTTATAAAATTTTGTAGTCTGAATCTGAACAAATATAATTTGAAAGCCGCTCCACAAAGATGGGAATAAAAATGTTCCCTTGGCATAAATGAAGCTATTAGGTGAGAACATGGACCAGAACTCCAGATAACAACCAAAAAAACAACTATGTCATATATGGTTGAGTTAGATTCTGCATATTTTTGCATGCTCCTATGTTCTATGGACACGTAAAATTAGTATAATTTCTAAGTGTCGGCAGCAATAATTTGGCAGCAAGTATCTTTCTTCTGTTTAATTTATCTTTCCAACAACATATTTTTCCTCTCTTTGGCCTTCTCGTTTGCCCCCAAAGCACACATGTACAAGATGGGTGCCCTCCTTGGATTGTAGCAGTCAATGTATATAGTAGTTTTGTGGGTCGAATGGTGAAGTAATGTACATTTGAACCATCCCAGATCCAAAACTTTTTAATAAACACAAAGAATACTATAGGTAGGAGTAAGTCTAAATGGTGATCATTGGAATCGATTATCTTTTTTCCCTGGTGTTACCTTGTCTATATCTATTGTGATATGCTCTACTTAACTTTTCAGCCAAGTTCTTGAAGATACCATAAAGCTCAAATGATTGGGTTCAACTAAAGCAATCATGTTTAGAAAAAAAAGAAATATTATCATATATTGAATTATAGATAGGCTAATTGGCTTCTAGGTTTGTCATGCATTCTCTTCCCAAATTGTATCCATTGCCACTTACTGTCAAAGCTCGAAGCTTCAATGTCATGAAGAATGTGATGACTGCTATACTCCGTTTATGTAAAGTTCTTGGCTTAATATTATTTTCAGACCAGAATCATCACATAATTCATTAGCATTTTACCTTTTTCATAGTTTATGTTATGATCCATTTGGTATTCTATAAGAACATGACTTATCACAGATGAAAACAATTACTTGAAAGGATTTGGTTACTACATCACCTATAATTATTATATATGTTTTATTATATAATTAGATGATGGGGGTTTGGCTACAAGATGCTCATATATGATCCATGTGTTGCTTTGGTTACTAGATGTTTGGGTTAACTATTGCTTGAAAGGGTTGACCTTTGGAATGTCATGTATGTATGCTCTTATGTTAATATAACAAATCATGATTATGTTGCTTATGCAAGTTTTAATCTTTACTTTAGCCCTCATTTGAATAATGGTCTTGGATTGGATTCCTGATTTCTCTCTCAGATGGCTGGTGATGAAGCGGTTCCTCGCAGTCTGCGCTGTACGAAGGCTCGCTGTGCAAGGGGTGGTGGCAGGGCTGCTGTTCGTGCTCAAGGTGTCAGTGCAGCCAGCCACCCTGCTATGAAGAAGCAAGCTTCGCGCCGTGGAAGTCATTCTCATGCAAGTGGCAGTGGTTCTGGATCGCAGCAACAGCAGGAGTACGAGGTTGATCCTCAGCTTGGTCGGATTCCTATTCTTTCTGAGGAGGAACAGCTGTTGCAGATAGAGGGTCGTGAGATTCCTACTGGTGTTGTCCTTAGTACTCCGGCTCACCCCTCCAGTCTTTACTATCGGCCGAGTGTGCGTCAACCTGCCATGCCCAAGGTCTGCACTCCTGAATCTGGACTGAATGGTATGTTACCTCGCCTGTCCGTCAGCTACACCAAGAACTGTGGCCTCATCACCGTGGAACGTGCTAAAAATCATTTTAAGCATAAGAAGGACACCTCTATTGATGTTCGCTTTTGGAATCAGTTTCAGCTTGACTTCTATCTTTGTCGTGTTCTTGGTCACAAGGTCAAGCAGCCCCCAGTAGTTAGGATGCAGTACATTGATTGGCGCCATATGAAGCACTCTGAGGATCCGGTTTATCAGCGAGTTGTCACTGATTGCCATAAGTTGGGACTTGCTACTCTCATGGAGTTCAAGGATGACTGGAATACCGAGGTTATTTGTCAGTTCTTTGCTACATATTATTTCGACAGAGCCAATGACACCGTTCACTGGTTGACTGAGGGTGTGCATTACAAGATTGATTTTGTCTCCTTTGCTAGGCTGCTTGCTTTGGGTGCTGAAGATCGAGGCCGTTCTAAAATTCACAGTGAGCTCCCCTTATCCAACCAAGACTTGGCTCATATGTACCAAAATCCTGAGATGGTGGATGGCACTACTTTGTATCTTAAGCCCTACTTTATTCTCAACAACTTGTTCTGGGCTACTTTGCTTCCCAAAAATAGTGACTCTACTAATTTGTGCTCCAAGTCAAGGAATCTGCTAAATCGGTTTTCTCGAGAGTACTGCTCTCCTTTCTCTATCAGTGATCTAATTTGGAGTGAGATGCATAGAGCGTCTTGAGGATTCAGTGAAGAATTTCCCCTATGCTACTTACCTTATGCATGTGATTGAGGAAGTTTCTGGCATCAACTTTCCCAAGGATCAGAAGCATTTGCCTCTTCGTATCAAGAATAGGGAGCATGCTATTGTTAGACGGGAGAAAACCAAGTTGGCTAAAAAACAAGGTGCCTCCGGAGCTTCAGCTAGCACCTCCCGTGCTTCTCCACAGATGCTGCCCCTGGTTCTCCTTCAGCTGGTCCGTCTCGCAGTCCCACTAAGGTTCTCAAGAATGTCATCTCCAAGACGTTCAAGGCCTGCTGCTACCTAATCAAAGAAGTTCATCAGCTTCGTCAAGAGAATCATGAGATGCGTGTGCATATGCGCATATCTTCGCAGCCTCCTCCCTCTCCTCCGAACTTTGGTGAGTTGTTTGATGATGATGATATGCCTGCTGCTAGTTCTACTCCTGCTGCTCCTAGCGATGATGAGACGCTTGCTGCTATCATGGCACGCCGCCCTCGCCATGCCAAAACTGTGGTACAGCAAGTAGCCGATGATGATGAGGACACCCCATTTGAGGATGATGATATTTCTGATGATGATGAAGATGATGATGACAATGATGATGATGGTGATGCCGACTTCGATGGTGATGACGAGTGATCGTCTTCACAGTCTTTCTTTCTTTTTGGTGCTTGGTGCCAAAGAGGGGGGAGAATCCTTAGGCTTATCTAATCTAATCTCGTCATGTGTTGGTGATCTTTTGGTACTCTTTATATCTATCTTAGTGGTCATGTAATCTTTAATCTTAATATCGTGGTGGTTAGTGTGTGATGGACATGGACACATGTGATGATTGTAGGCAATCTTTAGACCTTATTTAATCTAGCGTAACATGGTTGCTTATTTGTCGCTTGTGATGATGGTTGTTATTTGTGAATGGTCATGTGTCATTTATGATTTCTACATCTTGTATCTTGACCATTCATTCTTCTTTTGTTTGTGAATACACCAGTTCATTATTGCATCACATTTTTGTATATGTTTGCGCACTCACACTTATTTTCCAAGTTTGCCACGAGTTTGGAAGAGTTGGGATTGAGTTTGGACTCGGATGATTCGGACTACGAGAATTAGAAGTTCTGAGTGGGGTCCCTGAAGTTCCGAATTTCGCGCAAAGCCAGCACCTTCAGGCGAGCATCAGAATGTCTGACAGGGGGTCAGAAGTTCTAAGTTTCGCGCAAAGCCAGAACTCCCATGCGAAAGTCAGAAGTTCTGGTAGGGGGTCAGAAGTTCTGATCTTCGCACCAATCAACACAGATGATGCTATGCAACTAAGAAGTTCTGACAGGGAGTCAGAACTTTTGATTTTCTTGTAAAGCGAGCACCTTTAGGCGAGCACCAGAAGTTCTGACAGGGGTCAGAAGTTCTGAGTTTCGCGCAAAGCCAGAACTCCCATGCGAAAGTCAGAAGTTCTGGTAGGGGGTCAGAAGTTCTGATCTTCGCACCAATCAACACAGATGATGCTATGCAACTAAGAAGTTCTGACAGGGAGTCAAAACTTCTGATTTTCATGTAAAGCCATCACCTTTAGGCGAGCACCAGAAGTTCTGACAGGGGTCAAAAGTTCTGAGTTTCGCGCAAAGCCAGGACTCCCATGCGAAAGTCAGAAGTTATGAGTTTCACGCATGTTAGTATTTTTCCCCTTGGTTTAGCCTCGAATCTTCGATTGTGTTCTCAAACTAACGTAGACATTATTTCCACGTGTGATATGTCGCCGCATCAACGTTGAATATGTGATCGTTCAAAAATAAATATGCAATAGAATATGTTGGAAATTAATAACCAATTCATCAATATACTATTTTAACTATATGTTAGTATGCATTATGACATACTTTTCATTTTCTCATACATATTTTGTAAAACACTTAAAATATCAGATCCAAAGTATACATCTATGTCTCTAATAACTTACGTGCCCGTGTGTTGCACGATACCTAATACGTGTTGAAAGCAGACTCTATATCATTGCAGGACACATATTGTTCTAACTCGTTTAACATGAGGGGGGTCATATAGGGAACATAGAGGGTGCAAATGTAATTTGGGAAGTAAATGAGGGGATAACAGAAGTGATAATACTACAACAGAGAATCTGAAGAAGCTGCCTATTTCAAGAGGAATATTTCTGTGAAATGCTAAGTATGGACAAACATGCTGCTGAAACTTGTTCATATATTGCAAAGGATAATAGCTCCAATTACAGACCAAATGCTACTCATCATTTATCACATAAGAGTGCACAAAAGCTAACCACAATCTAAGCTACTAGTACCTAACACAGTTGCATTACATGAATGTTTATTTCCTCCACACAATTGCCACCAGGACAGCAACCAAAATTGCCAAGAACACAAAAGCAGCTGTAATGTCGAAGACAATTGGATTCTTTCCCTTCCTAATCTCATCTTTCATTCTTTCCGTTCCTAATCTCATCTTTCAGTTCTTTCACTTCAGTCTTCAGGTTGCCAATCTCCAGTTTGATGTCACCAAGCTGCATCTTCAAATCAAAAGCAACCATCTTCAAGTCCCCACTACACTGCTCGACACCTTGAACAGCAGTAGCAGCTGGCTGCTGGTCAACTAGAACAGCACCAACTGGATTGTGGCCAGAACAAAAAAATCTCTCGAAGAGATTGGGATGATTATTGCGCAAATAAAGATCATATGAATCCTCAAACCACCAATTACCACATCTCTTTGAGCACCTGTAGTAGAAGTTGTCGTTCTTGCTCTTGCACCTGACGACCGGCACCATGCACTGGGGGCAGTCGATGAGAGGGAGAGTCCTCCCCGGCTGTGCTGAGCTCGAAGCCGAGGTGGACATGGGCAAGCGGGGGCGACGTGGGCGGCTGCACGACACAACGGCTGGCGGCGTGGGCGGCAACGCCTGCTTGGCACGGCCCCGGGCGGCAAACCCTAGCGGACAGAAGAAGAGAGGAACAAAATTTGGAGCGCGACGAGGATGAGAGCGGGTGCACGTCGTGGGTTTTGTGTCCTTTTCACTGGCGGTTTCCAGTGGCAGCCGCCTGTGGAAATAATTTTCACAGGCGGTTCTTGTGGCCAAGGCTGGCCTTACATTAATTCTCTCACCCCCCGTGCCTATCCACTCGCCTGTCCCCGCGGTGGGCGCCCTGTCCCCGCCGCCGCGCCTCTCGCCCACACGCCTACTCCGCCTCTCTCCCCAAACCTCGGCGTGCTGTGACTCAATGCCGCCGCACTCCGCCACCGGCTCCGCGGGTCAGATCCGCCGCTGAACTCCCCGCCCCGCTCCGCCATATCCCACTTCCGGGACCGGCACCGGCGCTTCCACACCCCGCCATGCTCGGCCATCTCCCACGCCCGCCGCACTCCGCTCTCGGTTCGTGGCTGGAGAACGCCTGCAGCAGGTCGACCGTCATCGTCTACGGCCGCGTGCAGGTGCGCTTGCGCTCCATTGCTTGTACTAGCCACATGTGCACGCGCTTCACTGCGGGTGACCTACTTAAGACATATTTTGTTCAAATTTCTTTTTGATATGAACAAATTTGTCCCTCTTACAATCATTGTATGATAAAAAATTATTTATATCTATATTCAATCACTGAAGAAACTTGTATCACAGCAAATACTTATTTGCCCTTTTATGTTTTTATGACAATTGTTCTGCACTTTGTTTGCTGTGTTTTTAATGACCATATATTATTTTTTAGTTCTAGTATAGGAGGCAGCTTCATTAGTTCATAATCATAATAAAACAAATAGTTTCTTGAAGTTTATTATTCATTGTCGTTCTTCCGGATAAGAGACATGGATGCCTATATAGGATAATTAATTTGAACTTTGTTTCTACCATGGTTTTTGATCGAGCAACAATGGTTTTGGATTTGTGAATTTAGCATATGTCACTACGGGAGACGCGCTCTTTGTCGAGTGCTCGGTGCTTTGCCGAGTGTCGAAACACGGGCACTCGGCAAAGAGGCAGTTTGCCGAGTGCCGCACTCGGCAATGCCGGCCCTCGGCAAAGGCCGTCTTTGCCGAGTGTCAAACACTCGGCAAAGAGGACACTCGGCAAACATCCTATTTGCCGAGTGTCAGACACTCGGCAAAGAATAACCCTCGGCAAAATACCTCAGCCGACGCCGGTGGCCCCTCCGTCATCCTTTGCCGAGTGCTGGCCGTTAGCACTCGGCAAACGTGCTGCCTTTAGCGAGTGCTGCAAGCCTGGCACTCGGCAAAGAGGTTCCTTTGCCGAGTGCCAATTCCGACACTCGGCAAAGTATTTTTATTTTTTTTATTCTTGTTTTCAAATTTTTTCTGTGGCATTTATACAGTACCTTGAAGCACATGTTCCAATTTGGAACTTTTCTATGACTTTTTGGTTTTTTTTTAATTTTTCATGTTTACTTGAATTTTTCTCGAAAAAGTAAATTTGAACTACAGGTGCATAAAATATTAGAATTTAGCGATTCAAAAAATGGTATTCATGTTTTTGAGTGTATTTTGAAGCCGTGTGCAGGGACATTCGTGAAATTTCGAACATCTGTTTCACGAAACATGACCACCAACTTATTAAAAAAGTGTTTTTAATTATATAATTTGCAAACGAAGTCCGAAAATCACAAAACTTGTCGAGGTGTCGTGTCATCACATGTAGAGGCTGTGATAAAAAATTTAGAAGTTTCTGAGCAAGTTGTGACGTACGATGCCTAAAACCTAGACATCTCCAGCGTCCACACCCGCCTCTCTTCATACACGGAGGCGGCAAGGTCAGTCCATGGGCCAGGCTACGATCCGAGAACCGAGGAGCGCCTTGATCCTTAGCTCATGATGAGGGTGGGGCAAGGCAAGAAGCATGGGCGTTTCTGGATTGGCGACGGCGTCCTCGACACAGCCTCTACTCCTCTCCACCAGCTCCAAGCATCGAGCACGAGCTCAAGCGTGCCCATACGCCAACGGTCGACCACGGTGTTGGCACTCCAGGTAAGCATTCCTATTTCATTCGTCGTTCTTTGACTTTTACATACCTTACATATGCATTATTGAAACATTGAGGTCAAATGCTGTAGGCCCAGGTGCAGGAACTGTAGGCCTCGAGGGAGGTCGAGCGGCAAAGGCTACAGGCTTTGGAGGCCCAGTGGGAGCAAGATCAGCGGCAAATGGCCGAGATGATCAAGTTCATGCAGGAAATTGGCCAGCAACAAGGTTGGGCGATCCCACAGACGCTGCTTGCTCCAGATCCACCTCCAAAACATCTTGATTCTACCCCGGTGAGTATAAGTACGAAGTTTTACTTTCTATGCTGAAACTTAGAGAAACCTAGTGAAACCTAGTGGTGGTGGTGTGGTGGTCGTGGTGGTGTGGTGGTCGTGGTGGTGGTGGTGGTGTGGTGTTGTTGGTGGTGGTCACGGTGTTGTGGTGCTCATGGTGGTGGTGGTGGTGTGGTGGTGGTGGTGGTCATGATGGTGATGTGGTGGTGGTGGTGGTGTGGTGGTGGTGGTGGTGTAGTGTTGGTGATGGCGGTGATGTGGTGGTGGTGGTAGTGGCGGATGTTTACCTTGCATATTTATCTCTTCTCTTGTCACTCACATGCAATATCTTCTATTTCGTGCAGCATCAATCGGGGGCGGCGTCGAACCACCTCGGAGGGTCGCCGGGATCGCACTTTGGGCCATCCCAACCTGGACTGTTGCCGTGAGCTTCAAATGACAGCCGTTGTGATATAATGCACTTGTGAACTTTGTGAACCATGCTTGTGTGTTTGGACTTTGGACTTGGGAGTCGAGATTGTGATACTTGTATGCTATGTTTGTGTTTGTGGTAGATTGTGATATACATTTGTATTATATATATATTTGTGTGATATATAGTTGTGTATATATATATATATATATGATGTATATCTTGTTTGCAACGATGGAAGACTAAAAACAAAAAAATTGAATTTTTTCACTTCTTTGCCGAGTGTCATGACCATGACACTCGACAAAGCTGAGAATCTGCGTCACTGGGCTTCCCAGCTTTGCCGAGTGCCATGGGCAAGGCACTCGGCAAAGAAAATTAAAAAAAAACAAACTGCTTTGCCGAGTGCCTACCTACAGCACTCGGCAAAGAAAATCCAAAAAAAAAGAAAACAAGCTTTGTCGAGTGCTAGATGCAGGCACTCGGCAAAGCATTTTTTAAAAAAAAAAAAAAACACATTTCTTTGCCGAGTGCCAACCACTACGGGATACTGTGTATTTACCGAGTGTGAGTAACACTCGGCAAATAGTGCTACACACTCGGCAAACTCTTTATCGAGTGCCACACTCGGTAAAGTGGACTCGGCAAACAACGACTTGATGAAGTTATTTTACCGAGTGTCTAATATCGGCGCACTCGGAGCAGAGCGTTACCGAGTGCTACAACGACACTCGGTAAACAATTATGACTTGACGGTCGTCAGCCTCCAAACTGATCGTTAACGGCGATGTTTACCGAGTGTCACTAGCAGCACTCGGTAAATAAATTAGCATTTCGTGATTAAAACAATTCCGCAAATAAATTTTTTGAATAATGTTTACCGAGTGTAGCTCCTAACACTCGGTAAAAGAATAACCATTTTCGTGATTAAAATAATTCCGCAAATAAACTTCAGGAATAATGTGTGCCGAGTGTTCCCACTCGGTAAAAAGTAGTCAAATATTTCCAAGTGGGGACATGGCACTCGGTAAAAAATGGCACACTCGGCAAAATTCACAGAATCAGAACCAATTTGGTTCTGTTCGCTGTTTTACCGAGTGCTACACTCGGTAAAACTGACAGAATCTCTGTTTTACCGAGTGCTACACTCGGGAAAATATGTCCACATAATTTTTTTTTGTTTGTTTCAGTGCATATCCAGTCACAATAAGCAACAAAATCACAGGAAATTATAATAACATGACAGATAGGCAATATATATCACATATATGTCCACAAATGTCACATCCACTCACAATAACCAACATATGTCGACAAGCACCATGCAAAGTCCACAAACACCATCAACATATGTCCAAAGTCCACAAAGTTCAACCAAGTCCACAGTTCAACATACAAACGTATCAAACAAGGTCGGATGGCCTGTCACATGGTCGGAGGCCTGCGGAGAAACGGAGTCAAGTCCAGGTCTTGATCACCCTGCATATCGTTGTTCGATCCAGCTGTAGAAGGTCCCTAGAATGAGATTGCACATGTGAGTTATCTGGATCAAAGCAAATTCTAAGGTCTAAGCTATGGTAGGTCAAACTAAGGTATAAGTCGAAGGTAGCTCTATATGACACGAAAGTGAAGAGTGCATCTAAGTGACTCACAGGAGTGCCGTCGCGCGGAGGTGGAGGCACCAACGGTATCATCGGCGGCGGCGGAGGCGGTGGAGGCTGGCCCATGCTCTGAGAAAAACGGGCCATGTACTCGTACCAGTCCTTGTGCGCCTGCTGGAAGGCCTCAAGCTGGGCCTGCACTCGCGCCCTCTCCTGTGCCAACTCGGCCTGGTGCGACAGCTCGAGGGCCTGAAGCTGGCTCTGTGAGGCCTGCTGTGACTCCTGCAGGGCTTCAATCTGGGCCTACAATTATTTATCACATAGTTAGAATGCAAATAAAGAACGAGTAGAAAATGAATGGACAACGAATGCAACAGAACTAACCTGGAGTGCTACCACCTGGGGCTGTGAGCGTGGGCGTATGGCCGGACTCGAACTCGTGCTCCGGGCTCTAATCTGGGCGAGTGTCTGAGTGTTGGCCGTGTCTATGGTGCTGTTGCCCATATAGTACCGCCCGTGTGGCTTACCTGGTCCCAACCTCATGACGATGTCACCCTCGAGGTCAGCGGTGCTCGGATCAAATTCTGACCCATGGATCTCTCTCGCCATCGCCGTGTACTCGCTGAGGCGCCTGTGCACGCTCGGGTTGCTGTATGCCTCGGGCGGGTCCTCCGGGTTGTAGACGAGGTCGGGGTCCTTTGCCTTGCCCTTGTGTGCCAAGGCATATGCCTTGAACGAGGCGCACTCCTGGCCGGGGTGGAACCGCGTCTGCAGGAAGAAGCACAACAATAAGATATTATGCATTCAGAAGTTAGCATAGCAACAACGAAATGAAATCCGCGTACATATCTGGCTGCATATTCCTTGAGGGTAGTGGGGCCTTGTTTGTGCGAGGAACCCTACATCATCGCACGGCAACGTGAGCGTACGGCGTGATATTGCTCGTACTCCTCACTCAACCACTTGTCCACAATGGCCTCCCAGCAGTTGTCCATCCCCGCACACCAAGCAGGAGGCACCTGCACGTACACGAGCACATGACAAATCATAAATCAATTTTAGTGCAATTAATCATAGACGATGTAATCTCATGTTTACCGTCAAGTATTGCTCCTTAGTCAGGGGCAGGTGCACTGCCTGCGCTCTAGTGACTCTGTGTCCTCTGCGGGCATGGTAAATTCTTCTGCACAGGAGCTTTGTCTCGTAGAAGAGGTCCTGCACTCGGTGAACACAGACTCTGTTCACCACGTCATCCGCGTCCTCCCTACGTAATCCCTCCGCCAAGATGTAGTAATCCTACAAGCAAATACAGTCAGTAATATACAATTAATGTGATGTTATTATTAGCATAGTGCGATGAACACGTACCCATAGCTCTTTCATCACCCGGTTGGCCTTGCTGTTATAACACCTGCCAGCTCGATCAGTCTGATCGCTGGCGGCGTGCCAGTGGGACCACTTCATGGCGGGCTGCACAACACCATCGATCCTCATCATCCCGGGGTAGTTTGCCCTGCACAGAACACCCAGGATCCCATTTACTCGGTGAAAGTGACTCCCTGGGATCACCATTTCCCAATCCCTGCACAAAGTTATTGAGATTGAATATTAGTTTATGTTATAACTTAAAAACCTGTGAAGTAGTGTTAACATGCAAAAATTACTTACTTAGTTCTGGAGGGTCGAATCACTGGCCGTCTCTGTATGGGTAAGTTTGGGAGGCGCGACGACCCTCGCAGCCAAACCATAGGCACCCCATTTTCCTCTGCCAGCAAGTCGGCATCCTCCTTGCGCTCAGCCCGCTCAGCCTCATCCTCCCTCCGTGCCTCCTCCACCGCCTCCACTATCTCCTCCCTGGTCTCCTCCTCCTCATCCTCCTCCATGGCCGCTATGAACTCGTCGTCGTCGTCCTGTGGAGGAGGTGT
This sequence comes from Miscanthus lutarioriparius, assembly GCA_904845875.1. Taxonomy (NCBI): domain Eukaryota; kingdom Viridiplantae; phylum Streptophyta; class Magnoliopsida; order Poales; family Poaceae; genus Miscanthus; species Miscanthus lutarioriparius. Next base: position 79,204,200 of record CAJGYO010000016.1, on the reverse strand, counting down.
CGGCTCTCGACGCCCTCGTCATCGTCGTCGTCCTCCTCCACCTTGGGCTCCTCCTCCACCCTGGGCTCCACCTCCACCCTGGGCTCCAAGTCCCTGGGCACGCCCTCGTCGTCGTCGTCCTCCTCCTCCCTGGGCACGCCCTCCACCCTCAGTCTATGCACGCCCTCCTCTTCCACCCTGGCTGGACCCCTCGCCACTAGCCAGTAAGGTCATAACCGACCTAATCTTCCTGATTCCACCACCCACCATCAATCACCTGCAACAAAAGGAATAAACTATCAGTACGCATATACAAAAGTAAATGTATCATACATGTATAAAAGAGATGCAAAATAAGTAAATGTATCATACATGTATAAAAGAGATGCAAAATAAGTAAATGTATCATACATGTATAAAAGAGATGCAAAATAAGTAAATGTATCATACATGTATAAAATTGCCATAAGTACTACAGATCTTACATGTACTAGAAATAATCATCAAGATCATCGATAGGTGGGCCAAAAATCTCATCATCGCTATTGTCGACGTAATTATGATCGTCTCTCAAAGTCTCATCACTAGCTTACTTTGCTGAATGGTGTTGCTCAAGTAATAACAAGTCCTTCGTGTTGTGAACCTCCTCTCCATCATCCCCGTCAACAATGACCGTATCATTGTCTACTTCCATTATGAGATCTACATCTAAGACAATCTCAAAACTCCCTTCTAATCCTTCTTCTTGAAAGAACTCTCCGTCATATGTGTTTGCATCGATGTTATAATCATCATCGTTTGGGACGGTACTTTAACATGCGGCGATACCTTGTACACAACATCATACGCCTTTAAGACAGGTCTTTGGTTTGGCACGGGTATGAGAGATAATAAACTTGCTCGGCTGTTGGGCCACAATGTACACGTCATCTCCTAGCAAGACGGATGACTTTAGAACTTCGACTAACCCAAGCTCGGGGTCTTTATCACTTCTTTGGGATCAAACCAATGGCATTTGAATATGACAGACGAAGAGGTACACAACCGTGAAACTTGAGTTTGTATATTTCTTCAATTATTCCATAGTAGTCCAACCCATCGTGTGGCTCGGCATGAAAACACCGGTATTTGTGGTTCTTCGATTCGGCCGACTCTGCTCGTGAAGTTGTGTGAAAGCGATATCCATTGACATCGCATACGAGAGAATGACTTGACCCTAAATTCAAATCCATTGGCAACTTGCCTCAACTCGGCACTCATAGACACGTCGGTTTTTGGCCTGCTAGTTCAAGTAGGATGATTCGTTATATATTTGTCGAGTTGAGAGTTAAGTACAAACAACAAATGAAATTGAACAGTACCTCCTCCTTGAACCAACAAATAAAAGTGGGATTTCGTTCTCCCGCCGCCATGTCTTAGAAGGGTTTCAACTTCCGCCCGGTGGGTTCCTCCGTGATGGACGATGGTAGAGGAGAACAAATTTGTTATGAACCGTTAACAAGAGGGTTGGATGGGTGCATGCGAAATATTGACAAGAAAAGAAACAAGTTTGTGTAAAACTTACGTAATGTACGGGCCAACCTCTTCAAGGTTCCGCAACACATACAGCTGGATAGAGCACCACTCTTCTAGGCTCAACATCTTCAAGGTAGGTTCACTTGCACTTCCGAGTTGCCCTCGGAAAAGGCTGAGGGTCTACTGATTGTCGGCAGCATTGTAACGAGGGGGTGGATTATGCACGTTAGGAAGGTTGTCGGCATAGTATCTTGTTGTGAAGTATGACACCTCCTCCACAATGGATGCCTCTGCACAGGAAGCTTCAATTTTGCATTTATTTTTGCATTTTGTTCTAAGAACCTTTAGGCATCGCTCAATTGGATAGCACCAACGGGCATGCACAGGGCCCCCCATTTTTGCCTCATATGGTAGGTGCAAGAGCAAATGTTGCATCGGATTGAAGAAGCCGGGGGGAAAGATCTTCTCCAACTTGCAGAGCAACACCGGGGCCATTCTTTTTTCTTCAATCTCGGTCCGAGATATCTCCTTAGCACATAGCTTGCAGAAGAACATGCTCAACTCTGCCATCATTCACTAGATGTGATCAGGGAAATAGCCACGAACCATCACCGGAAGAAGGCGCTCAATCCATATGTGGTAATCATGACTCTTGAGCCTTGTGATTCGCATGGTACTTAAGTTCACACCCCTCCTCCAATTCGCTGCATACCCATCAGGGAACATCAACGATTGGAACCATTGAAGAACTTCTTTCTTTTGGGCCCTCGTTAGGACGAAGTCGGCCTTAGGCTTCTTCCATGACTTCCTGCGTAAGGGAGGCAACATGTTTAGCTTTGGTCTATCGCACAACATTGCTTGATCCAATCTAGCCTTGACATTGTCCTTTGACTTTTCCTAGTCCATGATTGTGTGAAGGACCGCCTCGGTGAAATTCTTTTCAGTGTACATTACATCAATGTTATGTGGAAGAAGGAGGTCCTTAAAGTAAGGAAGCTTCCACAAGCACGACTTGTGTGTCCAGGCATGCTCTTTTCCATATCACATGAAGCCCCCCTTTTCATTGTCGACCACAAGACCATCTAACATCTCAAGAACCTGGGCACCTGTCATCATTTCTGGTGCAGAGTCTTCCACTGTGACACCTTTTCGAAAGTTCTTCTTGTCTCTCCTGAATGGGTGGTCAAGAGGGAGGAATTGTCGATGTTTGTTAAACGAAGAAAACTTGCCCCCCTTCTCCAACCGAAAGAACTCCACAGCTGACTTGCATATCGGGCATGGCATCTTCGTGTGAACACACCAGCTACAAAATAACCCATAAGCCAGGAAGTCATGCATGGAATAATGGTACCAAATATGCATTCTGAAGTTTGTCTTTGTGAATAGGTCGTATGTCACTACCCCTTCGTCCCATGCACGGACCAAATCATCTATCAAAGGCTCCATGTACACACTCATATTAGCCCCCGGGTGTCCTAGAATTATAAGTGACAAGAAAATATTTTGCCGTTGAAAGGCGACGCCAGGTGGGAGGTTGAGAGGGATGATGAATACGGGCCAACATGTGTATGGTGAAGAACCCATTCCATAAGGATTGAACACATCAGTTGCCAGTGCAATGCGTACATTACGAGCCTCGTCAGCTTTGTCGGTATGCTTCCGATCGAAGCTTTTCCATGATTCACCATCGGACGGATGTATCATCTTGTCAGTGTATCGACGTCCAGTTTTGTGCCACGTCATCTGTTTTGTGGATTCCTCGCTCATGAAAAGCCGTTGGATCCTCGGTATGAAAGGAAGGTACCTCAGGATCTTTGCGCCGACTTTTGTTTGCGTCTTCCTACCATCACCAGATTCTAACTCAATGTACCTAGATACCTTACACCGGACAAGATTTATCGTCCGCATGTTCTCCCCGAATAAGATGCATCCGTTCGGACAAGCATGTATCTCGCGTCACGACATCTTGAGTGCACGAAGGATTTTATTTGACTCATACGTGTTCTTTGGCGTAACGTGATCATCCGTAAGTAGGGTGCCAACCATCATCAACAATTGATCGGAAGGATTCTCTACTCGGCTAAAGCGAGACTTCACGACCATTAGACGTGCAATGGCATCTAGTTTAGAAACATTGGTGCGCCCATGAAGGGGTTGTTGTGCCGCATCCAACATGGCGTAAAACGCCTTTGCAGTTTGCTCTGGCTCCTGCTCTGCACTTCCTTCATCGAAAGCCATGTCATGGTCATTTAACATTTCTGCCACCCCGGCTTCAGAATCAAACTCCTCGATCCGTTGTCTCACGACCTCTTCTCTCGCACGATGGCGTTCACCATGCATGGTCCACCGGGTATAGTTCTCTACAAATCCATTGTTGACAAGATCTTTAGTCATCTCCTCATATGTTTTCATTGCCTTGTTCTTACACTTCCTCACTGGGACACTAGGCATGTCGCCGTCCGTTTTGCAAATGCCTTCGTCATGAAATCATTGGCCTTCTCAATCCATTCATTTGTGTATTGACCCTCTTCCGATAGCCCGTGTACATCCATCCGATCCGACGGTCATCCATCCTAACATATAGACGATATTGCAGTTTAGAGCAATAGAGTAGTAGTGCTAGAGAAAAACCATATGAGATGATAAAGAGACATTCATGTTCTTGGTCGATTCACATAGAAGATGTTTGCTAGATTGGATGATGAGATTTTACCTAAGGTTGAAAGGCCGCTATGTCACTTGTAGATGGAGGAATACATGGAACCAATTTTTTTGTAGCCACAAACATCACTAGCAAGATTTATCGAAGATTGAGGTAGAGCACGACGACAAGTGCGTGAAGAACAACAAGGTGACAGTGCAGATCGAACTTGTGTGACCACGACGTGAAAAACAAGAAGGAAAACAAGAAGTAGTAGTAGTACGTGCTAACTTGTGAATCTTGTGCCTCTTGGCGGAACAACCAGAAGTCGCAAGGTCATTCGCTAGCTGCCAACTTGTATTGGTTCTACTACAACTTTTTAAGATGAACTACTCGCCTTGTGTTCTTTGTTTGCCCGTCATCATTGGTATGAACGAATATTTCTAGCATACTCCTACATTTGTTTGTTATAAAGACAAGAGTAAGCACAAATATTGGGTTGAGACCAATGAGTATGCAGATGAATGCCCTGAGATGGTAAAATATGGCTTTTTCATATGCTGATGTGCAGGATCACGAAAGAAAAAACATGTACTTCAGAACACAAAATATGTCTGCAAAGAAAGGGTAATAAAGTGGACACGGCATAAAAGGCATCCGTGATTGTCCATATACACGCTAAAACTCCATGCTCTGTTACTGAACAGCACGAGCTGAACAACAACATAATAGCTAGTGGAGTAGATGACTTCAGATCTATATAAAGATCATCACCTAATTTTCACATAATATTTCTAGAAACCATACTTGTTAAAGTAAAAGGGAAGCAAACATATATACAATTTCGACATCACAAGCTAGGAATTCTAGAAACAGGTACATTATATATTAAAAAAAGGAACAAAAGGTAGCACCACATAGTTTTTTTTTATGCGTGAATTAGTGGGCATAATCTTTATAACTGACGGTTGGAGACCAGCATCTTGAGAAATTAACTTTTCTGCTGCATCACAAATGGCAGAGCCCTAATTTCTGTTGTTAATCCGTCTACCAGGCCAATCCTTGGACTTGGTACGCAAGCGATTGTAGCTAACAAAGCCCTCTGCCTAGTTTGATTAATCACTAGCATCATAGGGAAGCCGTGCTGCGGCTGCCTTTCAATGTGAAAGCATGAGTAGTTTGGGAAGAACAAGCCATTATCCAAAAAAAAGTTTGGGAAAAACAAGCAAAATCTTCCATTGGCCAAATCGGCTAGTACATAGTAGAGGTCCGTCAAAAACAAGGCACCAAGCAAATTGTATTACAAATCAGTCATCAGTCAATAAAGTGAATATGCATGGCAGGTGATGGATGTTGTGCTGTAGGAGCCGATCCTTGCCTGATGTCGCGCAGAAGTGTCCGGGAGGTAGCCACGGCGGCGGCAGTCCCGCGGTGGCGGCGGGTGACCGCCCTCCCCCGGTGGCGGCGGCTGTGGGGGACCGCCCGGTGGCGGCGGTGGTGGAGCACGCGGGCGCGGGGAGGCGCGGGCGCAAGTGCGGGGGACGGCGGGGAGGCGCCGGCGCGGGGGACGGCGACGGTGAGGCGGGGATGCGCGGGCGTGTGCGGTGTGTGTGTGTGTGTGTGTGTGTGTGTCTGTGCACGATTTAAGAGAGAAACGGCTATGTGTTGAATGCTTCTGTTTACCGAGTGCCTAGATGTATGACACTCGGTAAACTCAAGTAAACAGAAGCATGGCAGCCCACTGTGGCAGACAGGTGGGCCGTGGCTAACCTTTACCGAGTGTTTGAGGTCACACTCGGTAAAAGTATCCATTATTTCATGCAAAACAAAAAAGAAAAAATGCCAATTTAATCCTAAAATTCACCAAACTTTCACATGAACTATTTCATGTCATATATTTACTATCTAAAAATTCCAAGTTCAAATCATAATGTTGAATTTCACTCTTAATAGAAATCCTACTCGTCATTGTGAATGTTTAGCGTCTCTTTGGGAGATGTACCGTTCGGCAAATGACGACAAATGTAAAAATACTTCAAACGTTATGAAAATTTTTCTATAACATAGATGTATGCTTCAATGTTAATTCTTCCAATCTCGTGATTTATCGAGTTCGATTTTAATTATTACAATTAAATTTACACGATATGTACCTAATTTTCACAAAGAATAAAAATTTTGTGAAATATAGTAAATAAATCGAAATAAACACCATATTTTGGAATGGAGTACTAAATATCATATGTGGATAGAGGAAAAAGAATGAAGGGAAAAACAAGAAATTTGGTTGAATTTTACCGAGTGTTGCGCCAATACACTCGGTAAAAGATAGTGTTTACCGAGTGTTGTGCACTTACACTCGGTAAAACTTTATTATTACCGAGTGCAAATACTTCTACCGAGTGTGACACTCGGTAAACATTTTCGGTCTTTTTTATTTGCTATGAGCGCTTGATGGGCGGAGCTGTTGTTACCGTGTTGTTTGCCGAGTGTATGCTCATAACACTCGGTAAACATGTCATGCTGTGACGCCGTTTGGCGCACGGTTGCTATCCTAGGTGACGTGGCACCTCAATACCGAGTGGCTGTTTTACCGAGTGCACCCCTTCGTTAAACTTGTAGTTTTACCGAGTGTCTGAAGTTACCGAGTGTGCTGACTCGGTAAAGCGGTCGACTACCGGGTGTTTATGTTTTCCGAGTGTTGGCACTTGGTAAGTACTGTTTTTCGAGTGCCCCGACTTTTGACACTCGGTAATTGTCGGGGCACTCGGTAACTACACAGTCTCCAGTAGTGGACGCGTGGCACTCGGCAAAGGGGCCGTCACCGTGACCTGGCCATCACGGGCTCACGGCGGCTTTTCTTTGCCGAGTGCCGTCGTGGCACTTGGCAAAGAAGCCGTTGCCATGAGGGGATATGCCGACAGCTCTTTGCCGAGTGCAGCACTTGGCAAAGACTTTGCCGAGTGCAAAGCACGCGTCTCCCGTAGTGTAGGTCTTTGAAGCTACAGTAAATGTAGATTGTAGTGAGTGCTAGCTTTTTTTTTGATAAAGAGTGCTACCTTAGGTTAAGTCCAGTAAAGCTAGATAGATTGTAGTGAGTGCCTTCATATTTTTAATTTGGGATGATAACTACCAAGACTAACACGGCAAACATTCTTCTTTTGCGGCAGGGACCGTGTCCACGCTTCGTGCGCTGGGCCTAGACGGGGCACACACTGGCACCGTCATTTGCACCGTCGTCGTCGCCCCCTAAAGCCAGGCAGTACAACCTGCGGGCAAAACGCCCCAAGTTTAGTCACAAGGTAAATCCAGATATCCCACCCCCGTTATTATGCCGTTGAATACGTTTGTCATTGTTTCTGAGTCATAGCATACCGCTTGTAAACACTCGCACAGATGCCTCGCGTGAACTGGACTGAAGCCAGAGTTAGAATCTTACTACAGCTGGTCATTAGAGAGAAAAACCAACTCCACTGGAATGACTCATCGAAATCACTCACAAAGTTAGTGCCTGTTTAGTTCCCAAAATTTTGTAAAATTTTTCAAGATTCTCCGTCACATCGAATCTTTGGACGCATGTATAAAGCATTAAATATAAATAAAAAATAAAACTAATTACACAGTTTAGACAAAATTCACGAGACGAATCTTTTAAGCTTAATTAAACTATGATTGGATACTAATTGCCAAATAACAACGAAAGTGATACAATACCATTTTTCAAAAAAAATCGCCAACTAAACAAGGTCTTAGGCTGGTCCAATGTTTGCCCTGACTTCAGAAGGTAAACACGACTATACTACGATGTAAAAAAACTTAAAAACAAACTAAATCGAATCAGAACTCACTACTACAGCTAGTTGAAACTTCAGAATCAATCTGGCCGACCTAGGGCGTGACAAGAACACTGGCAGGGTTACAGCTGATGCCTCCTTTTGGAAGGAAAGAGGACAGGTACCTGCTTGCTCCATTTGATTGATGTGTTGATGGTTTTGTGTACCATTTGTTAGTCTCTTACAGATTCACTGTCTAACCGCTGCAGGTGAACGCTGATGGTGATGAGGACCACATGACCCCCCCTTGCATTAACCTACTGACCGAAATATTTGGGCGTACCCCACAAGACACTGGTGAAATGATGTTTGCTGGTGGAGTTTGTAACGATCCAGACTCTTTTAGGACGCCATCATACACTCCACGAGCTATGCCCCTGAACCCCATGGGGCTCCAGTGTTGGCCAGACATCGAAGAAGCGTGCATCGCCACTAGAGGTGGACAGCCCTGCAATTAAGAAGAGTGCTGCAAGTATTGAAGAATGTGTGAATCATATCAGAGATACCGTCACACGACTTGAAGTCAGCAATGATGAAGCGGAGCTAAAGGAAGTGTTTCAGATCTTGGAACAAGATGGCATCAAAGAAGGGACTGAGTTGCACACCAATGCCATAATTCTATGCACAGAACCAATACTAAGGAGGGCCTTTTTGATGTATAAAACCCCAGCTGGTAGGGCAGATTGGATTAGGGAGAGTTGGCAGGACAGGTTGAACAAAATGGGAATCAAGAAGTAGATCTATGGATGTGAACTGGCGTTGTTGTTCGATAATGGCGGCTAGCTACGTCTTTCAATTTTTGAAAATGTTGTTTAGTTTTGAGTTTTTTGAACTTTAATTTGCTTGCTTGAGTTACTTGATTTGTTGTTTGGATGTTGTACTTCGATAAAAACTACTGTTTGTGTGCAAAGTTTATAATCCAAATAAGTTTGCTTGAGTTACCCTATGTGTTCTATCATTTGTGGAGTCAAAATAAGTTGTATGCACTAGGTGCGAGGACCGAGATGCCTAGAGGGGGGGGGGGGTGAATAGGCGTACCTAAAATTTCTTTTAACACATACTTGAAATAGCGGATTAGTCTTAGGGTCAGAAGTTTTTGGTTCAGACCTTCTGACTTAGATCAGAAGTTTCCACGCAAAATATCACAAGTTTAGACCACCAAGGTACCTATGAAATCTGTGCCTAAAACAATATGAAATTCAGATCTGTGAATTACCTCACTTCCTGGATTGATGAAGCTGCCCAAGTACCTCATTGCCCTTGGAGTGCCACCAATTTGTAGATCGGGACCAAACCCTAGAAATACCTAGAGGGAGATAGAGACAACAAAAAAACAAGTATACAACAATACAAAGCAAGAACTTGTGATAGGGGACCAGAACTTCGTTTGTAGGCTTGCGCCCAACATCAGAACTTCTGATATGGGAGCAGAACTTTTGATTTTCGCAAGAACGCGCCCAACACTAGAACTTCCATAGGGGATCAGAACTTCTGATTGTGAGCAGTGTAGTGCTTGTGTGCCCCTTTTCGTGGTTTTTTTAGCTGCAGAGACTCTTCTTGAGCACACTATCTTCTTGAGCACACTATCTTCCTCCAGCCGATCGGCGCGGCTCCCGCACCCGCTCGGCCGCTCCTGCATCTCGCGCGCATTCTCGCTCTGCTCGGTCGCGACGGACGAGCGACTGGCGGACGCCGCGCTGCTCCTCCTGCTCCCCTATCACTGCCAGCGAGCACCCGACCACCCCCAGCAGCGGCGCGCGGCCGACGCCCTACCTTTGCCCCGGCGCCCCGTCCTTAGCCCTAGCCGCAGCAGGCCAGCTCCGCCGGTGCCCTAGGCTCCCTTGGCGCTCTCCTGCAACTGCCAGCGAGCACCCGCCCGCCCCCAGCAGCGGCGAGTGGGACGAGAAGAGCGTGCGCTACCCGCTCCCGCCGCGCCCGCTCCGCACGCTCGCCCTCCACGGCAGGCTCTGGTGGGCCGACCACTCCTGGGGCGCCGCCGACCCCTTCGCCACCCCGTGCTCAGCTTCGTCCCGCTGCCCCGCCCCTGCGTGCTCCAGAGCGGGGAGGCCTGGGGGTGCTCAACCAGTTCCGCTACGTTGGGGTCAGCGCCGACAACCTGCGCTTTGTCGACACCTACCGCCGGGGAGGCGCCCCCAACAAGGTCACCGCCTGGACCCTGCCCCACACGTACGCCACCGAGTGGGTGCAGGATTTGGTTCTAGGATTACTTATGCATTATGCGATTTTGTTGTAGGATTACTTATGCATTATGCGCTTCGTCGATTACTTATTCATTATGCGATTTGGTTGTAGGATTTGTGAACTGAGTCCTAACTGTCCTTCTATTGATCGATTACTATTAGTTCTATTGAGTGAAATTTTTGTTAAAAAAATTGCTTCTATTCAGTGTGCTTTTTATATTCCTATTTGTTATTTAAGCTTATGTCATTTATATTCCAAACAATTAGTGTGTTGTTTTAAACTATTTGTGTTGTAACTGAAGAACTATTATGCCATTTAGTAGTTGTGTACTGAATTATAGGGCACTTTTTATGAAACTCTACCGAATTGCTAAATAGTTTTTACCGATTTGCATATGAAAATTTTGGTTGGGCACACCCAAAGCAAAAATCCTGGCTCCGTCACTGTCTTAACTTATTTGTAACTGCAGTGGTTCTGACGTTTTGTCTTTTACAATGAGCAGCATGGACGACTCCAACAGGGACGATAGTGCAACGGATGTGAAGTCAGTCATAAAAAGGATGTTTGGAGTAACAATCAGGCTTGGAGAAGTGCATGCAAGACTTGTCAACCAACCTCCACCAATACTAAAGTTCACTGCCAAACAATGGCTTCGCAGAACTTTGAACGACGAAAGAAGATGCCACAACAACTTGTGTATGTCTCCTCTAGAGTTCAAGTATCTACATAGAATCTTAGTTGACTACTATGGACTGCGGGGTACAGGCGAAACTAGCTCAAAAGAAGCTCTAGCTAAGTTTGTCTGAAATTGTGCTCACCGTGAGGCATATAGGATGATCGAGGACAGGTTTGAGAAGGGCATAGGCACAATCAATTACTTCATTCACCATGTTGCAAATGTTTTCAAGCCTTTTGCAGATGGCATTCTAGTTCCAAAGGCTAATCAATACAATAAAGTGCACAAGAAGTTAAGGGAATATGCCCCCTACTTTGATGGATGCTATGGGGCGTTAGACGACACGCATATTCCGGTCACAGTGGATGTTAGCTAATCTACTGCCACCTTGTGTGAAACACAGCAGAGGAAGACGGCGCCGACTTTGCCCCCTGCTGTAATACTGTAGCCGCTTCAGGTGCAGGCGCCGCACGGCTCACCTGCAGCATTGTAGGCACATGCAGTGGCCGGCGCAGAGTCAGCCCTGTATACTTATCTAGTTACTGTTACAGCATGTGCGTTGTACTTTAGTTAGATAGATAGAGTTGTATAAATAGGGCACCAAGGCAACTCAGTAAAGAGAGCTCAGATTTGCCATCACACAGACAGGGCCTCGGCCAACGTTGTTGTCTTGTATTGTGCGTGCTTGCTCTGTTCTCCCTTCTTCTTCTAGCTCGATCCATAGTGTGTGGGTACGGACACAACCGGTATAGTGGTCTGGGAGACTAGTGGACTGGGAGACTAGTGGTCTGGAGACTAGTGGTCCGGGAGACTAGTGGTCTGGTCTGGGAGACTAGTGGTCTGAGAGACTAGTGGTCTGGAGACTAGTTCACTATCGTCAGACGGTGATCACGTGGGCCAACAAGTGGTATCGGAGCCGTACAAGCGCCGTCGTCATTCTAACCGATGGCGATGACAGGCGGTTTGGAGTTGGGCGATGGCAGTGGCACTGTCATAGCTGCCCAGCCACTACCGGAGGTAGTTGTCCGCACGGTGCGGGAGGTCAGCGGCACCACTTGGCCGACGCTGACTCGCACTAACTATGGAGAGTGGTCGGTGACCATGAAGGTCAAGCTCAGAGCCCGACGGCTCTGGAATGCTGTTGACAAGGGCACCGACGTGGAAGAAGACGACATGTCAGCGTTGGAGGCTATCCTCGCTGCTGTACCGGCGGAGTACAGGGAACCATTGGGGACGAAAAGCTCAGCTAAGGAGGCGTGGGAGGCCATTGCGGCAATGCGCGTCGGTTCCGACCGCGCAAAGAAGGCAACAGCCTAGCTTCTGAAGCAGGAGTACGCAAACCTCAAGTTCAAGGATGGTGAAACAGTGGAGGACTTTTCCCTCCGCCTGCAGACGCTCATCAGCAAGCTGAAGAGCCATGGCGTCACCATCGACGAAGAGGAGGCGGTCTCCAAATTCCTTCACTCCGTGCCGGCAAAGTACATCCAGATCGCTCTCTCCATAGAGACGATGCTGGACTTGTCCACCCTCACCATCGAGGATGTGGCAGGCCATCTGCGGGCGGTGGATGAGCGCCTGGGGCAGGCGACAGCAATGAAGGACAGCGGGAAACTCCTACTAACGGAAGAGGAGTGGGCTGCTCGGCGAAACTCTAGGAAGGCAGCCTCCTCCAGTCGCGGTGGCAACGGCAAACATCGCGGCAGGGCTTCTTCGGAGAAGAAGCAAATCGACTCCAACGCCTGTCGGTGTTGCGGGAAGATGTGCCATTGGGCACGGGAGTGCCCAAATCGCAAGAAGGAAAAGAAGGCTCAGACTCACCTGGCGAAAGCCGATGATGAGGATGAGGCCACTATCCTTATGACGACGTTCTGTGCACTGCACGACGTCGAGGCCATGGAGAGGGAAGAGGCGACGACGGTGGAAGGATCTAGCAAGGCCCTGAAGACCGTCAACCTCGACGAACCACGCGCCCAAGTCCATCTTGGGCATGTGGGCGTCGACCAGGAGCAGCGGTGGTATCTGGACTATGGAGCCAGTAACCACATGAAGGGCTCCAAGGACTCCTTCTCTGAGCTTAACGGTGATGTTACCGGTACGGTGAAGTTTGGTGATGGCTCAAGGGTGGCTATCCAAGGGTGCGGCACCATCATCTTCAGATGCCAGAATGGGGAGCACCGCGCGCTAACGAATGTATACTACATCCCGCAGCTGCGTTCCAGCATCATCAGCATTGGTCAGCTAGATGAGCGTGGTAGCGAGGTTCTGATCAAGGACGGCGTTCTGAGGATCAGAGACCGGGAGCAGCGACTTCTCGCCAAGGTGAAGAGGTCCCTGAACCGGTTGTACCTGCTCGACCTAAAGGTAGAGCAGCCGGTTTGCCTGGCGGCAAGGCACTCCGAGGAACCGTGGATGTGGCATGCCCGGTTCGGACATCTCAGCTTCGACACGCTTGGTCAGCTAGGGAAGATGGTCCAAGGGCTACCCCACATCAAACACGGAGGCGAGCTGTGTAACAGCTACCTGGCCGGGAAGCAAAGGAGGCTACCTTTCCCAAAGGCGGCCAAGTATCGCGCGAAGGAAGCTCTCGAGCTAGTTCACGTCGACCTCTGTGGGCCGATCACGCCTGCTACATGCGGTGGTCGGCGGTACTTCCTCCTACTCATGGACGATTACAGTCGTTACATGTGGCTGCAACTCCTGACGAGCAAGGACGAAGTGGCGGTGGCGATCAAGAAGTTCAAGACGCGCGCGGAGGCCGAGAGCGGCAAGAAGCTCCGTGTACTGAGGACTGATCGGGGTGGCGAATTCACTTCGGTGGAGTTTGCTACGTACTGCGTGGATCAAGGTGTGGGGCAACATCACGCCGTGCCATACTCGCCACAATAGAATGGCGTGGTGGAGCGACGGAACCAGATAGTGGTCGGCATGGCCCAATCCATGATGAAGGCCAAAGGGATGCTGGCAAAGTTCTAGGGAGAGGTGGTGACCACGGCGGTGTTCATCCTCAACCGCGCTCCAACCAAAGCCCTAACGGGCAAGACGTCGTTCGAAGCTTGGTACGGAAGCAAGCCGAACGTGTCATTCCTCCGGACATTCGGTTGCATCAGCCATGTCGAGAAGACGAAGCCGAACCTCACCAAGCTAGAGGACAGGAGCACACCCATGGTGTTCCTGGGCTACGCGAAGGGTACCAAGGCGTACCGGCTCTATGACCCACGCGGAGACAAGGTGACTGTCTCACGTGACATTGTGTTCAACGAGGAGGCAGCTTGGGACTGGCATAGTCCGAGCACGGGGGAAGCGAGAGGCTTCACCAACACCTTCATCGTCGAGCACTTGGTCATCCACGGCGGTGGAGATGCTGCGGAACAGGTGCCACGCACTCCGGGAGGAGCGCCGAGCACTCCGGCGGTAGAGTCGAGCACTTCTGGGGCAGTGCCGAGCACTTCAGGAGGGATGTCGAGCACTCCGGGAGGAGTGTCGAGCACTTCTGGAGGGATGCCGAGCATGCCGGGAGTGGAACCAGGAGGTTCTGCAGTGGTGGCGACCACTTCAGGACGGGTGCCGAGCACTCCCGTGACGGAGCCAAGACGTCTTACTGTGGTTCCGACCACTCTAAGACTGAGGTTGGGCACTCCTACAGTGTGGCCGAACACTGCAGGAGTTATGATGAGTAGTCCAGAAGCAGTGTCGAGCACTTTAGGTGCTATGCAGGGCACTCGACGGAAGAAGGAACTCCATCACCCCCGATCGAGTTCGCCTCACCTCCAAGTGACATCACTGAGTTCATGGACGCCTACCACGAAGGTGAGGAGTTGAGCTTCCACAGGCTGGACGACATCGTCGGCGGCACAGGTCCGTCAGGTCTGGCGGGTAGGCTGCTTAACGATGCAGAGCTGCTACTCGTCAGTGCAGAGGAACCACCCACGTTCGCGCTAGCCGAGCGTGATGGAAACTGGCGACGAGCAATGCTGGAGGAGATGAAGGCGATCGAGGAAAACGAGACTTGGCAGCTCGTCGATCTACCCCCAGGATGTCGTCCGATCAGCCTGAAGTGGGTGTACAAAGTCAAAAGGGACGAGCTCGGCGCCATTGTCAAGTACAAGGCGCGCCTCGTCGCCCGAGGCTTTGGCCAGCGCGAGGGCATCGACTTCGAGGAGGTCTTTGCACCAGTTGCGCGCATGGAGTCGGTCCGTTTGCTACTTGCTTTGGCGGCAGCAAAGGACTGGCGCGTCCATCACTAGGACGTTAAATCGGCCTTCCTCAACGGCGAGCTGGCGGAAACGGTCTTCGTCAGGCAACCTCCAGGGTTCGCTATCAAGGGAGAGGAGCATAGGATGCTTCGACTGCGCAAAGCGCTCTACGGGCTGAGGCAAGCCCCTCGAGCATGGAACGCCAAGCTTGACACCACGCTGGGCGAGCTTGGGTTTCAGAGGGGTGCGCAACCGAGCACGCGCTCTACACGCGACGACGGCGGAAGGAAGAACTCATGGTCGGTGTGTATGTGGATGACTTAATCATCACCGGCGCGTGCACGGAGGATATCAACAGCTTCAAGCGAGAGATGGCAGCTCGTTTCCGAATGAGCGATCTCGGCGCTCTCTCCTACTACCTCGGCATTGAGGTGAGACAGGGGAAGGAGGAACTCACGCTCGGGCAAAGCGCGTATGCCTCCAAGCTATTGGAGAGGAGCGGCATGGTAGAGTGCAACACAAGGCTCGGGCTGAAGCTGACGAAGGACAGCACCGCGGCGAAAGTAGATGCAACACTCTACCAGAGTATCGTCGGCGGTCTACGCTACCTAGTCCACACAAGGCCGGACATTGCGTTCGCCGTGGGCTACGTCAGTCGCTTTATGGAGGATCCCAGAGAGGATCACTGGGCTGCGGTGAAGCGTCTACTACGCTACGTCAAGGGGACGGTGAATCATGGAATCATCTTCCCAAAGACCGGGGGAAGTAGGCTGCAGCTCACGGTGTTCAGCGATGCAGACATGGCGGGGGACATCGACGGATGACGGAGCACCTCTGGCGCATTTCGTCTTCCTCGGTCAGCCCCAATTTCATGGTCGTCGCTGAAATGAAGGTGGTGGCGCTATATCTACGGCGAGGCGTAGTACGAAGCGGCGCCACAATGGCGTGCCAAGTTGTGTGGTGTAGCGCCGCCGCTGGGGCGAAGCTAACCGGCGTGGAAGCTCACCCACCAAAGACCGATGGTGGACAACCAGCCCGCCATCGTCCTCACGAAGAATCCGGTTCTGCACGACCGGAGTAAACACATCGACGTGAAGTTCCACTTCCTCAGGAACTGTGTTGATGGAGGGCAGATCGTCATCGAGTTTGTCAAAACTGGTCGGCAACTCGCGGACGTCCTCACCAAGCCGCTCGAACGACTTCGACTCACGGAGTGAAGGAGATGATCGGCATGGAGGGGTGCAAGGGTTAGCGATAGGATTAGGGAAGATTGTTAGCTAATCTATCGCCACCTTGTGTGAAACACAGAGGAAAGACGGCGCCGACTTTGCCCCTCGTTGTATCATCAGAGCCGCTTGTGCAAAGGCCGCACGGCTCTCACCGCAGCAGATGTGAGGCACATGCAAAGGCCGCAAGCAGAGTCAAGATCTGTATACTTATCTAGTTATCATTACAGCATGCTGCTGTATTTTTAGTTAGATAGATAGAGTTGTATAAATAGGGCACCAAGGCAACTCAGTAAAGAGAGCTCAGATTTGCCATCACACAGACAGGGCCTCGGCCAACGTTGTTGTCTTGTATTATGCGTGCTTGCTCTGTTCTCCCTTCTTCTTCTAGCTCGATCCATAGTGTGTAGGTACGGACACAACCGGTATAGTGGTCTGGGAGACTAGTGGACTGGGAGACTAGTGATCTGGGAGACTAGTGGTCTGGAGACTAGTGGTCTGGTCTGGAGACTAGTGGTCTGGTCTGGAAGACTAGTGGTCTGATCTGGGAGACTTGTGGTCTGAGACTAGTGGTCTGGAGACTAGTTCACTATCGTTGATCCCGTGGGCCAACAGTGGATAGCAGTGTCAAGGAGGACTACATGAATAGACATGGATTCACAAGAATGAATGTATGTGCCGTAGTCGATATGTCCAAGCGTTTCACCTTTGTAGGTGTTGGGAAGGTGGGCTCGGTCCATGACATGGCGGTCCTCAATGAATGTCATGAGGCACCGAATTTCCCCCATCCACTAGCAGGTGCGTATTGTATTTTTTATTTCAATTTGTACCAGTTCAAGCAACTAGTTCATTTGAAATGATTGTCAAGTAATGGTGGAAAATAATGTGGTGTTGCAGGTAGGTACTACCTGGTGGACTGGCTACAAGCTGGACAAAGGATATATGACGCCATATTGCGATACAAGGTGCCGTACGGGTGAGAAATTTAACTATGCTCATTCAGGGCTACGTACTGCCGTCGAACATTCATTTGGGGTGCTGAAAGAAAGGTGGGAAATTTTACGAGATGTTCCGGAATATGATGTGGACATGCAAAAAATATAATTATAGCATGCTTTGGACTGCACGACTACCTGTGGGAGTGCAAGCATGTTGGTAACGGTAGTACACAAAGTTACGACCTGTCTAATTGGGCAAGAAGACACAGGAACACTGATATGTCCAAGCTGCGAGACCTTATCACTACCAGACTCCGCCCCACTCGTGAGTTAAGGTATGTCATTCATGCCAGCTTCGTTATATAATTATGAACACATGGATAATCACTTGTAATGGACTCAAATTGTATGACAGTACCATGTTGAACGGCTAGGAAGCACCAGCGTGTATGTGGACTGCAAAAACTGCAAGTTGAAAGGGTGCAGTTGAATGTGTTGCTATGGCACTGATTTTGTAAATGCACCATGTATACCAACTTTTGAACTGCGTTGGTTTGTTATGGGTTTGTAATGAACTACGTAAACTATGGAACCGTCGTCAGTAGACCTTGTGCTTCTCCATTGTCTAAATTATTATGGGTTTGTAATGAACTATGAAAACTATGAGTTTGCTACTTGTCTTTTAATGTATATGCATTTAAATTTAAAGTATTATAAAACATTAACCAAATCTGAGTGACGGTCGAATAGAATGAGTGGGTTACCGTTAAAAGTGGGGGATGAGTATATATAGGTCCAGCTCAAATCTGGCCGTTGCTGCGAAAGTCAGAACTTCTGACAAGGGCCAGAACTTCTGATTTTTGCAGGGTTACGCCCAATACCAGAACTTCTGTATGGGGACCAGAACTTCTCATTTTCGCAGGTTTACTCCTAATATTAGAACTTCTGACAGGGACCAGAACTTCTAAATTTCTCAGGATACTATCTCGTGAGCCCTTTTTGGTTTATTTTAGTTGAATTAATGAGCGAGTACATTGTTGGATACATGATAAATCATGTCAAGCATAGAGTTCTCATGATAAACCATTCATATAATCGGATACATGAATTACATGATAAATGGCGTCATGCATATATAGAGTTTAGCCACAGCTATACTATTCTTCCCTGTCCATCGAGGCGTAACCAGGGCATTAAATTTGGTGGGATACTTTGCTCTACAGTAATTATCATCTCTGGCAGGTCCATAAAAAGTGGCATTTCGCTGAACTGGTTAAAGTCCTCAGGATCGAGCACACCGTCAACTCCTATAATTTGTTGTTTCCCGGAGACAGCTACATGCTTCGGCTTCCGTGCCTTTTTGCTCTCAGGGCTTATGTCCTCTGCATAGAAGACCTGTGCAACATGGTTAGCAAGGACCCATGGGTCATCCTTGTAACCCATTTTATCGAGGTCAACAATTCTCAAGCCATAGTTGTCGACACTGACACCTCGTTGGTGGTCTACCCACTGGCATCGAAAGACCGGAATCTGAACATTGACACCATAGTGTAGCTCCCATATTTCATGAACAAACCCATAATATGTAGTATATACGTCATTTTCATCTATGGCATCACAACGAACCCCACTATTTTGTGCCAGACTCTTTTGGTCCTTGGAATTGACACAAAACGTGAATCCATTAATGTCATAGACCTTCCATGTAGTGATATGGCGTGATGGTCCAGATGCCAGGATCTTGATGGTTTGTTCCTCCATTGATTCCCCATATGGAATGTCCTGATCCATTAGCCATGTGGTGAACGTAAGCTTGTGCTCCTTCATGACCCAATCTTCTATGTGCACATTGTTTTGTTCGCGAAGCTCATTCATGTGTTGCTCGATCAATGGCTCCATTATCGAGAGTTGATGTAGGTTGCTATGATGTGCCTCTAGGACTGTGTTGTAATCCAACGGAATGAATGACTTTCGACCCATACGCCTGTCGATGCGGGATCCACGGGGTTCCTCATCGGTATGAGTACTAGCAGTGGGCCCTAGCCTGACCCACGTGCCTGATAGAAGAGGCGAAGCAACAAGTGACGCCGAATCCGAGTAGAATAGGCTGAACTAGCCGGTTTTCCTAATAGAAAGTATCTTCTGTAATTAGATCAGGACGCCTTCTTTGGAATCCGACTAGGACTATAATCGCACCATAGCTGTCTCTCCCTATATAAAGACAGGCTATGGGCACCCCTAAAACAGACTAGAGAACATGATCATAATGATCAATCCAACGCAAAGGCTAACGCCGACTGGATGTAAAGGCTATTACTCAATCATGAGGGCCTAAACCAGTATAAATTGACTGTCTCTTGCGTTAACCATTGAGTTCAGCATACGTCGAAGCCCGAACAACTATCCCGAGTACCCCCGTGGTAGGCTATCGGTGGTAAAACATCGACAGTTGGCACGCCAGGTAGGGGCTTTCGGTGGATTTGCATTCGAGAGCTCGATGGACCTCGACAACATGATCTTCTCGACGGGATCAACCTTCATCTTCGGATCATGGATCTATGAGGCGGACGACGACGGCAAGCTCCAAGGCCATCTCCTCGAAGATTCAGCTCGCCATTAAGACCTCATTATTTCGACGACTGCGACAGATCAACTCACCGGAAGATTCGCGTGGCTCGCGATGTCTGATCCGACTCAGATTTCATGGCCAACCAATTTTAACTCAAACTCAGGCTCCGCATCTGAGATGGAGTCTTATCCGGGTTCTTTCTGTGATGGACCAAGTTCTTTCTCGCTAGGACTCCACAACATGGCCTCAGTCCATCAAGAATTCAACTCGGGATACTTTCAGAATTCATTCAAGAAGCTAGGTCCTTTCCCATTTGGACTCCATAACATGGCAACGTCTTATCAAGCACCACTCCAAGGATCAACTAGTTCGGTGCGAAGGGTGCCACTGATAGGAGCTCAGGAAGGCCTCGTACTGACTATAACATCTCAAGACTACATCGTCCACGGGCCAGGTTCTATTCCTAAGGATGACAATACCCGGCTAGTTGGCACGACAATGGCTCTACCCTACCAAGAAGGAGATTCAATCTACGACACTGAAGCCTCTACTAAAGTTCTCAACAACTCTGATAGTATGGAAACTGGCATCAACAACAGAACGCTTCATACTCGAGAAGTATTCATGGTTCGTCATCCTCGATCACCGTTGGTCCCTCTAGAAGCGCCGACATCAGGTCATCAGATGAATCCGAATCCAATATATCACCTTTTGCTCAGGGGCATGATAGTGAAACTGAAAGCCAGAAACAAGCTAGAGAGAGGAGGAACAAGACGAAGCAAGGACGCCAGCGTCGTGCCCAACAGCGCAAAGAAGCCTAGGCCAGATATGAATGTGATCTGGCCGAGTACAATAGAAGAAAATCAGAGCAAGAAGCTGAAGAAATGCGTGCGGCCAGGAGAACACACAGCTCTCTATACTCCAAAATTCAAGAATTGGCTGAAGAACTTGAAGCTATCTCTCATCCCAACGAGGAGCAAAAGCGCCTTAGAGAAATTTTCTGATCAACAACTCTATGGATACGGGGTGAAAGGACCAATTCAAAACAACCCACCAGGTCAGTTTCGTAGAGGCAGGATGACCAAAGTCAACGAAGATCAGCTTTTGACAGGCTAGGTCCAAATGGGAGCAGCAATAAAGGAAGCAGAGGAGACCAGAATCAAAGTAATCGAGTTGAAAGAACAAGGGACAACAGGAACAGACCACAAATTCCTTTAGCTCCACAAAACTACTCGCAAAGAATCAACGGCTGGCAAGAGGGTGGAGCTGAGTCTGAATATAGGGAAGCTAGAGTACCTGATAGATTCCCTTGTTTCGCAAGTCGGCTTCTTTCAGTATGACTATCTCATAAATTCAAGCCGTCTAGCCACTCCAAGTATGATGGCAAGACCAAACCCAAGCAGTGGCTCAGAATATATTCTCAATCAATCAAGCTAGCTGGTGGTGATGATGACATTAAAGCACTCTTCTTCCCTATGGCACTAGAGGCTATGCCGCTCCAATGGTTCGACAAGTTGAATCCAGGATCAATCAGGGGCTGGGAAGACTTGCAGAGAGCCTTCTATGATAATTCCGTAGGCATCATCACACACCCTATCACTCATGCAGAACTAAAAGGACTCAAGTAGAAAGGAGGCGAAAATCTCAGGGACTATTACCGACGGTTCGGCGAGTTCCGTGCTCAAGTACACGACATCACTGAACGGGAGGTCATTGCAGCTTTCTCCTACGGGATTCTAGCCAAGTGGCAATTCTAGGATTTCTGAAAAGAGAACCCATGAAGCAACGAAGAATTCAAGCGCATGGTGAAAAGGATGATCACTGCGGAGGAGAAGACCCGAGAGAGATTTTTAGATCGGAACAACCGGGACAACCCTGACAGACAAAATCATCGAAATAATAGGCATCAAGACTAGAAACGCGGGCCAGACAACACTGTGGTCGTAGCAGATAAATCAATGAAGTTTTCCAAGCCTAGGAAATTTGACGATATTGAAAATATGCACTGCATGTGGCACCCGAATGGAAACCACACGACCGGAGATTGTCGCATCTTTATTGATCGATACTCAAGAAAGGGTAACAATGGAGAAAGAAAAGAAGATAACCAGAAGAAGGATGAAGATAACCAAGAAGATAAGGGATTCCAAAAATCCAAGGGAATGGTAGCAGTAATCTTCGCCGGAGTCTCGGGTTCTAGGAGCAAGCATCAAGACAAGCTGGCTCTTCGAACTATCATGGCAGCAGAACCAGCTACACCCATGTACCTCAATTGGTCGCAGTATCCAATCCAGTTCTCAAGAGAGGATCAGTGGACTAGCGTAGGGAACGCTGGCCACTACCCACTGGTTTTGGATCCAACCATTGCTGGTATGACCATCACAAAGGTATTGATCGACGGAGGAGCTGGACTCAACATTATATTTTCAGATACGCTAAGGAAGATGGGGCTAGAACTCGCCGGAATGATTCCTCCAACAAGTGTCCCTTTCTATGGGATAGTACTCAGCAAGGCTGCTATGCCACTCGGACAAATCACCCGGCCAGTCATATTTGGAACTCCCACAAACTACCGAACCGAGTTCATCAAATTTGAGGTTGCATATTTTGAATCATCATATCACGCCATCCTTGGACGACCAGCATTAGCCAAGTTCATGGCGATACCGCACTATCCATATCTCTTGCTCAAGATGCCAGGACCCAACGGCGTACTCTCCCTCCAAGGCGATTTGAAACGTGCTTTTGACTGCGACGTTCAAGCAATCCAGATCGCAACCAAAGCACAAGCAGCCAGCGAAAGAGAAGAGATAGCTACCGTTGCTATAGGAATGAACCCGGATGAGCTAGAGATCCTAGCTAAGAGGCCTATCATCCTTGCACCACAAAAAGAAGCCAACGTGAAGCAAATCGACCTGGGCACTGGCGATCCCTCCAAGACGGCGACCATCAGTGCCCACCTCTTTGCAAAATAGGAACTCGCGCTCACCAACTTTCTTTGGGATAACAAAGATATCTTCGCTTGGAAGTCGGCCGACTTGCCAGGTGTCCTGAAAGAGTTGGCTGAGCACAGAATCAACGTGAATGAAGGCTCCAAGCCTGTAAAGCAACGGTTACGATGTTTTTCACCCGACAAAAAAGTAGCAATCAAGAAAGAAATCGCAAAACTGATGGCAGCCGGATTCATAAGAGAAATTCTTCATCCTGACTGGTTGGCCAATCCAGTCCTAGTACAGAAAAAGAACACGACTGAGTGGCGTATGTGTGTTGACTACACAGATCACAACAGGCAGTGCCCAAAGGACCCATTTGGGCTACCGCGCATCGACCAGATTGTTGACTCAACAGCAGGATCTGCTTTACTATCTTTTCTCGACTGCTACTCAGGTTATCATCAGATTGCATTAAGAGAAGAAGATCAAAGCAAGACCTCTTTCGTCACACCGTTCAGCGCCTACTGCTACAAAACCATGTCGTTTGGACTTAAGAACGCTAGCGCTACTTATCAGAGAGCCATCCAAACATGCCTAGGCAAGCAGATTGGCGACAACGTGAAAGCTTACGTTGATGATGTTGTAGTAAAGACAAAGGATCCAGACATGCTTATTGAAGATCTAAAGCAAACATTTGAGAACTTAAAGAAGTGGAAATGGAAGCTCAATCCAAACAAATATGTTTTCGGCGTAACGTCTGGACAACTGCTCGGATTCTTGGTTAGCCATCGTGGGATCAAGGCTAGCACCAAGCATATCCGGGCAATAACAGAGATGGGTCCTCCACGCTATGTCAAGGATATACAAAAGCTGACAGGCTATATGGCAACCCTCAATCGCTTTATCTCACGACTCGACAAAAAAGGACTACCTTTTTTTAAATTGCTGAAGAAAACGGGCAAGTTCGAGTGGACAGAGGAAGCCAAGGGCGCTTTCGAGAAGCTTAAGTCATACATCACCTCCTCGCCCATTCTCACACCCCCAAGAAAGCATGAAGCTATGTTATTATATATTACAGCAACTTCCATGGTGGTCAGTACAACGATCGTCGTAGAAAGAGAAGAACAATGGCATGTATACAAGGTACAATGACCCATCTACTACATCAGCGAGGTACTTTCAGATTCAAAGATCAGGTACCCGCATGTACAAAAACTACTCTACGCCCTCCTAATCACCTCTCGCAAGCTCCGGCACTATTCCGACAGTCACAAGATCACGGTGGTAACTGACTTTCCACTCGGAGACATCTTACACAACCGAGATGCTATTGGATGCATTTTCAAGTGGGCAGTTGAACTCGGTGCACTCAACATAGAATTCACTCATCGCAAAGCAATCAAATCTCAAGCACTCGCGGATTTTGTAGCCGAGTGGACAAAGATACAACAACCAACACCAGACGCTATCCTCGACTACTAGAAAATGTACTTTGATGGATCACTCAAGCTAGGAGGAGCAGGTGCTGGCGTTTTCTTCATATCTTCAGACGAAAAACAACTCAAATATGTTCTTCAAATCCTCTGGCAAGCTACAAACAATGAAGCAGAATATTAAGCACTCATCCACGAACTCCGGGTAGCTATCTCTCTTGGAATAAAGCGACTACTCGTATACGGCGATTCAGCATTAGTTGTCAACCAAGTCAACAAAGACTGGGACTGCACCAAAAACAACATGGATGCATACTGTGCCAAAGTACGCAAACTCAAAAAACATTTTCAAGGACTAGAAATCCTACATGTCTTGCGTGACTCAAACGTTGCAGTAGACATCCTTGCCAAGCTCGGATCGGACAGGGCGAAGGTCCCACCGGGTGTATTCGTAGAGGAATTGTTAGCTCCCTCTATCAAACAACCCGGTGAGATAACCCTAGAACTCCCAGCTCCAGGCATCTAGATTTTGGTAATCACCACCTCATGGACTCAGGTTTTCATTGATTATATCAAAGAGAATAAGTTGGCAGCAGATAAAGAAGAAGCTACCCGAGTTGTTCGAAGAAGCAAGAACTACATCCTAGTGGGAGACAAACTCTACAGACGAGCTGCATCATCAGGAGTACTACTCAAATGCATCACGACAGATGAAGGCAAAGAAATTCTAGGGGAAATCCACTCAGGATGTTGTGGTAACCATGCTGCCTCTAGAACTCTAGTAGGCAAAGCTTTCTGTTTCGGGTTCTACTGGCCGACAGCTTTAAAAGACGCAGAAGAACTCGTCAGGAAGTAGCAAAGCTGCCAAATGTTTGCAAGATAGGCTCACATTCCAGAACACAATCTTATCTGCATCCCGCCCACTTGGTTGTTCTCCTGCTGGGGGCTGGATCAGGTAGGACCTCTCAAGAAAGCCAAGGGTGGTTTTGAGTACATTTTTGTGGCTATTGACAAGTTCACCAAATGGATCGAATACAAACCACTCGCCAAGTACAGCACAGCTAAAGCAGTCGAGTTCATCCAAGACATCATGCGTCGCTTTGGCATACCCAACCGAGTCATCACGGATTTAGGCTCTCCTTTCACGGCCATCGAGTTCAGAAGTTGGGCACAAGATTGCGGTATCAGCATCGACTACGCATCAGTCGCCCACCCTGAAGCTAACGGATAGGTAGAAAGAGCTAACGGTCTCATATTAGCCGGATTGAAACCCAGATTGTATGAAGAACTAGAAGACTATGGCTCTAAGTGGATTGAAGAATTGCCCAAAGTAGTGTTGGGGCTACGGACTCAAGTAAGCAGAGCTACCGGATACTCGCCTTTTTTCCTAGTATACGGATCAGAAGTGGTACTGCCAGCAGACTTGATTTGGACCTCACCGAAGATAGAGCAGTATGATGAAGGAGAAGCTGTACACACCCAAAGGCTAGAGCTAGACAGCACAGAAGAAGTCAGAGTCAATGCTACTCTACAATCTGCTCGCTATCTCCAGGGCTTGAGGCGCCACTACAACAAAAACACCCAACCACGTACCCTTCAAGTCGGAGATTTAGTACTTCACCGCATTCAGAAAACAGATGGACGACACAAGCTACTCAGCCCATGGGAAGGTCCTTTCATCGTTGCCAAGGTTACTGGGCCAGGATCATACAAGTTGATGACCGAAGATGGCATACCAGTCATAAACTCATGGCACATCAGCCAGTTATGAAGATTCTACGCCTAAGGACACAAGACATATTTTTTTCTCCAAGATATTATGTAATCAAGGTTCATGATCGATATAATAAAGATGATTTTTCATCACCAACACTTGTCTTACAAAACCAAGCTATCCCGGGTTGTTCCCAACACCGGATGAGAGCAAACAGGCTGACCAAGCCTACGCTCGCCCTATCCCGAGTTATTCAACCCGGATGAGAGTAAAGATACACTCGACCCTATCCCAGGTTATTCAACCTAGATGAGAGTAAAAGAACATTCGCCCTATCCCAGGTTATTCAACTTGGATGAGAGTACATATACACTCATCCTATCCCAGGTTATTCAACCTGGATGAGAATAAAAGACCACTCACCCTATCCCAGGTTATTCAACTTGGATGAGAGTACATATACACTCGCCCTATACCAGGTTATTCAACTTGAATGAGAGTACAAATACACTCGCCCTATCCCAGGTTATTCAACTTGGATGAGAGTACATATACACTCGCCCTATCCCAGGTTATTCAGCCTGAATGAGAGTAAAAGAACACTCGCCCTATCCCAGGTTATTCAACTTGGATGAGAGTACATATATACTCGTCCTATCCCAGGTTATTCAACCTGGATGAAAGTAAAAGAACACTCGCCCTATCCTAGGTTATTCAACTTGGATGAGAGTACATATACACTCGCCCTATCTAGGTTATTAAACCTGGATGAGAGTAAAAGAACACTCACCCTATCCCAGGTTATTCAACCTAGATGAGAGTAAAATAAACTCGCCCTATCCCAGGTTATTCCACCTGGATGAGAGTGAAAGAACACTCGACCTATCCTAGGGATATTCAACCTGGATGAGAGTAAGAAGGCTACTAAGCTAACACTTGCCCTATCCCAGGTTATTCAACTTGGATGAGAGTACATATACACTCGCCTTATTCTAGGTTATTCAACCTAGATGAGAGTAAAAGAACACTCGCCCTATCCTAGGTTATTCAACTTGGATGAGAGTACATATACACTCACCCTATCCTAGGTTATTAAACCTGGATGAGAGTAAAAGAACACTACTCACCCTATCCCAGGTTATTCAACATGGATGAGAGTAAAATAAACTCGCCCTATCCCAGGTTATTCCACCTGGATGAGAGTGAAAGAACACTCAACCTATCCCAGGGATATTCAACCTGGATGAGAGTAAGAAGGCTACTAAGCTAACACTTGCCCTATCCCAAGTTATTCAACTTGTATGAGAGTACATATACACTCGCCCTATCCCAGGTTATTCAACCTGGATGAGAGTAAAAGAACACTCGCCCTATCCTAGGTTATTTAACCTGGATGAGAGTGAAAGAACACTCAACCTATCCCAGGATATTCAACCTGGACGAGAGAAAGAAGGCTACTAAGCCAACACTCGCCCTATCCCAAGATTATTTGACCTGGATGAGAGTACATATACACCCGACCTATCTCGAGACGATCGACTCGGGTGAAAGTAAAAATGCTACTAAGCCTACGCTCGCCCTATCAGATTCAAAGTGCCCTAAGTCGCAAGTCCAATACGGCACTACAATAAGTGCCAAGTCCAAGATTGACTACTCAGATGACTCGTCTGAAGAATAAACATGGCGGAGACATCCACACAGAAAATCAAAAGAAAGTTGCATTGAAAGATATAAAGTCCTCATGAGTACAAGACAGCAGAAAATATTATTTTTACAAGGAGCCCGGGTACAAAAGTTGATTACAAATCAAGCATTATCATCTGGAGTGGGGATCTGAATGTTTAAATTCTCAGCAATCTTCCCAGCCAGTTCATCAACCTCGGCCTCCGCTTGCTCGACAGCGTCCAAGTACTCTTGGTTCTCAGCATCCTCTGCAAGTTTCGCCAGAGGAACAGCCAGAGCAAGAACCCAGACCTGGGCCAAGACATTCCTGGTACAAACTTGGGTGCACTTCTTGACGAGCTGCTGAAAGCGAGCAGGGATCAGCGGGGCAAACTGACCCCATGATTGCCCATCATCCACCGGGGTTCGAAGAAGGTTGGCGATCGAGCGTAAAGATTGCCACAAGGCATTCCAATTCTTCGTAGCCACCGCCAGCTTGCCGGTTAGATCTTCTATGGTCTCCTTAGCCTGCACAAGATCCCGGTCAGCCCCACGCCTAATCAACCTAGCAAGGGCAAGTTCTTCCTCAGCACGTTCAGTTACCTCTTCAGCCCGATTGTACTCAGACTGGACTATTGCCTTCATAGCCTCGAGATCGTCCGAGAGTTTCTTATTGCCCCTCTGAAGAGCTGGCGATACCCAAAACAAAAATCAGAAAACCAACAGACAAGAAAAAAAGACGGTACAGAAGAACTCGGATACCTTCAAAATCCTTCTTGAGGCCGTCGGACTTCTCGGACGCTTCTTTTAAAGCAGCCAGAGCGTCCTCTTTCCGCTTCTCTGACTCGACGACTTGAGCGCGGAGGACTCCCTCTGAATTCTGACGTTCCAGGCGCTCGGCTTCAAGATCAACTTGTTTGACGACCAGTTCTGCTTTCAAGCGGTTTACCTCGAAGACCAGCTTCTTCTCGACCTCGCCTGAGCCAAAGAACCAAAGAAGCTGGACTGGTCCCGAGAAAATGCCTTACATAAAAAAGAAGGAAAGTAAGAAAGAGAAGGGAAAAAGAAGCCTAAACACCAAATCAAAAAGAAAGGAAGAAAGAAAGTGAAGGCAGTTACCTGAAACAGCTCTCCAAAGGAAGCCGTGCCGGCCATCAAGTTTGCCCACGCGGCGGACAACTCGGACAGACGATGGGTAACATCAAACTCCTGCACCACCTCATCTGCTAGATGCTGGTCATCTATAAATCGACCAGCAAGGGAAGGAGGTGGCAAAGAAGTCGATGCCAAGACCAAGGCCGTGTCCAAGACAGTAGAAGCCCCAACTACAGTCGCAGCCGGGTTCTCTGCCACGGTCATGGCCTCCTCAACCCGAATAGACTCCACAGCGGGCTGCTCAACCTGGATCGCCGCATCTCCTGCCACCGCCTCGCTGATCGTCCGCTCTGAGTCCTGAGAACCAGTAAGCGGAAGGGGACCACCCGCCAGCGAAGAACTTGGCTGGGGGCTAGGGGATGGCGTCGACGATGACCTACAGAGTAAAAAAGGAACTCCTTAGCAAGAAAACAGGCCAAAAAGTAAAAAGATAGGCGAACAAGTCGGAATAACTTACTTGGCAGTTTTCTTCTTTAAGCCAATAGCTGCGAGCCAACCAGATGGCTTGGGCGGAGGCATGGCATAAGACAAGATATCAGCACCTGCCTGCTCTAAGGCTGGCAGGACAGGTGTCGTGGCTCCACCGGAACCCTGGCCTGATCCCCGGCTACCAACAAAAGAAGCGTCAGAAGAAAAGAAGACGGATCATCAAAAAAGAAGTTAGATCATTACAAAACAACATGGATAGGTACTTTGACTACTCACCGACGGGTGACAAGACAAGGGCCGCACTATCATCTTCCTCCTCACCTTCGAGAAGCTCCACAATAGTACCATCTGAACAAACAAGGAAATCAAACAAAGAAAAAAGAAAGGCGAAAGAAGAACAATGATATGCTCACCTAAGAGCATGGTACCTGTAATTTGGGCGCTCGGTGGACGAGGCTTCTTGGAATCAGATGCACTAGTAGAGGAGTCGTCCTCCCGTGCCCTCTTCCCGGAAGTCTGAGTACCCTGGGGTACAATACGGGGCACGTATTCCAAATGCATTAGCCCGGGTTCACCAACAGAAACACCCGGGAGGATAACTGCAGTACTGGAGCCACCCGCCCCAGTGACGGCCCCCTAGATCCCGCCTTCTCCAAACCCGCCAGGGTTGTTCTCCGAAGGCAGCAGAGGCATGCCATCAAAGTTCCACCCCCACTCCTGCAAACAACCAAGATCAACATCTACAAGACTGAGCAGGGAAGGCAGAAAAGAAAAGTACTATTTGAGATAAATGACACTTACAGTTGGAGGCGGATTAGTAGCAGAGAACTCATCGACCTAGTGCAGGACGACGCTCACACCCTTCAGAGTCTTTCGGAGGCGCTCCAAAATCTCCTCCTCTGTCAGCTCCTGCATGGGGATCATCCGGGAAGAATCCTCGGCCCCGGCATACTCGAAGCCGTAGGTCTCCCCGGTGACGAAGGTAGCTGGCGATGATCCTGAACCCGGTCAAGCCTCCTTGTTGTTTCAAAATCTTGATTCTATCAAGAAATGGCTTGATTTTCTTGAGGCCCTCGGCTGTCAGAGGCGTCTTCTCCCACCAATCATTAGCATCCGAGTGCACAGCGAGGGAAGGCTCCACGTTGCCAGCATAGAACCACTTGCTTCTCCGGTCTTTCATAGAATCGACCAGAGTATAGTCAAAGAACTCTTTTTGCTTGTTTTGGCGAAATTGGATCCCGCACCCACCAAGAACAGAAGTGTTGTTGGTCTTAGGGTGCGATTTCAGACGGAAAAAGTAGCGAAAGAGAGTGATGGAAGGGAGGATACCAAGGAAAGCTTTGCAAAAATGTACGAAGACAGAAAGATGAAGAACCCCATTGAGGGTAAGATTATTTGAATAAACTAAAAATATTTTAATTTCAAACAATCTAGTTTAGTGGATACAAAATCTAGATAACAATTTATAAAATCTGATAACAAATAATTTCGACATCTAAGACAAAAATCTACACATCCATGCATGAATCTCTCTCTGCGAAAATCAGAAGTTATGTTTCCTATCAGAAGTTCTGACTTTCGCAACATTTCTAATTTCGAAACTCTCTCTCTCTCTAGCTAGAACTTGTTTTTTCTCAACTTTGAGAGGCACACACCACGAATCCAAATCTTCTAAGACACCATGCATTGAAACCCTAAGACAAAAATCTACTACCATTCTCTCTCTCTCAAAACACAACCATGCATGAAAGTTCTCTATCTAGCTAGATATTGTTTTAACCCAAAAGTGAGAAAAGCACTAATGCAAAAAGAGTTACGAGAGGCTATATAACTAACCTTCTTAAGCCACCTCCTCAACCTTCTCCCTTGTATTTTTCGGTTTTTGGAGCTCCAAGTCACAACAAATGGAAGGTGGCCGGCTAGTGCTGGTCGGAGGGAGCAGGAAGAAGTGGCTCGCGTGGCTGCAATAAGTGTTGGTCGATCGGAGCAGGAAGGTTGTTGGCTCGCGCGTTGGATGTATTACTGGCGGTTTATGTAACATAACCGACACTGCAAGTGGGCTTTATGCTGGCGGTTGAGTAAAGAAAACCGCCAGTGTATATTTTACATTTCTAAAGGCGGTTAACTTAAACAGCCGCTAGTGTAAATTGTCTTTGTACTAGCGGTTGAGTAAAGAAAACTGCCAGTGTAAATGTTGCATTTCTAAAGGCGGTTATCTTACGCGAACCGCAAGTGTAAATATGTTTGCACAGGCGGTTTGAAGCGAGGGCCCACCGTTTTAACTCTACTGGCGCCTGTTCGTTTCAAACCGCCGGTAGAAAAAATGGGTGGCGCCGGTAGAAAGCACCAGTGTACTAATGACTAACAAATAAAATCATACAACAGTTATACAATGAAATACAGGCATTATCCTCCAGTTCAAAATACATGCCGTGCGTTTAGGAAATCAACAGTCTACAAGGTAAAGATTCGAACAATAATTTTTGTGGAAATGGAAATATTGCCATTTCTTTCAAATAAAACCAACCAGGTTAAAAAAATAACAACTTTTCCTAGTGAATCTAATAATATCTATCTTGCATTGTCAATCAAAGTAATTTTGTATATAGAGATGGCCATAGTTAGAGAAAAAAAAATACTAGAGCAGCAGGAATCCTAAAACGACATGTATTTTGAACAAGGGGGAGTACATGGACTAACATGATGGCTTAAATAAATCATAAGTACGTACGGAGTATTCACAAGCAAGGAGTGGTTGATGAGTTGGGTTCAGTATTAATCTTCTGGACAAGCATCGCCAGCATCTGCTAACGTGATGCCGGTCACCCTTTCAGCGCTGACGTGATGGCCGTACGTCCATGGAACTACGTCCCTGCCAACTATCTCGCGATCGTTGATGAGTTGTCATTCTTGACGATGGACTCGAGATACATACATCTTTTTCCAAGCATTTTCTTGAGCATGAGCAGGTTCGACGAACCCCGATCGAGTTCCCGTCCATCGAATTGACCACTTATGTCTTGTGCCTACAGCTACCACTACTGGAATCTCGCATTTTTCTGTGAGTAATAAATTTTTCTATGCGTTTTTTCGGTACGCACAGAAAAATTACGATTTTTCTGTCGGTTCCAAAATATCCCGACAGAAAAATACTAAAACCCACAGAAAAATCACATAATTTTCTGTGCGTGACAATACACACACGAAAAAAATAAACACCCACAGAAAAATACAATTTATTCTGTCGGTTCTTTAAAAACGCATAGAAAAAATATGTACACGCACAGAAAAATCCTAACCCTAACCCGCCGGCCGCCGCGCCCCGAAACACCCTCTCACGCACGCACTAGACCGCGCCCCCTCCCTCACTCTCTCCTTTCAGCGCGCCCCTCCCCTCCCCGAGCAGCGCCGCCACTCCCTCTCCTCCCTCTCCCTCTTCATCGACGCGGTGGGCGCGGCCCCTCTCCTTCACCCCCGGATTCGGCCAAATCCATGGCGGGCGCGCCCCCAGGCGGCTGGATCCGCCGCCGACAGAGCCGGTCTGCGCCCTCCCCCTTCTTCTCCCCCGCTGGCGCCCCTTCCCTCTCCCTTCTTCCCCGGCGGGTGCCCCTCCCCTCCCCCTTCTTCACCAAGCCGGATCTGGCCCTCCCTCTCCTGGATCCGACCGGCGGCGGGGCGTGGCGGCGGCCTCTTATCCTCCCGAGCACAGCCCTCACGGCGTGCGGGCCCTCCCGAGCATGGTGGATCTAGAGCCCCTTCTCAGCCCGACGTCCAGATCTGCAGCTCCAAGCGCAACCACATCAGGGCAGTTGTAGCTTCGAGTGCAGCCTCCTTCTAGTGGCCGAGGTGAGCCCTTTGCCAACGACAAGCACCCACAACACAAGCCAGGTATGCATGTTCCTTCTCTTCCCTTTTGTGCAAATTTGAGAACGAACCCTAATTTAAGCTATTTGGTTATGTGTATTCAGAACAGATCTGATCTAATCCCATGTGTATGCCGTAGGATGTGGATTGAATTTTGTTAATATAACTAGTACTGATTTTTTTACCAGAGCAATACATGTAAGATTACTCTGTTATGCTTAAGGAAGATGAAAGTGACATGTAAGATTACTCTGTGCACTTCATTTTTGCTCCTAGTTGATGGTCATGCTGTTTTGTCTTCTCTATTTTAAGTGCCTACTAGGTGCAATATTAAATTATTTTTATAGTCAACAATCTATAGGCAACAGATAGAGCACACTATGTGATTGTAGTCAACAAAGATGGTATTGGTGAACCCAGCCAGACATACTAGGCATTCAGGGAATTTGCCAATATGAGATGACCCAAATGATTTAAGTGAACAACTCTATCTTGAGTTGGTAGTTGCTATCAGACACTATCTTGAGTTGGTAGCATCTGAATTTAATATGCGGCGCGATCCGGCGCGGCTTGGGGGCACAAGCATGTTGGCACAAGCAGCAGTCTGACCACTAGAAATGTTTGTACTTATTTCAGTTTGTGGGTTGGTGATTCCAGTGCCTTTAAGTGCCACTAAGGATAAGACCTGTGAATTTATATGATGACTAGCAGTAGTAACATTTGTATATTTAGTAAAAAGTTAATATTTCTATGTCATGTCTGGTTGTGTTAGAATTAAATTAAAAAGAGATCTAGTGAGATTGATATGTGGTTCATAGTAGAATTGAAAATACAGTTGCGTATATGTTGCCTGCGTCTAAAAATTCAGACCATGCATTAGCAGTTACTCTGTCTACAGATTGAAACAATGTCTTATTTCTTAGCAATAATTTGGATATTTTTGTGAAAGCGCTGACTAGTATAGCACCTCATGTATGTTACTACATATTGAATTGCTTCTACAGATTGACACATTCAAAAATATTTCAACTTTAGGGGACTGAAATTGGGGGTGCATCCTGTAGCTTGGAGATGCTATGAAAACAGTATCTTGAATATCTTGCATGTATCAACCTAATCAATCATTTTGATATGTGATATTTGCGGAGCTGAGATGATATGGAACCCTAGTCTCGTGCCGCGCTGCTCTCCCCTTCCCTAACTATGCCTTGTGACTTTTTTGTTTTGTACTACTCTTGAGTGGCTGTGATGAATCAAGTTTCCATTAGAGAACTTCTACACTTTAGCACCTTATGAGCTGGTACTTGGGATATTTTGTTTTGTTTGCTGCTTAACTAGGATGGCTTGTACCAAAGACAAGCACCAGATTATGTGGCGATTCAATTCCCATTAGAGAGAGAATTAAATTAAGCTCCGGTGAAATTAAGTTGCGCTTGTAAGGGTGATAATGGGTAAATCTGAGCCATTTCTCGAGTTCTTTTGCTCTTGATAATGGGTAAATTTCGGAGATGGTCCTTTGTCTTGTGGTATTTCTTCCGTGAAATTTTGGCTGGAACTTTTGTCTTCTTTCGTTTGTAAGTGCTTGGCTGCTCCTCCCATTGTGTTGCTTTATCTCAATGCCTTGTAGTAAATATGATGGCAACTGCTTTCAGAAATCTAAGCATTTGTCGCCTAGATTTTGCACATGATGATGCCTAGTCCAATTTACAAACTGAGCAAAGTGCCTTGGTCGATGATGTTTACTTAACCCTAGGCGCTGGAGGAGCACCCTATGGTGTGGCAGCCGCGTCTTGCTTAAGTCCATAGCTCTGATTCTAGATCTAGTGAGGGTTCTTTGTGCTGAAGCATCTAGAATTTATGACACTGATGTTCAATCTCTTGATATGACTGTGATGTTGAAACTCTTGATATCTATTTGGCCAATGATGCAACATGAAAAATAAACTCTGAGGTGGCTGCAATTTGTTTTTTGTGCATTCTGTATGATTCTCATGACTGTCATCAAACCATGGGACATGATCTTAGTTTTCTTCTTCTATTTTTTTTTTTGCCTTGGTAGCCACCTATGATTGAGTATCTGAAAATTGTACCAACATATCGTTAAGCTGAGGCCTCACTTACTTTGCCAATGATGATATCATATTAAGCATGCCAAGAACTGATGACCTTGAGCTTGTGTTGAGGTACTGGAACTTTGTTTCTTACTCTGTTTGTTTCTTATGCTCCAAGCTCAAGGTCAACCGAGGAGCAACTGATATCTGAGGCCAATGTGTTGAATACTACATCATTTGATCACCATCTTATTATTGGTATTTTGTGTACGTGGGCTACATGCCATGCGCTCGTGACCTGTTTTTTTTTTCTTCTTATTATTATTTTGAGATATCATCACTACTTTGTGCTAGTATATAACTGATTTGTTCATTTGCACTGTCTTATTATTATTTTGGTCTACATATTTTTTTAGACATCTTTCTCATATAAGAAAACTTGCCCATTCTACCATGTTAGCTTTCTGTTATTGCATTCATGTGACAAACCACTCAAGATTACTCAACTTCTCACACGGAATATTATGGGTTCAACTTCTAGAAGAATGTTCTTCTCCTCTATTGTTAGTTCAAACCGTTGTCTTGGTGGAGGTGGACCCCTCTCATCCGGTCTCCTTGGGGGTCTCCCAGGATTGTTTCTTTGGCTGCTCCAGTTACCAGATTTGGCATCCCATCCATCTGCTTTCCTTCCGGTCCTTGTTACCAGATTTGGCACCCTCCATATATTTTCTGGGTCGACTGTTTTTGAGAGTTTATTTTGTGCCTAGAGCCATCGAATCCAAATCCAATACGTCCTTCTATGATCCTTCCAGTTCGTTTCATTGTTTCAGATTTTTTTTTCAACTTAGTGAGTACTGAGTAACTATCTACTAGTAGCAGCTAAGTCTAGTTTACTAGTACTTTGTTTTTTTGAGGTTCGGCTACTGATCAAAGTAGCTTGGAGTGATAAAAGTACTGAGGTTAGTGTCCACTGGCTCCTGAGTTCCAACGGCCTGGCAGTTGAAACCGAGATATTTTGAATCATGTACATGTCGCTGTCGTCACTCGTGAGACGACTCTAGTCACTTTTGTTATGCTACTAATAATATATGGTACCAATAATATATGCAGTATATCTATAAACATCTATGTTTGACAGCTTGCATGTGTATAGGGTGTACACAACGTACTTGTACTAGCTGGTAAATTTGGTTCAGGGCTTAACAGTGCTGTTTACTACAGCAATTGTATTTTACAACAATTAAGAAGACAAGTTGTAGCATCACATGAATAATGGAGAGAGTTTCTTTTGATTAGTAGGCAGAGTTTTTGTCACTATTTACAGTAATAATCAATGGTGTAATGTGCTTTGATGTTAATGTGTTCAGGCTAAGAGTTCCCTGTTCTATTTTCTGCAGTGCGTTCAACTTCAAGCCCAGCACCTCCATTCTTGATTAACAGATGGTGATGGAGTGCTGAGTGACAGTTTCTTTCACAGCAGCAGTTAATTCTTTGACTCTTTCATTTGCTAGCGGGTCCATCAGTAATGCTTCGTTTCTCTTATATGATAACAGGTCCCTTTGAGTACTGTATTTGTGTATTATTTGAATGAAACCTTGTTGGTCATGCACAGAAATTACTATATGGAAAATATATATTTTAATATTCTATTGCTACTGTTTTAAAATAAATTTTTTGTGCGTTTAACTCTTTTTTTCTGTGAGGCTGGGTACACAGAAATATTATTTTTAATCTGGGTGAAATGAATTTTTCTGTGAGTTCACCTGGACCGACAGAAAAAAAATGTGTTTTTCTGTGCATTTATTTCTTTTTTCTGTGTGGATTAACATACAGAAAAATTAGTTTTAATCTGGGCGAAAACAATTTTTCTGTGCGTGTGAGACCCACAGAAAAATTATTTCTGACGGTGAACCCACAGAAAAATTTGATTTTTCTGTCATTATATTTCTGTGGGTATTTTTCTGAGGGTACACCGTCAGAAAAATATTTTTCTGACGGTATTCGCATTTTTCTGTGTGTTTTCGCACACACAGAAAAAAAACGAGATTCCAGTAGTGTACAGCCTTTGTGCTCTAGTTAACACACTGACACATGTACAATGCGAAGCTAGAGCAAATTACAGGAGGATGTAGTTGCCATGTGGGTATATAGACATGTCTCACAGGAGGTGCATATATGGCGAAATTCTAATAAAAAACTTGATCCGCGGTGGCTAGACAATTCCCGGGTATTCTGGCTTCAGAAAAAGAACTCACGTAAATCGAAAAAACCCCTGAACCTCTACCCCACTCATACACAGCGGGGGCGAAATTCTAATCAAACTCACTGTTTTTGCAATTTTTGGGTGCATGTGCCCCCCTATTCACAAGGCAGCTTCGCCCTTGCACACATATGGTCAACCTCATCTACAGCCTATACACTACCGGACACGGCTGATTTGCCGAGTGCAAAAAGCTTTGCCGAGTGCTTTCTATCGGGCACTCGGCAAAGGCAATCTTTGCCAAGACCCGGACCCAGCGGCACTCGGTAAAGATAGGTCGTCGGCAAATCTTCCTTTGCCGAGTGCCGGACACTCGGCAAACTTTAGCCGTCGGCAAAAATTTTCCTTTGCCGAGAGCCGAGCACTCGGCAAAGATTGGCCGTCGGCAAAAAAATCTTTGACAAGTGCCGGGCACTCAGCAAAATTTGGCCGTCGGCAAAGGTGGCCGGTGTGACGGCGGCCACCTGCCGTCAGCCTTTGCCGAGTGCCCCGCCGTTAGGCACTCGGCAAAAGGTTTTTTATTTTTTTTTAAAAAAAATCTTTGCCGAGTGCCCTTTGACCTGGCACTCGGCAAAGGCTTCTTTGCCGAGTGCCAAGGTTGGCACTTGGCAAATTAATTTTTTTTTTGTTTTTTCGCCCCTTTTTTCTGGGGCCTTGCTACAGTAATTAAACTCCATTTCAAAATTTGGGATAATTTTGAGTTTTTTTTACTATATTTCCTTAATTATTTTTGTTTTGTTGAATTTTTCCGACTATTTCAAATTTGAACTGCATGTACATGAAATAATGAAATTTGGTCATTCAAAAAATGGTATTCATGATGTTTGGCGTATGTTGAGGACGTATCCCGGAACTCGCATGAAATTACGAGCATCTTGTTGTCGTAACATGACGATGTACTTGCGGGAAAAGTGTATTTAAATTATATAAAATCCAAACGAAGTCCGAAAATTACGAAACTTGTTGAGGTGTCTTGTTATCGCATGTGGAGGCCATGGTAAAATTGAGAAAGTTTGAAGCAAGTTGTGACGTTGGGTGCATAAAAGCCAGACATCTCTACATGTGATCACTAAAGTACATGGCTCCTCTTGATATATTGGTGGTTGTTGGCCTTCGTGCCCATGTTTAGTATATATGTGGTTGTTGGCCTTTGTGCCATGTTTTTTGCAGGTTTTGGGAACCTCTCCGTGCAGGGGAGGTGCTGCCAAAATTTTGAGTCGACACTAACCATTTTTGCCCTTTTTTGCAGGAGGACCTGTGGGAGGGACTCGGCGACCCCGATCGTCTTCGTCGGCGCTGCGGGTCTTCCTGCACCGCGTCGACTCGCCACTGCACCGACTCTCCACCACCCCGCTACCCTGACCTCACTGGCACCCTAGGTATAACCCCTCTATCCGTATGTGGTCTTTGGTCGCGTAACCTAGTTAGGTGTCTCCCATCCGAAAGAGATACGGTTGGAGGTATGCAGATCTTTGTATATCTACGACTGTATCTGTTTCGGATTGTCCACGTTTTTTGGACAGCCCGCGGATGCGTAGATGGGTTAGTTTCCATGGTCCGCTCCGGTCCGAGATGGTGTTTCGGCATCACCCCCTGTTGTTCTCTAGATACACACTCTCCCTTGTAGGACATGTATCGGGAGAACAGCGGGGAGGTGCTGCCAAAATTCTATCTCGGATAGGAGCGGAGCATGGAAACTAACCCCATCTACGCATCCGCGGGTGGGATTAGGACCTATCCTCACCTATTAGAGAGTAGGGACACCGCGTAGATGCAATTGATGGTCACCTATGGAGATGTTATATATGCTAGAGGATGGAGGACCGTCAGTGGATGTACACGGGCCGGACAAGTCAGGGTGATGTCAGCATTGAATGGATGAACAAGACCGATCGTTTCTTGAAGCGTGCATTTGGCAAGGCCGCTAGATACCCGAAAATGGCTTTGTGTCCCTACAGCAAGTGTGGTAACAGGAGAATGCAAAACCAGGAAGTCATGGGTATACATCTGCACAAGAATGGGTTTACGCCGAACTACACCCGGTGGGTCCACCATGGTGAAGCCGATCGTATGAGAGAGGAGGTGGTGAGACTACGAGTCGTGGCTTTCGATGCTGATGCCAGGGTAGCAGACATGGTAGATGACGTTCACCAAGCACAGTTTGCTGAAGGACGTGAGGAGGCGGAGATGCAGGCAGCTATAGATGCGTTCAAGTACATGATGGACTCGGCAGCGAAACCCCTTCACGCTCATTCTGAGGTCTCTCAGCTGGATGCCATTAGTCGCTTGATGGGGTTGAAGTCTGATTTGAACATGAGTCGAGAAGGCTTCGATAAGGTGTTGGCCATGGTTGGCACCCTGCTTCCAAAGGACCACATGTTGCCGAAGACCATGTACGAGGCACAGAAGCTCCTTAAAGCACTGAAGATGCCATATGAGCAGATACATGCTTGTCCGAACGGGTGTGTCCTATTTCGTGAAGAACACAAGGAGGCAAATAACTGTCCAAAGTGTAAAGCTTCTAGGTTCCCGGAGGTAGAGTCTGGTGATGGTGGTGGCCAGAAGAGCCAGCTTAAGATACCTGCCCGAGTCTTACAGCACCTTCCCTTCGTGCTGAGGCTTCAAAGGCTATTCATGACCGAGAAAACCGTGAAACAGATGATGTGGCACAAGAATGGCAAACGGTACAATCCTGACAAGATGGTACATCCATCTGATGGTGAAGCATGGACCAGCTTTAATGACAAACATTGTCTGAAATCCGATGAGGCTCGTAATGTACGTGTCGCGCTGGCAACAGATGGGTTCAATCCTTATGGCATGATGGCCGCCCCTTACACATGTTGGCCCGTGTTTGTTATCCCCCTCAATCTCCGCCCTGGCGTCGCCTTTCAACGACATAACGTGATCTTGACATTGATAATTCCTGGACACCTGGGGAAGAATATGGGTGTGTTCATGGAGCCTGTGATTGATGAATTGATCAAAGCTTGGAATGAAGGGGTATGGACATACGACCGAGCTACAAAGCAAAGCTTAAAAATGTACGTCTGGTACCAATACTCCATGCATGACTTCCTGGCATATGGGTTATTCATCGCCTGGTGTGTTTAGGGGAAGTTCCCGTGCCCAATATGCTAGGAAGTTGTGAGGTTCATTTGGTTGAAGAAGGGTGGCAAGTATTCGTCGTTCGATCAACATCGTCAATTCCTAGATTCCAACCATCCATTCCGACAAGACACCAAGAACTTTAGGAAAGGTGTCGCAGTCACGGACCCTAGACCGCACTTGAAGACTAGTGCTGAGGTTCATGCTCAGATAGATGCTCTCGTGCTAAATTAAGAGGGTGGTTTTGTGGGATATGGTGAGCAACACATGTGGACTCATAAGTCCAGCTTGACGAGGCTCCCCTATTTCGATGACCTCCTACTGCCCCATAACATTGATGTAATGCACACTGAAAAGAATATCGCCGAGGCACTTTGGGCAACACTCATGGACACTGACAACTCTAAGGACAACCTTAAGGCTAGAGTGGACCTAGCGACGTTGTGCGATAGACCACAGCAAGAGATGCGGCCTCCTGCAAACGGCAAGAACTGGAAAAGGCCTAAGGCCGATTTCGTCTTGAAACCCGAACAAAGGAGGGAAGTACTACGATGGATCAAGGCGTTAATGTTCCCTGATGGGTATGCAGCAAACCTGAGCAGGGGAGTGAACTTAGGCACTATGCGAGTCAACGGGATGAAGAGTCATGACTACCACGTATGGATTGAGCGGCTTCTTTCGGCGATGGTACGAGGCTATGTTCCTGAGCATGTCTGGCTAGTGCTTGCAGAGTTGACCTATTTCTTCCGCCAGCTTTGTGTCAAGGAGCTATCTCGGACCGTGGTTGCAAACTTGGAGAAAGTGACACCTGAGTTGCTTTGTAAATTGGAGAAGATCTTTCCACCCGGCTTCTTCTTGTCGATGCAGCATTTGATTGTGCACCTCCCGTATGAGGCACATATGGGGGGGGCCATGCAGGCCCGTTGGTGCTATCCAATCAAGAGATGTCTGAAGGTCGTTCACAAAAAATGTAGAAATAAAGCCAAAATTGAGGCTTCCATTGCAGAGGCTTCCATTCTGGAGGAGGTGACAAACTTCACACAGCTATACTACACAACGAACCTTCCTAGCGTGCATAATCCACTCCCTCGCTACAATGATGACGAGAATGAATCCAACCTTAGCCTTTTCCAAGGGCAACTCGAAAGCGCAAGTGGATCGACCAATAAGAGGTTGGATAATGAAGAGTGGCGCAGTATCATGCTATATGTGTTGTAGAACCTAACCGAGGTGAAGCCGTTCATTGAGTAAGTTCTCAACGAACTTGTTTCAATACGCCGTCACTATTCTGCATCCAACTGATTCTTTCTCGTTTGCACAGGGAATTTATTCGTGTATCCTGGCATCAACCAAGGGGTCCTACCCCATGGCAAACCGATACCCTTCTTTCACAGGGTCCGGGAGCAGGGAGGCTTGATTTCATTTCTTGGTTCAAAACAAAGGTATTGTCCAATTTACCTCGTACCTAGTTCGAGATTTCGAGTTTCGCGTACTTAGTCCATCAATCTTTCATTCTTGCGCTTGCAGGCCCAAACTGATGCAACTATGAGTAAGGAGTTGAGACAGGTTGCAAATGGCTTTGACAATAAGGTGAAAGCTTATTCAGGTTATGATGTGAATGGATATCGCTTTCACACAGCAAGCTACGAGCGAGCTCGGCCCCATCGAAAAACCACAAACAGCGGAGTTTGTACTCCCGGCACTGATGGCCTCGAGTATCATGGCATAATCAAAGAAATCTATGAACTTTCATTTTATGGTTCGAAACCTCTTCGTCTCATCATGTTCAAATGCCACTGGTTCAATCCTCAACTAACGAAACGGAGCCCTAATATTGGTCAAGTCGAGATTCGACAAGATTTCATCTATCAAGGAAAAGATGTCTTTATTGTGGCTCACCAAGCCGTGCAGGTTTATTATTTGCCATATGCGTGCCAAGGCAACAAGGCTCTTAAGGGTTGGGCTATTGTGCACCAGGTATCACCACATGGTAGACTAGTTGTCCCAAATGACGAGGAAGAAGGAGATGAGGTGCAAAATGCCAAGGACATAGAAATGCTTGAGCGATTACATTTAGATGATGACGATGAAGGCAACACTGAACCTTCGGACAATGTTGTTTATTTGGACAATTTTGATAGTGATGACGAGACATATGATCCAGATAATCCCAATAATGATGATTATTTCTAATACATGTAATAGTATGTTATTTTGTAATCGTGTTTTGTTTATTTATTTAGCATCTATTTTTAACACATGTACTAATATGTCTTGTTTGTTTCTTTTTAATTGTAGGTGATTGAACAAAGATGGCGGGCAGTCATGTACCAAGGAACATGAACTCAAGGTTCATGAGGGCATGTGATGTAGATCCAGATGCAGAAGAGGGGACGTCGGACGGGAGGAGGCAGAGGGCCAGGAGCAGCGGTAGCGGCAGCGGTAGCAGGAGGGGCCGGCCTCCTCTAGTCAGGCCGCGTGACGTGCCGGAGGAGGAGCGCCATACCCCGGACTCCTCGGACGAGGAGGAGGTGGTTCGGCAGACGGACGACGAGGGAGACGAGGCATAGCAGGGTGGCGAGGCTGGAGGCACAGCTGGTTTGGACTCCTCTGCTGTGGCCAGGATCTACTTGCGAGGTCCCTCGAAACTCCCTGGGCCTCCACTTCTTCCCCTACGCCCAGTGATCCACCCTCAGGGGGACATGTAAGTAACTTTAGATTTTATCACAGCTACTTCATATAACCTGTTGAAAATTGTCAGAGAAACTAATAATGTTTGTTAATGACTTGTGCAGGCACTGGCTGGTTGTGTTGCCTGGTGACTCACGCAACCCCAACCACATCCTGGGTCTTGTGTGCAGGCACTTTTACCCCGGCATTGTCACGCATAAGGGGAACACTGAGACGGCCAAATCGTGGGACCACTACAAAGATGCCCCCGACACATGTGGAGATAAGCAGGAGCGGGTGAGGAGAGAGTTCTGGGTAAGTCTCGCTCACAAAACTTTGATCAATACATCGCATTCATTTGACTTTTTTGACATAATGAATTGATACATTGTGTCTGTCTATAGACTTTTTTCAGATGTGAAGAGGGACAGGAGGACAGGGCGGAGAAGGTGATGGTGAAAAGTGCCAGGAAACGAATCACCGACATGCACTACGAGGAGCGCCTCACTTGCATCATCAAGTACTACGCCAAGCACCTTGGTGAGAAGATCACCAAGACACAGGCAAGACAAAGGACGCTGACCCGAGAATAGTACCTTGAGGTAAATGAAGAAGAATAATACTGATTCGTTTTGAGATTAAGTAGCTTTAATTTGTTCTTCTTACATCTCAAATTCTTTATGACATGTAGATGATTCCATGGTGGTGCGAGTCATATCGGGACTGCTGGGTGATGATCGTGGATAGGTGGTTCACGAAGGGTTATATCTAGGATCACGAGGTGGGGCGGGAGCGGCGTATGGCAGCGACAGGCCCCACACACCATCAAGGCAACCGCAGCCTCGGCGCGTACAAGCAAGCATGGGTACGTGAATTTTTAGTATTCTGACGCTCCATTCTGCATGTTTCTTCTAATCATCTTGTTGTCTTTCTCGCAGTCGGCGTCACATGGTGGGCAGTCCATCTCCAATTTCATGGCATATGGTCTGGCCCGCAAGGGTAAGGCAACGTCCGCTGTCACCTTCACCCCGGATGACCCGCCCGAGTCCTACAGACAACCCGAGCGTCCACACCCGCATCAGTTCATATGCGTCGGAGGCAA
Source organism: Miscanthus lutarioriparius (assembly GCA_904845875.1). Classification (NCBI taxonomy): domain Eukaryota; kingdom Viridiplantae; phylum Streptophyta; class Magnoliopsida; order Poales; family Poaceae; genus Miscanthus; species Miscanthus lutarioriparius. The sequence goes on along the minus strand of CAJGYO010000016.1, from coordinate 79,160,047 downwards.
GGTCGGTCCATGGGCTAGACTGGGATCCGAGCACCGACGACATCGATGGGATGATGGTCATGAGGCTCGGACAAGGCAAGAAGCATGGGTGGTACTGGATTGGCGATGGCACCCTCGAGCCCAGCGAGATTCCCTCCCTCTCCCAGATCCGAGCACAGACCCCGAGCGGAGGCCCGGCCATATGCCAACGGCCGTCCCCTTCACAGCAGCGGGTCGATGCACTCCAGGTTAGTCCCATTTAACTCTTCGTACATTGATCTTTAAATAACTTAGTTACCTTTGCATTACTGAAACATTCGATTGAAATGTTGCAGGCCGACAACGAGAGGATGGCTCAGGAGCTACGGGACCTGGCGGCGAGGACCGAGCAGGCCGAGCGAGAAAGACAGGCCGAGCGGGCCGAGCGGGAAAGGTAGGCCAAGCAGCTAGCGGAGATTATGATGTTCCTGCAGAACTTTGGGCAAATGCACGGTGTAGCTGTGCCGCAGTTCTCTCCACCGCTGCCGCCAGTTATAACTAGTCCGGTGAGTATGAAACCAAATTGCTTCGACTAGTGCTTTCATTAGATGACCACTCTAACTGATGCAATCTCTTGTCCTTTATGCAGCCTCCGTCGGTGGTTCGAATAACCCATCTCAAAGCGTAAGCAAAGCGACGGCACACTTTTCCTTCACCGTGCACTCGGTTTCCTCCCACCTGTAGTTTGTATCTCTTTTTCACCGCTTGATGGACATGTGATGCACTATGATCGACTATCGACTTGTTTCGATGGATATTGGACCTATTATGCTTGTGATGTCGTGTATGTGAGATATTGTGTGATCGACATGTGATATATATGTGGTATTGCCTTAGTGATGAGATGGATGTGATATATATGTGCTATATTGTGTTTGTGATGTCACAGATGTTATATATATCCCTTATATGCTGTGTTTGTGAATATAGAATCAAAAAAAATTAGCCTCTTTGCCGAGTGCCCTGACCTTGGCACTCGGCAAAGATTATTTTAAAAAAATATTTGCCGAGTGTCGACCTGGCAGGACACTCGGCAAAGAAATTATTAAAAAAAATAAAAAAAAATCTTTGCCGAGTGCCTCCCCGGTAGGGCACTCGGCAAAGAAATTTTGAAAAAAAAATAAAAAATCTTTGCCGAGCGCCTCTGACATGGCACTCGGCAAAGCATGTACTAACGCAACCGGCGCCATGATGGTCACTTTTCTTTGCCGAGTGCCGAGATTGCACTCGGCAAAGACTTTGCCGAGTGCCCGATAAAAGGCGATCGGCAAAGAATTCTTTGCCGACGGATTTTTTACCGGAGGCTCTTTGCCGAGTGCTGCCCTCGGTAAAGGCTTTGCCGAGGGCAAAGTAGCCTTTGCCGAGTGCATTAGGCACTCGGCAAAGCTCCTGAATCCAGTAGTGATAGCTAGCACAAGGCACAACAATTGTACGAACACTAGAGAGGGTTAGCGAGACGGGGTTGGTGTAACAGAACTGACCAAATCATAAGAACGTAAGTACAAAAACAATCACCGAAGCGATCAAATTCCTGTACTTAAGCTCCCATAATCCCGGTAGTCCGGAAATCATGAAGGATTTCAACCAACTCTCGACATACAAACCAAGATCGTAGTGATTCAACACAACACATCATCCGTTACAATATTTCATAAGTAGCATTCGGATTACATCCATCAGAGTTCAAATAAAATATTACAAACCAAGTTTAAATGCGCGGAAGCAACATAGTTTAGTACATAACTTCATAGTTTCAAATACATTGCCAGATCAGAGTCATGTCCCACAAAAGCATTATCAGGTACGAGAACTAGTAGAGACCGCGCCCAACGGCCTAGTCTTCATCCCCAGCTGGGAGAAGGCAGTACTTGCAGCAACCAAAGAAGAACTGGTCATCTGCAACAGGTGGGAGATAAACCCTGAGTACGAGAAGGTACTCAGCTAGACTTACCCGCCAAAATCCAGAAATAAAAGACACCAAGGATCATGCAAGGCTTTTCAGGTGGGCTAGCTTGACACGGTTGCATCAAAGAGCTTATGATTATAGTAACCAATTTAAACTTAGCATCATGCTTATCATTATTTGCCTGTCCACTAGATTAGCACCTGTACTAGAGCACTCACTTATTAGGAGCAAACAATATTAACCATAGCAGGTATAATAAGGCTGTCATCATCATATCATCATTTCCGAACCATTAAGTTATTAAGTGTATCTACATTGGAGATAAGCCCGTCAAGTTCTCACTAACTAGGAGAGACGGCGACTCGAATCGAATTACAACTCAGCTGAGGGGGTATTCCTAACTCTCACCCTGGCATACTTTGCAAGGGTAGCCGTGGGTCACCTTTGGAACATCTCAGGAACCAAATTCGTGGGTTCGATCAGTGCCAGCACTCTCAGGGATTACCCTTCTACCAGGACGATCAGGACTTTTAAATCACCTGCCCTTGGACTCACGCCTACGGCTCCCTTCCGAGGCGCACTTTATACTTATCGACTCCCGGCCTGAGGTGAGCTACTCGGCTTCGTGGTCGGTCTCCAGACCCGGCCAACTAAGAGAGAGGCATGCGTTCAACATGAACAGGAAAGGCTCCAAGATTCAGTCCTTAATCGACACAGATGGAGTCACTGCAAACCGGCAAGCCTCCGCCCGGTCTTCATTTCAAATTAAGACTGGTTCTTTTCCACGATAGCAAATATAGCCAACCGTGCCACATGTATATTCCTATATCTCGCAGGTGACAGGAAATCACCTGACTTCTACCGCGTTTAAGCAAGGCTAAGCACTACACGAGCCTGAGCTACATAGGATTCAGGGTAACAATATCTGGACAAGGATTGGGTAATCAATGCAGCAATTGTTTGCATCCAACACCTAAACTTAATGCAACAATATATATATGTAACAATAATACTGTAACTGCATTTCGGAAATTAGGAGGCTTAATATGCTCCGGGGCTTGCCTTTCACAAAGTTGCAAGGACGGTGGTCCGAGCACTCAACGGCGACCTCGTCTGGCACTTCTCCTGAAGGCTGCTCCTCCTGAATCTCTAGCGTCGGCTGCTGCTGCTCGCTTGGTTCCTCGAATTCCAGCAGGGTTACTCCTTCCGGTACACCTATTGCATGCCGATGCAAAAGATAAATATCATGGATGCATAAGGAATGACATGATGCTCATGATGAATGAATCACAGTGAGTGTTTACGAAAGCATCACTGGACACTCGTTTACCGAGTAATTAGCTCTATTCAAATCACTTTAAGCATGTATCTACTTAACTTAAAGAACAAGATCAACATACCTAACTTGCATAACCTAAGATAAAGATGCTCATCTTCAGTTAAAGGCCTAACACCTAGGAACATTACCACAACTTAGAATAGTAAAGGTATACATAATTTAACATTTAAAGTTTCATATGCATACAAATAGTCCCTTAATCCAATCACAACCAGAGTTCTCCAAATCCAAATGACTTGCAAGAGGACATTCTGGAAAGCTTATGAAATTTTCTACAATTCATTTGTAAACATCAAAGCATGATTCTTAAGTTAACCTAATCAAGTTCCAGTAAACTTAGAATCTGTCCAGAAATGACAGGGTTACTAACTTACTTAATTAATGATTGTGCAAAAGCATAATTTGATCAATCCAAGTTTACCAACTTGTTTTTCATACCTAAGAAACATCAGAAAGTATAGTGCCAACTTCTAAATAATTTATTTAATATCCTTTTCCAATTTATTTAGTTAATTAGGTGATTTAAGCAATATATAGTAAAACTATTCATAAAAATCTACAAAAATTACAATAGCTATCTCATGTTGCACATAGACTACCATAAAAATTTCAAAGCCATTGGGCAAGTAGAACTTGCTGTATCTAAAATAACAGATGACATGTCTATTTCTAGCATAATTAGGAAACCTTATTAAAAAGCGTCAAGAAACAGATTTCCCATTTTTCCTAGCATCATTCTAGCATAAGAATAGCACTCATCAAATTTTACCTTCACTGGATCTATAGAAAAATTATGAAAATTCACACAAGATCCACTCATTAATAAAAGGAAATTCTATAACTTAAAAACTACACATGCACTAGCTCTGAAATTTTAACCAGAGCTTCTAATAAGCAATAATAAACTACCCACAAAATTTCATAATTTTTGGACCACAGAAACTCAAGATAAAATTCAAACAAGTTTGCATGCATCTAAAAACACATTTCAAAGTCCTATTTAATTCATCAAAAATTTCTAAAACATGTGCTCATATAATATTTTGGTTAAATACTAGACATTATAATGAACTCAACAAAATTGGAACCATAGCATTTGGATCTATCAACTAGGAAATACATATTTTTGAATCATGCACACAAATCTGTGAAAACAAAATAAACAAGACAAATAAGAAAACCATTTCACTGATGTTGGGCCGGCCCGAGGAAACGGCGGCCCGCGAAGCGCACTGGCGCGGCCCAAGACGCGGCGCAGCCCAGCTTGCTCCCGCCGCGTGCGTCAGCGGCTGACAGGGTGGACCCGCGTGTCAGCGAGAGAAGCAGGGGACGGAGGAAGACGACGGCGGGACTCGCCGTCGGTGGCTTCTCCGGCGAGACCAACGGTGCCTACGGGTTCGCCTCACCCTAGCGGACCTAGGGGAACCCTTATTTGCAGCTATTGACGCAACTAGGAGGGGTGGCGATGGCCACGGCGGTGCTCGGCCACGGCACGGCCGGCTCCGGCGAAGCTACGACGTCACGGCCCTAGTGGCACACTCAACGAGCTTCCGTGTCCCACCCAGAGGCTAGCGCAAGGGAGAGAAGGGGCGATAAGGAGCTCGAGCAGCACGGCCACGCGCGCTCGGCCGACGGCGGTCATGGCGACCCGGTGGAGCCGCCTACGCGGTGAGCTCTACCTGGGACAAAAATGGATTGGCGGTGGGGTCACGGACGTGGAGGAGCTCACGGTGGTGCTGCGTCAGGGATGAATCGGGCAAGGGTGCTCGGTTTTGGTGGATTTGGCTCGGCGCTGCGTCGGCGTTCCGGTCGCCGTGCTCGCGCGGAGGAAGGAGAGGGCAGGGTGAAATGGCGAGTGCACGAGCGAGTGGCGAGGCGCTGGCTTGAAGTGGAGGACAACGGGCAGCAGCTTCAGATCAGCCATGGCGCATGGCAGCGCGATCAGAGGTCCGGCGACGTGTGTCACCCACGCGGCGTCTGTTGTCTGATGAATGTCAGTCACTGTAGATCACATTTAGATAACGGGAATCGACTGACAGCGCCAGTTAGACGGTGATTAGCTCATGATCTGTGATGATCTAGACTATGCCATAGTTAACAAAGTTGCTCATCTATACGTGAACTACAACTCTTTCCACTGGAGCTCAAGCTGGTTTGGCTTGGTTAGGGAGATACAAGGTGACAAAGTTGGGTACATGAAACTGCAACACAGTTAAGGACTTAGAAAAATTCCTAAGTCTGAATTCAGCATGTACTTCTGACTTGTGGGCCATGTTTGAGCATGTTCTAGCCATTTTCATGAGTTGGTCATAAAACAACTTTTGTTCCTTGATAAATTAGCTACAACTTTGGTAAAGAGTGCACAGCCATGCAAAGTCTCTAAGTTGGACTTTTGAATCAGTCAAACGATGACACTCCAAGGGTCAATTCAAGTCAAACTTGCACTTGAGGGCATTTTGGTCATTTTGATCTACATGAACAATGTCCCAACAAGTAACCTAAGTATAGTTAAGGTGTAATAGACCATGATCAACCACTTTACAAAATTGTTATACCACTTCTCATGATCACATGTGATAAAGAAAGTAAAACAAGCAATTCATTCATATGTTGCAATGAAATGTCTCACATGTTTCAAGACCTTGTTGTCATTTTATAATTGCCACATTACTACCATATTGTCATGTTTCCAAGTATGAGAGTTTCATGTTACATTCACATGTTGCACTACTACCACTCTAAGCAATCAAGCATGAAACACATACAATTTAAAATGTTGCATATGTATGTTTCAATGATAATGACATGATGACATAGATAATGCACATGTTGATGAAATGACATGCAATTTAGTGGAAGCCTAAACACCTAGGGTGTTACAGTTGGAACACTAGAGCAGTTCCAGCAGAGCAAAGAGGTCCATCTAGTTGTCCACACTCCATAGCAGAGTGGGAAGCAAAGCAGAGTGTTGCAGCATGGTGAGGACGATGACACGTGCTAGCCGTGGCGCTGGTGTTGTCGCCGCCGTCGGCCACCGGCGTCGAGTTGTTCACGGCAGAGGACATGGAGTCGTCACATGTAGGCTATGTACGAGCACTGGGGCACACGCAATGAGGTGGTGCGCGACACTAGCGTGAAGCTCCGGCGCTTGAGCATCTTCAAGGAGACAGCGCGCCGCGTGTACGCCACCCACCCAGGTGACAGACACTACACACTCGGCCTCAACGTCTTCATAGACAAGACGACCGATGAGGTTCGTGCCGCCTACGCCTGTGAGAGCCCCCCCCCTCGATGGCGGGAAGCTGTTGTGGTGGTTGCCATCGATGCCTCCGACGATCCATTCCTTCAGCGACTACCCCGGCGGCGTGTACCGAGGACCCTGTGGACGACGACTTGGATTACTGGATTGTGAAGAATAGCTAGCTATGGAGAAAGAAGGTTGGGGGAGAACGGGTACATGCGAGGAAATGCAACGCAACCGCAACTGAAGGCGGGTTTTTTTGCCCTTAAGGGCATATGCCCCTACACACCACGCCATTGGATTCGCATTGAGATATGTGCAGTGGAGGAGAGAGAGCACATTGAGATGTGTGCACTGGAGGAGAGGAGCTCTGCACTGCGCACTCTCTCTCCTTCAGGGCACACATCTCAATACGAATCCAACAACACAGGGCGCAGGGGCATATGCTCCTAAGGACAGATTTAACTTACTCAACAGCAATCGCGATATAGAAGACACCCTGGGTATCTGCGACAGGCATCCTCATTGATAATATTTACCCCTACATGGATTGACTAGCTACCTTACCTAATGTAGCTGGATAAACTTTCATTAATTGTTTGACTCCGATTAGATCATCCTACGGCTGAGTGCTTTGCTTTCACATGCATGTAGTTATCAATCATGGAATTGCTAGCTAATAAGCTGTCTGTTTGAAACTCGTTTCAGTTATTCCTTCTTTGTTACGGGCCAGTTCTCTATCTGTTGTTTTAGTAAGTTGTTTAATTGGAGAATCAGCTAGCATTTTAAAATCAGAAATCTATCTGTGATGCGTTCGTCCTTAAAAAAGAGTTGCATTCCGTACCTGCCTATTTAGTTTACTTCTTTTGATGACATGTACTTCTTCTTCGATCATCTTCTTTTGGTCAATGATGAATGATTCTTTCTTTCTGTTTTTTATGAAATCACTACTTGTTGCTCATGCTTCTCGCACGCACACGATGAAATTGATTACTGTGAAGGGAACCGTGATCAGGTCTGGTGGTGTCGAGATGATTGAGTATGACAGGCATCAAATATGCAGAAAGTGCAAGTACAGGTCTGTGTGTGAATTGATCCAGCTTCAGTTAGATTTTGTACCATCTCTACTTGTACCAGTACATGAAAGCCCTAGTTTGATTTTGGATAATTGATGAAACCAATGAAAGCCCTAGTTTGGTTTTGGATAATTGATGAAACCTATGTACTAACCTTGCAATCTAAGTGATGTGTGAGATAGGTTGGTACACCCAAGTTGTGGGGCATGATGGCACTCAAGTGATGGTAATGATCACATGAAATGATGAGATGGCCACATGTGATGATGATCAAGTGCTCCAACTTGGAAAAGAAGAAAGAGAAAAACAAAACCCTATGGAGATCAAGGCAAAGGTATAATTAGGGATTTGTTTTGGTGATCAAGACAGATGTTTAAATTCTTTGATATTTGAACTTGAGTCTAGACTATGCCATACTATAAAGAGGGATGCAAATCTAGGTGGTATGTGGAAGATATAGTGCTTAAGTATTTAACTAAAATCAATTGAGAGACACTAGCACCGCACAAACAATTAGGGGTAGTTTGCTGATCTTTGACTGTCAAAAGTTCCAACAGTTGTCGGAACTTACGAATCTCAGAAGAACTTCTAGGTGTCAGAAGTTCCGACAAGTGTCAGAAGTTCTGACACCCCGTTTGCAACCTTGAGCAAAGTAATTATCGGTACAGAAAGTGACCAACTAGTGAATATTTGTAGTTTTACTGTACGTTGTGATCGGAGGTGGCCTAGCACTCAATTACACAGAATTTAGACTGGTTCAGGCAACGTGCCCTACGTCCAGTGTGGGTCTATTGGTGACTTTATTCCTGAGCCCAGGTGCTCGAAGTTTGTAGTGGGGTTACAAACGAGAAGGAGAAATGAGGGGTGTACGAGTGGCCCAGTCGGGTCCGACCGGAAGGGCCGAGGGCGACCGGAACTCCGCTATGAGCTAGGTGTTCAAGCGTGTGCCTGAGGGGTTTCTGAGCTATCGATCTAGTGAGCCTGAGCTTGAAGAAGTGGACCTCTGGGAAATCGATCTCCTTTGTTGGAGGGAGCGCATCCCCTTTTATAGATAAAGGGGGTGTCTTTACAGGTGATAGGGAGAGAGTACGGGTGTTTCTAAGTCTTGTTGCCCATGCCGAATAAGGGTAGTGATGATGGTTGGCACGCATAACACTGTTGATGTCGCTGTAGAATGTTAGGTGCACATGGGGGGTTGCGTTGGCTTCTTCAGGAAGGGTGGACGTCGGTACCTGCGAAATGCTGTTAGTATATGAGGAGCCCCACCACGTGAACCAGGTATAGTGAATCCTGGTGCCCACTATCGATGCCCAGAGGCATGTGGGGGGGCCTTTTTGCCATACGGGAGCCCCAACGACGCCTACAATACTGTAGACATAAATGTCGGTGCCTACAATACTGTAGACAAAATGTCGGTACCTCCCATACTGTTTGTGTCAGGTCGGTTGTGGAGCACTATTCCCGCAGGTGTACAGGGTATGGTCCTGGTACCATGTTTTGACTTTCTACGCTGCTTTCTCCATTCGCCCTGGTCCCTTCCGAGTAGGAATCCCCGGTCAGATGGCTCTAGTCGGTACTGGCCGTGCCAGTCGGAGAAGAGCAGTAAGCAGGCTTCCTATGAGTCTCCGGTCGGAGACGCGGGGTCAGAGCAGGAAGCAACATTTTGGGCCAGGCCTTTCGATCGGAGTCCGCCTAGAGGCGGCTGGCGCCCGAGGCGAGCGCTCCAGTTGGAGAGGTGGGCCAAAGAAGTTGTCGAGCGGGCATTCATTCTTTCGGTGGACCTTCCGCTCGGTTGTTTTTTAGACTTTTCGGGCCAGCCCATGAGCTATAGGCTGTTCTCCTGGGTCGAGCCCGGGCGTCGAAGCCGGTCCCCAAGGGACCCCAGGTTTATGAACCCAACAGGAGCCCCTGAGCCCCTGGGTGATTTGAGCTGAATCGTCCGAGGGATTTTTGTCTTGCTACCGGGTGCGCGTGAGCGCACCCGCGGGTGTAGCCCCCGAGCCCCCGGGCGGTTCGGGTAGAACTGGCTGGGGGCCCGAACCGGCTAGGGGGTTTTCTGTGTTGTGTCGGCGGGTGCGCGTGAGCGCACCCGCGGGTGTAGCCCCCGAGCCCCCGAGCGGTTCGGGCAGAACTGGCTGGGGGTGTTATTTTATCAGGCGTGTGTGTATGTTTAGTTTTGAGATGTTTTGTTTAATCAAGGTGTCGTTGCGTAGCCGTTGATCGGGTGAGAAGGTTAGTTCGGAGAAACCGCTGGCGTTGGTGCGTGCCACGGACGGTGATGGCTCGGTCGTGTCAGAGCTTACTGATCTTTGGCGTCGATGCGCGCCGTGGGATCGAGCGGGGTAGGACCATGAACGGACCCAGGCGTCGATGCGTGCCGTGGATCGCGGGAGTTAGTTTAGGAATCGGATGAGCCAAAACTCGTGGACCCTGAGTGAAGCCATTACGCGAGTTTAGGAGTCACGGTCCTAGGTCTTATTGGAGCACAGTGAAGCCGTCTGAAGCCATTACGCGAGTTTAGGAGTCGTGGTCCCAGGAGCCATAGCCGGATGTCAAAGATCCTATCGACGCGAATTTAGGATCGCGGTCCCAAGGTTTTTTGGAGCGCAGTGAAGCCGTCTGAAGCCAAAGCGTAGTTAGTTGGTTAAAGATTGGAAGAGGCGATGCTCGTGGACCCTGGCGTCGGTGCATGCCGCGGGATCGGGCGAGTCGAAGTCATGGATCTGGCGAGTTCGAGGTCACCGTCCTTTGGCATTTTCTTGAGCCCCTGAGCCCTATAGGGCCTTCGTGGGGGTCGATGTGAGTATTGTGCGTTACCCCATCCTTGGTTCCTCACGACCGGAGGGGCTGAGTTTTGTCGCCTGTCCCGATCGCTCGGGCTCGAAGACTAGCTCGGTGAGTTCACTAACGGGTCTGATCAAGTGGAATCCGGGTCCGTCGTTCGTGACGGGGTTGGCATAGCCCTCTTGTGACATTCCACTACTCCTTTACCTGCAACCCGACAGATGCCTAGGTTGTTCTAGAGATCGACCCGGGTGGCCTAACGGCCTCCTCTTCGATGGAGATTCTATGGGCCTGGCGAGAGGTTTAGGATCGAACGAGAAGGTTGAGATGACCCAGTCTGTCGGACCGGGCGAGGGCCGCACGGTGCTCATCTACGATTTTCTCCCCTGGCTCTGTTGGTTGCCCATATCGAATGAGGCAACCCCGCTTCGTGACGCAACACGGAGCGTTCTGATGCATTTCACTGCACGTGTGATGCTTTAGTTCCCAAGCCCCTGGGCGGTTCATGCCCTAACCGTCCAGGGGGTTCAGGCGTATGGAATGAATGTTGTATGGATGTATGAATGTTTTTAAAGAAACAGAGGGGGTTTTGATAGTGTTTACCTTAGTGACTGGAGTGACGGAGCTCGGAGAGCTTCAATCGGAGATGTCCGATCGGGACCCATGCTCGTCGCTCGGGACGGAGTCGGCATGGCCCATATGGGGCGTCCCTTAGCTTCCTACTTGTGTCCTGGTGTGGATACTGAGCGACTCAATTGACTCAGGGGGCCGGTCGGTCTTCCGACAGAGATTTTGTTTTAGGTCCTGCCTGGCCTGGGGGAGGCGGGAAGCCGCCCGCGTGTGGCGGTGCTTCGGTTTTCGTGCTCTATCGTGCGATAGTGGTGGGGCATACCCCGACCACGCTTTGCCCTGCTCGGTGGCATTCCGTCTGACTCGGTGTTACTCCGTTGGTCAGTGCGTGTCCTATCGTTTCCCATTTGTATGGGGTTAGGCGGAGAGTTTCATGCTCGCTTACCTTTTTCCTTTAAATAGGGGGAGGGAGAGGGTTCTCCGTCGCGGTCCTTTGCCTGTTCTCCAACTATTGTCCCTCTTCTTTCTTCCTTCTCACCGAGGGTGCCTGAATGCCGTGGTGGTTCCTAAGTGAGAGAGAGAGTGAGCGAGGGGGAGGACTTACAGATCCTTCTATGAACCCAGAGCGTGATGTTGGTCTGCGAGGCCTTCTTCGGGATGGAGCCGTGTGTAGAATTTTTTCAATGGATTTTTACTGGACGAGCCTTGTCGGAGGGGAGGTTACTCATGATTGCCCCGGTGGAGAGTTCCATGCCTACAACTGCTCAAGTCGGCCAGTTCATAAAGTTTGATGAGATCTCTTTCGGCCATGGCGGCCATACCTCGGGAGCGGCGCCCCTAACCAGGAGCTGTCTCGGCTGCATGAGAAGGCCAGGAGCTCCATGTTCTTTTGCTGAGCATCCATAGGCGCGACGCCCTTGAGGTACCCGTTGCATTTTTCTGAAGTTTTGAAGGGGCGGGACCGAGCAGTTTTCTGGCATTTCAGGCGAAGTCGTCGATTGGCCATAGTAGTATTTGTAATAGAAAATGTAATAGTTAAGTTTTGTGGGTAAGTCCCCGTGTAAATGGTTTCTTTGTATCAATGAATACACCCGTTCAGTCTCTGTGATGAAAGTGCCACATCTGTTTCCTTGTTTTCGTCCTAACATGGCCTTTGTTTTTACCCCTTTCTCTCTCGTACCTGCCTGTTTGTCCCGTAGGGTGCGATTTTGGGAGCTCGGGGCGTGGCCCGCGAGGCTTGGATGCTCGTATCCATAGGGAAAGACGGGGTGCATTCGGTTTGGGAGTAAGAACAAGGTTACGTATGGAAATCAAAGAAATGAAATGTGTTCCCATTCGGGGAGAAAAAGTTGTATACCATGTGACAGTAAAGAAAAAGAGAGGTGATACTCAATATTTGTATACTTATGGAGCCCCGAGCGACCCGGATCAAAAGTGTTCAGCGGGGGCGCTCTTACAGGAGCATGTGTTTTAAGCGAAAGTGTTTAGACCAAATCTAAGGGAAGAAACAACGTAGTTGTTCAATGTTCCAAGTGTTGTTGAGAGCATTGCCATTGTTGTCCTCCAGTCGGTAGGTGCCCGGTCGGATTACTTCGGTTACCATGTAGGGTCCTTCCTAGGGCGGAGAGAGCTTGTGTTTTTCCTTTGTCGATTGGGTCCTTCAGAGCATGAGATCGCCGACTTCGAGTATCCTTCCTCTGATCTACCTTTCGTGGTACCTACGGAGGGTTTGTTGGTAGCGAGCGGAGCGGATGACGGTTGTCTCGTGGGCCTCTTCGAGCAGGTCGACTACGTCTTGTTGAGCTTCCACGCGGCTCGGTCATGGTCGAAAGCTTTTACTCTTGGTGCGCCGTGGTCGAGGTCGGAGGGCAACACGGCTTTTGCTCCGTAAGCCAGGAAAAAAGGCGTGACTCCCGTGGATCGGTTTGGGGTCGTTCTTAGGCTCCAGAGGATCGCTGGAACCTCTGCAACCCATCGCTCGGTATATTTGCTGAGCCGGTTGAAGATGCATGACTTGAGTCCCTAGAGGACCATGCCATTGGCGTGTTTGACCTGACCGTTAGTTCGTGGATGTCCGACCGAAGCCCAGTCAATTCTAATGTCGTACCCATCGCTGAAGTCTAGGAATTTCTTCGCGGTGAAGTTAGTCCCGTGGTCAGTGATGATACAGTTAGGAACACCGAATCGGTAGATGATGTCGAGGAAGAATTTGACCGCCTCTTCCGAGCGGAGATTGGTGACGGGCTTGGCCTCTATCCATTTGGTAAACTTGTCGACTACAACGAGTAGGTGAGTGAAACCGCCTGGGCCTTTTTTGAGAGGTCCTACCATGTCGAGGCCCTAGACCATGAATGGCCAGGTGATTGGGATGGTTTGGAGTTCTTGTGCTGGTAAATGGGTTTGCCGAGCGTAGAACTAGCATCCTTCGCACCTGCGGATGACCTCCTCTACGTCTCGTAGCGCGGTGGGCCAGTAAAAACCTTTACGAAAGGTTTTTCTGACTAGAAACCTTGGGGCCGCATGATGCCCGTAGATCCTAGCATGGACCTCGAGGAGGATCTGCTTTCCCCAGCTGGTGGGGACGCACTTCATGAGCAGTCCCGATGGACTCTGTTTGTAGAGTTCGCTACCGAGCACGACGAAGGTCTTGGCGTGTCGAGTGATTCATTGGGCTTCAGTTCTTTCAGGTGGGAGAACCTCCTCGAGGAGGTAGGCGAGCAGTGGTGCTCGCCAGCTGGTTTGATCGAGTGTCAATACGACGACATCCGCGGGTGACGTCATCATAGAGGTACCAGGATCGGAGCCCCCGAGCGCTGGCTTGGCGTCGGGGTAGGAGCCCCCGAGCGCCGACCGGGCGCCGGGGTCGGAGCCTCCGAGCGTCGGCTGGCCGTTGGGGCGTGTCTGGTCTGGACCTTCCGAGATGCGGGCGGATGGCTTGTGGACGTCGTTGATGAAGACCCCGCTCGGGGATGGATCCCGCATGGTGGCTAGTTTTGCGAGGAAATCGGCGGCGTCGTTGTCCCTTCGTGGGACGTGATGCAGTTTGATTCCTTGGAATTTGTCCTCGAGCTTGCGCACCTCTTGGCGGTATGCTATTATGAGGGGGCTTTTGCAGGAGGACTCCTTCATGACCTGATCAACGACTAGTTCTGAGTTGCCACGGACGTAGAGTTGCGCAGCCCCGAGCTCGATGGCGATGCGTAGTCCGTTGATAAGCGCCTCGTATTCTGCGGTGTTGTTTGAAGCCGGGAAGTGGAGGCGGATGGCGTAGCGGAGCCTACTCCTGTCTGGGGAGATAAGAACCACTCTAGGCCCTGAGCCTAGGGCCATTACGGACCCGTCGAAGTACATTGTCTAGTACTCGTGGGAGACGTCTGGGGTCGGTAGCTGGACCTCCGTCCACTCGGCGACAAAGTCCGCGAGAGCCTGGGACTTAATTGCGGTGCGGGGGGTATACCTGATGTCATGGCCCATGAGTTCAAGGGCCCACTTAGAGATTCGTCCCGCGGCGTCGTGGTTGCGGATGATGTCTCCGAGTGGGTATGAAGTGACAAATGTGACCTCGTGGTCGGTGAAGTAGTGTAGGAGCTTCCTAGTGGCCATCAGCACGGCGTATAGGAGTTTCTGCACCTGGGGGTACCAGACCTTGGGGTCGGTAAGTACTTCTCCAACGAAGTGTACGGGTCGCTATACCTTGAGCTGGTGTCCTAGTTCCTCCCTTTCGATGACCAGGATGGCACTCACCACATGGTTACTTGCCGCGACATAGAGGAGGAGGGGTTCTCCCCGTTCGGGAGCGACGTGGATTGGGGCTGATGTCAGGGACGTTTTGAGGCTTTCGAGAGCCTGCTGGGCTTCCTCAGTCCAGATGAAGGCGTCCGTCTTTTTGAGAAGCTTGTAGAGTGGCATCCCCCGTTCGCCGAGCCGGGAGATGAAGCGGCTTAAGGCCGCCAGGCAGCCGGTGAGCCTTTGTATGCCCCTCACGTTGTGTATAGGGCCCATGTTGGAGATGGCCGTGATCTTTTTGGGGTTGGCCTCGATGCCGCGCTCGGATATGATGTATCCAAGCAGCTTCCACTTTGGAACCCCGAAAACACACTTTTCAGGATTTAGTTTGATGTTGAACCTTCGGAGGTTTGCGAACGTCGCGGCCAAGTTTGCGATCAGGTCGCTCGTTCGGGCTGTTTTGACCACTATGTCGTCAACATAGACGGCGATTGTTGGTTTCGGCCGTTCGGTCTGATCAGGCTGATCGGCCAAGTCGATTTGGTCGGCGAAGCATTGCTGCATGCAACTTTGGTAGGTGGCGCCAGCGTTCTTCAGACCGAAAGGCATGGTCACGTAGCAGTACGAACCATATGGGGTGATAAACGAGGTTGCGAGCTGATCGAAATCTTTCATCGTGATCTGGTGATAGCCTGAGTAGGCATCCAGAAAGGAGAGGATCTCGCAACACGAGGTGAAGTCGATTATCTGGTCTATGCGTGGTAAAGGAAAGTGATCCTTCGGACATGCTTTATTAAGTCCGATGTAATCGATGCACATTCTCCACTTCCCGGTCTTTTTTCTAACAAGGACAGGATTGGCGAGCCAGTCGGAGTGGAAAACCTCCCTGATGAATCCGGCTGCCAGGAGCTTGGTGATCTCTTCGCCTATGGCCCTATGCCTTTCGTCGTCGAAACGACGCAGGCGTTGCTTGGCGGGCTTCGAGCCCGGGATAAGGCGTAGTGTGTGCTCGGTGACCCCCCATGGTATCCCCGGCATGTTAGAGGGCTGCCATGCGAAGACATCGTGATTGTCGCGCAGGAAGTCGACGAGCTCTCATTCCTATTTGGCTGGGAGCTGGGTCCCGATTCACACTATTTTGGCTGGGTCGGTGGGGTCGACACCCACCGCCTTGGTTTCCTCGAGCGGGCGGAAGGCCACCGAGGAGGTCGGTTTGTTGTAGTCTAGGACTGCTGGGGTTGACGACTCCCCGAGCTGCAGGAGCTCGGACGAGTTGACGACCACGGTGGCGAGCTCGTAGTGCTCGCGGTCGCAAGCGAAGGCGTGCGAGAAGGCGCTACTCATGGTGATGATGCCGTTTGGCCCCGACATCTTCAGCTTGAGGTAGGTGTAGTTGGGGATCGCCATGAATCTTGCATAGCATGGGCTCCCTAAGATGGCGTGGTAGGACCCTGGAAAGTCCACCACTTCAAAGGTGAGGACCTCCGAGCAGAAGTTGGTCCGGCTGCCGAACGTGATGGGCAGATCGATCTGTCCGAGCGGGTACGCCTGCGCTCCCGGGATCACCCCGTGGAAGGGGGAGCCCGCCGGTTGGAGCTCCGACCGGGGGATGCGCATGGCGTCGAGGGTGTCGATGTAAAGGATGTTGAGGCTGCTCCCTCCATCTATCAGCACCTTGGTGAGGCGCTTCTTGCGGACGATGGGGTCGACGACGAGCGAGTAGCGTCCTGGTCTTGCGACGCGGTAGGGATGGTCCCTCTGATCAAAGGTGATCAGGGACTCTGACCAGCTGAGGAAGGAGGGGATGGCCGTCTCGGCGGCACACGCCTCCCTGTAGCGTACCTTGTGTTGGCGTTTAGTCCAGATGGCGTCGGACCCTCCAAAGATAATGATGCACTCCTCAGGCTTGGGGAAACCGTCTCTGTCCTTGCCTACCGTGCCTCCTCTCTTGGTTGCCGGGTCCTTGCCGTCTCCCTCCTTTGGCCCGCCAGCCTGTCGGAGGAAGCGTTTGAGGAGCTCGCACTCCTTGTAGAGGTGTTTGACGGGGTAGGTGTGGTTTGGGCATGGGCCATCCATGAGTTTGTTGAAGTGGTCAGGTAGTCCCTGTTGGGGCTGCCTGGGCGTGCGATCAGCCGCAGTGACTAGCGCGGCGTTGTCTGACCGGCGCCGATCCTTCTTGTTCTTCTTGCCCCTCTGAGTGGAGGGGCCTTCGTCTGGATCCATGTGCTTGGGCTTGCATTGGTCCCGGTCTCCATTGAAGACCGCTCCAACTGCCTCCTCATCGGAGGCGTGGTTGGTGGCAATGTCGAGCAGATCATGGGTGGTGCGGAGTTTTAGGCAGCCAAGCTTGTGGATCAGGGACTCACAGTTAGTCCTAGAAAGGAATGCGCTGATGACGTCCGCATCAACGACATCAGGGAGGGAGTTGCATCATTGAGAGAACCTACGGATGTAATCCCATAGGGACTCGCTAGGCTCCTGCTGACAGCTCTTGAGGTCCCAAGAGTTCCCCGGGCGGACGTACGTCCCCTGGAAATTCCCGATGAAGACCCTCTTGAGGTCCGCCCTAGTCATGGATGCTGTCGTGTGGAAGGAATTCAAGCCATGCCTGAACATGTTCCCCCACGCAAATGGGAAGGTATTGGATGATGAAATAGTCATCGTCCACTCCTCCGGCTCGATAGGCGAGCCGAAAGTCTTCGAGCCAAATGCCTGGGTTTGTCTCCCCGGTGTATTTGGTGATGTTGGAGGGAGGTCAGAAATGCAGTGGGACCGGTGCCCTCCGGATGCGCCAGCTGAAGGCCCGTGGCTCCGGACCCTCGGGACTGGGGCTCCGGTCGTCCGGCCGGCGACCACGCCTGGGGCGTGTTTCACCGCTTCCCTCAATGGTTTGGCCGGGATCTGTGTCGCCCGCCGCCGTGTGGCGGTTGTTGTTGCCGCATCGGGCCCGATGCCGGTCGCTGATGACACTACGAGCGTCCTGGTGCGGGTCGGGCCGCTTGCGTGCCAGCGGTCGGTGTGGAGCAGGCGCCCGGTCGGACCGCGGCGCGGCTGCCGCACCTCGAGCTGAGCCTGATGGCTGTGGTGACGAGCGCATGGAATGATTCGGCTAGCGCGTCCCTGTCCCCCCGGTGGGGAGAGAGGGCGCAGGTCAGAGTCGCGACGCGGAGCTTTCCGCCTGCTGGACGGCAGCGGCCTCTACGAGAACCCGGAGGTTCCGGTAGACGGCTCATTCCTGGGGGTCGACGGGCTTGGGAACACCGCGCAGGAGCATTACCGCGGCAGCAATGTTCTAGCCGGCTCGGGTGAATTGAGGGACGTCGTTTCCCTCGTTCAAAATGTCGCGCTGGACCTGTCGAGCGCGTCCCTGGGCGCCGCCCACCGGGCCATGCGCATGGGGCGTAACGTGCCGCAGTGATCGTGCCAGCGTAGGTGGTGGGTTCTGTCGTAGTTCCTCGGCGTGCGCTTGCGCAGATGCGAGGGCCTCCACACGCGTGTCCAGAGGGGTGTGAGTTTGCGCGGACTTGGCAACCACCGGCGGTTGTGCTGGACGATCCGCCATGGCGCATTCCCGGGACGGATGGTGGCGGGACACCACATCACCGATGCTGGAACCATCGCTCTCACCCTCGTTATCTGGGAGTTCGTGGGAGGCGGCAGGAGCGAAGCCTGCCATTCCTACGAATTCGGACGTGAGGGGGGATGGCACCAGCGTTCTTCGAAGCCCCTGAGCGTAAGCATCCTCAGAGGATGCGAGGCCGTAGGGGAACCGAACGTACGGTGTTCGTGGCATGGGTTGTGCGGTCCCTCCGGATGATTGGTGGGAGGTAGTAAATAAAGGGCAAATAAAGGTACGCATATTACTTACAGTGGGGTTTGAGCAGAGAGTTTGCTCGGAATGAAGCGCAGATGCCGTGCCGTTGAGGTCGCGCGTCCCGAAGTCGATGGAGAACGTCACTCCGACGGGTGCCGGGTCGCGAGTCTCCTCGCGGAGGCGGAGTACGCCAAGCCGGTCGGCGACGAAGTCCAGGCTTCCGAAGAGGAAGGCCTGGGGTGGCTCGAAAATGAGTGGAACCCGCATCCCCGCAGGCGAGAGTGCGGGATACTCCAATGAGCCAAGGCGAATCGTATCGCCCGAGCCCGCCACGGTGGGGGTGGCGGAAAAATGGGCCATCCGATGACCAAAAAGTGTTGAACGTACAGCGTCTTCCCCACGGACGGCGCCAACTATCGGTACAGAAAGTGACCAACTAGTGAATATTTGTAGTTTTGCTGTATGTTGTGATTGGAGGTGGCCTAGCACTCAATGACAAAGGATTTAGACTGGTTCAGGCAACGTGCCCTACGTCCAGTGTGGGTCTGTTGGTGACTTTATTCCTGAGCCCAGGTGCTCGAAGTATGTAGTGGGGTTACAAACGAGAAGGAGAAATGAGGGGTGTACGAGTGGCCCGGTTGGGTCTGACCGGAAGGGCCGAGGGCGACCGGAACTCCGCTATGAGCTAGGTGTTCAAGCGTGTGCTTGAGGGGTTTCTGAGCTATCGATCTAGTGAGCCTGAGCTTGAAGAAGTGGACCTCTAGGAAATTGATCTCCTTTGTTGGAGGGAGCGCATCCTCTTTTATAGATAAAGGGGGTGGCTTTATAGGTGAGAGGGAGAGAGTACGGGTGTTTCTAAGTCTTGTTGCCCACGCCGAATGAGGGTAGGGATGATGGTTGGCACGCATAACACTGTTGATGTTGTTGTAGAATGTCCGGTGCACATGGGGGGTTGCGTTGGCTTCTTCAGGAAGGGTGGACGTCAGTACCTGCAAAATGCTGTTAGTATATGAGGAGCCCCACCACGTGTACCAGGTATAGTGAATCTTTGTGCCCACTATAGATGCCTAGAGGCATGTGGGGGGCCTTTTTGCCATACGGGAGCCCCAACGGCGCCTATAATACTGTAGACATAAATGTCGGTGCCTACAATACTGTAGACATAAATGTTGCTACCTCCCATACTGTTTGTGTCAGGTCGGTTGTGGAGCACTGTTCCCGCAGGCGTACAGGGTATGGTCCTGGTATCATGTTTTGACTTTCTGCGCTACTTTCTCCATTCGCCCCTGGTCCCTTCCGAGTGGGAATCCCCGGTCGGATGGCTCCAGTCGGTACTGGTCATGCCAGTCGGAGAAGAGCGGTAAGCAGGCTTCCTACGAGTCTCCGGTCGGAGATGTGGGGTCGGAGCAGGAAGCAGCGTTTTGGGCCAGGCCTTCCGATCGGAGAGTCCGCCTGGAGGCGGCCGGCACCCGAGGCGAGCGCTCTGGTCGGAGAGGTGGGCCAAAGAAGTTGTCGAGCGGGCGTTCGTTCTTTCGGTGGACCTTTCGGTCGGTTGTTTTTTTAGACTTTTCGGGCCGGCCCATGAGCTATAGGCTGTTCTCCTGGGCCGAGCCCGGGCGTCGAAGCCGGTCCCCGAGGGACCCCGGGTTTATGAACCCGACAGTAACCTTGTTCGTGCTTTTCTCTTTTTGAAACCCTAGTCATCGGAAGTTCTAGCGATTTGTGTTAGAAGTTTCGACGCAGATCTGAATGGTCACTTTTGCTTTCGGGTATAAATACCGCTATCCTCTTTTCTAACCGTTACCCACTCATTCCTCATGCCCTAAACTTCAGAAAAACATCTCTCTAGCTATCAAGGCTCTCTCCTCTCGATCTCTTTGCTCCTAGCTCCAAATCTTGCAAGAGTTTGAGTTGAGAGAAGTGATTTTGGTGAGAGAAACATCGAAGCAAGTTTGAGCACTCGATTTCTTCGTCAAGCTGGTTGGGATTGCATTCATTACTCTTGGGGCTTTGCCCCTAGCCGGCTAGGCGTCGTCCAAGAGCTCCCGATCTGTAGGAGAACCATGGAAAGTTTGTATCACCCTCGACTTTTTAATGAAGAACTCAAGTTTACCTTTGTGGTTGCTTGAGAGAGGCAAGGAGGTGAAAGAGACTCCGACCTTAGTGGTCACCTTGACAACGAGGACATAGGCAAGCCTTAGTGGCGAGCTGAACCTCAAGATAAATCCTTGTGTCCTGCGTGCTTATTGTTTTTGTGATTATTTGAGATTACACTTATTCTTCGTTCTCTCTCCCTCAAGCTATTTCTTAGGTATTGGTCCCGATCTACAAATTGGAGGTGCAAGGGAGTACCACATCACCTTCATCTACATCTTAGGAAGTGGGGTGATTCACAGATCTAAATTTGAAGTAGATTTGACTCTTATTTCGTAGCTCTTTATAGGTGTCGGAAGTTCCAGCAGTTTACGTCAGAACTTCCAACATGCATTGGAACTTCTGGTCGCTAGAAGTTCCAACGGCTCCCGGAAGTTCCAATTGTCAGAAGTTCCGACAACTGTCAGAACTTTCAGGTGTCAGTGTCAGAACTTTCGATAGTGTACTGATCCGATGTTTTAGTTTGTGTTAAGTTTTCAGATACGCCTATTCCCCCCCCTCTAGGCTTAGCAAGGATCCTTACATGACCGAATATTCAGTTGTGCTTGTTGTAGTTTACATAGTCATAATAGCCATGCATAGTAGCAGAAGTAGATGTCTAGACCAAAGTTGTTAGTGCGCCCCTCGAACCGAAGTGATCGAGGAAGGTGAAGTAGACCTTAGTGCCGAACGAGTTGATTTAGCCCCTCAAACTAGGCGATGAGGGCAAGTTGTCATAAACGTTGATGTCAAAGGTATCGACAAAGGTTCTTGAGTCATTGTAGTGGCCAAAGATGATAGTGAAGCCCCTTTCTGCAGATGCGTTGGTGAAGACGAGTCATCGTAGTTGCCGAAGATGTTGGCAGCCCCTCATGCTGAAGTATTGGCAGAGGCGAGTCGTTGTGGACGCCGAAGATGTTGGCGAAGGCCCTCGTGCTAGAGGTGTTGATGAAAGCAATGTAGGTGTGGATACTGAAGATGTCCGCGAAGCCCCTCGTGTCAAAGTTTTGGCGATGTAATCACCAAAGATATTGGTGAAGATATTTTTTCAATGTTGACGTCAGAGAAGCCCTCTAGTTGTTGGCATCGAAGGTTAGTTATTATAGTCACCGAAGATGATGGTGAGGCCCATTGCGTGGAAGTGTTGGTGTGGGTGAGTCATTGTAGTCACTGAAGTGTTCGCGAAGCCCCCTTCTGCTGAAGTGTTTGCCAGGAGCGACGTTGGGGGAGCCCATGGGGTATATGGGCCAAGTATCCCCGTAGAAGAGGCCCAATTAGTTTCCTCAAAAAAAAGTAGCTAGAGAGTAGAGTCATATGAAATCTAAACCCAACAAGGGGTCACTTGTAAATAGCCATTGCCTATATAAATGTCTAAGGGCATAAGTGGGACTCACCTCCTACTCATTTTCACTTGTTCAACACTAGTCCGTCCCCTCTCCACCGCCGAGCTATCTCCTCCCTCCCCTTTTTCTTTCTTGTTCATATTCTTGTAGATATTCTACATGCATTTGAGTATTTGTGTTCATAATTTTTTTTGTTTAGTTAAATATTTATGTGCATAACTTATTAAGAATTTTCATGTTTTCTACAAAATCGTAAAATGAATAGCTTTTACTATAGCCTACTATAGCTTTTAATAGCTTTTGGAGAAGATCGCCACTAAATATCATAGCCTGCTATTCAAAACATTTACTAACACACATATAGTCGACCTCAGCTACAGCTGACAGCTAGCACAAGGCACAAGGCACAACTAACAAATCATGTTGCTGTCATCATCCAGTACTCCTTACTCACTCCAGTATAAGTAGGATCGAGAGGGTCTGTGAGGTGGGGAACACAACACTAGAGCAAAGCAGATCAAAGAGGTCTAATCATCCAGAGCAGAGAGTGGAGAGTGGCTTGCACCTTGCAGCATGGTGAGAAGGACGACATTTGTGCTAGCCGTGGTGGTGGTGCTGGCGCCGCCGCTGGCCACCGGCGTCGAGTTGTTCACAGCGGAGGATATGGAGTCATGTGGCTTTGTACGAAAGCTGGGGCGCGCGCTAAAAGGTGGTGCGCGAGCCGGCGAGAAGCTCCGGCACATCTTCAAGGAGACAGGCGACAGGCACTACACGCTGGGCCTCAGTGTCTTCGCATACAGGACGACCGACGTGGTTCATACGGCCTACACCTGTCAGAGGTCTGTCGTGGATGGCGGGGAGCGCCACGTCAACGTCGACGGGAAGTTAATCAACGTCACGCCATCGGAAGAAAAGGAGGGACTACCGGATACCATCGATTGGCGCATAGCAGACTGCAACGGCCACCGTGCCGTGCGTGACCATGGTCAAGGACCAGGGTACTGTTTGCGAGTGCTGCTGGGCCATGGCAGCAGCCGGCGCGCTGGAGAGCTTGAATGCCATAACAACGGCCCGGTGGACCTGTTGGTGCACCAGCTGGTGGACTCTGACACAAGGAACGGTGGCTGTAGAGGCGGCTTCGTGTTTAAGGGCTTTGACTACATAATCAACAATGGTGATATGGCGTTCGAAGCCGCCTCCCGCTGTACAGAGGAAGTCAGGACACATGCTAGACCGCCGCCAAATCCCCCATCGTGGTCATGGTCGGGTTCAACTGGATCGCGGCCTTCTTGGACGCAGAGGCGGAACCAGGGGGCCAGCAGGGGCCGCGGCCCCCCTGAGCGGCCAGCAGGTGAGCAGAGGGTCTGCACTATGCAGGCGCAAGAGCAGCCGAGCAGTGCAGATGCAGCAGCCGAGCAGAGGTCTACTCCTACAGCTAAACAGCAGCCGAGCAGAAGTCTACTCCTACAAGCTAAACAGTAGCCACATCCGGGACGCTAGCTAGACGCACAAGCAAAGCAATTGCTAATTGTACTTGTTTGTATACGTAGTTTCTATTTCCAAAAGTACTTGTTTGTTTAATTGCCCTACAGACTTTAAGCAAAGCATACGTAATTTCTATTTCCAAAAGTACTTGTTTGTTTAATTGATACTATTCCTAACTTTTTTAATTGCAAATTTGTTTGTATTCTAATTTACTATTCTTTATATTTCTACAGGTTAATTCGACTTGTCCTACTTTTTTAATTCCTAACTTTTTAATTCTTTATATTCCTATTTTTTCTAGCTTGCAACAACAGAACGATCATTAAGCTTTTCAAGACAAGGCTTCGAAATAAAAAAACGAGACTCAAATGAAAAAAAAAAAATCTCTTATCCTCTCTTCCGAAAGTCACTTTTGTGTGTTGTCATAGCAAAAAAAAAATATACATATGAGTATAAATATTATATATGTACATCAAAATATGGTCATGTTACCCATATTTATTGGCTTGGCTGGCCCCCTTTATCATTTTGCCGGTTCCGCCACTGCTTGGACGTCGAACTGTGCCTATGGTGGTTACCATCGACGCCTCCGATGATTCCTTCGGCAAGCGATACCCCGGCGGCGTGTACCGAAGGCCCTGTGGACACTTGCTGAACCACGATTGGTTACAGCACCACCGGTACCACTTTCGACGACTCTGTGTTAATGGGGGCGTGGTTTGGTAATACACCAATTTGGCCACTATTAGTAGATAAAATGATTTCTTTCACTTCACAATCCCAAATAATTCGTTTAGGAGTCGGTACATAAAGATTTCATTTCATTTCTTCAATTTGCGATCGAAACTTTAATACAACCTTTTTTTGATCCATCAGGAGGGGGAGACCCAATATTATACCAGCATCTCTTTTGGTTCTTCGGTCATCCAGAGGTGGATTGCTAGATTGTAATATTGGAGAAGGTTGGGGGGAACGGGTACATGCGAATGCAACGCAACAGCAACCGCGATCCAGTTCTCAATTTGATGTTTCAGTCAGTTGTTTAATTGGACAACAAGCTAGCATTTTAAAATCAGAAATCTATCTGTGATGCGTTCATCCTTAAAAAAGAGTTCATTCCGTACCTGCCTGTTTAGTTTATTTCTTTTGATGACAGTGCCTACTTCTTCTTCGATCATCTTCTCAAATGATGAATGATTCTTTTTTTTTTGTGAAATCACTACTTGTTGCTCATACTTCTCGCACGCACATGATGAAATTGATCACTATGAAGGGAACTGTGATCAGGTCTGGTGGTGTCAAGATGATTGAGTATGACAGGGATCAAATGTGCAGAAAGTGCAAGTATGTGTGTCATGCAGCTTCAGTCAGATTTGTACCATCTGTACTTGTACCAGCTCAAGACTCAAGTTGATCCACTGGCCATCAAGACTGTGGATCCAAGTTATTATTTTATCATCCATTGTGGTGGAACAACAATATCGATACAAATCTTTGTGCTTAAGAAGACCCAGGATGAGTGAGAGCGAGAGCCCTGATTTTTTTTAGAAAAGCGGCAAGGGATTTGCCGGAGTTTTATTAGACGAGGGCGAGAGCCCTGATTTTGCGACATGATTTTTGCACCATATATATAGCAATCACACACGTAGTGAACTGAACCAACCAAACAGTTGGTAAGTCAACAACTTATGCAAATCTCCATTCTAACCTCCAATGTTTTATGTACACTTACTCCGTTACATCCATCCAAACAGTGTTTGCAGTTACAAGTCATGCCCAATCAATACTAAGAATGATGAATCGAGCTATCCAATCAATCTCATGATCCCAACGCATCAGAAAATCAAACTCTAATAAAGGCAACCCCCATTCATCAGCATCTGCAGTTAGCAAAGCACTCGACATCCATCAGTTCAGCTTGTAAGCCCAGCTGTGCTCCTTCAGGTAGGCCTGCACTGCTTCCTTGATGGCTAGATTCGGAACCAGCTGATGCTATTTCAAAGGCTCTCGTGTCACCGGGTCGAAATTGCCAACCTGAAACAGCAAGGCAATGGTTAGGTTAGGTTAGGCTAATGGTAACCACATCTGTCATTGTGTACATACAAAAAGTAAACAAGTTCACAAGTTAGCGAAAGGGCACACCTTGTGGAGATGTTCAACAAGTGTAGCCCTCTCATATGTTACACCACTGGGTGTGATCACTGGATCTCGAAAAATCTCGAAAGTTATCTGGCAGCAAAGGTAATCGGGCACCTAGGGATTCAGCATGGCAGCAGCAGTTTCAGATCACAGGTATAGAAACCAAAGGGTTAACAAAAACAAAAGTTTATTCTGAGCATTGCTCATACATCCGCTGGTGTATCGGCAATTGTCGCTTGGCTGAAGACCTCCGATAGCAGTTTGAATTGCTCTGAATACTCATTGCTTGACCCATTGGAGTCTTCCTCAAGTGTACCAGTAAGAAAGTGATGCTCCTGCAGAGCACTTTCACAAGCTTCCCTGCATGTCCACGGGATACGCTTCTGTTAAGAGACTTTAACAACCGGAAACTTCAACTGATCAGTCATATCAAGACAAGAAGTGCTTGATCTAAAGCAAAATGATAGTGCTATGTTGTTTTAGGTTTAATATCTAACATACTTCAGACTTTGCATCCTCCATAGTCGTTCAGTGGAATGCTTCTCCCAATCTAAGTATTTTGCCTTTGCAAGGACCTGCCAAATTTCCTCGGCCATTTCATCCGTTGAATTCGCGGACTTCAAGAGAATCAGAGCCTGTTTCCCATGATAAGACGAGCAAGAGCTTAGAAATAATGTGACAGGACAAGACATCAGTAGCCGGAGTCAAAACAAGGATGTCAATACATAGTTGTAGTGTGTAGTGACCCAGTTAGCCACCCTTAGCAAAGGAACCAAGCATCCCCATAGCCTTAGCATGTCACCAGTTACTAGTAGTATATAGGTTGTTATTACAACTCTTGACTCAGTGGCACTTCACAGTTCGCAGGGAGAGGCGCCCAGGAATATACTAATTTTTACACATTTATTACATCACTGTGCTTCTACTTCTCAAAAGTAAAGTACCGACAAGGAACAATATATCCACCACAGAACAGAGGAAACAGAATATCAAGATAATATTATGCGATTATTAATTATAGTTGAGTACTATCGACCACTGCTATTGAAAGGTTTGAGTAAATGGAAACAGGTATAGATATGTCGGAATTGCATTACAAGGTGAAGAAAACAACTTTAGATTAACAACTAACAAGGTAAGTACAACTTAGATGCATGAAACAACCACATGTTTGTACAAGTCTAGAAACTTTCAAGTTAACTCTTATGGTAATTGTTCCTCAGAGGTCAGCGCCATTTCACATCTGCTATGGTAGTACATATTTGGATGTTTTATTTATCATAAATGGAAGTTAGTGCATCTTAAATTAAATATGGAAGTTAGTGCATCTAGTTGGTGTTTCAGGGGCAAGATGTAATCATGGTAAGACAGGCAAAAATGCCTCCATATGCGGTGAATCAAACTACTCCTACACAAGGAAACTCCTTGAGAATTCACATCATACGTACAAGGGACAAATGAGGAACCTTTTCGAATTCCTTGATAGCAAGAGCAGACTCTTCTCGAGCAGTGCACACCCCAGCAGATAGTGCCCCTACATCACACAAGGAACAGAGCAATCACGTGGCCTCACTGGTGACTTTTTGTCTTTATTTATCAATCGAACGGTTAGTTAAGGATAGTGATTACATAATATAGTGGTTAGTTGAAGTTGGCACATTAGTTTTGAGAGGAAAGAAGAAATAAGAATGTGACCTTGACTAAAGTGTGATCAAGCGCGAGAGCCTTCCTGCTGTCCTCTTCGACCTTGGCCCACTCCCTGTGCACGAGATTTCAGATATTCGTTTCTTTCTTGCCAAAAAGGGTGGGAGAGGAGGTAGCAATTACTAGCAAACAGTAAACTCACTCACTTGAGCTTGAAATGGCACAGGCCCGATTCATCCAGTAGATGGCCACGTCGGGGCAGAGCGCAATTGCCTGGCGAGGAAACACAGATTAGGCAGTCAAGAAACAACCAACCAAGGAGAAGAAGAAAAATCTTTGGTTCGTGTAACACACGGCACGGAACCAAAGAGAAGAAGACGCGGTCATTGCAGGGGATCAAAGGATAGGAGGACGCGTGAATCACATCGTGGTGGAGCGCATTCTAAAATTGGAAGGAATCTCCGAGCTCAGGCCACAGCCAGCTCGCGGGAGTGGATGGAGGGCACGGGGGAATTTGGGGGAAGTCAGGGAGGAGGGCACTGGGAGGTTTCTTGCCTCGGTGTAGCAGTCGATGGCGCCGCCGAGGCGGGCCTTCTTGAAGCAGACGTTGCCCTCGATCCGGCGGAGCTCCGCCTGCCGAGCCACGCCGTCCCCGCCCGCCGCCATGGCTTTGGCTTCCCCTCCCCGCCGGACACAGGCAACAGACAGCAGCAGCAGGGAAAGACAAGGGGAGTGACGCCAAACGCAAGTAGGAGTACGTCTTCAATCAAACAAGGAAAGATGTGGTGTTGGTTGTTGAGTTCAAAATCCACGTACCGCTAGAGTGGTAGTTCCCCGATCTTTTATATATATATATATATATATATATATATATATATATATTGGTAGCCTAATATTATCTTTTGTTAATATTGGGAGAGTTGCTGTGACAGTACTATAATATATCTTTCCCAATATTCATATGGAAGGTGGGTCCCACAGAAGTGTAAGAGAAAATATGGCTGAAAAGTGTAGTTGAGATGTTTCCTAGGGTATTGGGGGAGTTGTATCTCCCCTTTCTCTGAGGGGAGATGAGGAAAATATTGGTGGCCATAAAAAAAAGTAGAGGTGTTGGGGAACTGCTGGAGCAAAAAAAAAATATAGTTGTCCCTAATATGACAGTTTTATAGAGATAGGAGGAGGTATTGAGTAACTGCTGGAGATGCTCTAACTTCTTTAAGTACTCATTTGTTCGAAAGAAAGAAAAACTTACCTTAAGGAGTCGAACAATTTTAAATTTAACTCTAATATATAAAAATACTAATATTTATAATACCAAATAAATTTTATTAGATTAATTGTAGAATAAATTTTTCAAAGTAAATCTGTTTGTTAAATAAAAAAATAGTAAACCTATTTGGAGGCATAAACATTGACATTATTTTTTTCTATTACTAATTTAGTTAAATTTTAGTTGAAATCTAGAATTAGATTCCTTTTGGACGATGATTGTGACGTACGTCGCGGGTTTAAGAGCATGTTCAGCAGGACTGAAAAATAAGATAAAATACTGTTCCAGCTGATTGTTGTTAGAGAAAAATACTGTTTTTGCTGAAATCACTGTTCACGTGAACAGTGATTCGTGATGGGGCTGCCTAGCCAGCCAGCCGAACAGGCTCTAAGGATACGGCACCCATTATTGAATAGTTTTTCCGTAACCATGCACTTGTGATACTTCAATTCAGTTCATAATTTCATATACAAAGAATCAAGGTCCTCATGACAACACAAAACAAAACCAAACTATGTACGCCAAACGTGGTCAGACATTCAAACCCTTAGGACCTGTCTTTGCTGAAGAGCAAAATATTGCAGGTACGGTACTTGGTCATACCTGCTTGTGGCAAAAATGTGGCAGTTGACATCCACGTCGGCTACCAAAATGCTCAGTCAACTGTCAGTTGCTACAACAGTGGTCATAGGCATACTCTCACCGTTGTTTTATATATCGTATTAGTTTTATCCTGAGTCAAATATTTTTAAAATGTGGCTAAAGTTAGAGAAATCTTGGACTTAGGACAAACCTAATACGATATGTAAAAAAACAGAGGGCAAGGCAGGGCAGGGCACAAGAGAAGAAAATTTCACCAGCAACACTTTAACTTCTGCCCTTTCCAAAATACAGTAGATTGGCACTACACATATGTTCTGCCGAATGTGTAACTACACAGATGTGAATATCTAATATCAACTGCACCCTGTGATATAATCACCAGGGTCAATTAGTATTAATAGTCTATACTCTCAAGTCCCAAGTCTTGTTTTCTCTGCCAATGACAACTCAACAAATGGACAGCTCTTGAACTTCATCAACTGTACAAAGGAAGAGATCAAATCAGGTATCTGTTTTGTAGCTAGCAATTCAAAGGTCAGGTAATCACAGCAGCCTCATACCAGCAAGTTGGGTTCCAAAGTTAGCTTGAACGTCAGCATCCGAGTTGAATTCCTGTGTAACAAACAAATTTTAGTAACAATGTTTTCAAGGATTAGTTGCCATTGGAGAAAACTCCAAGTGCGATTGAAATCTAGTAGAGTTTATATATGTGTGTGCCTGCCATGCTAACAGATCAAATTTAGAGTTCCTACTCGAGAGGTATTTAGAGGGCTGCTGAAAATCACCACCTTATCTTGACTGCTAAATCAAACTAGGAAACTCTTTCAAATCTATAGAGCTGTCAACCTAGATGTTTTCAGGTCATAAAGATTGATGAAATTCTAGAATAAATATGTTAACTAGCACCTGACATTGGGATAACTGGAAGCAACAACCTTGAACATCATTTGCCACTCCATCCATTCTGAACTAAAGCTATGCTAATGTCTAGCTAACACGTGTTGTACCACAAATCTAGCAGTAAATGTGAACGAGGCCAAATGACAATGGGAATGTGAGACCTACCCTCAAAACATGGTTGATTTGAAATGTAAGAAATGTTTCCTTTAGTTCCTTGGCTATATCGCACAAGACAGCCATATTATCACTCCTAGCACGCCAGTCACCTCGAACCTGCTCCAGAAATCATAACTGTTACTCTTGTTATGAAATAGTTGAATGTTGCTAGAGCTGCTTGCAAATAGTTGAATGTTGCTAGAGCTGCTCGCAGCTAAGACAAGCTATTCCAAGTGCTCTAGCATCTAGGCTCACCAGACTTCATATGCTGTAGAAATGAAGGCCCGTTAATACAAATGAGACCTGATTCTATCATTGTGACGTATACTTTGGGCCATGTATTTTAAGTGATTGGAATAAAAAGATTCCTTTGGTGAAGAAAAACTGCAGAATATGACTTTCAGATCAAAGTCCACGAGGAAAACCATTTAAAATTGCCAGCCCTCCACACACTTAGTGTTTTAGTGGAATTTGAAGACTTAGAATGAACTGCAGCACTCGTTACAAAAGCCGAGAAATAGCAACTCACCTGGTTACAGACAAGCTTAGAATCACCTTGACAACGAATATACTTGAATCCCTTCTTGGAAGCATAATTTAGCCCCAGGATCAATGCACGATATTCAGCAGCGTTGTTGGTCATAACACCCAAACCCTCACGTAGTAGAGCAATCTTCAGTAGAAGGGGGGAACACAATAAATAGCTAGGAATGATAATTGAAGAAAAGAAGAAAAAAAACAGCTGAGCTAAGACTGGTGTACATACCACAGATCCATCTAACCGCCGAATTATGACTCCAGCACCTGATTTCCCAGGATTTCCTTTACAAGCTCCGTCAAATTCAAGAATACAAGAGAGCTGTAAAAGATAGAGTGCACTGGTGGGAAGAGCTCAAGATCCCCAAGACAGTGAAGGTACATCACAAATATACATGCAGACATCAACCCATAACTACATAAGTACAGAACAAATCAGGCAAGAAGCCTTCATTCATATACTCACTTCACTATCAGGTAATGTTTCCAGATCAGCAGCTTTGGAATGCTGTGACGGTCTGGTTTCCTTCAGAAAAT
The DNA here is from genome assembly GCA_904845875.1 of Miscanthus lutarioriparius. Lineage (NCBI taxonomy): Eukaryota > Viridiplantae > Streptophyta > Magnoliopsida > Poales > Poaceae > Miscanthus > Miscanthus lutarioriparius. The sequence continues at coordinate 79,128,826 of CAJGYO010000016.1, read as the reverse complement.
GATAGTCGGTGTAAGTAAACAAGATAATAACAAATTCATAAGTACTATAGGGAGCAGTTTTGAAGAGACCATACATTCACACTTATCATGAAGAAAAAAATATATATCTTACCATCTCCTGTGACATTTTCAAAGTAGATTGTTTGGTTTCATCAGGTTGCTGAAATGAAACTTGCATAAATCAGTACTGTACAATAAATTCATGGAAAAAGAAAACAAAATCAAGTAGCAACAGTGCAACACAACCACCTGAAGATATGACTTTCAAAGATCAGCTTGACACTCAAGTTGTCTGAGACAAAGTAAGGCCCTGAGAATCAGAGGCAGTTGCATAGATAATACTATATAATGTATAGACACAACTATTTTCGTGATAATAATGTGTTGGTTTATATATTATTACTATATGAATGGATACCATGTCTAGAAGTCGGATTAATCTGTAGTGTAAAACATTGCCAAGTGATGGAGACATAGAGCACTGCATTGTTTACCTGGAAAGGGCAGGGAACCAGATCGCCAAACAATTCGTCCCTTGCATCTGCTGCATCAATGGAATAGACAGCGTTCCTTAACCCACGCGCAGCAAGATATTCCTCAGTTTCTTTACGCAGAGAATAGCCTTTGTAGACAGTGACTGGAGGGTCACATACCTAGGTCCGAAGCACGATACATTTCATATCATAAGCAAAAATGAAGCAATAGCAATCGCTGCACGTGGTAAGGGAAGGAAAAGTCATGATGTGCCTGTCTATCGTCCTCACCGAATTGCTGACTTGGGCTTGGCAATCACTGAGGGTCTTGTAGATGCCAATGACATCCCCTTTGCGGATGACATAGAAGGGCTCTCTGGAAGAGTCCATTGGCGCCTTTGCGGCAAGAATGGAGGAGTGCATTGGCGCCTTTGCGGCAGATTTCTTGGTGGACCGTCGAGCGGAGGAGGAGGAGAAGTGGTGGATAGGCGGCGATGCAGTAGGCCTGGGAGACAAGAGTGGGTAGTGCCTCCTCCATGCCGCTCTGGGAATGAATCCACGGAGACAAGAAGAGCAACTCCAAATCACCATGGAATCACAGGAGGACAGGATGAGGTGGGGCTGGGGCGTACCAGCAAGCAATGGCTGACCTAGAATTCTTGAGCATTGGTACTGGGCGTTAACAAAACATGGAACAGTGATGAAGACCTAAAAATTCACAATACGAAATAAAGCACAAATACCCTGCTGGATACTGCACAGCACGGCCTGAGACGAAGTGCGAAGCAAGCGGGCTGCAGGCACCGGAGCAGCAGTTGTGGTGGCGCACCCGCTCATGTCGGCGGCGACGGAGGCAGGGCGGGGTTGCACGAGGATGGGAGGGATGTCTTCTTTACTGGGCTCTGGGCCGCTATTTTAGGCCCACCAGTTTTCTTTGATGTACTAGTAGATGTTTTTTTCTTTTTGCTGATGTTTTTTTCTTTTTGCTATTTTCTCTTGCTTTGCTTAATCAATTCTCCCTCTAGATGTGTACTTTGTAAAAAAACTAATTGATTAATGCTAGCTTTTAAAAAAATAATTAATATACTATAGATGATTGGAAACCAATTCTCACCAGCTTCTTCTCCCTCCGTTTGAAATTAATGATTTTGACCTATACAGCTATACTCTATTTGTGTCGTTTACATGATACAACATCAGTCATAACTACTTGTCTCAGGGGAATCCAATGGCCTAAATTTATATTACCGAATTCGTGTATTTTAATGAAAAATTTTGATCAAAGGCGTGAAATAACTTTCCAGAATTTGTTTATTATGGGTGCTTGGGACAAGACACAAGAGGAAGAGAGATGGGGTGGGGTAGTATATGTGTTAGTAGAAAACTAGAAATGACCTATACAGCAACAGTGATTTTCTGCAGCTGCATGGCTGTCCGAACAACTGCTTGTTTATTCTCCGTGCACAGCACAGCAATTCGAAGACAGAATGGGCACGGGCACAGCAAAGCGCCCTATCCATCCTAGTACATTCAATTCACAGCAGGCATTTGTTGCTGCTGCTGTTATTCTTTACACGTTTGATATCTCCATCACCACTACTACAAAGCACTAAGGTGCGTATAAGGTTTCCAAACAAAGATGGATTGCCTCCCAGAAGCGTGTCAGCCTGCTCCATCACACACCATTCATCTGAGCCTGGCCACTCCCTCCCAGAACCAACTCCTTGAACCGAGCTATGCATCCCATTGCACGCTCGAATTCGCCGCTCTCCAGAGCAAAGCTGAAACGGCAGTAGTCGGGGATCCCCGTCCAGGAGCTGCTGTTTATGCAGAGCCCAGTGGCCTTGAGGATGGCTTCCCTGATGTTGCTCGCATCCAGCTTGCCCTCGAAACCATCAGCTTTGAAGGGCTTCCCGATGTAGGCAGTGGGCTTCGCCAGCATTGAGATGCCACCGCAACCAATGGCAACATCCCAGCCACAGCTCTCCAGAGTCTGTTCATTGTACAATGACAAAATGAGGTTGAGTGACCAATATAACATTCAGTTCATAGCTAGATGTGTTTATCAAGTCACAGTCAGATATTTAAATGTAGTGAAATGGGTATAATCAGCTACATTCTGTTGATCTTACTTCAACAGGGCACTAGTGTGAAAAGGATAGATGGAATCAGACAAGAGTTTCAGAGTGTATGATGGGCTAACCTTTATCAAGTGGTTGGCGCGATTCTTCAGTTCCTCCTTCTGCTCCACCATTAGATTGGAGAAATGCTCATCCTTCTGGTTCTTAAGGCCCAGTAGCTTTTTGAAAGTGTACTTCAATGTGATGTGCGGCCGACTCAAGCTGGGGAAACTATGAAACGTCTCAGCCAGTGATGAGTCGCTCAATATCACAAACCCAAAGTCATGCCCTGCTGCAGTCAGCTCAAAGGACAGCTCTCCAAGCAGCACCACAGAGAATGATGGCTTTGAACGTTTCAAAGAGGAAAGGCATCCTTCCAGATTCCACTGACTCCAGCCATCAGTTCGGTACTCCAGGCCAGAGAAGGAGGTATCTATCACTACCCTAGCTCCATATTCAGCGCATACTGAGAGCAGCTCTTGAATATCATTGTCACTGTACAGAAAACCAGTAGGGTTGATCGTGGGGCCAGAAATATACACCCATGGCCGAGATACATTCTTAAGAGTGTCAGCTAGAACCTTTGGTTCAATCCTGAATCCGGTACCGAAATTCGTCGGTATAGTCAAGGTGCTTGCGTTCACAAACTTTGCTGCAGATACGTAATGGCCATTGGTGCCCAAGGGGAAAAGCAAGGTGCCCTGTTCTTGCATGCAACAAAGAACAAGCTTGTTGAAGAGTGCTAGGGAGGTGTTGCCATAGATAATTTCTGAGCAACCATCTGCGGATAAACCATAGCTATCTTTCACCAGCTGTTGGATGCTGGAATGGACATCAGTTTCAGAATCAGTGATGTTCTGCCTGACAAAACTTTCAAAAACAGAGGCATTCACTGCAGAAGGTACTGGCAGAAAGCTCCGATCTAAATCCATATGAATAATGCTGGATTCAGTTGAATCAGGAACGAAAAATTCAGCAGCCTTTAGTGTAGACATAGCTGGATCAGAAAATCCTATCATCTGCTGAGGTATCACTTCTGCAGGTTGTCTCTGAAAAAAGAGCAAGGATAAACAAGGCAACAAATAAAAGGATACCATTATTAAGGTCTGAAAAACAAAATAAGTCATCCTACTACACATTTAGCTGTTCATTTTGAGTAGCTACTATCCAACTAGGTGAAGATAAGGACTACATTACTTATGCTAAGGGGAAGGTTCATTAATCATTACAAAGGGAAACTGTTGAGCATGAAAGTTAATGGAAGCATGGTTTATGGATGAGGTAAACCCTTTACCTCTTGCTGTGGATGCCGGTCAGCAATTTGAAATGCCAGAAGCTCATGGAAAAGGCAGCCGTAATAGTGCTGGCTGATCAGAGATGTGTGGCCTTCAAATAGCTCAATAGTTTGTGATAATGCTTTATATACAGCTGCATCTTCGGAAATGGCAAAAGCAACTTCCAGATCAGAATACACCTACAAGTTTAATCTGCAAAATCAGATAAAGCGATCACAAATGGAACAGATAACAGCATGCCAGTAGAGTGCACCAATGGAAATCAATTGGTGTGTTAAAGTTTTAGGCACCTGATTCTTTACTAAACCACACAGTATAGCTGCATGCGATGGTAATGTCTTTCCAGCAAGATATTTCAATACGCCACTAGAGCTTGGCAGACTAGACAACTCCAAATGCTCAGAAATATCCAGGAACAACCGGGAGCCAACATCTTTTGTTACGTTTAGTAAGTTCTCAAAAGCAGCACTGGTGATAGCCTCAAATTGAGCCATGCCAGTAACAACCACCTGAGGCTTCAGCTTCCTGATCAACTCAATCAGCAAATCTGATTGGCGTGGTGCCTCAATTACAGTGACAGTACCATCAGCGTGATTATAATCTGCCCTTCCCTGAAATTTCATAAAAATTTGTGTGTATTGCAGAACATCCAGACCCATGACCATTCACAGAGTAAGCAAGGTACCTCGATTGCTAAGGATGTTAACCATTGCTTGGGCAAGTGTCTGGTCAAATGTTCATCAACAATTGCAAGCGCCGGTGAGAACAATTGAAGAGCATTCTCTATTGCCACAGCGCGAGAAGGAAACACAACGACATTCTAGTGACAGGAGAAAAATGAATATTATGTGAATCATAGGCAAGAAACATAGAACTGGTAGATTTTAAGACAAATTTAGACAAATCTTACATTAGGAGTTAGAGGAATGTGATGGTAGCTCTTCATAAATCCAGCAACAAGTTTCCTAAAGTTTAGACATCCAGCTGGTGGCTCACAGGGATTTGACTTATTCTCTTTCAGAAAACTAGCAAGGTATGCTAGGAAGGGAATTTTTTCGTCAGCTACAGAATCGTCGTCAAAGGATAAATCAAGGGAACTGCTGACTTCATGGAATCCATCTTTAAGAAACTCAAATATTTTCTTCACCTGAAAGTTCAATAATCAGAGTACTACTCAAACTGCCACATTATTACTCTTATTAGAAATCATTAGGGAACACAAAGTAACCTGGTTGGGCTGGCGAAGTTGACAGCTATACACAGACAAAGCATGTGAAATGCGGCCACCAGATTTCAAGTATGCCCAGGCTGTGCGAGCACAGATAGGCTGATCCCCAACAAGATCCATGAAGAACTCGAAGCGATGTCTGCTATTTTTCTCAATTTCAACCAAAGCTGAAATATCTGTGTCAGCAGCCTGCAAGCAAACCAATTAATTAGTAACGATGCTGAACAAAATAAAGCATCAAGAAATAGATGAAACCATAGGCCCTAGAAGACCGAAACCAGAACATACTACAGACACGGAAAATATTCTAGTGTGCCACAGCCTTACTACCTGCATAATTTTGGTTTGCCAGAGCTTAGTGATGCGAAATCCACGCCGTCGAAATAGACGTTCACAGACACCCTGTCCTGGTCGACCTCCCATGTTGAATACCATAATACCTGAAGGCTTTATGACAGATATCCCTTCTTCCACCGCTCGTGCAATCAACCCAAGGCCAAATTGGTCCTCGACGAAACCCTGGATGCAGAAAGATATCAATGTCAGCAAACAAGGAAATTAGAATAATAGAAGTAAATATTGACTTGGGGAAACCTACATGCAACATTTTTAGAAAACACTGTTAACTACTTAACTTCAACTCTGATAGAGGATTCAATACATCCAAAATTGTTACAAGATATTCAACTTGCATGGATCTTAGAACCGCAACACAAATAAATAGCATTGCTGCAGTTGCTAGCACTTTATCAATAAATTTCAGATACACCATTTCGAGAAACAACATGCCATACACTTAACATGGTGTTTAGATGTCTATTGTTAAAATGCACACAGCCAAAAATGTAGCTACAAAGTAAATAGTGCATAAATAGATTTACTCTGATCCAAAACTCCAGATCAACATATAACTTGAAGACAAACCATTATAGTTAAATAGCATGTCTTAGGTTTCATGCATCTGACTCTGTTTGTTTTGATCGAGAGACGAATATATGAAAGACATCCTCCAACTAACCTGAAGAGCACAGTAGTTACTCAAGGAGTACAAGAACTCCTCACTTGAATTTTCTGTTACAATCTTTGACATCGCCTCTGGATTTGGGTTGAGAATCTGAAATAAAGATATAGTGGAAGTAATTTCCCTCTTTTTTTTATCTCACCAAACATGGGAACAATTGACTCTTGACTGTACCTGTGGTATGCATCCAACAATGCGATCAAGCTCTATCTTGTTGTCTCTACAGTAAGAAAGGAGATCCGATTCATAGAATTCAACTCTATCAAGCAATGTTTTCCCCTCCCCATCATATATTGGGAGACCATCGTCATCTAATGCGTTCAAGTACAGGTTTATCCATGCAATCTTCACAGCTCTTGGGTTTATATCCAGACCATAGACCTTCAAAGATTTTTTGTTAAAAAAATAGTTAGTTTGGATTCCAACAAAAAAATAGCCCAGACAAATGATTAAAATGACAGGGTCATGTCAAGCTGAATGCAAATAAAACTTTGAGTCAGTGGATGTTGTTTCCTCAGGTGCACTAGACAAGCCAGAAGCTCATAATCCATCTTGTAACATGAACAAATGCCCAAGTGTAAAAGTGTTCCCAGATCAGCTTAAGCTACCAATGAGGAATTAAGGGTACAAAAAAAATGTGCACAGGAAAAGAAAGGTCAACCTTTGAAGGGCACCACTTTTCTGCAAGAGCTATGGATATCCAACCGTTGCCACATCCCAGCTCTGCTACTGTCTTATCCCTGAAAATGGAGTCTGGATGACGGTTGAGGCCCTCGTAGAAAGTGAAGGACCAATCTTCAGGAATGAAGATGCTTGGTATCTCCATCATTGTTAGTTTCTTCCTTTGTTGGAAACCTAGAAGCAGTTTATAAATTTGTTATAATAAAACCAGGTGTGCTAGATCTTGTAAGACATAATCTGCTGCTGATCTCTCTCTCTCTCTTGCTGCAGCAGAGTTGGCATTTGGTCAGCTCGGCTGTCCAGTCTCTACTGCTGTAGCAGTATCGCAATAGGCCACCTCTAGTACATTAGTTGGTAGCTATTACATCAGTCATGTCTTGGTAGTGGGCTAATCTAAGCTTTGTACTGCTAGTACTAGGAACAGTTGGTGTACCTTAGGAGTAGATAGTTGGTGTACTCACCAACAACTATGTATCTGGTAGAGGTACTAGCACTTGTATATATATCACACCTAAGGCAATGCAAAAGAGCAGTTCAGTTGCCACATTGAAGCGAGCTTTCCGCCCAGTATTTGGGCTTGTCTTTGTGTGTGTAAGCTGTTCTCAATATCTTATTCTACCTCTAGCCATAGTGAGTGAGTGTCTTTGGTAAGCTTATCGCTTACTGCTGCGAGGCACCGAGGACCAACAAGTGGTATCGGCCCGTACAAGCGCCGTCGCCGGACTAACCGCTAGCCAGCGATGACGAACGGTTCGGAGATGGGCGACAGCAGCGGCATTGCTGTGGCTACCCAGCCACGACAGGAGGTCGTCGTGCGCACGGTGCGGGAGGTCAGCGGCACCAGTTGACCAACGTTGACTCGCACCAACTATGGCGAGTGGGCGGTGACCATGAAGGTCAAGCTCAGAGCCCGACGGCTCTAGAATGTCATTGACAAGGGCACCGACAACGAAAAAGACGACATGTCAGCGTTGGAGGCCACCCTCGCTGCTGTGCCTGCGGAGTACAAGGAGCCGTTGGGGGCGAAGAAGTCTGTTAAGGAGGCGTGGGAGGCCATTGCGGCGATCTTGCGTCGCTCGGCTCGGTATAAAATAAGGCAATGACCCAATTGCGAAGAAGCGAGTACGCCAACCTCAAGTTCAAGGATGGTGAGTCGGTGGAGGATTTCTCCCTCCGCCTATAGTCGCTCATCAGCAAACTGAGGAGACACGGTGTCACCATCGACGAAAAAGAGACGGTCTCCGAGTACCTCCACTCCGTGCCGATGAAGTACATCCAGATCGCTCTCTCCATAGAGACAATGCTGGACTTGTCCACCCTCATCATTGAGGATGTGACAGGCCGTCTGCGGGCGATGGACGAGCACATGGAGTAGGCCACAACAACGACGGACAGCGGCAAGCTGCTGCTGACAAAGGAGGAGTGGGCTGCCCGGATGAAGGAGAAGAAGTCCAGGGAAGCCTCCTCCAGCCGCGGTGGCGATGGCAAGCGCCGCAGCAAGGATTCTTCGGAGAAGAAAAAAAGAAGGTCGACCCCAACGCCTGTCGACGCTGCGGAAAGACATGCCATTGGGCAAAGGAGTGCCCAAATCGCAAGCAGGAGAAAAAGGCCGAGGCTCATTTGGTGCAGGCTGATGATGTTGATGAGGCAACTCTCTTGATGACGACATTCTGTGTACTGCACGACGTTGAGGCCAAGGAGAAGGGAGAGGTGATGGCGGTGGAAGGGCACGGGAAGGCTCTGAAGGCTGTCAACCTTGACGAACCACGCGCCCAAGTCCAACTCAGACGTGTGGGCGGCGAGCAGGAGCAGCGGTGGTACCTGGACTCCGGCGCTAGCAACCACATGACCGGCTCCAAGGAAGCCTTCTTGGAGCTCGACGGCAACGTGACCGGCACGGTGAAGTTCGGTGACGGCTCAAGGTTGGCGATCCGAGGCGCGGCACCATCATCTTCAGTGCGAGCGATGAGCACCGCTGGCACCGCGGATGTATATTACATCCCGCAGATTGCGTTCAAGCATCATCGGCATTGGCGGCTAGATGCGCGTGGCAACGAGGTCTCGATCAATCTGGCGTCCTCGGGATCGGGGGACGGGGAGCGTGCTTCTTGCCATGGTGAAGAGATCCCAGAACCATTCGTACACCTGCCGACTTGAAGGTGGAGCAGCCCATCCGCTGGCGCACGGCTGACACGGAGGAGCCGTGGCTATGGCATGCCCGTATGGCCATCTAAACCGACGCTCTTGGTCGGCCGGAGAAGATGGTAATCTGGAACGCCTCATATCGAAAGCACGCAGCGAAGCGTGTGTGACAATTGCTGGTCGGGAAGCAAAGAAGGCTACCGTTCTCGAAGACGGCGGCAATCTTGCCTGGCAGAGGGCCTTGAGTGGTCCATGGTGACCTCTGCGGGCCGATCACGTCGGCGACGCCACGGCGGTATAAGTACTTCATCTCTTTGGTGGATGACTGCGGCACCGATACATGTGGCTGCACCGACCTTGAAAACCGAGGCGCCGGCGTGGCGGAGCGGTCAAGAAGTTCAAAAGCGCGCGCGAGGCGGCGAGAGCGACAAGAAGTTGTGCGTGCTGCGGACTGATCGCGGCGGTGAATTCACTTCGGTGGAGTTCACTGCGTACTGCGCGGATCAGGGTGTGGTGCGACACCACACCGCGCCGTACTCGCCATAGCAGAATGGCGTGGAGCGGCGGAACCAGATGGTGGTCGGCATGGCCCGATCCATGATGAAGGCCAAAAGCATGCCGGCAAAGTTCTGGGGAGAGGCGGTGACCACGGTGGTGTTCATCCTCAACCACGCACCCACCAAGGCCCTGAAGGGCAAGACGCCGTTCGCGGCTTGGCATGGACGCAAGCCGAATGTGTCCTTCCTCAGGACATTTGGCTGCGTCGGCCATGTAAAGAACACCAAGCCTCACCTCGGCAGGCTGGAAGACAGGAGCACGCCGATGGTGCTCCTAGGCTACGAGGAGGGCGCCAAGGCGTATCGGCTCTATGATCCCAAGAGAGGCAAGGTGGTGATCTCTAGAGATGTGGTGTTCGATGAGATGGCGGCCTGAGACTGGGAGGGTCCGGGCACGGGGGAAGCTAGCAGCTTGAGCAGCACCTTCGTTGTCGAACACTTAGTCATCCACGGTGGTGGAGACGCTGGAGAAGAGGTGCCGACCACCCCAGGAGTGGTGCCGAGCGGTCCAGCAGCAATGCCAACCACTCCAGAGGGGGTGTCGAGCACTTCAGCAACAGTGCCGAGCGCTCCAGCAGTGGAGCCGACCACTCCAGGAGTGGTGCCGACCGCTCCAGCAGTGGATCCGACCACTCCGGCAGTGGTGCCGAGCGGTCCAGCAGCGATGCCGACCACTCCGGCAGTGGTGCCGAGTGGTCTAGCAACGATGCCGACCACTCCGGCAGAACAGGGAGGCCATGGGCCACCGATCGAGTTCACCTCTCCACCCACCGACATCGACGAGTACGTGGACGCTTTCCACGACGCCGAGGAGGTTCGGTTCAGGCGGGTGGACAACATCGTCGGCGAAAGCGGAGCTCCTAGGATGGCCAGCCGTTTTCTCGACGGCCCAGAGATGCTCCTTGTTAGTGTAGAGGAGCCACCGACGTTTGCAGTGGCTGAACGCGACGACAATTGGCGTCGGGCGATGTTGGAAGAGATGAAGGCCATCGAGGACAATGGGACATGGGAGCTGGTGGATCCACCGGTGGGCTGCAGGCTGATCGGGTTGAAGTGGGTCTACAAGGTGAAGCGGGACAAGCGCGGCGCCATTGTCAAGTACAAGGCTCGGCTCGTCGCCTGTGGCTTCGTGCAGCGTGAGGGCATCGACTTCGAGGAAGTCTTTGCTCCGGTGGCGTGAATGGAGTCCGTTCGCTTGCTGTTGGCCACAGCAGTAGCGAAGGATTGGCGCGTCCACCACCTCGACATCAGGTCTGCGTTCCTCAACGGCGAGCTCACGGAGACGGTCTTCGTCAAGCAAGCTTCGGGCTTTGCCGTCAAGGGCGCTAAGCACAAGGTGCTCAAGCTGCGCATGGCGCTCTACGGGCTGCGGCAGGCCCCTCAGGCGTGGAACGCCAAGCTCGACGCCACCTTGGGCGAGTTTGGGTGCACTCGCTGCGCCACAGAGCACCCGTTGTACACGCGGCGACGGGGGAAGAAGGAACTCGTCGTCGGCGTGTATGTGGACGACTTGATCGTCACTAGAGCGCGGCGGAGGACATCAACGGCTTCAAGCGCGAGATGGCTGCTCATTTCAAAATGAGCGATCTCGGCGCGCTCTCCTACTACCTCGGCATTGAGGTGAGGCAGGGGAAGGAGCACATCTCCCTGGACCAGCGCGCCTATGCGGAGAAGCTGCTGGAGCGCAGCGGCATGGCGGAGTGCAAGCCATGCACAACTCCAATGGAGGAGCGGCTGAAGCTGTCCAAGCACAGCATAGCGGCGAAGGTGGACGCGACGCGCTACCGAAACATCGTCGGTGGGCTGCACTACCTCACGCATACTCGGCCGGACATCACGTTCGCGGTCGGATATGTCAGTCGCTTCATGGAGGACCCGCACGAGGATCACTGGACGACGGTGAATAGGCTGCTGCGCTACATCAAGGGGACGCTCGATTAAGCGATCATCTTCCCCAAGAATGGCGGCAAGGGTGGGCTGCGGCTCACGGTCTTCAGTGAGGCACCCCCCAAGGCAAAGGAAGGTGAGCTGGAGCTCACTGTTTTCAGCGACGCAGACATGGCGGGCGACATCGACGGGCGACGAAGCACCTCCAGCGTGCTCGTATTCCTTGGAGGGGCCCACATTGCTTGGCAGTCGCTGAAGCAAAAGATCGTGGCGCTGTCGACGTGCGAGGCGGAGTACGTCGCAGCAGCCACGGTGGCGTGCCAGGCTGTCTGGCTGCGCCGGCTGCTGGGCGAGCTGACCGGCGAGGAAGCTCACCCGCCAGCTCTGATGGTGGACAACCAGCCCGCCATTGCCCTCGCCAAGAACCCTGTCCTCCACGACCGGAGCAAGCACATTGACATCAAGTTCCTATTTCTCCGGGACTGCATCGATGGAGGGCAGATCGTCATCGAGTTCGTCGAGACCAGCAGACAGCTCGCTGACATCCTCACCAAGTCACTCGGGCGCCTACGGTTCATGGAGCTAAGGAAGATAATTAGCATGCATGAGGTCAAGACATCGGGTTAGCAGCAGGATTAGGGGAAGAATTGTAAGACATAATCTGTTGCTGATCTCTCTCTCTCTCTTGCTGCAGCAAAGTTGGCATTTGGTCAGCTCAGCTGTCCAGTCTCTACTGTTGTAGCAGTATGGCAATAGGCCACCTCTAGTACATTAGTTGGTAGCTATTACATCAGTCATGTCTTGGTAGTGTGCTGATCTAAGCTTTGTACTGCTAGTACTAGGAGTAGTTGGTGTACCTTAGGAGTAGGGAGTTGGTGTACTTACCAACAACTATGTACCTGATAAAGGTACTAGCACTTATATATATATCACACCTAAGGCAATGCAAAAGAGCAGTTCAATTTGACACATCCAGAAGCAGAGCTTTCGACAAGCGCTGGGCTTGTGCTGTGTGTGTGAGAGTTGTTCTCAATATCTTCTTCTACCTCTAGCCATAGTGAGTGAGTGTGCTGGTAAGCTTACTGCTTACCTGTGTAGGGCAACCGAGGGACCAACAGATCCTTGGTAGAATTTGTGTGCTGATATACTGGAAGCTTTTGTCACTGGGCCAAAGCCAACAAGAGACAACAGTTTATACACCCAAATGGCAACAATATACCTCCTATCAGGTAATGGACTATAGATAGTGTTACAATCTAATAAATTATAATCATTCCAATGCAACAACTCCCTTCTCAATGTAACATAAAAAAAACAAGTAGTCCGGTGGGAATGGCAAGAGATACTCAACTGACATTTCTAATTCACAATGTAAGTCAGAGTGAATCATCCTGACAACATGCCTTGCACGAGGGGCACATATTTATAAAGGGCGTACCCAGTACAGAGAGCTCCCGCTCTGTGCGGGGTCTGGGGAAGGGTGTTAGTGGCAAGCCTTACCCTCGCCTGTGCAATGCGAGGAGACCGCGACTCGAACCCGGGACCTTCCGGTCACTTGCGGTAAGACTCTACCGCTTGCACATATTTATATAATGGAAAATTCTGAAGACAAGGCTGATGCCATTTAATAAAGTAAATAATTTACCCCCCAAAAAAAGACTAGAAGACAGATGAAGGAAAGAGTTGCCTTCTATGTGCAGTAGACAAACAGATAATCTAAATTATTCAACAATCAAAGCATATTGTTCCCTGGATAACGAGCATGGAAACCAGAGCTTTACAGAAGTGTACACATAAATCCCTGTAGCAAACGATAGCATTATGCATCGGCCACATGGTCCGATAGCATTATTATTATGCGTCGGCCACATGGTTCCGGAAGATCCTATGGGTACTGTACTGTAGGCATAATTCCGCTCTTTTTCGTATATAAAGATAATTGTTTTCCGATGAAAAACCATGGGTCCGGTACTGAAACTAGTTACAACAAAAGTAGCGGGTGGTGGAGGTATCACAAGATTCTTCTTTTTTTACAATGAAAATGAACATTATGGGCAGATTTTACCACGGATTACTGGTGACAGGCCGTAAAAAATGTGCATGGAAAATCACGTGGGCGCAAGATTTGATTTGATGAAAAGCAGATCGCGGAGTGCAGTCCAAATACAACCAAAACTGACGAAAACGACAACAAATCTGTGGCTGTGGCGTGGCATGGCGCGGCGGATGAGAGATGTAGAAGCAGTGGATGTAGTAGAGGCAGCAGGACCTTGTACGTGTGGGTCGAGGACGACGTCGTGGATGCGGAAGTGGAAGGTGTGGAAGCACTCCTCCCCCGCGGCGCGGGAGGCGGCGAAGCGTCGGCGGACGGCGCCCAGGAGGCGGCGCGCGGCGGGGCGGGTGGCGGGGGCGTGGAGGCGCTCGAGCACGGCCTTGGCGGCGCCGTACGCGGCGTCGCCAGAGGGCGTGCATTCCGCGAGGAAGGCGTCGACGCCCGCCGGGGCCGCCATCGGATTGGTCTGGAGACCGCGGGTGGGGGAGATGGTTGGATGGTTCGAGGAGAGTGCGAGGTGGGAGGAAGGAGACGGAGAGTGAGGTGGAAAGAAAATAGCGGGGAAGGGGCCTTTATAGGCGGTGGTGGGCTGGGCCGACGAGGCGACGCCGCCGGCACAGCGGTCGGTGGGAGGACAAGACTACAACAGGGACACAGGGATAAACAAGTAAAATGATTTTACCTGTTTTTACCCTACCACAGATTAACAGGATTTGAATTTTTTTGTGATGTCTAATACTCCCTCCGTTCTAACGGTTAACCGGATTTTGATTTTTTTATGTCTAATACTCACTCCGTTCTAAATTATAAGTCATTTCAATTTTTTTTAAGCCAAAGCATCTCAAGTTTGACCAAATTTCAAATAGGTATACTATAAAAATATAATTAATAAATAATTTAATAATATTTATTTAGTATCATAAATGTTGTCATTTTATTATATAATTTTGATCAAACTTGAGATGTTTTAATTTTCCAAGAAAGTTTAGATGACTTATAATTTGGGATCTGGGAGTATTTGTCTTGAGTTTTGTGCTTACTTTGTGATGGTAATAAACAATAGTCCCTCACCACACAATTTTTTATACCAACATAGTTATAACTAGTTTTTATTCAAAATTATAAGTACTTTATAGCTACAAATAATGTGTAGGCATATATATTATAGAATGAGTGTTAGAGCCTCCAATTCTGCTAGTAGTCATGTGCTTGCCTTAAAGGTTAAGCCATACATATGCAAGTATAAACCAATTCGAACTGCGAAACATTGAATGACTCGTTAAATCAATTATAGTTTGTTTGATGGTACATGCTACTCGGATAACCGTAGTAATTCTAGAGTTGTGCAGTAAACCCTGACTTTCGCGAGGACACATTTTTAGATAAAAGGCTGACATGGGCTTTGCTCGCTGATCCGATATATGATTCATGATAACTTGGCGGGTCGCACGCCCCTTGTGCTGGCGGCGCATCATTCTAATTTCTACCCTAGCAACTTCGATGGTAGGATATGTGCCTACCATGGTGGTGACAGGTGATCGAGAATTAGGGTTCGATTACCCAATCCTATCTACACGAGGAGGCGGTGACAATAAATAATAATATCGGGGGCGTTAGTGTCGAGTAATTGGAATGGGTACAATCTAAATCCCTTAATGAGGATCTATTGGGGGGCAAGTCTCTGGTGCCGACAGCCGCGGTAATTCCATCTCCAATAGCGTATATTTAAGTTGTTGCAGTTAAAAAGCTCGTAGTTGGACCTTCGGTCGGGTCGGGTGGTCCGCCTCACGGTGAGAACCAACTTACTTGACCCTTCTGTCGGCAATGCGCTCTTGGCCTTAATTGTCTGGGTTGTGCCTCCGGCGCTGTTACTTTCAAAAAATTAGAGTGCTCATAGCAAGCCATCCCCTTTAGATACATTAGCAAGGGATAACATCGTTGAATTCCGGTCCTATTGTGTCGGCCTCCAAATCGTCGGAGTAATGATTGATAGGAATAGCTAGGGGGCATTCGTATTTCATAGTCAAGGGTGAAATTCTTAGGTTTATGAAAGGCGAACAACTATGAAAGAATTTGTCAAGGATGTTTTTATTAATTAAGAACGAACCTTAGGGGGCTCGAAGACGATTAGATAGCATCCTAGTATATATATATAATGTTAGCACTAGGTTGAATATAATTTAAGCCATACTCCATCCGTCCTGAAATATAGTGCATTGTGACTTTTAAAATTTATACTGAAATATAATGCATTCTATGGGATGACTATGCCTAGATTTGGCAAAGTTTTTTTTAAAAGAAAACCATAATTTGTGGAGAAACTCTTTAATGGGGTATAATTCATGGGTACATGCGTCATTTGAGTGTTCCCTTAATTTGTCTTAAAATTTTTAAAATGAACTATATTATAGGACAAATGAAGTAAATCATAAAATTGGTTGCATCTCCCTTCCTATCGCCTTTGAACACAAGAAACGAGTCCCACAAAGTACACCGAATGCTATAGAATTGGTAAAAGGTCCTTTGGTCGGGTGATAGGACTGTCCATTGAGAAGCGCTACCCACTAGTATTTGAACCTGGTGTAGGAAAGTGTTTTCTAAATTTTTTTCGAAAGAAAGGTAGGGTATACGCACGCTTGCATGTTTCCCACCCACAAGGGCTAGAACCTCCCAGTCACTTTTTTTGCATGTGTATGGACTTATGCGCGCGTGTGTGCGTGTAGTGTGAGTGTGAAGTGTGTGCGCCGTGTTGTACCCTGCGAAAGAAATGCTATAGAATTGAGGTGCCTTTTATTTTAGAAAAAAAAAACTTGAATATAATTAAATTTTTGAAGAGACGTGGTATTTTTTTATATAAAAAAACCTTCTAATAATTGCCTGTAAATTTATACTTTTTATATTCTAAAAAATACTCCTCTCTACTTCTCGTTGCCTAAAAAATTTAAAATTCTGTGGTCCATAACTTTTTTTTTCGAAAGAAAAGGAGAGGCAGGCTCATCTCATTGTCGTACGTACGTGGCGTGCGTTAGGTGAGTAGGGAAGGCAACTAGGCAAGCCAGCTTTCCGATCCTTTTCACAGATCCAGGTCCGGTACGGATCTACCTTTCTGTTGTTGAATTGAAACAAATATTCTTCTCTTTTTTAGTTCTCGTGGATCACAAGGCCAATCGATGCAAAACCCCAATAGAAATGCACTCTTACTTTTCGCTAGCGCGTGCTAAAGCTTATTATTACCTTTGTCGGTTGTTAAGGGCAGCATGCGTGTTTATTTTTTCTACGAGGTAGGTTTTGCTAAAAATGATTATACTCCTTCCAGGAAAGAGCACCCATATGTTGTCTCAAAAATACAACTCTAGCTTAATTATGAATAGGTGTAGTATCTTAAAAAAGTATGTTATATATAGATGTTCGATGCGATAACAAAGTATAAGTTTATATATAGGTGCAATGCAATCGTTTGCTTTTGTCCAATCAATATACGTGAAGAATAAAAAAGAGTAGGGACACATGTGTCCTTTTCGCCCTTGCCATTTGAAGACCGAGGGATCAGAGTAGGATATTCGAATAATGGCTTTAATTGGGTCTTCTTTTTTCTATATCACATGGAAATGTTCCATCTCGCTCCATCACCATGGAAGGTGTTGTGACTTGCGAGGTATTAATGGTGATGGTGTGTTGTCCATTTAACAATCTGTAGCTTTGGAAGTCTTGATCTTAATGGAACTATCTTATTATTCAAGTGTGGACTATCATGCTTCATTCAGCCTTGTCAAATATATAATCATATATGGCTGCTTAAGTTTCTGTGTTTGTTTTCTTTGTGACAGTGACGGTGACGGTGACGGTGTCTACGTTGACGGGTGGAGCGGGAAGGACCAATGCAAGTGGTAACGCATGCATGGATAATGACCAGAATTGAAGAGACAAGCAACCTTAGATGATTGGATTGGATCCCACTTATTTAGCGGTGCATGTTTCATGCAAGGGTTTTTGCTATAGGCTTGGCTTGGCATGACTCCAAACGACCTTTATATATGTCCTTGGTATAAAGCGCGGAGGAGGCAGAGCGGATAGTGGTTTTATTACTAGCTAGCTCCTAGTCATATACAGAAAAATCAGGTTGGTCCAGTAAAGCAAAGCACCGCCCCCGCATGCAGTCAAAGAATTGAAGAAAAATACAGAGTGAGAATGTGATGTGCCAAGTGCAGAGACACACTTGAATATATTTTGTATGACGGTACTACAGTGGGAAGTATATACTATATTATTTAACGATATGATGGATCGTGGGTTGTCACCATCTCTCTCAACCACTGTATGTACTTGCATTTTATTGTGTGCTGCAATTGCAATACAGTGTGTGATGCATACTCCTATGTGGAAGCTGTATGTACGTACTTATCCAAATCTCTCATTGTTGTGTGTGTTAGTAGTAATAGGTTTATGTTTTTTTTTCTTTTGAGGTCAACTTCAGGGGCGCTTTTACAAAAACCCAACCTGCAATATATTCCACGGATGCCCGGAAGACCGGTCGGCGGAAGGCATGGCCTTGTGAGTGTGTGTCTATATATATATATATATATATATATATATATATATATATATATATATATATATATATATATATATATATATATATATATATATATATATATATATATATATATATATATAGAACCAGCTACAAAATAAGTTATTCTGTAGTCACCTCCATTTACGATAATTTTATATACTAATTTACGATAATGTCAATACATATTTATGATAGTTGGGTTACTATAACGCATGGGGATATTAACCCATAACGTTATAGTAAACCACTTAGTTAGGAGTTACTATAATCTTGTAAATTAACATAGTAATTATCGTAACTCAAAGTGGCTACAGAATATTACCTGGGTATTGAATAATAATCAGTATCTGAGTCCAAATCACCGAGCCAACCACGGGCACTTCCCCGCGCCGGTTCCCCCCGCTCACAGGCCCGGCCCACCCACCACTACCGGAATCCTCAAATTTGCTGAGTGTTTTTTTGTTTGCCGAGTGTATTCCCTCGGGCATTCGACGAACAAGTTCTTTGCCGAGTGCTGCGCTAAAAACGCTCGGCAAAGATGGGGTTTGCCGAGTGTTAAAAAAACACTTGGCAAAGAGGGGGTTTGCCAAGTGTTAAAAAAACACTCGGCAAACAAAAAATATCGTACTTAAACCCCAGCGCACCCTCTCTCTCCCGGCCCCCAGCGCCCCCTCTCCTCTCGCGCCTCCCTCCCCTCCTCACGCCAGCACGAGCTCGAGCTGTTTTGCCGCTCCGATGCTCCCCCACCCACCGACGATTTCTTTGTGGTTTCTATTTCCTCACCCCGTCTCTCCTCATTCCCTCCCTCCGCTGGCACCGCCCGTCCGACACCTCTCCCTACCACGGCCCTTTCGCTCACGCTGCCACGCTTCTCGTCGTGCGGCGGCATGATGATGCCCGAAAGGCGTTCTTGGCCGGCGTTCCCCGGCGCTTTCATGCTGGCTGGCTGGCATGCTGGCTGTCTTGGCGCGAGACGCATCACGTCGCCCGTCCTGGCGTTCTCGAGCAACGTGCCCCAGCCTCCGGACCCACCGCACGAGCCCAGCTTCGTCGCCGTCGAGGGCTAGTGCCTCGTACCGACGCTCCTGGCGGATCTAACGCCTCGTACCGCCGAGGGCTAGAGCCCAGCTTCCCCTGCCCTGGCGGATCTAGCGCCTCATACCGGCGCTCCTGGCGCCGTCGGCTCGGCTAGGGCAGTGGCACCCTCCACACCCCTATGGCGGTGGCCCCTGGCCACAGCGTCCCTTCCCCTACGCCGGCGGATCAGATCGCGACTCGCCTTCCCCTTGCCTCTCTGGTGGTGGCCACGGCAGCATGGCCCCTCCCCTGCATCCGGTCGCGGCATGGCCATCCCACGCGGACGGTGCTCCCCCGTGACGACAGTGGTCACGACCCATCTCCCCTTCACCAACAGCGGCGGCACCCCATCTCTGCTTCACCGACGTGGTCGTGCCAGCGTCCCCTGGCCCGTTCCCCCGCGGCGACGACACCCACCAGGTTGCAATCTCTATCCCCATGGTGGCGGAGTCTCTGGGTGTGGCACATCACCATAAGCACAACGCCATCACGCCCCATGGCCTCTTCGATGGCAGAGGGTGTTGTCGGGCCTTCCGAAGGTTCGTTTCATACATGGATTTGTTCTAATTTTTCTGAGGTAAACCATCTCACACGCATGCAGCTTGGTAAACCATCTCACACACATGCAGCTTGCCAATGTTAGGACCATGCAGGAGGGCATGGGAGAATCGACATCCAGTCCATGAACATGCACAACTGATTTGAAGGTTCTCCAAGTTAATTAGTCCACACTTGCTACAACCAAACCAGAATGCATCAAATGTGCTCTTTCTTTTCAAGTGTCAGGCTCCTGGGTTCTTTCTTTATTATCATGCTCCAGCCACATGTTTCTTTATTTGGTTTAACATAGATCTAGCAACAATATGGCATTTTTCAGATCTATGATGACAGGCATAGAAATAGATCAAGGAGACTATTTTGATCTTGTCACTTTATTTGCGGTCTTATGTACTTATGAGCTTGCTAAACTGATCGTAATAATGAATCACACCTAAGGAGACACTCACCTAAGAAACTATCGTGCATTTGATTCCTAGTAATTATTTTTGGTAGAACACATATTTTCACATTTGAAAAATACCTAATCAGTGTGGTGTGTCATTATGCGCAATAACTGATAGGTATTGCCGCTTGTGCTAGTTAGATCAAGTTTCTGATGAACAAGCATAAATTATTTTTCTTAACCACATTTCCCTGTAACTGAACTGAATCTTCTTAGCTTAAGGAATATATCAGTTTTTTTTATCTCAGAAGAGCTAAAATGTTCGTTGCGAAGACCTAATTAGCTACAAAATGCAATATTCAAATGTCATATCATGAAAATTTTATATGACAATTTACTTTCACGTAAATTCTCAGCTTATAAATAATGTTTGTCTGGATGTAATCTCAGATGGGAAGCTATATTGTAATATATATTATTCTTCATCTGATATTTTTTTAAAATTTCTTATCAGGGTCCGAAGGCCAAGATTTTCCTAATGGTAAACTTCCTCTGCTTACCATTTCCTTTTCAGCATGATATTTTGTTTGCCCGATGGTGGCAAAGCATTTCATGTTGCTTTTGAGTGACACTTCAGAGTTCAGTCACACCCTAAAGTTTGATCAAGTGAAACTATTCCATTTTAAGATAGCACTCTCTTTGCATCTTTACTAGCATAAGCAGAAGAATGCAGTAGTGAAATGTGCAATCCAGGGATAATAGAGAAACCCATCCTACTATTTTGATTTTGAGATGGATTAGTTCATTCCCAAGCTTAGTTTTCTAGATTGTAGACCATGGAACTACTGCTGTGTTTCGGCTTTCGTATTTTTTATTAGAATCAATGATCAAGAATTTAGAGTATGCTTAGATGTGTTTTTTCAAATATGAGTATGGTTAGATACCTTTTCAGATAAGTGTATGTTTGCATGCCTTTCTTGATCATAGTATCATTTGATATTTTTCATATTACATTATAACTTGACAAAAAAATTTCTGATTAGTTTGGAATCATGATGTTCACGAAGGGCTCGAATATATGAGGGATGAGTATGGCACGGTGAAGTAGCAAGTTCAGGAGTTTATAACTGAAGCTATCTTGTAGTGAGTGCATATATGTTGATTTAGATAACTTTTGTCAAACATGTAGATGCCGCAGAATTGCATATCGGTTTGCATCTACATTATAGATAGAGTTTCTTGCAATCAAGCTGGAGAATGCTTTGCTTCTATAAATGGACCGACCACCAGGTCTTATGAAATTAGAAGTGAGTATATATGTGCACAACAAAGGGAGTATATACTTTTACTCCCTTGTAAGATGTACAAATACTCCTCAAAATTGTTTACACCATACATAATCTTTTTGTAAAGTAGTATGTATACATACTCTTTTCAGAAGTACATTTTAAGATTATAGTAGTATCTATATATAGTGCATTTTAAGATTGTAGTACTATATCTATAGATAGTAGGTGCCTTCTCTCTCTCCCTCCCTCCCTCCCTCACTTCCTTCCCTCCTCTTTTTGGTTTGCAAGGTCAAGTGCCATCAAGCTATCTCCATATAAGAGTGTGTAGGTTTTGACTTTGTAAACAAGGCAAAATCAAAGCCACCAAGGTTCTAGAACTATGTATTACATGATGATTTAGGATTCATAACTGCAATAATCGATGCTAGTAACCCTACTTGCCACACAACAAGACAGTTTATTAGAAAATAGGTGTTTGGACTCCCGTATTAATCAACTAGCTTTTTTTCCAGTGGCTTGTTGGATAAAAATCCACATCAGTTTCCAATGCGATGCATATGCACATGCTTACTTTTTTCAGTAAACATGTATAGGTCACAATAGCACAACACTTGTAGCAAGTTGGCCGCCATTGTTACGTTGGTTATGTGGCGGACCCTAAATAGCATGCATGACTGGATTGAGACACTGTATTACACGTTGAGTACTACCTGAAAAAAATGATGTGTGTGTGATTTTATCAACTGTTTGCTTAATTTTCTAGTTGAACCTACCAATTTTTAAATGCATGCTAATGTTACTGATTTTCTAGAGCTATATTGCATTCTTGTGTTCTTTAGCTAATGTTTTAGATTATGTTATTTCTTAAATAGTGTAAATACTCCTTGTGTTAAAGATAATTCTTTTTTTATAGTTGAATCAGAAAAATACAAGTTAGGAATAAAAGGGCAATGGATACCCCAAGTGCGTCATGGCAGCATCTTTGTTTGCATCTTTGTAACCATAAAATTTTATCCTCATTTCATCTATGATTGTTGTGATATTCACCTATGCTTTTGATTGTATTCTTGTGTAAAAATTCTTATTTGCTGATCAAGATTTACAAATTATTTTGTTAATTTTACTGTAGGTTCTTGCATGCATGTTAATCCCCTTTTCCTTGTGGTCCAGATATGTTGACAAATTCTTGTAAGCACTATAAATGATCCCACAACTTTGAAGAATCATGACACAAAGGGGATGCATCCTAGGACCTACCATACAGGTCATTTTTTTGCTTAACCATCTTAAATTTCCCTTACTGTGAACAAAACAGCCAATATGTATTACTGCTGGTGCTAATTAGATCAAGTTCCTGTAATTTTTTTGTTGAACAAGCATAAATTAATTTTGTTGCAGAAGCTCAACAAAGATCCCAACACAGTAAATAGGAAAATAAAAACATAGACGCTGGTAAGAATTTGTTGGAACTTCCTGTCACTTACCTTTACTCTAATTGAATTAGTTTCTGAGCTCTAAACTTGATTGAACATTTAAACTAGGAGTGAAATGTTGTATGCAGATGGCATGTGATGAACTACTATGTACAATTAAGGTCAAGGTTTATAACTTCTTTTATCTGATTCTATTTCCTTAGTGCAACACAATTTTATTCTAAGGTGAGGAGCTTCCAAGACTGTATATGCCCTCTGCTCCTCAACATCCACTTTGTCCACTTCATATTTCCTTGTCAAATTAATTCTTTGTGTGTTCATTTGGTATTAACTTGTCGGAATCAGAAATATGTAGATATCAACCTGTTAATTAGACTGACTATGCACTGCATGTTAGAACCTCTGTTTGTCTGAATGAAACCCGACAACATCTTTATAACATGCTCCTACCGTGGTTATGATTGTATAGTTGCTGGCTTGCTGCCATTGTGTACATCTTCCGTCAGCTAATTTCTCAGGGGAATAAAATTTCACATGACAAACTTAGTAAATAAAATTCAGATTATCTCTGATAAATGACACCCACATTCCATTATTTTCATGCTTAGGTAGTTTTTTTTCTGGTTGTTAAAAAATACTTTCATTAAATAGTTTTGGATACTTGAATTCTTCCTAATAATTTCAATAGTACAAAAATCTTTTTCTAAATACTATGTTTCTAAGTGTCACATTTGAAGAATTTTATGAACTGTCAATCTATTTACTTATTTAGCTCATAAAAAAACACAGAGAGATCACAATTGAATAGGAGACATTACCAGATTGGTGTGCAGATAGATTCTTTGTCTACCTGACACTCTAGTTAGGTTTCATGCATATGATAGACTGATTGTTTTCATAGGAACCTTTTATTAATCGGTTTTATGCAAATAGATTCTTGCATTCTAGTTAGGT
This sequence comes from Miscanthus lutarioriparius, assembly GCA_904845875.1. NCBI lineage: Eukaryota > Viridiplantae > Streptophyta > Magnoliopsida > Poales > Poaceae > Miscanthus > Miscanthus lutarioriparius. The sequence continues at coordinate 79,105,100 of CAJGYO010000016.1, read as the reverse complement.
TGCATACAGATAGATTCTGTAGGCCTTTTGTTAATCAAAGCATTTTCAGTTAGCTTTTACACTTGTTCATTAGAGGTTCATTAGTATTACTTCAGGTCTGCATTAAGGTATGTGTGTTGGAAGCCATTGCAAGGGAACACAACTGATGCTTTTTCTATCATTGCTTTGTGTTTCATTTGAGAACACAGCTTCAAATAGAAGGCCTCAAAGGTAAGCCTCTTGCCAGACTGTACTGGTATTTTCATATTTTTCTAGATTTGGCTTTTTATCATTTTAAATTATGTGGTATTGGTTTATCCTAGTATGTCATTTTAAACTTGTTCAGATTCGTCTTCAGTTTGGGAGTGTGGCAAATAATTAAGGTGGGGCCAAATGGATAATTATATGACGCCCAGGGAGGCTGGCACCCTCGTTAGCTAAAGGACTAAAATACCATGTTACAATGCTTCAAAAATCATCATAAAAATCATGTATTTAGTACACCTAAAGTTAAGTGTAGCTACAATAATTCAGATTGAAATTCATCTTTGATGCTAAGATTAAAAAAGCAGAAGTGTTAATATTACAGATTTAAGGTTTAAAAAGCAATAATTTGGCATTGATTTTATGATTTATCCATCTTAATCTATGTATGCACTTGATATTACATATTTAAGGTTTCTGACTGTTAATCATTGTGGTACACTTTTGACAATTACATGTGTGAGCACCTGATGCTCATATGCTCTTGAACCCCAAAGCTGATCATTGTTGTTCATATGCTTATGTATTCTAAAATTTCCGTATCATATTATGCATGCCACTTTGCTTCCTGCAAGACCATTTGTATACTGCTCATACTTATATGTTTCATGTTTCACTGAATTTACCCCGACTTTATCAACTATGCGATTGCAGGCTGATAAGATTTTTCCACTCACATGTGGCACCACAACATGATCTTCCTTTTCTATTTTCTTTTGAGCTGATTAGTTCACACATGTCGGGACATATTTGTTGATGTCTTGTGACAGTCCATTCAAAGTTTTGAAGATTTTTTATTGCTATCTAGCACTAGTATGTCTTGTGACGTTGAAATTGCTATCTGATATGAACGTCAATCAAGATGACTTAAACTAATGTTCACACCCATACTATGAATGAATCCATCATCCAAATTTCAAAACATGGATGAATGTGTGTCGAATTGGTGATTAGTTTGGCTTCCAATTCTGATTTTTTTCTATCATAATTTTCATGGTTCCTGAACAATACAAACAGATTCCTGATTATTATTATGAATCTTCTTTAGTCACAATTGTACATTTTTCTTTACCTTTTAGAGGTTTAAAGAAGCCATCAATGGACTTGCTGATGTTGGATGGTCTGTGATTGAAAGTGATCTCTCCAATTTATCAAATCTCTTTTGCTTAATGTGTTCATTTCTTAATTTCTTATGTCAGTTTCTCGAGGTTATAAAGTTGAAAAATGACAATAATTATCAAACATGCTCCTGTAGCATGATATGGTTGTATGCATTTTTGCGATATCAAATGTTAGTGTTTGCTATCTTTCAGCTTAGTTCAACAAACTTCAATGATGATCAGCTTTTGTCAGAGGCCAGAAGTCAACATGCTGTTTTAAAGTCCACTCTAAATATCTTTGATCATGCTTCGTGGTTAGAGCTAATATTTTCATCAGTGTTATTTATTCTCTTTTGTTCTTTCTTAGGTTCTGTGTGCAAATCCCAGGCGTTCTCCATCAAAGCACCCACCTCCAGCTACACTGCACTCTAAATATCTTTGATCAGACATTTGTTTTTCAGGCTTGTTTTCCATGCAAATTGAATTATTCTGTGGTGCTTTCAAATTAAACTGCAAACCACTCACATTTTCCTTGTGGCTACAACAGGACGAAGATCGACTGAGAGAAGCCTTGAACTTTGCCTTGTGGAGCTGTCTCTGACATATGTGCTGCCTACTGGACCACAAATGCTTATGCCTTGATTAGTGTTGTACCTTGAAGTAGCGTGCCCTCCCAACTTGCTGTTTATAGTAATGCATAAATGTTTGGGCGCATGTTTATATACCAGGCGTGATTTTTTTACATACCACTTGGTGGGTATGTGTCTGAGCAACAACTGTGTGTGTGTGCTGATGTTGAAAAAAAACATTGCTGAAAAAAGTACGATTTTTTTATCATCCTTTTTGCGTGACACAAATAATTTAACAAATTTTGTATGGTGCCTTTCATCATAGAATAACGCCCTTATCCCTAGAGCCATGTATACAACAAACAAATATTGAACCACAATAACTATACTCATACTTTTCAGTACCTTTGTTATCTAATCTTTTCTATATTTCTAACTGCAAATTCATTTTTTTTCTGGTCTTCAGGAAATTAATTTCCCTTCATCCCTAAATAGGATATCTATATTGCTTGTCAATAAATCCCGATCTACCTAGTCATAAATTTTAAAAAGGGAAAGCTAGCTGAATAACAACCACGTCAGAATTTAATAAAAAACAGAAAATTAAACCGGCTGAATAACAACCGCATTACATTTTTTTTAAGTAAAACCAGCAGAAAGCAGATCATAGAGGCGCACGCTAGAAAAACTGGCCTGTTGTTCGTGGTGCGCGTCGTAGAATTGGGTAACCGGGCGTCTGAGCGGGCGCAACCTGGCGGGTACTGAATATTATTTAGTAACCGGCCTACCAACTAGCGCAGCCAAAACAAGAAAAGGAAACAAGAGCGAGTTTATTCATACTATAATATACGTTTCTATATATACCTGCGGCGTTGGTGGAGAGGAAGGTGGAGGCGGTGATGTCGGTGGTGGTGGGACCCTGGAGGAGCAGCTCCTGGATGTGGAAGCCGAAGCGCCGGAAGAAGTTCTCATGTGTTCGGTCGCCGCCGCCGCCGGCCGACGACGAGCTCTGCTGCTGCTGGTGCCGGCGGAGCGCGGCGAGGAAGACGCGGGCGTCGCGCCTGGTGGCGGGGTCGTGGAGGCGCGCCAGCAGCGCCCTGAGCTCGCCGTAGGCGGCGTCGCCGGAGGGCTCGCACCGCTGCAGGAACTCCTTGACGACGCTACTACTGTCATCCGCCTCCACCACGCCCACGCTGCCCATCGATCGATCGTCTCTTTGATCGATCGATAGAGATCACCGTGTGGTGTGGATATATAGCGCCGCCCGTCGGTTTATGATGGACGAGGCCGGCCGGCGAGGTAGCTATATCTAAAGGTCGTCGTCGTACCTAGCCTTGCCTTATTTGCTTCCCCGCCGGTGCTGCAGTACTAATTTGTGCTAGCTCTCGTCATGTATATTCATATATTATTATTCATAATAATAATAACTAGCAAAAATAACGTTTGCGCTGCAACGGAATAAAAAAGCTATCAAATATTAGTAGAAAACAAATCAAGACGGGACATTACACATATATTTGTTTATGTTTTACCATTTCTATAAAATTAAGAAGCTATAATTTATTTATGATGAAAATAACATCCATACTATCCATGTAGTATTGGTAGAGTTAAATGTTGAGCTTCTTAATTTTCATCGTGGACGTGTAGAAATAGGTACTAATTTTTGTAGGAGTTAGTTGTCACTGTGTCAACGATTGGTGTGTCCGGCCTTGTCGAGGATTTGCTGGTTTATTCGTACAACTTGAAGATACATTTATTTAGATTATAGATAGATTGGATAATAAACCGTCAACATTTCAATTCATGGTTACATTATGAGTTAAAATCGGCTGATCTAGCTAGATTTTGATGAAAATAATTTTTATTTCTGATCGAAACTACATCAACAATACAATTTAGTGATGGAAATATTTATTTATTAGGACAAAGTTAAGAGTTCAAAAACCTATAATATTGTATTTTTTTTATGCTTACAAGAAAAACTGGGAGAAAGAAAAAATGCCCACGGAATTGACTACAGAAACGATGGTGGTTCCAAGGGTGGCCGAGCCAATGGTTAACGGAGGCCCAAATAAAGAACGTTTCCGCGGTCGTACGTCGAGCACACTGATAATTACTCCTCTCCGTATGTTCATTCATCAATAATGCGTGTTGCATGCAAGTTGGGTTTTTATATAGGGACCCACTGACTGTGCTTCTTGTTATTTGTTGCTGTCTTTACATATATCATTTCCTGTCACGCGCGCGCAAACTAGTGGCCGGGTCAAGGTCGCCCTTTATTATCTTTTGTGCGCGTCCACGTCGTTCACATAGCATGCAACATGCATGCATGTAGGGCCCAGCCAACATATCATTTGTGCAACACATCACATGTGTGCATGTGATGTTTATTGTTTCTCTCTTCGTTCACAGGCCTATTATACTACGTGCATGTCTTAATTTTCTACCCCCGCAAGACCGCAAATAATAATATAAGTAGCACAACATTTTACTGGAACACTTGTCGAAACTTCCTGCTTCACCTAATTTGCACTGTATCCCCTAAAAAAAACTAATTCGCACTGTACCTATTACCTGCTACTACCATATACCTATTTTCATCATCAGTACCAGGGGTACAATGCATGCAAGTTTTGTTGAGCCATCTGATACACTCCGGCAAATTTATTTTTGAGTAAATTGTGGTGTGCATTCTTAAACTTTTTTCACCTTCCACCTAGGTCCATCAACTTTTTTTTTTTTGCACATATGATCGAGGATCTATACCGGTACCATAGCTGCCATCCGGCCATATCATTGTCACCGAGGACTCTGCCGCATACAGGGAAGAGGGAACTGCCACCGTGGAAGGATGCCGCCTTATTAGGGGCACGTGGTCAAGGTGTATTTGGGAAACAAATTGCTGATAGGTCCTTGTACCCTCCCCTCACACAACCATTCCCATATCCCCTTGAGTGTGTTGTCTGTGGGAAAGAGGAGGGGTCAACGGGCACAAAGATTGTTAGCGGTGATCATCGGTTGTCGGATGCGCGATAAAGGAGGCAGCGACCAACGTGAAGCAGCAATGAACCTCCTTGGCTGATTTGTTGGTCGATTCCTCGAGCTGGAATCTCAGAAACAGCAAGGCCCATCCTTCTAACTAAATATACATTGTACCCACTTTGCAGTAGCCACTTTTGATACTTTTGTCAGCAAACAAGTAGAAAGGGCTAGTTAGTGCCACCTAAAATGAAGTAATCATTGAAATTAATCATTTTTTAATGCCAGCAAAGACCGGCCAGCCCAAGTTGCTACGGTTCATCTGTGTGTGGCACGCACACTCTGCAAAAAAAAAAATGTGACATTAATTGAAGAAGACTTACATTTCTCTCAAGGAGGCGGCACTTGAAGAAAATATGTCCTCGAACTTGAGAGGAACTATGTACTCGCATGTGAGCTTAATGACATTGTCGCCGCATAACATTTATACAAGGGACAAGGGGTAGCCTACTTATCATCCCATACTTGAGAACCTCGGTGGATCCAAAATGGAGGTGGCCTTAAGTGGAGTGCGAGGAACAAGAACTCATGGCCGACATCATAGTAGGTACTTGGGGGTGCATGGGCTTACAAAGATTTAGCCTAGGGTTCAGGTAGAGAGCATGCAGTGACAGCGCTGCAGAGAAGATGGTGGTAGTACTGGATTTTGCATTGAGGCGTTGGGTTGTAGATGGCCAAGGTACATGTCAAGGGATAAGTTAGTGGATTCAGTCCTAAATTGATATGCTACGTATACATAGGGGCTACATTACAAAAAATCCACACCTAATAATAATATGTTGACCACGCTCTTACGAGATCATTGACACACCTTTGTTGTCAACAAGCACGACATCTACCGCTAAAAGAACAATTAACGTCGCCAAATTCTAAAACAAATTTAGGAAAGTGTGAGCACCCATGACTTAAACTTAGGTGGACTGGTTCCACCACACAAGAAAGCCAATCATCTAAGCTACACTCGTTTCACAATATACGGGTTTGAAAGAGTGTACTACTCTGAGTTTTGTATCTTTCTCTTCATTGATACAAGATTTTAAGGTCGAGAAAGCACTATATGCGATTCCTTCTTGTTGTTCTAGGTTTCAAAGATCTCTACGGATCATGATTGCCGTGTAATGGTATCCATCATCAATCAAACTAGGAGGATTCCCCGTGCGTTGCCGTGGGTACGATAAATAGGTTAGAATGTTAACTAATAAGAATTAGGAGATGTATATGTATGGTGTTGGTAATGCAGGAACATGATATAATATATGTATAGATTTATTAGCATAATCGTGGAGATTGTATCCATAGTGGATGATGTGTCTCACCGACATAGATATCATAATTCTTGTGGTAGTGAACTTTAATTGCAAATGATAGTGAACTTCTTTGAGGTGGACACCATGTCAAGAGAAATTGCTAGTGGCAAATGATAGTGGTGATGAGGTGGACGCGATAGTGGACTCTTGAGGTGGACGCTTTGCATGTCAAGAGAAATAGGTAGTGGGGTTTTGCTTTATAAGAGTTATAGATTGCCCAACGCAGCACCATTTTTGTGGACAAAGAAAGATGAAAATGGGCCTTATTTTGTTTAGGCAGTAGCGGGCCATTTTGTAATTGGACCACCAGCAAGATCATTTAGCGTCCTGGGCTTGATATCGCCAGAACGTGCCAACAAGCATTGACAAAATATGTGTGTCCATGTGGCCCATTTCCTCACCTGATTTCTTTCTTTCTTTTCTTCATTTTTTCGATGTGCACCGTATGCGTTTTTCCTTTTCCCCAAAGATCTGGTCGGCTCTTGACTCTCACGCCTCGTCCCCTGCATGCGGACCCCTCCATCCCCTTTCTCTTCTTTCTCCTTTTGAGGACACGATCGCCCAAGACGCTTGCCTCGTCGAGCGGACCTCCCTTCTCCTCTCCTTTATTTCCCCTCTGTCGCCATGCAGAAGCGCACTTTCATGTCCGATCTTTCCACCGCCGATGATTTGCGCTCCACCGCCGTTAGCCACTATAAAAACCCTTGGTGCTTGCTCTTCTTCTTCATCCCCATTCCCTAGACATGGAGCAGAGCTATGGAATCCAGTTGACCTTGTGAAGCTAGGTTCGTCAGTCTGAGGTGATGGTGTAACCTAAAGAGAAGAAAGGATCTGGTTCGCCGAAGAAGTTCAAGTTCCTTTGGATAGTTTGATTTTAGGATTCACGATGTTTTACTTCTCAGTCGACTGTTTCTGGATCTGTTGGGCCTACGTCATGTTTTGGATACTCATTATCTTGTTGTTTCTCTATTGCCCTCGTCTATCTCGACTTCTGGATTAAGTCTCGTTTATATTAGGTTGCTCTTAACCATGTATCCTTTGATCCCCGTGTGGTTTAGTATTCGAAGTTGTGTAATCTTTCGTGTAATCCCTGATCTACGAAATGTAATCGCGTTTTCCCCCTTTTTCTGGTTCTAGCTTCGAATCTCGGGACGAGATTCTTTTAAGGGGGGAGGGCTGTAACACCCCAGGTGTTAATCTCTAGCTAAGTCTGCTAATCGTATCATGAATATCATGTTTTAATATTGATCTGTGTGGTGAGATGCAAAACAAAAATTTATTGAAAGTAAAATTTGCTAAATAATAAAACCTTAGAGCTTTAGTTACACTTGTAAATGCATAAAGTTGTTTTAGAAAATAAAATTTTGGAAGCTAAAATAATATAAAATATAAACAGAAAAAAATCATATCATCAGCAAGATATGAACATCGTGAATACGTTGGTATGCTTGTTTGAGTGTCAATGTGATGTTTCTTAGTTTAAAAATAAATATGAACGAAATAAAAATAAAAACGAAAGTGTCACTGGCCACTCATCTCCCTATCTCGCCGCAGACGACGATGCTGCGTTATGAGAAAGGACCGAGCTTGCTTTGGCCTTGCCGGCTGCTTGCTCTCCCTCCCTCTGCTGGCCTTGCCGCATACTACTCTCTCTCTCACTCTGCTGCTGCCCGTGTCCTTGCCACGATGCATGTACGTGTCTCAGGCGCCGTTAAGCCGAGGCCGAGCTGCGACTGCCGCTTGTTCCCCTGCCTCCGAGCTCGAGTTCGGCCACCGCTGTTTCCACTGCTCTGCTTAGCCCGCGCACATCGACGACTGACCGTAATAACAACATCGCACACGCTACGTATTAATCTCACTCACAAACTCGGCCCGCTGAGCACGCCGCTCGCTCGTGGCTCTGCAAACGCAGCTCAGGCACCCTTTCCACACGGAACACTGTAGATGAGCACTGTAGCATCGCGGAAGATACTGTAGGTCTTGACTAGGATAATTAAATCAACGGAGTGCGTGCTACTTGGGATGCAGGATGATCGATGGACACCATCTTGACGAGTCGATTGAAATGGACGGGTGAAAGCAACATGCCACTGTCTGTTTGTGAGACCACGACTCAACTGTGGCCACTAATCACCATATGCATGATTCTACGCAAACACATCCCGCTGGAACTTAGGGCTTGTTTAGATGAAAAAAATTTGCAAAATGAGTATTGTAGCGCTTTCGTTGTTATTTGGCAAATAGTGTCCAATCATAGTCTAATTAGGCTTAAAAGATTCGTCTCGTAGATTTCGTCTAAACTGTGTAATTAGTTTTATTTTTTATTTATATTTAATGCTTCATGTATGCGTCCAAAGATTCGATGTGACGGGAAATGTGAAAAATTTTGCAAATTTTTTTGCAAACTAAACTGGACCTTAGATCCTCCATTAATTTAATATACAAAATATCTTAGGATTTGTGTCTTAATCAATGTTTTTAATTCAAATAAATTTATAGAAAAGACCGCTAACTTTTATAGCATCAAACTAATATCATTAGATGTGCCACGAAATAGTGCTAGTGTACTATAGCGGTTGAGCAACTTTGAGCTTGGCTTCCCCAGCAGGCCAGCAGCACACCGTTTTCCCAGCAAGCACGCATCAACAAGGAGTAGTAGTAGGCAGTGCATGATGCTGCACATTGAATTGGGCATGTAGTATAAGTGCCGAGGCATGCATTTACTCGTTGCTCCGGACCAAACCGACCACCACCCCACTCTACTCTCGCCATAACTCCTGTGTACTACTAACATGTACTCTATGCAGTATTATAGAGTAGAGTACTCTATGCTGCACTTGCACTGCAATGGCTCCTTGGCTCTCCCATCCGAAGCGTACACAGATAGGATTTTTAGTACTACGCTGCTTGCTATCCCGGCCCATATGCATGCATAGGACCACCCGGCCACCCTGCTAGGGAGGCATGCCACCATGCATGCAGTACGTGCATCACTGCCCGTGCACGCCGGGCATGCAAATAAATGTCTGACCGTGTGTGGCCCGTTCCTGCATCTGCATATACCCCGTCGTTAGCTCCAAGTATGCATATGTTGCCGTGCATCGCCGGCCGGCCGGTCGGCTCCGCTCTCAGTCTGCCACAGCTGATCACTGATCAGAGAGCTAGCAGTACTAGAGAGCTAGTAGCATTATTACTCCATAATGGACACTTTCCACGAGCCGTGCTGTGTCGTGTCGGAGGGTGAAGACCGACGACGACTGGGACTGAAGACCCAGCGGGGACAGCAGCAGCACAGGGCTACGCTACGACGGCAGCAGTTCCGCGTCTCCTGCCTTTAAAAAGATACGTCGAGCCATAGCTCCAGCTCTCTTCTCACTCTCTCGACTTCCTTGCTCTGTCTACAAGCTGCATGGGGGTCGGAGTTGACCTTACTCGCCGGGCGAGGTGAGCAGCTCATGAGCATCCCCTCGCTCTCCTCTCTTCCCCCATGACCTTCTCCCTGCTCATCTCCTTCCAACCCGAGTTGCCCACAAGCTCCACGAGCTCGGCCATGGCGTTCACGCATGAAGCAAGAAGAACGCTCGTAGCTTTCTTTCTCTCCCATCCCATGCATGTGTATATGACGCGTGGGCCCTGAGCAACAACACATGCAAAAGAACCATGCCAAACACCCACGTGAAGACCAAAGAATATTCCCTAATCACGCATTAGTCTTTTTTCACGTGATTAAATTGCGGCCACCTCGCACAACCAAATGCCAAATCCGATTCCTTCGATTCTTCTTCTTAAATTCATCTAAAATCAAACTCTATCTCTCATATAAATTTCACGATTTTTAGAGCTCATTTGAATTTATGTGAATATTTATTTGTGTTTGTTTGCCTGTTTCGATCGTTGCGTGCTTGACGAAGTGAACGAGGCAGAGAATGAGGACGTTGGAGGCCAGTACCGTGAGTTCGAGGCCATACCCGAGATCCCAGACTACCAACAGGAGTTTGCCGAGGACACCGACGGAGGAACGATGAGGGATCGTGGCATCAACTGGAGTAGCTGAAAGATGATGCTATGGTGATCATGTCACGGAAATAGAATGCTAACTTTTGGTTATATCTTACCCAGGCAAGCCTCGGTGCATAACCCCTACTTTTCTATAGTTTAAATCATAATTGTGCATTAAGTTTTAAGGAGTTGATTCAAACCCACTTGCATATATATATATATATATATATATATATATATATATATATATATATATATATATATATATATATATATATATGAGTCTTACTAGTATGACAGGATCGGGTAGATTGCTATGCTACAGGAACCGGTAGAAGTCGAATGATTGCCTGTCACTCGCGAGATATAGAAAATATGTTACTATATCATCATCACTTGGAAAATATAAATGGTGGAAAGAAAAAATGGTGATCGGGCAGGGATATGATTTGGGTATTGGTGGGTGTAAGAGGTTGTGTCGCCGTGGACGCAGGGCATGGCTTGGTTACACTGCTTTCCCTGTCTGTGTCGGTTAAGGACCGGTCGTTGCATAAGCCATCGAGGCAAATCACAGATTTATTATCCCGAGCACATACTTGTGTATGGGTGCTTGAAAGACTTGTTGCTCTCTTGTCGTGGGTTCTGGCTCTTTTTCGAACCGACTGTCAGGGTTTTGTTTTGGTGGAGGAGGTCCTTCCACTGCACTGAGTCTGGGACTCAGAGGCGGGGGCTTGGAGTTCCAGTTTGGACAGGGACCTAGGACTCCAGGACAGGAGGGTGATGGGTTGGTCCTGCTTGTGCCTTGGGTACAAGCGGAGCGTGTGTTTTTGGGGTACCCAGCTAGGGACATTGGTTCATGAATCGCCGCCGAGTCGGTACGGCTTGTCTTATGCCTAGCACCGTAGTAAGAGCTGAAGATGAAAGATAAAAGATGGAAAAAGAAAATCTGATTGCTTACCACCTACTTGAAAGTAGCACAGGTGCTTACATAGAATGGTTAGTTAATGAACCAATGCGGCTATTAATAAAAATCAAATATAATGACGCACGCTTAGTAATGCTTCCTGCAAATGCAATAAACCCTCAAGCCAGATAGCATTGCATATCCTTGGAGTCTTTTCTTTCCTCCTGTCGGGTAAGTCTTGCTGAGTACAATTGAGTACTCACGGTTTTATTCCCCCTGTTGTGGGTGATAGGTGGATGCTAGAGCTGACCCTTGTGTGTGAGCTAACCCTTGTGTGTGGATACCTCCTGTGGGCTCAGCGAGGATTTCCTTTACGCTGCTATCATAGTTTTTATTTATAGCTCTCACCAAATGTTTTATAAAGGAAAGATTTATAATCTGTTGTCATAGTTTACATATCAATGTTTCACCATGCCATGAATAGATAATTATTTCCGTTGTAATTCAGATCACATGTTTATATTCCGCTGTTACATTAAATTGTTCACAACTCTGATAATATGATTATATTCCGTTGTTATAATAATAAATGTTATACTCTGATGTACATGTAAAGTGATGTAAGAAATGGTTAAGAATGATGTGAGCTTTATTCTCTTATTTGTGATCCTGATAAAAAATGTGGATTTTCGGGTTCTCCCCGGGTGTGCCCGACGGAACCGAGTAATTAAGTGTTCTCCCCTGAGTGCTTAGTGTCTAATGGAAGACAAGCACTCCTGGGAGGCATCAGATTAGGCAGTTCTGCCACATCTGTGTACCATAATCTGGCTGTGTAGCTTCTTCATTAATAGGCTCCTCAATCTTCTTGTCTTGAGTGTCCCATTCATTCCAGCGGTCTTCATACCTTGATACTTCTCCTGGGTAATCTGCCAATCCATCCTTCAAGGGCTGGGTTGCTTGACGGCAGGATTGACATCTTCTCCTATTGCGGTTCTTCTTGGGCTGTTCATAATTAGTATAACTGTTAAAGTGACAGTGTACCTTTCCATCTAGGAATTGGAAGTGGACTTGTCTAGATCCAATGTAGATGACAGCATTGGTGGTGTTGAGGAATAGTCTTCCCAAGATAATGGGGGTCTCTTCGTCTTCTACTCCCATGTCTAGGACCATGAAATCAGCAGGAACATAATGATCTTGGATTTGTACAATGACATCCTTCGCTATTCCCTTTGGGAACCGAACTGATTGGTCCGCCATCTGCAACTGCATATATTTAGGATACAAGGGTTCGTTACCAAATAAATATTCATATGTTACCTTTGACATTATGTTGACACCTGATCCAATATCGCAGAAGGTCTTATGGAAAACTTTCTGATTGATTAAGCATTCAATTGTCGGTACTCCAGGATCATCCTTCTTGGCTAGGAATGGTGGAGCAAGCAAACCTTCATACTCTGATTGGATTGTGTTGATCATCTTGACAGTCTCTTCTTGTGCCTGGCAAGCCTTGTTCTTCCTCCAGCTTCTAGGATTCTTCTTCTTCTCTTTGATCGTCACTGGTTCATCTCTCTTGTATGGCGCATGAGGTCGTGCAGGTGTGTGTAGCATCCGGCTCCTGAATGAGAACTTCTCTTTCTTGTCCTTAATAGTGCAAACAATCTTGGCATGCTTCGCATAAATGATGGCCTTCGTGGTGCATAGGAATGGTCGGCCTAAAATGATCGGTGATTTCTCATCTCCTCCTGTGTCCACAACCACAAAGTCTATAGGAACATATGATTGTCCCACTCTGATGATAGCATCTTCAAGAACTCCCTCAGGGTAGCATAGTGTTTGATCTGCAAGCTGCAAACGCATATTTATGTACAACAAAGGATCTCCTAAAATCTTATCATAAATTACCTTGGGCATGATGTTGACACTTGCGCCGAAATTGCAAATAGCTTCCTAGAAAATGTGACATCCTATGGAGATAGGAATGACTAGTCTCCCTGGATCGCCTTTCTTGTCGGGAAGTGTGTAATCAATCCACTTCACTTCCGGTGGTTCGATGTAATAATTGCCTGCATTGTAAATATCGACAAGATTTGCATTTTCTAAATCTTCCAGCTGGCCCGGAATCTTACCTTTTTCCAATGGAGGAACGGCAGCTGCTAGCTGAGCTAATTGTGATTCTATCATTTTATTAAAGCTATGCTGATTCTTAATGGCAGAAGCAAAGGCATCCATTCTAGTGCTTATAGTTTCTAAAGTTTTATCAGTAGAAGCTACCTTTCTAGTCATTTGATCTAACAATCTAGATTGACCAGCAATTACATCTCTCAAAGGTGGTTGATTTGAAGCATTGTAATTATTACCTTGAAAGTTACCTTGATAGTTTGGCCTCTGTTGTTGATTCCATCCTTGATTTTGCTGAGGACGATAATTGTTGTTGTTGATGTAGTTCACATCCTTTTGGAGTTTAGGGCAGTTGCTCCCTGAATGCCCAGTGTCTCCACACTCTTCACAAGTCATGCGGGAATCATGAATGTGCATGACTTCTTTCTTCTCACCCATTTGATCTTCGAGCCTCTTGATCAGCAGATCTACCTTGGCAATCAACATGTCTTCCTCTTTGAGTTGATGCATACCTCCTCCCCTATTACGAGGTTGAACACGTTCTTCATTCCAGCTCTGATTGGAAGCCATCTTCTCAACAAGTGATGTTGTATCTGCGAGGTTGAGTGACAAGAATGCACCTCCAGCAGCAGCATCAATGGTCTCATGGGTGCTAGTGTTTAGCCCATGATAGAAAGTCTACAGTAATAGCCAATTCTCCATCCCATGATGAGGACATTCTGCAATGTAATCTTGAAAGCTTTCCCAAGCTTTGGGGATTGATTCATCATGTTGTTGTTGAAAGCTTGAATTTTTTCCGCGCAGAGCATTGGTCTTGCCTGTGGGAAAGAACTTGGCCAGGAAAATAGTTGAGCAGATATTCCATGTAGTGTGTTTCTCTCTATTTGCATAGAACCACTGCTTAGCTTTCCCCAATAGTGAAAATGGGAAAAGGCGGAGTAAAATAGCATCTCTAGGTACTCCCTTGATAGTGAAGGTGATGCAGATCTCTAGAAAGTGTTGTAAATGTGCACTTGCATCTTCATGAGCCTTTCCACAAAACTGGTTAGCTTGCACCATAGTGATGAGTGCAGGCTTGAGCTCGAATCCATTGTCTCCAACATTGACTTCTGGTCCAGTACGAATATTTGCTGTTGTCGGAGCAGAGAATTTACGGAGACTCTTCTGTGCCATAGCCTCAAACTCTGGTGTCAAACTTCTTCTGATTCGGTGATCTTCCAATTCAAGAGCAAGAACCTTCTTGAGTTTAGCTCTAGTCTTCTTGAGTAATGCTTCTGGATCGTCAACAAAGTTCTCTGGAAGATTACGCATACATTACCCTGCATAAGATACATAAGTAGGCAAAACAAGGGTAAGCCTGTTATGAGCAGAGATCAATGGTCATTTTTTCTTCTCAACAGTTACATAAAATTATCAATACTTCCTAAGTTAAATACCTTCACCGGCAATGGCGCCAAAAATACTTGTTGGCATTTCTTAGCACCACTACTAAAAATAGAATTACTCCTACTAATAGCAATGGTGCCAGAAATGATATGGTAATTATTAACTTGTCACTGTTATAGTAGCCACCTATCAATTAACCTTTATCTCTAATATTAAACTAGGTTGTCATCCCTAGTGAGGAACTTAGAAATGTTTGTTGGTTCTATCTAGCATTACTACAAGAATAACACTAAACAGGAATCTATTATTTCATGTGACTAAAAAGAATATAAAGATAAGAATGAAAAGAATTCTGCAAGTGGACAGATAATTATACCATTGTAGCATTTTACCTAGAGTATTACCAGGTTGTCGATTTATAATTCTACCACTGGGAAGGTATGACCATGAATACAAGGATTGATAATTTATGAATATGCATGAGAGAATGAACCAATATCATATACTCTACTCAAAACAGGGATAAGTCACAAGATAATAAATAAAGATATATAAATGGTAAGTACTTGATCAATCATCATGATAAATAAATAGTAACTCAGAGCACTCTAGTTAAGCAATAGGTTAAGTCCAATTAGAATATTAGAAAGATAATTCCTAGGTAGTCTTACTAACATGTCAAATGCTTAGTCTAATTAATTATATCTAGTGATCATAGCCAAATTATGCCACATAAGGAACATCAACTTAGGAAAGTTGGAAACAGAGTCCTCCTCTCCTTCGAGACTGGGTTCTACCAACATCAATATATACGGGGGATGGACTGCAAAGGACTCAACTCAGCTGTCACCTATGCGATCTACCACACGTCCCAGCATATAAGGGCATCCGTAGATAAACAAATATCTAAGCATCACGCTCACATAATGTCTATCACTCACCCATGGTCCTGTAGGGTGAGCGCTATACGATCTTATGCATGGTTTCCATAATCTAGCTACACCGAATACAAAACTAGAGCGAACAATGAACATTGCTTTCAATGACATAAATAATATAAAGCTTAATGTTGACATAAACATAGTAGCAACGATACAATCTCAATGAAATAAAGAAATAGCGTAAAGTACAAGAGATATACCAAACCACGCTCTTGCCAACGTCAGGAATCCAAGCGTTGCTTGATCTCCCTCTAGACCTAATCTAACTAGCCTAAGCTCTAATTTAGAGGAACTCTGAGGATCTAGGGTTGGCTCTGGATGAATTGATCTTCAACTAAATAGCTCGATGACTTGATGCTTCAGGGGGGTGCAGGGGTCCTTATATAGCCCAAGGGTTTGAACGCAAGCCCTTGGATCAAACCGACTTCGACGTAGGGTGGAGATGCATCCTAGGAGGCGGTGGAGGAATACTTCAGAAGCTCGTGGAAGAATCCCCTCACAGGGCACCGGGCGGCACAAGGGTGGGGCCGGCCGGCCCCACCTGGCGACGTCTTGTCCTCCCATTCGTTCCCGTGCTTTCTGGTGTCTTCTATAGTCTTCTAGTGTATCCTTCATCGCTATCAAGTTTCGTTTTTTTCTCAATTAGGTCCCCCTTCCTACATTTTCTAGAATATTCCTGCGAAAAATAGAGATTCACCAAAACTCATGGAATTTATCAGTTTAAACCCTAGACCTAAGTATATTCTTGTACTTGAACCATTTCTCTTGTTTATTCACATATAAAATATTGATGTTATCCACCATCAACATTCACCCTCATTCTCGTTGGGGGTTCCTTCGCGAAACTCCCCATCGCACATAAAGCACTCTCGAGATGGGTCGTGGCTCTCGTCATCGGAGTCAAAACCCTCAAGAAGGTAGTCGCTGCTAAAAAGGAACTGGCACAGAGCCTCCGGGTCATTGAGCCTAGAGAAATCAGCATCAGCCTAGCTTCCATCGTCCTCCTCGGAGTCAACGCATAAGGACGTCGCGATGGTCGCGAGGAGCTCCGAGAGGGACTCCAAGTGGTGGCATGGCAAACCCACGGAGGAATCCTCTGCGTGCCGTGTGAGATGGCTATAAGTCTTCATAGCATTATGCAGCCCATAAGGCCACACCATTTGCGCTGGCACGGCGCTTATCTCCGGGGAGAGCAGTGGTTCCCCTGAGAGCCACGACAAGGCATTGGCGGAGATGGAATGGAAGCCGTGGAGATCTTCCTGGGATGGGCGTGGCCCTAGGATGGCGTCAAGCTAACGCTCCGGCCTTAGGTAGTCGAAACCATGGGGATGAACACCTCCAAAAGCCTGTGCCTCGTTGGCATGCAGGCAAAGGCCAACCATCAACTTGGAGATGGAGTCGACGTTGGTGGGTGAGCCGAGTGACTCAGCAGGGGATGGTGGGACGCACTCCACCTCCACGCCAGTGGGATCTAGGTCTCCGACGCGCTCGTCGGAACCCAGAAAGGATGCACGGTCGACCGGTACGGAAGGGGGAGCAGGACCAGGTCATGATCCACCCCCATGTAGAGGAAGTCCAGGCTCCCAAACCAGATATGGGAGCCCAGAGTGAAGCGAATGCGATGATCGGCCATCCAAAGCCTAACAAAGCGGATCGTGATGTGTAGAAGGCCCCTACCTAGCACGCCAATTGTCGATGTCTAGAACCGCGTCCTAGACACTAGACAAGTGAATTTGTATCTACGCGTCTAGGCCCGGATGGTGTGCAAAGCAGACACAAGGGTTTATACTGGTTCAGGCCAGAATGACCCTAGGTCTAGTGGATTCTACTGCTGCTCGTGTTGCCTTGCACCGGGGTGCTCGTAGTAGGGGTTACAAGCTTTCGAGAGAGGGAACAGATCCTAGGTCTCTTCAGTGGAGTGTGTGTATGTGTTGACTTAGTGAGGTGTGTCTTCTTCGTCCGATCTAAATGTGGCCCCTGCCTCCCCTTTTATAGTTCCCAAGGGGAGGGCTCGGGTTACATTTATGGTAAAAAGGTGAAATAGGGAAAAGACGAAAGAGAAAAACAAAAAAGGTGGCCTCGGGTGCAGCCGTCTTCCTCCTTATCCGGCGTGAGTAGCTTCCCCTGTGGCGCAGAGATATTATGGGCGTTAAGCTTTTGGCCTCTCCGTCCGCTGGTGCAACAAGCTGTGGCCATGCTCCATCCTGTGTGCTTCTGTGCCATTGAGGATGGGCGGTGTGTGCGCTCGGATTTGCGTAGAGAGGGAGTTAGGTGGTATAGTTGTCGTTACCCCATCGCTGTAGAGGTATGGACATCATCGTGGTGGAATGACCGAAGTCATGTTGGATCAGAGCATGGTTCCCATGTTCCTGTTCACTGTGCATGGTCATGCATGTCCCATCGGCGTTAATGGGCGCCGTGGTGGGGGCCCCCGTGGCTCCCCACCTTGCCAGAGGGCTCCACGCGTCCCTCGGGCGAGGCAGAAGTATGCCAAGAGGGTCAGGCGCTCCCGTACTTATATTATAGGGGTCGGGCGAGGCGGAGATTGTTCCCGACAGTGCGCAGGGGTTAGGCGCTTTGATGACGTCATGGGGCTCGGGCGAGGCGGAAGGCGTCCCTAAGCCTCGGGCGATTTAACAACTGACATGCTATTAACGCCCTTGGTTGGGTATGCCTACTATTGATACCCGACACTACCATGAAACTTTAGGCGGTTGAAGAACAGAACAACATGAAACAGATCACGTTCACTCTTTTAGTTAAATCAACTGGAGAAACAGTTAAGATTTTGAAAAACAAAGCATAGCTTACCTTCTCCTTTTGCAGTACTTCTCAAATCACCCATATATATGGTATTTTTGGATCCTCATCAAGGCATAAATGATATTGCCTTCTTTCTTCCTACTTCTAAAAGCTTATGTGGATCTTAGGTAGGGATGAAAATATGAAAACATACTTGCATTGCACATATTGTATAGTCAAAACAAGAATCCAAGGAGAAAAGTGTCATACTCTTAGATCAAGATGCGCATGTGTATGGAATATATGTGGTGGCTAATCCTAATTCTACTATGCTCCTTGAAAACATGTCTCTCTTATTTAATAAAACTTTTGCTAGAGAGCATGGGCTATCTCTTCTTTTTTTTCATGGCGGGCATCTAAGTACCCATTGTTTTAGATACCGAGACACTTGTCCATTTTTTTCTAATACTTTTCTTTTTGCATAGCCACATATCTCTTTCTGCAATACTTGAAAAAACTCAAGAAAGACATTTACAAGAACTTGGAGCATTTATTACTAATATTTTTATGTCTTCTCCCAATGTAGGAGTAAAACATTTTGGTGGATGGAAAACATGTGATTGCATACTACCAATGTAGGAGCAGCAGAATATATGTGGAGTGTACATAATCTTGATGTTGAGAGCATGATAAATTTCTCAACAAGGGTCACAAGGTTTGACCAAACTCAATACAAATACAAGTAGTATATGTAGAAGGTTTATCTATCCTATATATGGCTCTAGTAGGACATTGCTTTTACTACAAATGAGAAGTGTAGCTATCCATTTTACTTTTGAAATAAAATTCTCCAATGACAAAACTTCAAGAACCAGGTTCTCTTTATTCTACTATATCATATTCCTCAACAACTTAAGCAATCATGGGGTCCCTAATAATAAGTTCCCAATAGTAGTAAGACTTCAAGGAAAAGTATCATGCGAGTCTATTCCTTAGTCTTGACTGAAATAATCTTTTCTGTCTGTTTTAAGTTGTCTTAGCATGTGATTTTTAATTCGGTTCGAAATGGAAGGCGAAACATACGAAAACAGAGTGTATTGGGCTCAAACCTGACCATGGACGAAACCTGACCGGAGGCGACGTGATGGGCCGGCCGGCCCTATAGGGAGGCCGAGCGGCCTGCTACTGCAGCTGCTCGGGGCCCGCTTTGTCGTACATGGTCCCTGGTTAATTACCTTCCAAATTCCATGATTTTTCTGATTGAATTTTGTTCCATGGCCTCGATGTGCCTCCCCCACACTTGTTTTCCTGTATAATCTTTTCTGCACAACATGTGGAGACAAACACATATCCAAAAATAGAGATAGAGAACAGGTAATCATAACATGACTCATTAAAAATGAATAAGGCACTTTATTTATTAATTCCAAACCTAACCAAACAATCTTCTAATTAACTGAGCTAATGATCGAACCTAACATTTTAAACGACGAACCTAACAACTTTAACCTAACTCGTGCCTTATTAGCTAGATAACTAATTCTTTCCAACATCCTTGGAAAACATCTCCCTCACGATTCTCTCATTCTCTTTCTTAGCCATCTCTCTCACAAGTCTCTCATTCTCTTTCTTGAGGTTGCTAATTTCTAACATATTCATCTCCATCTGCCTACTCAGGTTACGAACTGTACTGGTGATGAGAGTGACTACTTGGGTGAGAGTATCGACTTTAGTTTCTAGCATAGCTATGGTTGTCCTTGGGCGTTTGGCTTCTCTTTCCAATGGAGCAGGTGCAGATCTCTTGGGAGCTTCTCTTGGAGGAATGAACTTGACTTGGCTTCGCGAAGCACGAATTCCTTCGAGAGAGACACGGGGAGTGGCCATAGTGTATTTCACACATGTGACATCCCCCAAATTGTTGGTCTTCACACTCACGATCCTCTCATTGGGTCTAGGAGACAACAGCTTGGTGTCCTTCGGTACAGCGATCTTTGGTCCTCTCGGCGCATCTTCCAGAAGTAGACGATATTGTGGCGTTGGGAGTGTTGGTTGACGAGCTTGAGCAAAATAGGACTACCCATAGGTCCTTCTTGGTGGCACAGGCACTACTTCCTTAGGAGGAATGATGGCAAGAGGCAGAGGCTCTTCAACGGGGACGATGTCCAGCGCGTCTTCCTTTGGAGGAATCTTGTTGAGGTCGACTCCAAAGGGAACTATCTCTCTTCCAGCCATTGGATCTTGAAAAAGGAAGGAGAGCTCTGCTATGGAAAGGAGAGGAGGCTTGAATGGAATGGGGTTGAAGGCAGGCATGGGCTTATTTATATAGGGGAGGTTTACTTGCAGCATAGGTCAAAATCTTTTCCCAGATGGTTCTGCGCGAAAGAATATGCGAATGGATGGGAAAAAGATGCCATTCTATCTTGGAAGAGTCTAGAAGGGGCGTGAGAGTTGGCGGCATGCAAGAGGTGGAGATTTGGGAAGGGGGCAGCCCCACTCATCATCCCCGGAGTGAACTTCCTCACGTGTGTTTCTAACTCTATTTCCTTCCCGAAAAACATAATTTTGTATTTTATTTCATAACGGAGGATGGCAGTGGTGTAATTAAGGTAAAATTATAAAATCTAATTCATCAACTACCTCAAGTGGTTTATCAGGTTCTAGAAAGATTTTGAGATGGTGGCCATTTACCTTGAATAACGTACCTTCGTTGTTTTGAAGAGTTACCGCTCCATGTGACGAAGTGCTTATCACCGTAAATGTTCCTTTCCACTTGCTTCGAAGTTTTCCATGCCCGAATAATTTAACCCTGGAATTAAAAAGTAATACCTTATCTCCAGGTGCAAATTCCTTCTTCTTGATCCTCTTGTCATGCCATCTTTTGGTTCTCTCTTTGTAGATTCTTGAATTATGATATGCTTTCTCTCGCCATTCATCTAACTCCGAGAGTTGCATCTTTCTTTTTATTCCTACAGCTTCAAAGTCCATATTCCATCGCTTGATAGCCTAGTGAGCCTTGAACTCTAGCTCAACAGGTAGATGGCAAGTCTTTCCATATACCAACCGATATGGTGACATACCCAATGGTGTCTTGTAGGCCGTACAATAGGCCCAAAGTGCCTCGGGTAGTCAATCTTTCCATGCACTTCCCATCTCATCAACTATCTTCTATAGAATAATCTTGATTTGCTTATTCGACGTCTCTGCCTGGCCACTTGTCTGAGGGTGATATGGAGTAGCAACATTGTGATGAATCCCATGATTCCTCAGATATGCATGAAACTTCCTGTCAGTGAAATGAGTTCCTCCATCACTGATCACCATCATTGGAACTCCAAATCTTGGAAATATTATTTCATGAAACATCTTCTTGGAGTTCCTTGCATCGGCATTTCTGCATGGCATGGCTTCAACCCATTTGGAGACATAATCGACTGCCATCAAGAGATGCTACCTTAACCTCTTCTATTGGGTCTAACTCGGGAAGTGGCTCCATCTTAGTATTAAGAGAATGAGTGATAGGCACAGAGAGCTTTAAGTTTTTCCCAAGTTTAATATTTAATTTCCCTGTTTGTCCTTCTTGGATAAGTCTTTCTATTGGTTACCCTATCAACAAATCAAATTATATAACATCAAAGATGTAGAAATTCAACAGGACTTGGGTTTCATTTACAAAAATAGGAAGGGCACATAAAATTCCCAAACTCAGGATAATGTGTCCTGAAAGATTTTTTAGCAACTTAGTTGTTGGGGCTAATGGCATATCTTTTAATAAATCTTGAGCAAATGCAGTAGACATGATATTAACACCCACTATTGGATTATAAAAGGAATCGAAAGGAGCTTTGTCAAGTTGGCACTCAATGGTGACAGAGGGTGAATCTAAACAAATTATTTCAGGTGAAAGCTCTGATTCTTCTAACCACTCGTTGCTCAAAATAGACACTAGCTCTTTTGTTGTCTTTTTAAAGAAATCTTCCTCAGAAGGGTCTAAAGATTTTATAGATGGTGGATTTCTAGACTCCTGAGGTTTTCTCATCATGTGGTAATTCGAGGTATTTCCATATTCATCAAAAAGTTCATCCTCGAATTCAAGCATGAAATCCGAAATTGGAGTTTTCTCCTCTTCCGATGGTTCAGGATCTAGAATAGCTAAAGGTTGAGATGGTTCAGGCAAAAATTCGGGTTCAGCTATTTAGGGTTCTTCCTCTAACAACTTCTCTCTCTCTCTCTCTTCAGAAAGGTCATCTAAGATTTTCATAAAAATGTTTCTCCCTTGTTCAGCGGTGATGTGCATGAACGAACCTCCTGCGGCTGTATTAAGGTGTTTTGTGGTTTTTCTGTTGAGGCCCATAAAGAAATGTTGCAGAAGAATGGGGTCTGGCAAAGCAAGGTTGGGACCAGAATCTAAAATAGTGTTAAAGCGTTCCCGTGCCTTACCTAGAGATTCTTTTTTTTCTGTTGTTTAAACTCAAAATTTCTAAATGAAGTTTGACAACCTTATAGATGGGGAAGAATTGTAAACAAAAGCTAGAATGTAAGGCTTCCCAATCTCTGTGACTACTCCCAATGTGAAGTTTATACCAGCGTTTAGCTTCTCCCGTCAGAAAGGAAAAAGCTTCCATCTTAAAGTTTCATCGAACATGCCTTCAATGTGTCAGCATGCACAAGTTTGCTCAAAATCACATAAGTGGGAATAAGGGTTCTCACTAACATCGCCAGAAAAAGGTTGATCCTGAACCATATTAATTAACTCTGGACTAAGCCATAGCCAGATGATAGGATGGGTTTAGATGATTCGGCTAGCTTAAGGCTCATGCCCGTGGGTCTCCGTGTTGGTAAAGAAGGGTGGTTACAGGCTCCATGGTAGAAAGGTAAAGAAAAACTAAAAGTAAAGATAAAAGTATAATACAAGATTAAGCTAGACTCAAAGTTAACTCAGCAAACCGTTCCCTGGCAACGGCGCCAGAAATGTTTATTGGTATAAATTAAATGCACACAAGAAAATAAGGTATCCGCAAGCGCACAGATAAAACTACCATTGTAGCACTTCACCAAGATTATCTCGGTTTTAATATCGAACCCAAAGGAATAGTAGGTGAGGATAACTAAGTCTATAAACTTAACCCAACTTCACAACCAAGGTCAGAAAATAGGGAGTATAAAGGAGACTACTAAGGACTGTCTAGTTTCAATCTCGATAAACCTTGTCTTCTATCGTTCTATCGTGGGCGATGTCTCATAAAGAATAAAATCAGAGTTTCTTCCCTACAAGCACCATTTGGCCTACTAAGTCCTATTAACGGGAGGTGGACTATGTAGGACTCAACGAAGCTATAAAAGCCACCTTCGCGATCTACCACCGATCCAAAAAAATAGGGGCATTCACAAGTAACCCTAGTCTAAGCACCACTCTTACACTACGAATACTACTTCAATCAAGGAGCTACCAAGATCAAAGCACTCAAAAGAGAGTTGCAAACTTGAAGAACAATATAAACAAATTGCTTACTTGAATCAGAAGTCGATTACCAGAGAATCTCAGAAGCAAGCTCCAGAAGAACTTGATCCCATAGAGTACAAGCCGTAGAGAAGCACCGACAGGCCAGAACTCCTCCAAAACTCTCCTCTCTCACTCTAGATCTCTATCTCTAATACAAGACTAAATCCTATGGAGGACTAATCTTCGCTTGATTGCTGACCTAGATCCTAGTGGGGATAGGAATTAGGGTTTCTGGCTCTTCAGCTCTCAGGATCTGAGTTGGCTTCAAGGAGGGGGTGCAGCCCTGTATTTATAGCCCTGGGGGTTGAATACGAGCCCTTGGATCAAACCGACTTGAGGTACAGTGGAGACGCATCCTAGGAGGCGGTGGAGGAAGACTCTCGTGGGCATTTGCCACCGTGGCAGGCCGGGCGGCCTGGGGGTGGGGCCGGTCGGCCCCACCTGGTAGGGTCTCGTGCCTTGCCTCGGCATGGTGTCCTCTAGTGTCCTCTAGAACATTCCTACATAGTAGCCACGAATTATCCCATGATCTCTTTTAATATTTAGGTCCTCCTTGTGGTTTTCTGTGTAAATCCTGCTAAAAACATAAATTCACTAAAACTCGTGGAAACTGTCAGTTTAAACCTCCTATTCTATGATATTCATCCATTTTGATCATTTATGCAAGAAAGGTTGACGGTTCATGATATACTTTAACTACCGTCAACAATGTTGCAAAAGTAGATCGGGATATTATATATGTTGCAATGGCGATACACGTATGTTGCACGCGTCTGTTTCAAACGTTTCATCTTTTTTTCAGACGTATGTTGCAAGTGTTTTTATTTGGATGTTGCGTACATTTCACACATATGTTAGCAAGTGTTTTTGTCAGGATGCCACATATGTTTTGCAATGGCTTTTCAAGTGTTTTTAGGTGTTTTCGCAAGTGTTTCAGATGCATGTTTCAAGTGTTTCATCATTCTTCAGACGTATGTTGCAAAAGTTTCATCTGGATGTTTCAAAAGTAGATCGGGTGTTGTACATGCTGCAATGTGACTCACCTGCCACAACCGTCTGCTGCAGCTGCTGGGACGCCGTGCATGCGTGTGGGAAGCGGAGGGATGGAGCGTTGCATGGCTGCGGGTGCGGGCTGTCCGCGCCTGGTGCGGGCGTCCATCCAGACGTCTGGGCGCTAGTACTACCCAATTAAGAATGACGAGCGAAAAAAATCCCACCTAAGGTCTTGTTTGGACTTGGATTGGCATTAATTCACACTAGTATAATGCCCGTGCTAACGCCACGGCTTTATCTTGGGGATGCACATGAAAACAACCAATGATTTTTTTCCATAGTTCAACTTTTACACAATTATATTTGAGCATGTATACAATCCGGGAAACACTTTTGCATAAGAAGGTATAGTAAAGTTATTTCTTGTATTAACCATCTAAGTTACATTATGTCTAAGTCCTTAATCATGACTTGGAGATCTTCAAGGAAGCTGTCAAAACATTCGTTTGCACGACTCTTCAAAATGTCTGCCAAGAATTCCATCCCCAGTGAAGTTGATAGCTGTGCATGGCAGATAATAAGTTAAGTTATTAATTTCCTATGTAGTGTACGGAATATAGTTAGAGAATATATATGCTTATAGTGTTGATCGGTGGCAATCTTTCGCCATCCCACAGCTTCATGAAATGGTATACAAGGAATCCTCCCAATTTCCTGGAGAAGAGCATTTGTTTATTTGTTGTACATGAATCAAATATCTATTTTGTGATAAGAAAGATGAAACATATTATAAGTGATTACCAGTCTTTGTTTTTTGGAACTTTTAAAACACATGTAGGGAATTCTCATTTCCAGTAATAAATAATGTCGTTCCACTTAGAATTTGTCAGATTCATGGCGAGATTGAACCTTTTTAGCAATAGTGTGAAATATAGCTATATATGGCATGCTTTGATCATAACCCTTGTAACATACATCATGTGGCAGTGGATCCATAATGTGCACAGTTTTGTTTTGCATGTCCATTATGAATAAAATGTATAGTCCATCTCGATAATATGGCAGTAGAATCTAAAAATATAATAAGTATTTCTATCGCATTGTAGCAATTGAGTAATAAACGTATTCTCCAAGTAAACATCTCCACCTTCTCTATGAAGTAGGTGTTCTTCATGCCGCATCAATTGGATATATGTACTTATGACCTGCAATTTTTTAATTTGTCAAATTAAAAATTGGCATATTTTTTCTGCATGAACATTAGTTAATTAATGCAAAAGCAGTGTTAAACATGCTTACAGCGCCATTGACTTGGGCATCATCAGGAAAAGGTAGTCCATGTCATCTCTATCTACCCAAGCATCATCGATTCGGACGAGTACATTTTTCATATGTTTTCCTTTCATGTATTCAATTGCCTGAGCATCTTCTTGTGTACACTCATAATCTACAGGGAAATATTTATGTTATAATTAATTAATTCCCAAATATGAGGATGTCTTACCTTCTGACAGGACATTTTGAAAGTGCATCTAGCCCTTTAGTGGGTTTTGGATGATTGAATGACAACGCGATTAAAGGACTAACATGTTTGCTAAGTGTTAGATAGGAAATTGATTATCTCACAGATACTTGATGAAATTGTATAAAGCCAAAATGATGTATTGTTGTATAAACAAACTAGTTAAGCACAAGACAACAATGCAAATGAAATTCATGCAAAGGCTTATTTATTGTGGGATTTCAATGATCTATGTGAAAGCAAGCACGATAAGAGTTAATTAATGAGACATGAAGGATTGCATATGGAATGGTCTCATATTTGAAGCTTGCTAAATTAAAATGAAAAAGGCAACAATACAAATGAATGGTTGATTCAACACAAGATGTGACTTAACGGCTTGAGATGGTGAAGATAGCAAGGAAAGACTTCGAGGTACTAAGCAAGGGTGAAGGGCAAGCAATGGCTTGGCGGCCGAGGAACCTAGCTAGGGTGAAGAAGAAAGTACTTGCATTTAGTTGAGGTACTAATCAAGCTATGATGGTCAAATTGATGTGGAGGATCAAATCTATATTTGACAAGTTGATGAAAGTGACTTGATGCATTTGGAGTTATTCATATTTGATGAATGGAATCAAGTCACGTGCTCAAGATGGCTATGCTCAAGTGACAAGATCAATATTGACATGTTGGCACCCTCACTTGATGAAGATTGAAAGACACGGCATCAGTTCAAAGAAGATCAACTCAAAATGTTTAATTTAGTTTTTATCTTATGATTTGAGTTTAGGTTTGCCGTACTATAAAGAGGGATGCATGTTTAGGTGGTCTAAGGAAGATAGAGTGCTCAAGCATAAAAATAAAATCAAAAGAGAGACATTCTACCACTTCACGAGCACGTAGAATAGTTTTCTGTAACTTTTAGTGTCAGAAGTCCTGATGTGAGTCAGAACTCTCGACAGTCGAAAGTCCTAACCCCAAGCCGGGAGTTCCGACACCTTGTCTAGCTGGCTGACTGACTGCGTTCGTCGGAAGTCCCGACGTAAGTCAGAACTCCCGACAGTAGGAAGTTCCGACCCAAGCCGAGAGTTTCGACACCCTGACTTTGCCGGCAGGATGACTGTGCCAGTCGAAAGTCCTGACGTACGTCGGGAGTTCCGACGTTGGCTGTCTCGAGTGGACTCTGACCTTGCGTGAACAGTGTTTTCTTCAAATGTCGGAAGTCCCAAGATCTACGTCGAAACTTCCAACGTAGATCTGAACGGTTAGATTTTTCCTTGGAGTATAAATACCCCTCTCCTCTCTTCTAACCGTTGCCCACTCATTCATAACCGGCCAACACTTCGTCCCAATAGCTCCCAAGCACTCAAGGCTCCCCTCTCTTCCCCCCTTTGCTCCAAACTTTGATTCCTCTAAGGATTTGAGTGAAGAGAGATTGGATTGAGTGAGAGAATCATCTGAGCAAGCTTGAGCACTTGATTTCTTCGTCAAGCCGGTTTGATTTGCATTTGTTACTCTTGGGGATTTTCCCCTAGCCGGCTAGGCGTCGCCCAAGAGCTTCCATCTTGTGGAAGAGCCTTGGGAAGTTTGTATTACCCGTGTTTTTCTAGTGAAGAAACTCAAGTGACCTTTGTGGTATCCTTGAGTGAGGCAAGGAGGTGGAAGAGACTCCAACCAAAGTGGTCACCTCAACAACGAGGACGTAGGAGCTCCTTTGTGGGGCTGCCGAACCTTGGGATAAATTCTTGTCTCCCGCGTGTTTGTTGTCGTTGTGATTTGCACGAAATTACTTGTATTTGGTTGTCTTCCTCTCTCTAGCTATTTCTTAGGGTTTGGACTCGATCTACGGAGTGGTGGCTTATCAACGTCAAGAGAGTGACCCAACACCTTACCTTACCACTAGGAAGTGGGTTTGTAAGTTATTGGCATCACAAAGTTCATTTTAGCACTTGTAGTTCATTTCCCGTAGGGGTCGGAAGTGTTGACATTTTGTGTCGGAACTTTTGACGCGTCGGAAGTTCTGACCCAAACTGTCGGGACTTCCGACATTAACTGACTAGTGCATTTTGTTTCAACTCTTTGGTTGCAGCTGTTTGGCTCCCTAGGTTTATCTAGTATGTTTTATATACTTTGTGGCTAACTTGTGAGGAGTGGTATTACTCTGATTTGGAGTTTCTATTTTGGAAACTCCCATTACTGATCGCTTTCGCTTTTAAAGGTGTTGATTTTTCAGAAACACCTATTCACCCCCCTCTAGGCGGCATCCTAGGTCCTTTCACATTTGCATTGTTTGCCTTCTTAGGATTATTATATTGAGGCATTGCCATAACGTTCTCGTTAGCACACTTACTGTCTTCGTCTTTTTCTACATCAACTCTTTTTACGGCATTGTCTTTGATCTGCACTTCGTCCGGGTTGTGCCTCCGGCGCTGTTACTTTCAAGAAATTAGAGTGCTTAAAGCAAACCATCCCCTTTGGATACATTAGCATGGGATAACATCGTAGTATTCTGGTCCTATTGTGTCAGCCTACGAATCGTCGAAGTAATGATTGATAGGGACAACCAGGAGGGCATTCGTATTTCATAGTCAGGGGTGAAATTCTTAGGTTTAGGGAAGACGAACAACTGTGAAAGAATTTGTTAAGGATGTTTTCATTAATTAAGAACGAACGTCGGGGGGCTCGAAGACGATCAGATAGCATCCTAGTATATATATATTTTTTGTTAGCACTAGGTTAAATATAATTTAAGCCATACTCCCTCCGTCCTGAAATATAGTGTATTGTGACTTCTAAAATTTATACTGAAATATAATGCATTCTATGTGATGACTATGCCTAGATTTGGCAAATTGTTTTTTAGAAAGAAAACCATAATTTGTGGAGAAACTCTTTAATGGGGTATAATTCATGGGTACATGCGTCATTTGAGTATTTCCTTAAGTTGTCTTCAAATTTTTAGAATGGACTATATTACAGGACAGATGGAGTAAATCATAAAATTGGTTGCATCTCCCTTCCTATCGCCTTTGACCTAAAAAAACAAGTCCCACAAAGTACATCGAATGCTATAGAATTGGTAAAAGGTCCTATGGTCGGTGGTAGCACTATCCATTGAGAAGCCCTAGCCACTAGTATTTGAACCTGGTGTGGCAAAGTGTTTTCTATTTTTTTTCCTAAGAAAGGTAGGGTATACGCACGCTTGTGTGTTTCCTACGCACGGGGACGCTTGTGTGTTTCCTACGCACGGGGCTAGAGCCTCCTAGTCACTTTCTTTGCATGTGTATGGACTCATGCGCGCGTGTGTGCGAATAGTGTGAGCGTGAAGTATGTGCGTCGTGTTGTACCTTGCGAAAGAAATGCTATAGAATTGAGGTGCCTTTTCTTTTAGAAAAAAAAAACTTGAATATAATTTAATTTTTTAAAAGACGTGGTACTTTTTATATAAAAATACCCTTCTAATAATTGCCTGTAAATTTATATACTTTTTATTCTTAAAAAATACTCCTCTCTACTCCTCGGTGCCTAAAAAATTTAAAATCTTGTGGTCCACAATTTTTTTTTTCGAAAGAAAAGGAGAGGCAGGCTCGTCTCATTGGCGTACGTACGTGGCGTGCGTTAGGTGAGTAGGGAAGGCAACTAGGCAAGCCAGCTTTCCGATCCTTTTCACAGATCGAGGTCCGATACGGATCTACCT